>CM048058.1:3800102-4400102 GCA_026259375.1 Verasper variegatus
TTTGTCTTGACCTCCAGACGAGAATGCAGGTTTGCTGACCGCTGTCGGGATCGTAATTAACCTCTTCTCACTCACAGAAAAAAATCAATGAGCTGCTTTGCGCGCTCATTATTGGGAAAATAGACCGTGCAAACCCGAGGTCTGCTTAAATGTTGATTTTCTTCAGTCACTCTTGCTCTATTTGAGAGTTTTACGGGTAATCGTTTGCCCCCAGAGTTTAAAAGCTTTATAAAGTGTGTGGTCAGATCTGTTTATCACCTGGATCCTCAAATGACATTTTACATTTAGCAAATCAGACTTTTGTCGTCTGAACAACGTAACAAAATTAAATTAAATGCCATATTTTCTTTCTTTGAGAAAACAAAAGAGGATGTGATTGTTTGTTGGGGAAAAGTGGAAGAAAAACTCTGTAAATACCCCGAGAGAGAAGATTCTCGGAGCAGCGAGTCTGCTGCTGGACTCTGGCTGCGAGTTATGGGCTGCAGCCTTTTTAGCAGCCTTTCATGTGTGCCAGCGCTGGGGCTCTGAGCCCAGTGCAGACAGCCACGGGCAGCCTGTGATGGGGATGTTTCCAGGGGGGTGACAGGGGAGAATTTGGGACGGTTGACCGGTTGCACTGTTGTGGCTGAGCTGCTGAGAAGGCTGACCTGAATGGGCCGGTCGTAGCTTTGCTCACAGGGGGGAGCGTGCGGGAGCAACAGTATTCACTGAGTCTGATCAGTCTCCGAGGGAACTCCTCTTCAAATGTCACCGAGTTAACAGGAATAAAAAAGTAATGATTCATGAGGTTTATTATGTTTTATTTGAATTAAAGAAAGTTGACTTTAGATTCTAAATAAACTACAGTTTTCATTTTTAAAGCAAAAATACCAAAATAACGGTTCTGGGTTTTTAAATTGCTGGTTTTCCTCATTGTCTATGATGGTAAATAAAATATCTGTTGGTAAAGTGACATTTGAGTCTGATTATCTGTGAAGTAAAAGTTCCACATGCTAAATATTAATCAACTTTTAAGATTTACAAGGCTGCAAGAAATTATGAAAACAAATATTAGTCCATAGCTCGTGAAAATTAATCCTATTCAAATGAGAGCACCTATAAATCACATTAATACTTATATTTTGTGGCCACTTTGGGAGCAGTTGCACCAGATTTAAGTACAAGATTGATATATTATCATGTCATAAATTTGTCTTAGCGAACGTGTTACCAAAAGCTTTTTACATACTTGGCAGCCACGAGGCAGCATTAGCATTCATTTGGAGTCGTGCTTCTGGCCACCTCACAAATGTAAGTGCAATATTCATTACCGTCTCGAGCTCTTGGTCCGACCTCAGCCAACTCCTGAGAGAAACGCCTGGCTCTTTAGCTGCTAAGTGATACTCAGAGTTCAACAAGTAGCTGCAAACTTTATCCCTGTGTGGTGCCGGGCGGGGGTTTTACGGCTGTGTCTCAAAGCAGTGACACCTGTGTGTGTGTGTGTTGTGTGTGTTGTGTGTGTTGTGTGTGTGTGTGTGTGTGTGTAAAAACAAAACGAGGGGCTGAAAGATGACTGGAGGGGAACTGAGATACTTATGTCGATACACTATGAACGTTTATATATTTTCCATTTCAATGTAAACATTTATAATCATTGCCGCTTAAAGTTCTTCAGGCTGCCAAAGCCAAACTATCTTAAAAACAGGTGGAGCCATTTTCTACTTTTGACAGTGATACATGCACTCGACCAATCGTGTGATATAAATTACCTTAAAATGACAGACACCAATTTTGAGAAACTATTATTCATGACTTTTTTTAGTTTGGTCCATGTCCCATCCACTAACATAGCTATAATGCAGCCAGCCACCAGGGGGCGATCCAAATGATTTGGCTTCACTTTTGGGGAGCTGTCATATCGTCCATCTTCGTATCCAAACTATGGTTGAGACCAAAATGAGAATGTGGATTATTTGATTTGCATCATGACCTTTTTAGCTAAGACGATGTTTCAGACACCAGCTGCTTAATAATTCACTGCAGGCGTCCGGGCATCTCCCTCCCAAAACTTCCTCCGCGCTCCAACATGATGCTTGTTGAGTGGTCCCTGTACAACCGTGGAGAGCTTTAGAAGGATTCATGTTGAAATCCTGTTGAGATCTGACCTGACAAGGGTCCCTCTTGGAGTTTGATTACCTCAGATGATCTACACTCACTGCAGCTTCCAGTCGGCGCTGCACTGAAGACGTTCTCATCCAGAGGCTGCAGGCTTGTGCGTTGGTGTGTGTGTGCGTGTGTGTGTGTGTGCGTGTGCATGTGCATGTGCATGTGCATGCGCGCTGTTTACGTTTGTATGCTTCTCTGTGAAACTCTCTGGTGCATCCCAGTTTTCTCTCAACGCATTGGTTTCTCTATAAAAGGCGTGCGGCTGGGGGACGTTGACTCAGATACAGTTTCCCCCACTTTGCTCAGTAAGCTGTGATCTGGAGTGGGGCTGCCAAATGCAATTGGGCGAAGAGGCCTTTGAAATGTGCCGCGATTGGCTGTGTGTGTGGCGGCTATTTTGACAGCGCAGGTTGTGATGAGGAGGCGGTTGTTGAAGCACCAGTCGCTCTGTTGGTCACACTGGGCTGGGTTTCCATACATCTCAGATGTAATCGTGCGTGTGAGTAAGAAAGTTCGAGTAAATCACTTTAAACCCGAGTATAAATCTGTGCACTTGTACCTGTATCTTTGTGGCGACCATTTTGACAAAAGACTTTACAGATTGAGGATGCTTTGGGAAATTTAGGACGTTTTGGGTGGTTGTCAGTTTTTTAAAGGGGTTGTTTGAGGTTTCCGACGAGCTGCTGGAGTTAGAATAAGTTAGTTGTGATTGTCAGTGGCTCGGTGATGAGTACGTTTGTGTCATTACTAAATCTGCTTCCAGACATGCACTGAACTCTGGATATTTTTCTGGGGCTTTATGTGAGAATGCTCCCAACGTTTTCTAGAACTTCTGGAACCACTGGTAAAATGTCCGTAGGTGAGCCCGTGTGAGAAAGTAAGAAAACTCACAGCGTGCGAGTGGGTGTGTCGATGACGTTTTTTATGAAACCGAAAGAATAAAAATATCTCAGGATGAAAAAAAGTCAACTTGGAAAGAAAGACAAGATGTGGTTTAAACACATAAAGTACACATGCTCTCCCCTGCAGAATCCATACGTCATGTTCTGCCTCCTGCTGCTCCGCCCAGACGCCGCTGCTCGCCTGAAGGTTCCGGATATTTTCCTGTTCTTGTGAACTGCAAACAGCTTCAGGGTTAGGGTTAGATTCAGGGGTACGGTGTCCATGTGTGAGTAGAGAAAGACTTGTGTGTTTGTGGTACTTTGTGTGGGTGATATCAAGAAGCCAGCATCTCTCTGACATGAAATTTCAGGCAAATATTTCATTAACATTTCCCCCCTGAGCCTCACATTGTCGCAGTTCATTAAAACATAATTGAAAAGGAATATTCAGCGGCTCACTTTGCACATACGCCACTTTACCCCATTACACTTGCTAAGGAAACATTTACAGAGAACAGAACATCATCTCCGTTCTGTTTGCTCACAGAAAGCTACATGAGCCGCTTTACACGGCCGCCTTATCGTTTCCCATAATTCATCTCTGACAGCGCAAATAAACATCGCGGGGAATGTGGGGATATGCAAAGCGTGATTCAGCAGCAGCGTTTTTTAATCTTTCTTCCATCAGCTTCTATTACCAACGTTGCAGAGTTCAGCAGACCAGATCGCTCCGGGGCTCTGATTGGGTCAGTTCAATTAAACCGGCTCCAGCAAGGTGTAATGAAAACTGTGCTGTATCAGTAACAATGCGTCAGAGTAAACCCTGTGGTGCCCATTACGGTTTTTTGGCTATTAGCTTGTGACCTATTAATATCAATAAACTCCATACAGCTGAGTTAGAGTTACCCTGAGTCAGCCCTCGCTCAACCACACACACACCTCACATCAACGGTCAAGCTTCAGTGAGACGGCGATGTGCACTACACCGTAAACAAAGCCATGTGTTTTCACTTCTTCCAGAGAAATGAAAGTCTGCGAGGGTTGAAGTGAACGAGATTTCTCTCCTTCCGTTTTTTTTGTCTCAAGGGCAGAAACGACTTATTCTTTTCATATCAGTTTTGAGGAGAGTGCAATTTTTGAAGTCCCAGAGCCATGATTTTAATTACTTAAAACTTACATCAGCATTAAGGTAATTCCAGTCAATTACAACTTGGGTCGTCTTGCCGTAGTTTTGGCGATCAGTTAACCCTGAACTCACCAAAGTCATTTTCAAAGATTGAAGAAAGACACACTATTCTTTCGTCCTCTCCACCTGAGTCGACCATAAACTGTACATGAAGATGGACGAGAACTCTTAGCTTCCTCCTCTCTTCCTCCATCTTGTTCTTTTGAGCAAGTGTCTGTTCAGTAACGAATGGAGCCGCAGCATCGAGGGGCCCGACCCATCCGCTAACATGGAGGAGGTGTGTGTGTGCAACTGATCTAATGTGAGTCTAAGACTGAAGAGCTAATAAACCGTCAGTGTTGATGTACGCAGCAGCCGTTTTGGATTTTGAGGTACTGAGGTGTACTTTTGAAATCTGACCTCAGGATGTTTTCAGTTCCCTCACAGGAGGAGAAAACCTCCGGCCGATCACGGCGTCTCCTCTGCGTCTGCTTTGTTTTCATGTCGGTTTTATTATTTATTTATCTCTTAGCCCTGATCACACCTACGACTCCAGATGTTATTTCAGATGCTCTTATTGTTATAAATATAATGAGTTACTGCCTGTGACTTTGGGGGGGGGCTACATTTAAAGGCGTTTGTTATTTTCAATCTGGAAACATTTCTCTGTCTGGGGTCGTCATAACCAGATAGCTGGAAAATAAAACAGGAGCACATAAAATATAATTACCTCACTGTGTGAGATGGACTTTCTCTGGGCTTCGTAGCAGTGTCTTAACTATGACAGACGTAATGTTGTTGTCAAGGCAACCACATTGTAAAGCACCGAGCTTGGCCTTTTTACTGCTTCGTCCACTGCCTGAAAGCGTCAGTCTCTCAGTGGGGGGGATTTTTCTTTGTCTTCAAACTGTGAAAAACTGTCGCGGCCAAATGATCCGTGTTGGTGAGGCGACAGTTTGACAGGAGATGGATCCTCGTCATGTAAAGCGAGGGGAGTTTTCCTCCCGACTGACTTGCTGGCACAGTTAGTCTGGATGCACCCCCCCCCCCTCCCCCCCTCCACCAGCCGACCAAGGTGAGGCTATTTCACACCCTCCTGGATCTCAAAGCCAACGTTTGTGAGCAGCTTCGATGAGCTCGCTTGGTTTTCAGTGTCCCCCCCCCCCCCCGCCGCTGTTGATTCGTCACTGGAAGGGCACGTCCGTGGCAGTCTGCATCTTCATGTTGAAATCACTTTGTCTTTATTTACATTGACGGTGCTTTCAGACGGGCACTGGGGTGTGGACGTTTTCCAGAAATGTTTCCAGAGGGGGCTGTGTGTGAGAACGCAAATGTCCGTCTGGGTTGCTCGGACATGTTCGGGAACCTTCGCTGCCGGAATGAGCCCGTGTGAGAAAACATCAGGAAAATGTCACAGCGAGCGAGTGGACGTGTTGATGCAAAAGAGGTGTCGTACATGCAGATGACACCAACCTGGAAAGCCGATGAGCTTTATTGTCGATATGGAATAAGTTCACAAAAGTTGAGCATCATTCAAAACATTTGCACGGTTCTACTTTCCCCTCTTTGAATTTACTTCACTGCAGATTTATGCCGTGACAAGACCTTTTTATTCTCACGTCCGCCTCCCAGCGTTTTTCAGCCCCTTTGTGCCGGGACGAGCTGCAATGCATGGTGTGCAACGGCGAGACTTTCTGTGTCATCAGTCATTTTAAACTCATTTCCAGCAGATTTATCAGGCAAACAAAGCCCTTTCCAGTTGCCCTTTTGCAGCTGACGACGGCTCAAATGAATAAATAAACAGCCCCATTTCAGGATTATTATGTTTCCTCTACAAATATAGAAACAAGGAGAAAGGGGAGAAGGGAGGGAAAATAGCCTGAAAGGAGGGTGGCTGAAGAATGACTCGACAAAGAGATAAGCAGCGATGACTGAAAGGAAGGAGAGGAATAAGAGTTTACACGGGCGGTGTTCAAACAGGGACTGGCTCTGAAGTTTAATTCCATTTGATGCATTATTGGTTGGCCACACAGCAGCGATGTTTAGGCTGCTGCAGAGGGGAAGCTGGTTAAAAGCTTGGGCAGGTGGCCTGAGGCAGCTTTAAGTGATGGAGAGCAGAACTGGGAGACAACGGTTTGCTAATGATTAAGCACCGGAGAGGATTCGCGTTTCCAAGGAACATTAAAAAGGAGCTGTAAACATCATAATTGTGAATTAGTAGCTTAATGTGTTAATTGCCTTGTTTTTATTCAAGTGTTTTCCATTTGCTGGTTTGGATGATGTCTTTCCGAAAACAAACAAATATGCAACACTTCTGGGAACTACCGTGTTCATGTGTTCATCCGCTAATTTAATAATCGTAGTCGAAAGAGTCGGACAAGTTCTTGGCCATAAAACCTCAGAGGAACTTAGATCACATGAAATAGATTTGAACTTGACATGATGTAAAGATTGTCATCAGAAAGTGAGCGGAGGCTGCGTGGACACCTCTTATTTGTTGTGTCTGCTCGGCCACTTTGCCACAAGGGCACCGGCGGCACATGCATCCTCCAAAGACAACTCCCAGTGAACCAGAAAGAAGTGACTTTGTGTCCTTGGTGTCTTTCTGTGCCTGCATGGCCACGTAACCCCCTGAAAATAGACCTGCTGCTAACTGCCCGTGGGGGATTATGGTTTGCACGATCCCGTTCAAATCGATCTTATATAACAAATATAACAGTTTGACTTTTCATTATTTTAGCAGCAGGAAGCCGCGGCCTCTGTCGTCCACCTCATCACATTGTGATGACGTCAGTGTGGTTTGTGATGTGCGATGCAAAACATGTTGGTAACACCTTGTTTAGCCTCAAAAAACCCCAAAATGCACATAGTTCAAATAATAAATTGAGTGTTAAGAAATGTTTTATTCATTTTTTTACATTAACAAAGAGTATGTTGTCTGTTAATGGAGCAAAATGTTATTATTTATATATATATTTTATATATATATTTTTGTATATAACACAATTTCAGTACTTTATAATTTATTATGGTTTGTTGACTTGTGTAACCTTTTAGATGAGCTTGTACAAAGTCTTGAGATATGAAACCTTTATGATTCTCCAGCGCAAATACCAATGTAAGAACTGGCTACATTACTTGAGGCCTTAGAAAATTAAATAAACAAAACATATGTTTGTTTTCTAATATGTAGGAAGCACGGCAGCTTCCGAGGCTCATGCAGCACTTACACATTTAAATTATGTTGTTAAGGTGGAATGGGCACGTCGGACTTGGCAAAGGCTAATCCTCATTGGATAAGTCGGCATCATAGAGGAAGGTAATCGGTGCTTGCTGAGGAGATTCAGATGGAAGAATAAGCAGCCAGATGAGCAGAGAGAGTCTCCCCGCCAAGGCAGGGTCAGCTGGTGATTTGATAAACTGTATAAAATAAGCCGGAGTCAAGTGTGAGGTCCGAGGGCCGGCAGGATTCATGTTCAAGTGCGACCTCTGGTTCGCGTCCACGTTTCCAGAATCTTGCCCTGTGTGCTCCCCTTTCTGTTCAGGCACAGCTTCTCTTCAGGATGGTGAAAGGAGCCGTTCTCAGGGGTGATAATAAGAGACTTACCCGAGTGCTGGAGTTCTCAGCAACAGCCAGTGGCTTTTTGGTAAAACTGCCAGTCAAGCTAGTGAGGGCAGCCAGATTTAGCTCTCTGCTTGGACTCGGAGATTTAGGCGCTCAAGTGTAGCTGAGTTGCTTGGATAAAGGGTTTCTACCTACCTGACTGTTCGGTTAATGCACAATGACACAGCTTGATATCTGCTGTGGAAGCTAATGATGGGTCAAGCCATCATTTGACGTTGGGATCCGGCTCTTACAGGAATCCTGACCCAACCTTTGGCACATATCACGCTGCGTGCGGATGAATACGCTGCTGAGTTGATTGATATTTTCTTTCTTCTATTACTATAATTTCCAGCCTTTCCTTTGGATGATAATCTAAAATAGATTTGAAGCTCTGCAGACCATCTCTCCAGGAGGGACCTATAAAATCGGAATCACTTGAGTCAATGATTTGAAGGAAATAATGTTGTGAGAGTGCTTTACACTACACGGCGCATTCAGACACACATACATCAACATCGTCTACTACACGCAGACTCCTGCGGTGTGTATTTACTCATACTGAAAACGGTACAGTAGGTGAATCATCAGTTAGCCCAGCTCCGTGCCTGCATGAAAATCGCAGCCGTTGCTTGCCCAGTAGTGTAAATTCATGCAAAGTAGTTTGCTCAGTGGAGGTAGAGCACCTGCTTTCAAGTAAAAGAACAGGTTCAAATGAAGTTCGGCCAACTTTCTGGCTCAGCAGCGTCTTTCCAGCACGAAACGAAAGGATGTCAGGGTGCAGGCACGTTATGGAAGACAAGATTTCCTGCGGATACCAAAGGCTCACTGCTAAAAATCCCCCCAAAACATTTTAACAGGTATACACAGTTCCTTATTATATGGCAGTTTCAGTGATAGGAGCTCTCGCAGGCTGTTCCCCATCAATCCACTGCTTAGCCAAAATCTGGACAGCACCGTGGCACATGAAAGATATATTTCATTTCCTTCTCCAGCAGCACTATCAGTGTCCCAACCCCCGGCTAGAATGGACCCGGCCATCCCACCTGCCAGAAGACAAATGCTGCACATCAGAAACACGATCATACACATGCTCACACATGAACAGGCAGCTGGTGCGCCGAGTGGTGCGCCGGGGCTGGTCAGCATAAAGCTGCAGAAGGGAAGGTGTGCCACGTAATCACCTGTGGGTTTTGGAGAGCTGGAGACATTGTGGGTGTGTGCATTTCACGCTGGTGTCCTTTAATTTCAGGAAATGAGTGGGACGTCTTTTAGGGCTGTACACAAATCAGATTAGTCTGTTTTCGCTATGAAAATGTAAATATTGTTCCCTTTTTTTTTTGCGTAGGCTGTCAAATTTAAGTTTTCACATCAGCAAACATGAACAATATGTCTTTGAAGGGTTGAAAGCTTTACTTCACATCTTATAAGGCAACAAACATGGGTGAACAGATGCTTTTTTACTCCTTCATAGCTAAATGGAATGGACGGATGTTACTAAAGATTTAAATGAATTAATACAAATAATCTAATGAGTAATTAAAGTAAAATTCTAAATTGAGCCAAAGCAAACAAAAGAAAATCCCATAATCCCAATTTTAGTTTTTATTGTTCTTGCATGAACCCCAGTGTTGAAGACAAAACGATGCCGTGACGATGAGCAGAAGAAAAGTGAACACATGCTGTTGCCACTTAAACTGAATCATGTTGCAGGAGCAAAATATTTGTGTTTCTTGGTGTGTGTTTGTGTGTCTGTGTGTGTGTGTGACTCCATCTGAAAGCCAGTTGGTGTTTATGGATTCCAGCACATTTCACCACAGACTTGGCATCATGTATGTTCATTGAAGACTAATCAACAGAGCGCAGCGTGTGTCTGCTGGAACTGGCGAGGTTTGAAGCTCATCCTGAACTTTTAATTAGTCTGATTATCCAAACAGCTGTCTGCTGGCGCTCCCTCCGACTTTAATGCACACACACACACACACACAGTGCGATAATGCTACATATGTGACCGCCGCCGGGCGCCCTCAGAGCGCGGCGTGATAAATATTGTCAGCGAGGCTCTGATGACGGCGCTCCGAGCTCTGACTGACTGTCAGCACATCCACCATGCTGGATTTCTCTTGATGGAGTGGGAGGTTTTCAGGCTCCAGCAGGAGACTTTGAAGACTTGGCTGTCATAACGCTGCTGAGGTTTTGGCTGCATACTGCGAGTGTGTTACATGTGCAAGTGTTCTGCATGTATGATGACCTGCTGCGCTTGTTACCTGTCGCTGAACCTTGTCAAAATATTTGTTTACTGTACGAACTCTGTTGCTGCAGTAACATAATCATTCTCTGCTTTGAATTCAGTTTCTGTGCCAGGAATTTACAGCAATATCCATTTTCTATTTCTATTATTGCAGAATGATTTTCAGTCAACAGCAATTTAACAAAAGTCCAAAACATAGATACAATGCTTTTACATTGTGAAAGGCACAAAAGACAGTCTTTAGAATTATAGGAAATAATAGTGTGACAGATATGATGTGCTATGCTATGCTATCTTATGGTATACTGTGGTATGGAGATATGCTATGGTGAGATAAGGTAAACCATGAGCAGTTCATTACGAATGCAAACATGGTTTAAATATGTGTAAAGAAATGAATTTGCAGACCACGGGTTGAGAGTTGAGTTGAGAACTCGATGTATTTCAGTGGTCGTCTGTGCTCCTCTGTGCAGCTCCTCCGGTTGGTGCCAGGGTTTGAGGCAGTTAGCCGCTGTAGCTCCTCTTTCTCCGGAGAACCAGCTGCTCTCTTGTTTTTTTGAACTCTCCACAGGCTGTTCCCTCTCTCTCTCTCTCTCTCTCTCTCTCTCTCTCTCTCTCTCTCTCTCTCTCTCTCCCAGCGTCTCAGGGGAGTTGCGTGGCACCTGCTGAGCTTAAATGGTGGATTCTCTTCTGCGGCAGAGGCAAAAACAATTTCCATTCACCCATCTGCTTAGGAAACTGTTACCTCGCCTGCTTTCATCTTGTGTCGTGATTCTTCCTCACGTCTTGTGTTTACAGTTACGTCAACGTTACCTCTCCTCAAGGTCGAAAGTAGAACTATTAAGTGAATAGTTTGAATAACTGCGCGAAGCGTTGGTGCCATTGGGACGGTTGTCGTGTTCGGCTGATTGGCTCAGGCACCACTGAGTGGATTTGCCTGTCATGCTGTCAATCCAAAGCTCTCCCCTCTTCTTCTCTGTCTCTATCCTCTCCTCCTCGGCGCTGCCTCTGTCATTCACCTTTCCCTGTCGGCGGCGTCACGTATCACTCCTGTCATGATAGCAGCTCTGTCGGCGCAGGAGGAGCTGATGACAAACCACCTCCGGAGAAAAAACGGCAGAAAGTGAGCACCTCCCCCGTACACCATCACCAGACCGGTGGAGCTGCAGCTAGAGTTTGACCTTCTTTGCATATGCACAAAAAATAAATCTATTTTTGGACTCACTGCCAAATATTGGTCCCCATTGAGGAGTGTGGCTGAGATCACGCTCATAAAACCTGAAGCGGTTGAATTCCATTTAGACGTAGCAGCCATTCAATTCATGCTGTTACTGCAGGTTTTCAAAAGAACATTAATAGATATAGAAAAGATATGTTATCACAAGGAGGAGTAAAAGGAGATAAAAAAAACCCTCTGGTGTTGGTTTCCAAACACAGAGTAATCAAACTACAGCCTAATTAGTGGGACCGCTGTTCTGCGGGAGAGAAGCTGTCGTTCTCTAGCGTTCAGTTTCATCGTGTGGTCGTCGATGGTGGAAGAAGGTCAGAGCCAGGCCATGTGTACGGGGGCTGTGGCATCATGTGAGCCAGATGCAGTGCCCTGTGCTGCAGACGGGGGGCGTTGTAGGACCTGAGAATCTGGAGTGGCTCCGGGAGGAAAAGGGATCTCAGTGCGATCGGTCCCCACCGGCTGAGCTGCTCTTCAACGCTCTCTCTCTCTCTCTCTCGCAGCATCACACACATCTTGCCTTCCCGTTCCCGCTCTCTCCATCTCCCTCTCTCTCTCACACACACACACACACACACACACACACACACACACACACACACACACCACACACACTCTCTCTTTGCCTCGGTGCCACTCATTCTGCAGCGCTCTCCTGATTCATCTCTCCATGGTGGAGTGCAGAGAAGAGGGGATTCGGCTCCCAGGCTGCCCTGGCTGAGGGGCTAGATTTGGGCTGACCGAGTTGGGAGCAGGACTGTACTTGGGGGATCCCAGTGGGAACAATCCGGACCAGAGATTTCCTCCAGCTGGGAGAATATTTGCATCACAAAACCTGTGGAGAAGGGAGACTCTGGCACCGGCTGCACAACTGCTGTCCGCGCAAGAGGTGCCATTTAGTGTGTCACTGTGTGTGTGTTTGTGTGTGTGTTTGTGCGCAATTGTGAGTCTGCTCACCTTTTCAGTATGCATTGGCTTGGCTTCTTTTTCTCATGCAAATACAGACGGCTGGTCGTGCCGCTCCACGTCTTCTGACAGAGACGCAGACGGAGCCAGTGATTCAGGTTTTTGCATGATTATAATGCACCCCTCAATGAATTAGTTCAGCTCTGACGGATTAGTGCATGTCGGTGTGTGTGTGTGTGTGTGTGTGTGTGTGTGTGTGTGTGTGTGTGTGACAGGGTTTCGACTGAGAAAGGCACAACGTGATGAATGAATAAAATATCTCAACCCCAGATATGACCGTAAACTTCCAAACTGGGTTATCGGCCGTCGCTCGTCAATGTCACCCACCTCCCGTCCGTCTGGGTGCATCTGTGTCTTCATGTGTGTGGCTGATGTGTGTGGCTGATGTGTGTGGCTGATGTGTGTGGCTGATGTGTGTGGCTGATGTGTGTGGCTGATGTGTGTGGCTGATGTGTGTGGCTGATGTGTGTGCCGCTCTCCCAACATATCGCTCTTGGATGTCATTGCCTTGGGGATGATGGAGGGGGGAAAAAGAGGAAGGGGCCAGCTAAATGCTTTGTGGCGCCGTGCCAAGTTGCTGCTGTAAAAAAAGGATGTTGAAGGTTAGACGAATGTCTTCTCAGCCTGTACAACCCCCCCCCCCTCGTCCGTGCGTCTCTCTGCTTCTTCTTTTGAAGTGTGTTGGTTAAAGAGGCATCATGAGGAATCCCATAAGTAGCGTCAGCTGAGCCCCCCACCACCCTTCCACCTTCTCCTCTCATCCGTCCTTTCCTGCCCCCATTTGAAATGTGATTATGTTGGTGTATATAGCAGAGTAGAAAGATGGAGTGTTTGTTGGGTGAAGGGGGGGGGGCATGGAGCAGATGCTTATTTTAGCTTGTTGTCCCCTTTCCACTCCCCCATGGGATTTGCCCTTGCCTTCCATCTCTCTTATCCCCCATACCTCCATTTCTCTGTTGCTTCTCCATCTCTTCTTTCCTGCTGAGCCAGCAAGATGTACTGGTTTCATAAAGGGGGGTGGTGGTGGGGGGGGTCAATTCACACAAGTGGGAGGGAAAAGAGGGATGTGGGTGACTCAGGTGAGGGTGAGGGAGAGGAGAATGGAAGGAAAAACAGCCCCCGGGGGGTTCGCCGGGTAATTTATGTGTAGACATTTCTCCACACATGTTTGGCCACGGCTCCACTTAACACCTCCACCAATCCGTGGCTGCACTTGACAGATGCTGGATCTGAGAGAGGGGGCAGAGTGTGTTCATTAGTGTTGGCTCTGTTTGTTTGAAGGGATTTAGCAAATTCAAATTGTTTACCATGGTGTGTGTGGATTTCTGGGTCATTTGTCGCTGCAGTGTCTGGAGCTTCCTGTGCTCGCTCCTGGAACTTTTGGAAATTGCACAGAAAACACTCAAGAGGCAAGCGATGCTTCCTGGATAATGATTAGAGTTGTTTCCCCCCATTTTATTTCTTTACCTCTGCTGGAATGAAAATGTACAGCCGGACATGTCAGAGTGATTGATTTGGTGGAAGAGGTCTGACTCTGATTACTGATTACTGCCCCTTGTGTTCCTCCAGGGGGCGTGATAGACAAGGACCTGCGCCACTACCTCAACCTGCGCTTCCAGAAAGGCTCTGTGGACCACGAGCTGCAGCAGATCATCCGGGACAACCTCTACCTCCGCACCGTCCCCTGTGAGTTACCCTCCTCTTACCCTTCCTCACGTTACACCCTTGTTGTCTCCACTCGTCTCCTTCTGGTGAGACGCTTCTGGTGTTTTTCTCTGTCTCTCTGGAGGAAGTGGGCAATGACTGAAATGAGACCTGGGATCTCCAGGGTGCCCATAAGCTCCAGCTTCATTCAGTGCCAGTTTGTTTGTTGTAATTTGATTAAGTCCTTGATTTATGTCTGTCCCATGACATTGTGCCACATGCGATCAACAGATTACAGAAAGAAAGGGGAAATTAAAAACAGCAGCAGATGCCAGGATCTCATGATTGATTACGGGTCAAACCTGAACAGATATACCAGGATCCTGTATTTTCCATAATGCAACTGAATTTTTTCTTTCAATTATTCAACACTGGTTGGGTTTCTGGAGCTCCGGCTAAAATAAAAGACTTCCAAAATGCTTTGTTTAGTCGAGACCAGTTTATAGAAGCACAGACAGTTTGATGAACTGCTGTCATTGGGGACAACATGCTCTGGACATGTTAGATTTTCTATCTGAGTAAGAGCTTGTGATGAGGTTCTTGCTTCCCCCCCTCGCTGCTGTGACCTTTTGCCGTCAGTCCTGAATCTCTCAACGATCAGTCGGCGTCTGTGATCGATTATCTGCTGGAATGTTGGTTTAGGTGGAATCGGGTCTCGTCTGGAAGTTCGACTCTTCAGAATCAAGTGTTGACTCCGGCGCTCGGCCTGTAATTTGCTGCATTAGCTGCTTCACGAGAGCACACAACCCCAAGCAAACTGAGAGCTACGCACACAATCACAGATAAGATTTGGAGGGATTTAAGATATTGATAGTTGGTGTAGGGCAGCTTTTCAAACTCCTCTCTGGTTTGTCTGTGTGTGTGTGTGTGTGTGTGTGTGTGTTTGTCAGTCCTGTTAAGCACACAGCGCCTGAATGGGCTCCGACTTGCAGATGTTTAACCCATATTCCTTTTTGACTCCTGTTTGCCATGTTTTTGCTGAATATATACCCCCCGTTATTCTAAAAGGTTGCATTGTGTGTGTGTGTGTGTGTGTGTGTGTGTGTGTGTGTGTGTGTGTGTGTGTGTGTGTGTGTGTAGCTTTTTATCTGTGTGTTAGCTTAGCACAGACAACAGGATAGACGCCGGGGGGGGGGAAGTGCTATTTGTTTTCAACAGAGGCGCAATTTTCTCTAACAACCACTCACAGAGCCGGTGGAGCTGGAGAAAAGAGGTGAACAGTAAAAGAGTGAGAACAAATGCGGAGAGAGACAGAGAGAGAGAGAGAGAGAGGCACAAAGGGAAGTGGATTGAGGCACGGGATGAGGCCCGATGATAGGACACATGCTAACTACAGAACTAAATGGACTGCAGATAAACTATTGCAGAAAGAGAGGTAAGGGGGTAACAATGGGCCTCAGTGCTGCTGAGATGGAGAGAGCTGGATGTTTTACATCTGGATGGAAGGATGGATGGAAGGCAAACCCTTTACCTGGATGCTTTCAGGTGTGCAGAAGGTTTGAATCCCAGCTTGGCCTGTTGCCGTGACATGCAGATTTGTTTTAGGTTAGTCAGAGACTCTGAATCGTCCATAGGTGTGATTGGTTGTTTGTCTCTGTACGTTGACCCCGGGATACGTTGTGTCCTCGCCTCTCACCCAGCCCCCATCCCCTGCAACCCTCAAAAGATAAGCTGTATAGATAATGGATTGATGGATGGATGGATGGACTGGATACATGTCCATTTGTGAAAGTGCTTTTCCCTCTAGTGTATAGCATCTGTGTTTGTGTTATTATCGGCACAGTGGGGCCGAAGAGCCTGAGACCAATTTCCCCTTCGAGTGGTCTCAGACTCTTTGGATCCTCCTCGATGTCTGTTGGCATTTCGGCCATGACTCTGGATCCCATTCAACCAAAAGGTCAATTGAAAAAATGTAAGTGACATAAAGCATCCGTTAGTACAACGACAAACAGGCTGACGGTTTGATGGACGGATAACAGAGAATAGATTCGAGGTGCCCTGTCGGATGGGGAGGCACACAGACAAATAGATAAGCTGACAAAAACACAAGAGGCAGCTGTTTTGTCTTTGCAGGAATCGTGTCCAGGAATCATTTTAAGAACTCAGACAGTCTACCTGTGTTCTGACCTGAGGAACCAGGGTCTTAATGTAGTTTCCGGGCCAGACAGCCTGGAGTTGGTACTTTACAATGACCCCACTGCGGAGATGGCTGTACTGAATATTTCTCAGTGGACAAACACAAAACCTTGAGGTTGCCTTGTGTGCAGAATTCATTTAATACCTATCTTATGTTTTTGGGTCCATTATGTTAAAATACTAAAGTCAAAGTGAAATAAGTAATGAGGGTTTAGAAAGAGGTGTTCTTGGACTTTCCCATCTTGCTTCCTACCTCTGTAACATTCAAGGAGACATTACAGTCACCCATCAGCAAAATATAACTTTCATCCTGTGCAAAAACTCAGCTCAGGTCACGGGGGTATCTGAACAAGATCTCCTTCTCCCCAGCTAAAATTCCCAGCTCTTCCAGGGGGATCCCGAAGCATTCCCAGGCCAGACGTTTTGACGTGAAGGAGCAGCGGTTCTATACTTCAAGCTCCCTGTGGATGTCTGAATCCCTCACCAGGTCTCTAAGTCTGACGAGAAAAGTCATTCTGCTTATGGATTGCACGTTTTGATGGAATCGAAAACGCGAGACCATTTCTAGAGATTGGTCCTGGTATTAATCTGTACAGTATAATACAGTGATTGATAAGACACTTTACAACCATTATATGCCTCGATGACATTCAATTCACAGAACACGATGAAGTATGAACTATTCAAAGAAAGGTCATCAGTCATTACCAGGACAATGGACCCAGATACAGATCACATGTTAATGCCAGGTGTGAATTGCGCCTTTGGTTCAAAGCGTTGGTAAAGTGCAGATTAAACAAGATGAGACCAGACCAGAAAGGAAAAAAAAAGTCTTATCTACAATTGGGAAACAGAGATACATCAGAGCCTGGTACGTTTTATGATAAGTGATAAGAAACGAGGGGGCGAGAGAGAGAAAAGAGAATTGTAAGCGATGGATCTGAAGTAGATCATCACAGCAATTTAAACATAACCCCTGAGTGGTGCAGAGAAGACGTTCTTCTGCGGGATGGAGGCTGACGGGGCAGACAGTCGGAGAGCTACTGCCACTCATACCAATCACGGAGGCTGGACGGAGTCGGCCGGGGCAGCTCGGGCTCTGCCGGCTCTTAGACAAATTGCCTGGTTGAAATCCAAGGTCAGAGCGTTAATAGCCTGAGCCCATGTGAAATCAGGCCTATCATCTGGTAATCCACATAGATTTGATGCGGGAGATGGAGAGCGGGAAGGAGTGAGTGTGTGTAGACTAGTCGCGATGCCTAAGTGGGCTACACTTGATCCAGGATGGCTGAATTATTTAGAGAATTCTGAACTGGAAAACATGGTAATTAAATATGTGGCTTTCTATAATCTGACTTTTGCACAGTTTCAGACAGAGGTGTGTGTGTGTGTGTGTGTGTGTGTGTGTGTGTGTGTGTGTGTGTGTGTGTGTGTGTGTGTGTGTGTGTGTGTGTGTGTGTGTGTGTGTGTGTGTGTGTGTGTGTGTGTGTGTGTGTGTGTGTGTGTGTGCGCTTTTCATTCGGAGACCCCAGAGCTGAGCAGAAAACTATTTAAAAAACACTTTTAAATATTTGAACTAATATCTGAGGGTTAGACTTCGCGAGCGTGTGTTTTAAACTCAGTCATTTAGAGTAAATAACTTGAAGGCTGGGCACATCAACCGAAAGATTAAAAAGAGAGTGCCTCAAGTTTTTCCTCCTAATTTTAAATCAAATATAAATATGTGCAGAGCCTCCGTCGCGGGGACATAAATATGAAATATGAAGGTCATCAGGTTTATATGACTAATTTCCCAAAAGCCACAGACTCTTTCATGGGCTCATTATATTTGTTTGTCGTTATTTGCTCAGCTTCTTTACTTTTCTTCTTCTTTCCTTCAAGTAAATTTTTGTTTCCAGACTTAGATTTTACTAAACAGAAAAGACGTGCACCTATATCCTAAGTCAGGCTCTATTTGGTTGTGTTTTCTATTTATTTCAAGTTATTTATAATTCACTTTATGATTGGTGTTTAATTTTTAACATTTTGTAGGTTTCTAAATTTATGAACCACATCGTATCCATCACATTTAACCGCTGTACTACTTTTGTCCAAATGCAAAATGACAATGATTCACAATTGAGATTAAACTTGGATTCTCTCCATTAATATTGAAATTTAAAGTAGTGCTTGCCAAAGACAGCATGTTATATTAGAGCCTATAATATAGTCCAGCATAACGGGTGTATACAGTAAGGTGAAATGTTGTGATGCATTAAGTTTACTGCTCACTATAGAGTAAACTGCAATGACAATAAACACAAGGACAATAAACCTGACACTGCACCTGAAGCCTGTAAATTCAAGATGTTGCCATAAAGCAGAGCTGCTCTTTGCTTTGCAACATTATCCACGATGGTCTCATGCAGCCTGTAGCGAATGGGCGAAATCTCTGCCATGGTTTTTGTCGCCCGTTCTGCTAGAAGCTCGGCTACCATGTAAAGGAAGACGACGTGGTTTGATGATAGAGGAGCAACCTTTAAGCACAACATCCCCGTCAACATCCGCTAATGGAGACGTAAAGTTTACGAAGGGTGTGATTGCAGTGTTTCCCCGCTGTTGTACGGCTTTGTAAGCCTGCATGTCAGCCCCTCGCGCTCGCTGCATGTCTGCGTGTGTTTGTGTGCTTTAGCCTTTACATGCGTGCACAAACAACATATGCACTAATAGCAGGAAGTGGTGGTTGAGCCTGTGAGTTAATGGGTATTTTGATGCCTACAGGGGCATCGAGTTTGTGTTAATGGCTCGGGCAACTGTGTGCAATGCTGATGGTGTTTACTAATGAGAGCGCGACTGCATGTCCATCTGTCTAGCCACAGTTGTTGGTTTGATCGTCCCAGAGTCTCGGAGCAAAGCAGGAAATATGAATTTCTGTGCGTCTCCCTCGTTCTCTCCTGCTGCTCTTTCCCTTTTCTGATGCTTCCTCCCTTCATTATCGTCTTCAATGCGTACGGACTCCTCCTTTTCCTCCCGGAGATATTTGTATTCTTCCGGTGTTTTGTCCATCGCGTGGTGGGAAAGTTCCTGAAATTGTCTGGAGCATCTGACTCGGACATCTGCGTTCTTACATGCAGCCCCTCCGGAAAATGTCAGGAAAGGGTAGATAGGGGGCCTCGATGTGGAGCTCTGAGCTGGAGCCCTCATGCAGACGAGTGAGGAGTCGACTGAGGCTCTTTCAGATCGAAGGGGACTTGAGGTGAAGCTTTGTCGCAGGTAGATTTGTTTTTCTTTGTCACCTGCTGTTTGTTTTGCCGGTGGATTAATTTGCCTGCTTATATTTCTCTGTCTGACAAAAGGTTAGACGGATCAGACAATTACCTCCAATCAAAAAGCTCCTTCTCTCTCTCATCCCTCCATTTATTCTCTGTTCTCGTTCCCCCCCCCTCCTCTCACTTACTCATTGACTCATTGGAGGCAGGGTGGGGTTTCCATGGAAACTGTTTCCACTCCCCGTCTGCGTCAAAGGCTCGACTCCTCTTAAACTCTCAGCCCGCTTTCTTTTTCTTCCCCTCCGCCTCCTCCTCTTTTCGATCCCTCACTGTCCTCGACACTACACATAATGGGGACTCGTCCTCCATAAGGGTAAAAAGCATCATAGAGGTTAGTTTAAGGTAATGTTTAGTTGTAGGATAAAGTAAGGTTAAGTTTAAAGTTAAGGTTAGGTTCAGGTTAGGTTAGGTTTAGGTAAGTAGTAACCATGGTTAAGGTTAGAGTAAGGAAATGAGCGCCGATTTAATGTCCTCTGAAGTCATGGAGGGGGTGTGTGTGGGTGGGTGTGTGTGGGCTGGAGGTGAGTGAGGGTGGGGTGGGGGGGTTGACTGACAAGGCGGGACACAGATGTGGATGTGCCAGGTCGTAAGCGTGACACGACACTAGATGCTCAGCGGCAGATGTGAACTGGCTGACGTGATGGGGAAGAGGTGTGGAATTTTCCATCTAATTGGACAGCGTCACACAAAGAACCCCCCCCCCCCCCCCCCCCACCTCCCACACACACAGACAGACACACACACCACTAGACTGTCCTCTACCCTGCTACACTCCACCCTCTGTGGGACAGACATATCCATCAGGTGGCCCGCTTGCGGTCACCTCATGTCGCGGGAGCTTCCCTCGCCGTCTTTGAGAGACCTTCATCCTTCCCGAGAGAGTTCTGCAAAATTTAGAATTTCACACGACACAAACCTTAATTCGTGTAATATTTTATTTCCAAATTTCTCTTTTTTAAAAGCATTTGCGACTCCTGAACCATCGTGGCGCCGCCTCCCCGCACGCCACATGATTCATTCTGCAATTTATTTATGGTTTTCAATAAGACGGCTCAGGGGTGGGAACTTAATGGAGCTCCTTTCCACTGAGCCGTTGTGCTCCCATGACATGTGTCAGGCTGCAGGTAGTTCCAGGAATACATCTGTGAGGTGTTGGTGATGGAAAGTGACACCTTCTTTAATGTCAGAAACTGGAGATGATCAGACGTGGTTGCTTAGAGAGTAAAAAAAATGGACCATGGCTTAATTGTGTCCACGAGGAGCAGTGCGAGTGTCTCATTCACACGCGGCTGTCACCACAGAGACATAATTCAGCTCAGGCCGAACCCAGAGGTGGGACGCCGTCTGTGAGTCGGCAGCTTGTGTTCTGTCCAAACCACGAACTGATCAGTGTGGAATTGATTTTAAAAAAAAAAGGTGTTATTTTGTGGGTTTTACTGTGAAAATGCAACTAGAAGTTAATCCTCACACTTTAGCTGCAAATTCTCACACTATCATCTCATATTTGGAAGAAATAATATGTCAACACAATCGCTGCATATGTCGGACAATTGAACTTTCTCGTCACCGCAGTTATTAGGAGTTGTGTCCTTTCAGATAATGTCAGGAGATTATCCAGAGTTTTCTAAGCTTGATATATTTAATTTCACAGCTTACACTTGACATTCTCTACAGTCTTTGCATGACGCTCTTGTGTAAGCACGTGCACTTCCCTACACGTCCAAGAACAGGACACGACAAGATGACCTGAAGTGCTTGGAAACACAGTTTTTAAGTGTTGACACTTAATGCTCAACTCGGGAACAGCTCCTTCTTCACTTTGCTCATTTTCTCATGTGTTTGTGAACGTGTTGTGTTGAGTGCATCTCCAGGTAGAAGACGGACCAGCCTTGACTTTGCTCTTTACTCAACAAATTGCCGCCACACCTCCACCCACTCTCACAGCACATGTTAAAAAGAAAACCTGCGGCAGGAAGAGAAATCTCGTTCGTCTCAGTGCCCCTATAGTGTGGTGTTATCAATGCCAGCACTAAAAGTCCAAAAGTTCCGACCGTGCTTTTTCAAACCATTTCTCTCCGTGCTTGGTTTCCAATTGGCAGCGAAGAGAAGTGCACTAGATAAACTGTAGTTCAGCACAGAGATGAGTGCGCCGGCCCTTTTCTCTGGGAAGGTAAATGGAACCTGCGAAAACTTGGAAACCACTTAAAACACTGGATTCAGTGTAAAAAAAACGCTTTTCTCTCGAGATGTTCCGATAGCATTTCTTCTTTCCCGATACTGATTCAGCCAAAACCCCAAGTACCAATCCAATAGTGGTGCAGGATGTGATAAGTGATGTCATTGTTGCATGGCCTGTTGTGAGTGCTCCACCCTTCAAACTGAAGTCTTGCAAACAGCAGCTCTAACAATGATACTTGCTAGTTGCAGTACAGCACAGTGGAGAAGTGGTTTCTGGGAAAAGAAAACTGCAGTTTTATCTGGAGGGAACTAATATCCCTTAAAAACGCGGTATTGGGATTGGTACCTATAGATTTGTGTACTCTCTGATGCTCGTATACAAAAATAAGAAGAATCATGATTTGGATTGTTCTGAAATGTGTTTCTCCTCCTCTGTAAACCACCTCTTTGTAAACATCCTCCTGGGTGGAAAATCCCTTCATAAAAATCTCGTACTTCCATCACTCCCTCCCACCTGCCTCCCCACGGGCTTTAAAATGACACAGTTTTCGGTTGTAGCGATTAGCGCTATCCGTCGCCAAGGCCGGAGCAGTCGGCGAGGCCGGAGACGAGGAGAGGAGAGAATCCCGGGATCCGTCTCATTAGAGTCGCTGTCACAGTCACAATCCTGTAGTCTTTGCCGCGTCGGGCTTCACCGTCCCTCTTGTTAATTACCGGGGCTGCATGAGTAATTGGCTCCTCTTGGATGTGAGCAAACAAGACAAAGCAGCGTTCAAGGTAAAAGACATCACAGGCGTTTTCAGAGCTAATTTAGATGCTCACAAATCAAGTCTGAGTGTTTGAGGTAAAGATTACGACTCGTGTCTTGTTTCTCACAAGGATTTACTCTCCTGTTTATCGTTTCTGTTCTATTCTGAAGATAAGATGATATTTGCTCTCTTATCCTCCCCTCCACCGGTCTTTTTCCATCATGTCTGGTCAGATGAGCTGGTGGCACTGGGCGCAGCAGCGAGGTGTTCAGTCACCCGGGGCGACCGTGAGCGCTGCTCAGGGGGTTGTCGTGGATTGTGCTCGAAGCTGGAGAAACGTCCTGCAGCTCTGGCTGAATTTTACCCATTGTGCCTCTGTAATATACAACCAATAATTTAGTCTGGGAGGTCTCTGCAGAGATCCAATCTGTGTCGCCTGCCGCCGCCACTCTCTGTGGCTTTAGATAATAGCAGGACAACTGCTTAGTCGGCGTGCTCGTACAGACATATCAGGGCTCTGATTCTGTTTATCCAAGCTCCTAATGAAATATTCCATCTTCGCCACATCAGTGGGACGGGGAATCGAACGTGCGGAAGCCGCTATCTCCAACTGTGACCTGCTAAATGAGGAGAAAGCTATCAGAATGTCCGATTGTCTGCATCATTATTTGCCGCGATCAGCGCAAATAAGTTTGACTCCACAAGTATTCAATTTAGAAGGTAATGATTTTAGACCAGGCCGTGTTTAATCTTATCTCCGATGGCAAAATGATGCAGCGACTCGGACATGCTGCTACTGGCTCCACCTTATTGATGTCGAAGGTCTCCGGTGACACAGTGGGCAACTTTTTCAGGGTGTGTCATAAGAAACGGTGTGAAAAATTCAATGGAGCTGGTCTCGTATGTGAGATGTCTACTTTCTTTTATTCCAATGTTCATGGTGCAATGCAGCAAACACCCTGGACAAGCACGTTGGTCAAGTTCTGGTCAACACCATGACGACAAACATCACTTTTTTAATATTATATTCAGCGTCTGCTATCCTGTTGTTGCTGCTGCAGTGGCCTCGTCGCCCTACAGGGCTGATTAAAGTTCGATCTCATCTTCAAATCAGATTACAACATCATACAGTCGTTCTCCCACGTTCTCTAAACGTGCTGATCCGGGAGCAGCAGGTCGATCAAAACCACGACACGGCTGCTAAATGTGACTTTTATTCTGAAAGAAGGAGATTAGGGTCTCTGCAAAAATGTGCTGTGATGTGATCGGTGTTTTCATTTTTTCATTATGGTGAAACGTTGCTCGGGGGATTTGAGAGGTCGTGTGTTGGAGAACAGATGGACTGTATATTATCTCTTCGGAGCTGTGAGAAAAGTCGATTTTGGATTGTTCCCTTAGGCCCCGAATCACCTTAAAGACTGCAAACGAATAAAGAGACAGAAAGAGGTGGAAACGCTCACATTGGTGTTTTAAAGCTGTTAATTTTTAGATATTACTTATTATTTATTAAAGGCTGTAGTTGTTGCTTTGCTTATTTTCATGGATCCCTCAAAAACTGCTGGATAGATTTACACACAACATGGCGGAAGGATGCGGTGTAGGTCAGGAAATCTGATCATGGGGTGCATTCAGGAGATAGGAATTGTTTTTGACATTTCACCAATTTCCCCAGGTACTAATTCAAATGATATCTATGAGTGTGGTTTCATCGAGAGGGAGAATTGTTTTCATCCACTGTGCGTCAACAAAAAGAGCTAAAAACCTGTATTTTCCACCAACGTGTAGCCGAGATGATGTGGATTGTTTTGCATCGATAGTTCCATCTGACATCACTTGAATAATCTCAGATTAGTGGTGTAATAATACCAGTTTTCAAGTGTACATCATATTTGAATCCTCTGCAGAGCAATGTGCAGTGAATAAGCAGCACTCTACTGTTCCACAGGATTTAGTTACACTTCAGTCCTGCGTGTAGCAGAGAGTCTAAATGCTTGGGTCATGAGTCATGGTTCTCATTCAGCGATATGATGTTCAAGACCTCAAATACCTCGTGGTTACTTCACAGTTCAAACGACACCGTGCCAGCGGTGAATTAAACTCCCAAACCAAAAACGAGCAGCAAAAAGCCGAAAAGCTTCTCTCGCTGCAAATTAATTCTCCGTTGTCTTTTTTATCTCATTTTTCTCTGCTGTGATCCTGCCATGACCCGCAATCTTTCCACTGTACCGTATTAAGTAAAATCAAAAGGCAGGCAGTTGTTGAATCTTTCACGTCATCACCCAGTTCCACAAAGTGCACGCCAGCGTTCGTTGGATTCCTGCTCACACCAGAGATATTTCTGCACCGTCATTTTGTTTTTTATTCCTCGGCTACAACTCAAACCACAGAAAACTTCAGGCTCTTTTCTCGTGTTCTGCTCCCACCGATCAGTTTGCCAAGGGATAAAAAAAATAAATGCATTGCAGTTTATTCGGCCCAGATCCCCTCCACCTCCCTCCCTCTCCTTTCACCTCCTCTCTCCTCCTCTCTCCTCGGCCGTGTTTGCTTTGATTTGCGGCAGTGCTCCACTGCACAGAACGATGCTTCGGCTGCTCAAGGTTAGATTGTTGTACCGATCAACAAAAGGCGAGTACCTGTTTCCTTTTGTTTGACACGACCAGCAAACCTCCCCAGACAAACGTACAGCACGTGGAATGTGCATGAGAGGCAGAGCCACTCGGAGTGAAGAGAGTGAGCCTGTCGAGAGCCAGCGTTTGATTCTGGCAGATGGTTCTGTTTTGGGTTCGGTTGCTCTTTGGCAAAATACACAAATTCGCTTATAGAGACAAACAAACCTGCTGAAACCGCCTGTGTGTCTTGGGTCTTTTTGCTTTTTTGTAAAGACATTCAGGTGATATTAATTTCTTGGCGGTGACAGGATATCGTATGATGAAGTGGCGACAGTATTTTTATCCAGAGAATGCGCAGTGGTCATGATACCACCATGACCACTGCGCAGAATCCAGGTCCTGCTGAAACACGCTCTTGACCAATCACGAGTCAGTCTCAGCTGTCAATCAGGATGTTTTTACAGGATCAAATAACCAATTAAAGAAAAAACTTGGAAAGGAAAACAGAAACATGAATAATTGAACATCATAAGTGCAATAGGAATGTTTATCCTTTACTGTTTGGTCCATGTCTTATCCACCAACATGGAGAAGGTGGCCTTTAAGAATTCTAATTCAGCCAGCCACCAGGGGGCGAACAAGAGGATTTGGCTTCATTATTTAGGAGCTGTCATGTTGTCCATCTTTATTCACTTTATTCCGTTGTCCGAATAAAAACTCTTTTATCCCTTTGAGTAAAGTTTAAGAAAACTTAGAAATGTTTTGGTCTCCACCAGTTCCCGATGAACGTGACTCCTTCATATTAAGCTGCTTCTCTCAGGTTGTAATTAACAACCATCAGACCTCCGCTAACAACACTACAGAGTTGAACCTTTTAACTTTAGTCACTTAACAAATCTCGAAAATCTTCACAGATTAGAGGAGGGATTTGAAAGGATTTTTTTTTTTCAACCCCTGATGTTACGTGGACCAACACGTCTGCTGCAGCGGCCACGACACAGAGTCTGTAATTTGCTGTGTGTAGATATCAGATCAGACCAAACCTGCATCATCATCTCAGCAGGAAGCGTGGGCCCCTGGTAGAGAACGTCTGGCAATAACGTTGAGGCTTGAGTGATGGCATCTGTGGGGACTTGATGAGAGCCAATTATGGGCCAATTATGCTGATTAATGGGATTACGGCTGGTGTCTCTCCTGGTAGATCCTCCCTCTTGTAAATAGATCCTTTCCGTCTCAAACTGGAGCTGATAAGCGAAGTTCCACTCACAGTCCCCCCCCCCCCCCCCCGACTCAACAATGCACAGTCTCCTAATTAAGAATAGATGCTCTGTGAATGAAATAAACATTTTCAGTGTTTTTGAAGTTGCGCTCTGGGGTTTAATTCGGTGGTGGAGAGGTTTTCTTTGAACAGGAGGCCCTAAATGATCAGTCGGTGCCTTCTGGCTGTTTTCTCATGAGCCTTTTGACTTTGCCTCTTGCCTTTGTCACCTCAGGGTGCTTCAGAAACCTTGAAAGTGAGCTCTCGATGGAGCGACACCTCCCTCATACAGAGAGGCGTCTTGTGCATAGCTGCAGTCTGAACTTTTAAAGTCGGGGGTTTGCAACAAATGAATTATCAGGATACCAGCAGGGGCTTTTTCATATTCTGACTAATGTGCCCAATGAGTGATGGAATAACAGAAACCGAACAATCTGCAAAAGAACCAAAAATATATGCAAAAGAGGCCGGTAGTTCGATCCCACAGGCAATAGAGCCAGAGCGACTAACAAAAACTCATGGGCAGGGGCAGTTTGGGGCTCAGCATCTTGCCCGAGAAAGCTTCGGCATGCAGAATGGGGAGGACTGGGATCAAACCACAGATGTTCTGGTTAGAGGACGACTCGCTCTGTCCCCCTAAATGAGTCTTAAGAGTGCAGTGTTCCTGCAGGAGTGCCCACGCCTGCAGCGTCTGAGGAGGTCCAGCTGCTTGTGAGGACAGTAAATCTTCATTCTGTTGTTTATCTGTCACTCTAAGTCTGTAAAATGCTTTTGTACCATTAAGAAATGTGTCGTCCATCTTTACCTGCAGCCACTGGTTAATACACATCATCAATGCTGCATTATGGGCCTGCAGCAGAGTAATGCATGTGGGAATTGGTGTGTGTAGTTAGCCTGTCGCTAACCATAAGTATCACGGAGAGTGTAACGGGGCGTTTAGCTGCCGCTTTAATTTATTATTGATGCTTACATGAGGGCAGGACACCTCTCGGCAGGAGTCAGGTTTGACCTCCCACTACTCAGACACACGGATCTGCAAAGGTTGATGGGAGAGTTGACCTCAGACAGATTTTAAAAAACGAAGCACAGAATCTTCATCCGAAATTGTTTACGTTATAATTCTGCAAAAACCTCACTGGTCTGATTTGTGTGTGGGGGGGGGGCACGCGCTGTATATCCCCCTGAGAGACGTCGTAACCACAGCCTGACTCATTTTGGCGCCGGGCAGCTCAGAGCGCACACACACTCTCCCTAATCTCCACGCTCCCTGGAGCAGAGAAAATGTCTGCAGTCGGCCAATTAGAGCGCTGGGACTGGATTAGGTGGACAAGCATTGTGCCTGGGAAGGAGCCGCGCTGACGGGAGATGCACGCACGTGTGCCAAAAAACACGCACGGCATTTACTATTTATGCCACATATATAAGAATGCAAAGAACAGAAAAACCAATGCATGAAGCAGCTCCGAGTGCAGGAGGAGTGGTTTGTGTAAAGGGGGGGGCTAACAAAGCAGCAGAATCAATACCTTCGCTGCTCCTCCAAGTGAACAAGACGAGGAGGAGACGGCCTGCAGAGGACACTTTGATGAAGCAACCAAAGCGTTTGGTGCGGTAAACAGGTACAATACAGCCTCCATCTGCTGAACGCAACGTTCCCTCAGAGAAATGGAAAAACACAACGCAGCGCATACTTCAGAGGCCGTTAGAGGACGGCTGATGTTTTGGAGCGGAAAAGACGAGCGAGTGCAGGTAGAAGAAGAAAAAAGAAAAGGCGTTGGAAGCAGGGGGAATGTGCTGCAGTCAAACGGAACATGACACGGAGCAGGCCACGGTTTTCTGTTTGCTTTGCTTCCTCGGTTTGATCCGAGTCGTAGCTAATAAGGCTGCGCTCCTTCATTCCTTTGTCTCACTTTCTCCTCGTCTCCCTTCTTCTCGTTGTCCCCCTCCTTCTGTCTTTCTATAAAAAACGTGGATTCATATGGAAAAGGCTTCAATGATTCTACCTCCTTTCCTTTCCTCTTCCTCTCCTCTTCCTGTCTTTTCCCTCATTTCTTCTCCAGCTCCTCCTCTCCTTCTTCCTCATCCTCCCCACTCTTCACCCCGTCCACCTCTCCTCTGCTCCCGCTCCCCTCATCCTCTCGTCCTTCCTCCACCTCCTCTCCTCCTTCATCTCTTCCTCCTCATTCTCTCCTATCCTCTCCCCCTCCATATTTCCTCTCCTCCTCTTCCTCTCCAGGTCCCCACCCCTCCTTCTCTGTCTTCTCCTCCTCCTCCTCTCATACACTTCTCTCCTCTCTTCTTCCTCCCCTCCCCTCCCCTCCTCTCCTCCTCCTCTCCTCTCATACAGCATGTGTCAGGGCTCTGCTGAGGACACACTCAGGTTGAATCCTTTATCCAAAGATAAATCTCTTTGAGTCTCACTGTATTGCCGAACTAATCTCTGTCATTAAATCCTTGTTTATTAACAGCTGCCATGATACTCGGCCAAATCCAGCAAGAAATGACAGACAAAAGGAAGATCAGTATCCTGGATCAGCCGAGTCAGAGCCCAGGCCGTAATCCTGCAGAGAAATCTCTGAGTGTAGAGCGGCTCTGAGACGCGTTTACCTCTGTGAGGTTTTCAAAAATGTCTCTGTTGTTGTTTTCGTGTGGGACGAATCCACTGTGTGAGGCTCCCGTCATCCGCACAAACACACTTAGCTCAACAGAAGCTTAGTGTGTTACGTAGAGGGAGTCGCATTGATGTCAATGTGGCAAGCTCCTCGTCACCGCAGAGACAAAAGCAAAACGGCTACTGCTGCAATCAAGAAGTTAAAGACTCCAGGAGGAAAACAACAATATCTAAGTAGAGTGGTAAAGTTCATATCTCTGCCAAGGCCCAATAGTGCCCTTAAAGCTTAATATCAATGTTACACAGTTAATCTAAACATGCGTCACATGTTGTCATGTGTCCTGGCCGAGCTGCTTTCGTATCAGATTAGAACCCGATGCCCGGTTATTGTGTTCATATTTAATTACATGGACGCATCTCTGGTGAACTCTGAGGTGAAGGCTGTGCAGTCACGGGGCTGCTGGGAGTCTGACGTGACAACATGTCGGCGACGCAGCAACGTCTTCCGTGTCGCTTGTTTGTCGTTGTTTCTAACTTCTTGACACCCTTCATCACATTGAAGTGATTTTTCTGTCACATTTCAGGTTTAGATGAGACACACAGACAAATCAGATGCAGGATAAATCAGCGGTACGCCGTCCTCGTACTGTTGACATTCATAAACATGAGTTTTTATCCAAACTTTAGAGGTATCGACTTTTTCTGAGAATATTATGCCAAGTTAACATTCAGGAAAATAGTAAAATCTTTCTACTGTTTCCACATCTTCGTCCTTCCATCTGCCACAGCTAGCGTTCCCATTCAACTCACAGCACTTCAGAGGGGCCTGTTTGCAGGGGGGTCAGGGTCACGGTCTCCCGAAAGGCCCTCGGAAAGCTAAATGAGCCAGATTTAAATTTTTCTCCCTGCAAAGATGAATCAAAGAGAATTTAATAGAAATCACAGAAAATGCAAAGTACAGGCTGAATTGTGCTCATTTACACAAAGACGTGTTTTAAACCCTTTCAATGCAAAGACAAGTGTCTCGTTAATTACTCTGAAGCCGGGGGCAGGAAAAAAACGACTGCATTGGAAATTTGTTAAGACCCAAATATGGCGTTTGTATAGTCTCCAAATTTGCCCTCGTAAAACCATGCATATGATACGAGTGCACAGAACAGTATTCATGAGCGCGAAGCTATACTCGTGAGGGAGCATTTTGCAAACATGTAACAAAATCTTTAAATGTGTAATTATATTTTCAAGTGTATTGACATTTGTGCAAGTGCAGACAAATCTGAAACAGATCAGATCTGTGTCAGTGGCTGAAAAAGCAAAGTCTTTGACTCCAAGAGCTGGAAATCACAGATAGGTCATCAATCACAACTCGGACGGGCCTCGTGTGGTGATTTGTCCGAATCCACAGGTATCCAAGATGATTTCCGCTGCCCCCCCCCCCCTCTCTGTGAGCTCTCTGTGGAGTGAACAGTCCAAACCTTCAGTCCAATAGGCTTTAATGTCACCGTTGGCTCTGGTGACATTTCTGCTCAAAGGCTATTTTTTCCACTTGATACCGACTGTTGACAAAACTGAGAGCGACACCGCGGCAGCCGGCACGCCACCGACTGCTGCGTGTGTGTGTGCCGTGCACGTGCCCGCCTGTCCGTCTACAGCCACAGATATTGGTATTCAGAGCTGGTAGCTTCCTGACACTATGTTCCTTCATGCCTCTCCTAGAGGATTTCCGACACTCTCTTTCTCTCGGTCTGTCTCTCTCTATCTCCGTCTCTCTGGCTCTCCTCGCACGGCCCGCTCCCAGACACCAGCAGCCTACGTTTCCTCCACATCGCCATGGAGACAGACGTGATGTCAGTGCTGGTCTGCGGAGCTTTTTCCCTTTTTTTTTTATTTTTTATTTTTTTCAAACCATAAACTCATTCCACCTCTGTAATCAGCATCAGCCTAAAGATTATTAAAACGCACATTACCTGCCTGGGCCACCTGGTGCAGAGGAATCACACGTTTTCTCTCTCGGACCCGCAATTGATAAACTCCCAGATGGAACAAGACATCTTATTTGGCTGCCGTTTAGCAGCTGTGCACACGGCGCCCGCCATTGGTCACTTGTTATTTAGAAACGTGTGGGAAAAGGGTGATTTGCACCAAGCACAGGTGGCAGAGCGTGATTATGTTCGATTCTGAGGAACAGAAGGCAGGAGAGACGCAGCGACACCGAGCAGGCTGCTTTTTATTCTTCCATTCATTTTCATTCTGCGGCTGCGAAACCTGCACAACCTTAACGGGAGCTCTCGCCCTTGGAGGTTACACACTCAGTAATGAATGGATCACAAAAAACAACCATTTCCAGTGTTGAATTACTTAAAGGTACAGTCCTCACTGCTAAATTTCTTTATGTTAAAACCAAATTTGACCACAAGGTTTGATGAACTTTAAACCAGATGATGAAAAAAGCTTGTTTGCTGTTGGATGACTCTGAAATGATATAAGAATAAAACAATCATAGCTCATTAATTGTTCTGACAATCTGCAGTGAGATTTGTCTCCATTTTAACCAAAGCACCTGTAATTTCAATGAAATAAAAGTTCTTTCCACTTCAGTGTAATGACCAGGGGAGATTATGAAAGGCTGACGTATGAACAGCCGACACCTACAACAAGCTGTTCCACTCCAGTCCACCAGGTGACGGTAATGCAGAGTTTGGACTTTTTGGGGGTTAAAAAGAGTTCTTCTCAAGTTCCTCGTACGTGGGGAAAGTTTTTTAAGTGTTGCTTTAATTCATGACGCTTGGTTCTGGTTAGATCAACCAATCACAGTTTCCCACTTGAGACGCTCGCTGCCTTTAGTGTCCGAGAGTGATTACCTGCCGCAGTAATCAATTATCAATAATTCATCTCTACTCTGATTTCAGGCAGGATCTAAACTTGCATCAGTGGCTGCAAAGTGAACCAGCTGAACCACAATGCCGTTCGGCAACACACAACGTCACCCGGCTCAAAGTGAACGAGCAGCGTTTCGGTTGAAGCCTCCAACCCCAGTTGCAGAGTGCGTCTCATCCATTTGGGAATTATACAACCCATTAAGTGTCAAGTTATTCTTTAGATCACAACTTGCCCCGAGAGGAAGAATTCACCCGTATGTCTTCCCCAAAACAAACACTGTCTCATCCTAATATCTAAAATTAGTCACGACCTAATCGTTAATATAATCAGCCGAAATGTCACGTAACGTCTCCCCGGCCTCAGAGAAGGTAATTGCACGCTCCGCTGCAGGGACTCAGGTGCAGAGGTAAAGATGTTGCTTCAATCAAAAAGCAGAAGCAAACGCACTCAAGACAAAATTAGCAGCTTGCTGCCGTACGCAGGAAAAGTGTCTTCAAACAAGAAGAGCTCTCTCTGCTGAAACGTGACGGCACAGAGAAGCGGCTCCTTGTTTCGTTCTTAATTTAATGGTTTAATGGTTCCGCTAATGAACTCAATGCGTTTGCCGCAGCCGAACAGACCAATTTCTCAACAACTCTGTTTTGATCTCTGCACGGCTCTCCAACATAAAATGTGTCCTGCGCCCGCCCGCCTGTATTTAGACTGATAAAAGCCGGCGCACTGTGTGAAATTGTCCCTCAGTCTGCTTTGTGTCAGGGAGCTTTTAGATCAAGCTCCGTGCAACCTTTCACAGCACTTTGTAAACGTTTCTGAGGTAAATTAATTAGACAACAAGCGGCATTTTCACTGCAGAGGAATGCACGTTGAAATTGTAAATATCCCTCCAACACACGTGGTACATTTGCATAATGTCTGCAGTTGCCATCAATATTAATGCTGTTAACATGTGCGTGCATGAGCGAGACATTAAATGTCAGAGATGCTGTTGGGTTTGTTTAATGGGATCATAGGTTCACAGCAGCAGCTGCGTTGTTAACTAAACAAGACTTGAACGCGCTTTACATACAGAGTACGAATTTGTAATACACATAAATAATGGACTGAGGCGTTTCCCTCCGGAGCTGCCGATGGAAGCTTGTTTTAAATGCTCTCAACGGCCGTCCAGGAGTGAAGCTGGAGGCAGCGTAACCTCGGCCTCTCATCTATTACCGTTGCATTCAAATCACAGACCAGAGCTTTGCCAGGTATTTTCAAAAGACTCCAGTCTGTCATCTCGATGAAAAAGAGTTGGGAGCAGATTATTTTAGACATCCTTGCTGGATTTGAATCGCATGAATCAGATTACTATTTATCATTTTCATACAAAAAGGTTTTATTTTGCAAATCAAATCCATAAAAGAGACAGAGCAGAGTTTTATTGCACAAAACTAGAGTTGATAGATCAAATCTATGTCCTGATCCGGTACCACGTCTTGGTTAAAACTGCGATTTTCTTTTCCCAGAATTTAGAACTCTGTATCCACCGGTACAAAAAGTCCAGATATATTTGAATCTGTATCAGGAAAGACAAATGATGTCAGAGCATCTCTACATAAGACAGAACATTATTTTTCGTTGACAAAGACAAACTTTACACAGTTATATATATTCGTACATTTGTTCATGGTCGACACTGTTGTGTTATACACGCTTCTACAGCCACACACTGAGCAGGAATTTAGGCCATTGCCATAGTGACGTAGCCCGCTCACTGTCTTCTGAAGACGACTCTAAGGTCTGTGAGGATTATTGTTTCAGTGAGAGCAGGAGAGGTGGTGGTGGTGGGAGGAGGGGAGGGCAGGCGGTGTGTGTGTCTGTGTGTGTGTGTCTGTGAAGTTTTCTGGGTGACGAGCTAATGATGAATATATGCTGCACGCCTCTCGACTTGATTTTACCCGCTGCTGTTCTTTGATGAGCCCACACACACTCACACAGTTTGATTGATTTGTCTCTCACTCACAAACACACACACACACACACACACACACACACACACACACACACACACACACACACACACACGTTAGACACAATGGCTCCAGGCTCAGACGTCGTCTCACGGTCAAACATAAAGAAAAGATGAATGCCGACATGTGGCTGAATACTCCAGTATCTTGATCATTATCTATAACTGGTTTATTGAAGGTGAACAGGTTTATAGAAGATCAAGAGCGGCAACTTGTTCTTACATAAATGATCCAGGTGATCTTCAGTCTTTTACAGGAACCTGTTGCAATGAGATGTTTTCAGTCCAATAAAACCAACCAGGGTTTTGCGAACGCAAACATCCTGGATCAACATAAAACATTTTAGATACTGTCTGAAAACCTGTTATTGTAAATGTTAATCCATCTTTATATTATCTATACATTAGGCAAGGGGGGGTGGTGTCAGGAAGCAGGACACGTGTGTTTTTGTTCACGACTTATTGACGCACCCATCAGCCATTTTCATTCCTTTTTGCCTCCTGTGTTGACATTGCAGCCGCTGTCGCCATCAGAAACAATAAATCCTTTGTTTTCTTGTCACTGAGAAACTCGAGCGTGATTTCCATTGCTCTCGTCAGCCTCTGCTTGGATTTCATCAAAGCAGTGGAAACCCGTCCTCTCACAGCAAACTGGTTTTCTACGTTCAAACCGACGTATTAATGTGAACGCAGCAGCAAAGTTTCGGGGAGAAAACAAGAAGAGGCGACGCTCTCGCTGGGGAGGAAGTATAATATCTGCACAATTTTAACTTTGAGGGATGACGGATTTCTTTGTAATTTTTATCTGTGAGATTAAAAACAGAGTTTGTCACGATATCCATTATGTGGCAGGGTTCCTGAATTCCTCAGTCCTAGAGCGCCTCAGGACTGAAACTCAGCCAAAACTCCCCCACAGGCAACGTATTACGAATTCACCATAATACATACAGGAGAATGTCCCCCCCCCCGTTCGATTAAAGATTATTCAATCTCCCTGCCTGCTTTTCGTTTGCAGAGTCTAACCTATTTATGCTCGGAATGGTCCTTAATTCAGTCTCCAATTAAAAACCAGGCCACAGTAACAGAGATTGCATAACGGCTCCGTCATTATGTAATAGAATCCAGATGAAACGCAGTGCCCCACAGTTTGATATGATTACTGGCACAGATGTCGCGCTGTATCACGCACTGGTCATGAGTCCCAGACTACGGCACCGTCTTCTCATCTTTATCAATGATTATTATACAGAATCTAATTTATTCTTTTACAGTATTTGTTTTACGGCGTGTCCCTTTGTATCAGCATCTTTCTTCCCGTGATTATAAAGTAATTTTTGTTGGATCTTTTCCTCATATTGAGCTTTAAACTCTTTTATGAAATCAATAATTTCATTAAATAATCAGTTCAGCCCTCCAGCTGCTCTTCACTGAGCCGTCTGCGACACCTCTCGGCGTTTGGGAAACTTCAGGAGGAGGAAGTCTTCATCTGCTCGGCATTAGTGGCTCCGCTCACGTTTTGATGTCCTTGTTTCAGGGAAGCTCCACTTCCAGAGAGCGGCCCCGTCCTCACAACTCCTCCATCCACTCCCGCTCCCCAGGGGCCCGCTGGGGAGAGAGACAAGCGCTCAGCTGCACGACGCCTCGCTCATACAGAGCGACCTCTGGCGACGTCCTACCTGACTGTGGGAGTTTGTCTTGCATGTGCAGACCCACGTTGGTCAAGCCTGAGCTGCATCTCTAATGCGTGTTCGTGCCAGGGAGAGCATGTTAGACCAGTGATATGTGGCCTCTTCTGCTGCCAAGCCGCAGCATCTGTGCCAGCGTTGATGTGTCAGTCCACCAAACATCCAAAGCTCTTGTGCCTGCACCACCTACTCCAATATTCATGAGAGAACCCTTTTTATCTACTTCCTATATGAGCCTTGGCACATGTGCGCTGCTAAACAAACCAGTTTGGAAACACTGACCACAGGAGAGCAAACGAGAGCCGTCAAGTTATCGCTGCAGATTCTCCCTCCTCCACATAGACAACCGTCATTGGAAATTCTGTTTGAGCTGCTTCTCCTCGAGCTGTTTGCACAACCGCAGACTGCGTGTGAAGATGGACGACATGACAGCTCCTCAAAAGGCCAAGCCAAAACGTCCTGATTGCCCCCTGGTGGCTGCAGTGATGGTTATGAACCATGTCTCCTCCGTGTGAGTTGATGGGACACGTTAAATACATTTTAACACTAATGACCAGCTCAGCAGCGATAGCAAGGCCAGCATGATCAGTTATTTCGCCAATTCCCTCCTGCATGTACGCATGAATAAAATGCATTGGCTACACATGTTTAAATCTAAATGCTGTGTACAGATATTCAAGCTGAATGGAGAAAGCACACAACTGTCCCATTAGAGAGACAAATCTGAACAGCGGAACAATATACTCCCATCAGTGTGTTCGCTGTAGAGTCTCAGTGGTGTTTTTCAGAAAAACTGAGGAGACTAAAAGACAAACATGTCCGCTCATCCTCACCTGCTGGAAAATGCAAAAATCCTTTAGTCCCATTGTAGAAAAATGGATTTAAATGACAAGTGATAAACTAATTTAGCAAACACAACTACCAATGAAAGCTTATTTAACCCTGTTTATCCTAGAAAAAGTAAAAACATGTGACCTCGTGTAAACTAATTAGACATAATAGGTCAAAGTCTGCACCTGGTTTACTTCATAGAGCTTCGATTCATTCCTCACATCTTTTTGTGTTTGGAGGAGGAGAGAAAACAGTGAGCATCCTCAAACCCTCATTAGCAGAGGTCACATTTTAGGTTTTTATCCGTGTGTGCAGCTGCAGCTCTGAAGCTAAAAAAGAGGTTTTGGAGTTGAGTCCTTGTCGCTGCTCAGTTCACATCTCTCTTGTGCTCCAGAGCCACTTGAGGAGGGAGACGAGCGGCGGCGGCGGTGTGGGCTGCTGGAGCATGTAATAATGGTGATGGCAGATTGAGCTTCACCGTTGTTTTGCTTCCTCAAGTCATTAGATATTCCGCTCAGAAGCATCCAGACTTTGCTCAATGACTGTCAAGGTTGGAGCGCCGACGTAAAGGGACACCACGGCGAGGACTATAAATACGTCCGTCCTGATAACTGTTGTAGGAGTTCTGTGGAATCTGCTTTTCAACCTCCCCGAGATTCAAGTGAAAAGAGCTCCTCAGCCGTCAGGGACTCTCTGAACAAAGTGCAACATGAACACGTGTTCCCGTTCTACGGAGGCCGACGCACTTTGGTGGTTTCTAACCCGCAGCACCTGCTAAACAGATGCATTTAATCCCAGCTACCGGTAGAAATCCAGGCAGCGTCATTTTGTCTAAGGCCCAGGTCGGGGCCCACAACGTCCGCTGCAGTGCGTAAACCAACACTGTCTGTGTTTAGGGACAGAGCGGAGATGAGGACACCATCGTCAATAAGCTGCTGCTCCAGATGTACGTGTGCGCTTTACGGCTGCACTTGGACAAAGGACTGTGTCTCTATTTATGTAGGTCAGTGTCTCTGTCCTTCTGCTGTTTTCCAGGAAAATCTACTTGTGTCTTCATGAGAACAATACAGTGTATAATAAGTATCATTTGAAGGTTAAGGAGGTTTTGTTGGATGGTTTGTTTGTCAGCAGGATTAAACTGTTAAACAGATTTCTACGAAACTTGGTGGAAAGATCAGATAAATACAAATATACAAATGAGTAGATATGAAATGAGAATAAATCAATGGAACATGAACATAGAAAACAGGAAAATTAAAATGTGTTATCATATGATTAAATAAAAAAAGATTAGTCGGCGTAAACAAGAGCCAGTGTCAATCACTTTCTGAAGAGAAGTTTTAACGAGGGATTCAAAAGAAGCTGGAGACTCATTCTAAGTTTTCAATGTCTTCATCGTGCACGTAGCAATATCGTGACATTTGGACCAGATGAGATCAATTCGCTCGCAGGTGTTTTCCATGTGTTTGTGCGGAATGTGAAACAAGAACATTCGGTGCAGATCACCAGGTCAACATCTGAAATTGTTGTGGTGGTAATTGAATTAATTGATTTGACCACATTTTAGCAACAACAACAACAACACAAGAGTTCTGTCTCAAATATCAGCAGACGTGAGGCCAGCGATAAACCTCAGTGTCTTCGGGTGGGAAAAGCAAAGCAATCGAGCAGAAAATACAACTTTTGTTGTCGGGTCCGGTTTTCAACGCAAAGTCTGCACTTAATTTTTTCGATATTTACCAAAATCTTTAGCAGAGTTTGTCTATTTAGTCAAAATTGTGCTTTTGTCGTCATGAGTAAATATTGTAGCTGCAGGAAATTTGCAGACATGTTCTGTCTGAATATTTTGTGTTGGATTGGGAACATATATGTAAATGTTCCCTCATTATATTGCTTGTACAGAAAGGTAGTACTCCCTGGGCAATGAACAGTATTTGCTCATGCTAATTAGTTGTGTTTAACTGCATGTTTGTCTATGCACATGGTTGTCGAACATCTTCATTTTCATTGTGTGTGTGTTATTCTGTGTACTTGTTGTGCGATTGCAGCTTCTTTTTAATTAGAAACAGTGAATTTGTAACTTCAGTCTAATTTGGCCCAGCATGTTGTGAAACCTCTGTAGCTGCGTCCCACACGTGCTTGTTTCCTCTTAACTTAGCAAGAGCGTCAGTCACAGTGATCGGATCCCAGTCTCCTCGCCTGTGTGTGTGTGTGTTTGTGTGTTTGTGTTTGTGTGTCTATGTGTGCATCAGACCGAAGAGAAAAAGGCCGAAAGAGACGTGCGAGAAAAGCTGAATCAAGCTGGAAAAGCAACAAGGGAGGAACTAGATGGCAAATGAAGTGAGCGAGGAGGCAGGTTAGTTGGCCACAGAGGGGAAGTAAAACGCTGGACGTCCATTGAAACGTCGGATGAAGGCGGAGGACGGTGCTTTTAGGAGCTAAAAGGAGACGGCGAGGGCCAGAAATATCAACTTAACATTTTGAGTATTGGTTACAGGGGACCCACAGTTAGAAGCTCATCCTTGAAGGTTTATATTTAGTTATTTATGGATCTTTCACCTGCAAGGAAAAAACGCTTCATTTTGCATCTACGAGAGCAGCAGTTATAGAGGTAAAGACTTTTATTGGGGCTGTAAATAGTCTGCGATACATGTGCAAATAAGGAAATGTCCTTTCCCTGTTGGGCCGTTTTCTAACTAACAACACAAGAGTAAATATCGAAAAAATTAAGTGCAGACTTTGCGTTGAAAACCGGACCCGACAACAAAAGTTGTATTTTCTGCTCGATTGCTTTGCTTTTCCCACCCGGAGGCACTGTGGTTTATCGCTGGCCTCACGTCTGCTGATATTTGAGACAGAACTCTTGTGTTGATAAAGATTTACTGAAAAGACCAATTAGTAAAGCTTTAGTTCATTTGCAGAAAACTGGGTGCAGAGATTTCCCCGTTTCGTTTGTCTTTTAAAATATGAAGAATGCAGCAGGAGATTTTTTCCAGGGTAAGACGTGTTCACAATAACAGACGAGGGGTGGAGCCGGGGCCGAGCGTTGGCGTCTTCGTTGTGTATGGCTCCTCTTCTTCATCCTCAGATATTCATACTGTCTTTGTTTCCTCTGGACAGTTTACCTGGGGGCTGGCTGGAAAGGTTCCGGAAAGACAGAGGACCTTCTTGTTTATTGTGCGAGCCCAGGGAGTTGAGGAGCAGTGTGTGAAACGGTGTCTAGACACACTATAAATGAATGTGGCTCACTGATTGGCCCAGATAAAAAGGTAGAAGATTAGCGCCAGATCAATTGGCCGCGTGGAAGACAAAGCTCGGCACGAAATTCCTCTCGAGGTTGTGAAATCAAGACATTTTTTCTCCAGTAGAGATTAGAGTTCTGGTCTCAGGAACATTTTAAGCCTTTATTAGACGCTCGACAGTCGGGAGATAACAGGAGAGGGATGGGTAATGACTTTCAAACGCCCCCTGGCTCGAGGTGAACCAGGGACAATGAGGAGGTTTGAAAATAATCTGTCCAGTAGGAAGATATTACAGCGAATAGAGGAACTAAATTACATGTTACTACATTAATGCTGGTTTTGATATCACATTTATTGCCTCATTTATTAAAATAAAATCTACATTTACGGCTCGAACATGGCTCATAACGCCACCTAGTGTTTCAAAATATCTTGCTATCATACCGCACTGTTTATGTGACATTTGTATATTTTAAAAGGTTAACACCCTCTAATCAAAGACGGGCTTATGAGATTAAGAGAAAGAAATTAATTTCCTCTTTCAGAAGTTGTCGTACATGATTCAAAGTTTCAGAATCGCATCGCAGCTGCTGTGTCTATGTCTCCACCTTCTCCGGTGATCTCTGCCTGTGGTAACGACCACCGTGTCGTTTACCTGCCGGTTGAGTCACATTTGATGCGGCTGGTTTTTCTTGTTTTTTTTCTTTTTCGAAATCAGTGCTTTGCCGAACGAAATCCATTGTGATGAAAAAGACCTGTGAGGTTCTTACAAGAACTGCGTGACCCAGTATCTGAATATCTCCCATCAGCCGGGGCGAGAGGAGTGAGAATGAGGCAGCGGAAAAAAAGGGGAGAGAAAGTATGAAAGAGAGATGAGAACGCGAGTGAACGAGAAAGAGGAATCGGAATGAGCATGAAAAATAGAGAGGGAGGTTATATTCCACCTGGCTGCCTGCCCCATCCGAATCCATTTAAAGATAGTCAGTCAGATATCTGATAGCAGATAGTAGGACTGAGAGGAACTGGAGGCTGAACTCCTGCGTTAAAATATTAAATAACATGTTTCGGGCTTTTGATGTTTGACCTTAAATTAGCTTTGTTCATGAGAAACGTTGCCAAACCTTCAGTGACATTGCTGCCGGAGCCTCTATCTCCTCTGCTACGCTCTGATTCCAGCCGAGATGGGATCACCGGGCCGTCCTCGCCCTCCACTCCTCTGCTGCAACCCTGCCCTGCTCCCGTGCTCCTCCCCTGCCCACATCAGATGAAAAGAGAAGCCGAAGAAGCAGCAGCAGCAGCAGCGAGGAAGCGAGGTCCATCCAAATGTCAACTAGTTTGCGCCTCCCTGAAAAATGCATGTCGAACCTCGTCTGCGCTGAATGCAGCCTTGGCAGTGGTTTCGGTTATGTCTCTTGACAACTGAATTCACTGCTCGCTAACGCTCTCCGACTTGCTGTCTTCTTCTTCTTCTTCTTCTTCTCTGCTTTTGCCGGTGACAGCAGCAGAAAAGGCCCCGGTAAACTTTCTGTATGAGCAGATCGGTAGAACACGACGGTGGGGGGGAGGGTCGCTTCGTAAAAGAAAGATGAGGAAAGTGTGAATGAGAGATTGACTGGTGTAGACAGGTGTGGATGATAGCACTGAAAACTGGGAGGTGTGAACCAACAGAAGTAGTATTGGTTGATGAGCTTCTGGACAAAGAAAAGAGCTGAGTCGATTGATCGTTAAGAAAATTGATTGGCTGCATTTTCGGTTATTGATCAATCATGATTTGACCTCGTCACATATAATAAAGAGAGTTTTCCATCATTTATAGAAAAACCTATTATGGAGAAAGTAATTGGCAGGTTGATAATCAGCAGCTTTGGGAAAACGAAACCAAATCTGTAGCTGAAATGCAATTTAGTACCTGATTTATCAAATAATCTAAATAACAATAATAATTAAGTGCGTAATTGTCTCTGCTCTCTCATCTTAAACCGTCTGAGTCCATTATTTCACGTGCTCCGACTTGTGGGAATGTATTCGATTTGAAATAAGATCAATTGGAAAAAGTAGCAGAATGATAATGTTTCAGGTTTGTCTGTACTCTCTCTGCCCACGAGGCAAGATGATTGATTGTGGTTGATCAGCGGTATCCAATGCTGCTGTTACAGTCTCCCAGCCTCGATTTCTGATTTCTTATTTCGTGTTTTGCAGCCTCTTCCTGTCGCCCCTTATTTTCCTCTCAGGTGTCACGTCAAAGCATTGACTGTTTTGCTTTTTGTGATTCTCTCCAATATTTTGTTATCCTTGAGAGCAGAAGCTCCAGTGTGCCGGCTGCTAAATAACACATCAGTGTGGTTTTTCATCTCCATCTCTGCCAGCGTGAGGGGGGAAGAAATCTGCTTCTTGATGCCGTTTTGTTCGTTTGTTGGTTTCCATCGGGATGTAAATTTATGATGTGGAAGGTTACGTGAACCTACTTCCACTAATCAAACCTTATTAAGATAAATAGGTGCAACGGACATCACTTCTGTTTTTGTTTTTGCTTGATAAATATGAGAAATGTGGCCGCAGCAACTTTTTTCCTCAACTCGTCCTTTAATCAAACGCGCTCCGGCCTCGTCTGTCACTCTGCCCCGTCTCTCTGAAGAGTTGTGTTTTATCTAAAGCCTTGTTCATCAGACCGTCACGCAACACGCTTATAAAACCACGGCCCGTTTGATCAGCGCTGTTGCGAATGACTGAACCGATGCAAACAATCTATTTGCCTCAGCTCATGCAGCTTTTAGCTGTTTTTGCTTGTGTGGAGGCGGAGGGGGGGAAAAATGGCTGACAAAAGAGTAATTGTGATATTAGCCAAACAAGAACTTTTGGCTTTCATCCATTTTAACCCCCGGGAGCTGATGGATAGAAAAGTGCAGAAAGGAAAACAGTGTGTGGAGACAAGTTTTTATCTTTTAACACATTTCATCCTTTGTTCCCTTTGATACAGTCCAGGGTTTTTGAAGAGTTTTATGTGAGTGGCTGCTCAGGAAACCATTGAGTTGTTTAGACACAACCAGTGAATACTGTCTTTTGTAATAAGAGACAGTTTTGGCCGTGAAGCTTTTATTGATGGGACGGAGTTTAAGCGTGAAGGGGAGGGAGACGTGCAGCAAAGGGACAGATCTGAATCTGCAGCCTCAATTAGGGGGCGGCTGTGGCTCGGGAGGTAGAGCGGGTCGTCCACTGAGTATCGACTTATACAGGCATCCTGTCTTTGTTGGGTTTTTAATGATGGACTGTAGTGACCATACACTGTATATGTAACGATAGACGGTGCCACTTCCTCCCAATTTACCCCCAACACGAACGCTGCCATCTTGCACTGCAGACGTCCAGATACATGGACTCGACCAATTGCGAGTCAGCCTCAGCTGTCAATCATGAAGTTTCACCTTGTTTTTATAACATTAAATGACTAATTAAACCCAAACTTACTAGAAAAACTTGTATCAGTGTGACAAGAACAACCTGAAATGACAGAAACAATGTATTTGACGTGAACTTGGCCTTTTAATTTGATCCATGTCCCATCTGCAAACACCATCAATACTGCAGCCAGCCACCAGGTGGTGATCAAGACATCGTGGCTTCACCTTTGGGGAGCTGTCATTGTGTCCATCTTTGGTAGTGACATATTGATAGAGGGTTTTATTACTTCGAGAAGTAAAATCAAGCAAAAAATCGAAGAAAGTGTAAAGTTCGTTTTAGGGTCTTTAAAAAAAAAATTGCATTGTATTCTAACTAAAATGTCAGGATATCAGATTTGTAATAACAGTTTAATAATGAACTGAAGCCTTTGATCAAGCTCGTCATCAATCATCAGAGCTCTGTTCTGCAGTGGTGATGGAGGCTGTTGGATTTATCTCATAAATCAGGATTCTTAATAAATCCCAGTCACCTCCTCCAAGAATTTATACATAGTGTCAAACGTTGAAAATTGTTTTCATCGTAATTATTTGTTCTTGGACGAAGCTCGACAGAGAGATTTACTTTCCTTCATCTCACTACGTCGAATATAAATCCTGTTTGGTCTTCGTCTTTTGGTCTTTCTCGGCAACGACCCGAGTCCTGACAAAGATGAGGCTGTTACAGTGGCAGCAGCAGAGTCGGGTTATATCTGAGGGGGGAATCAGGAGTCCAGCAGGTGAATAATTCAAATGATGAGATGTAAACCTTCAGCTCTGAGACCCGGCCAAGGCTAACATTCATTTAGACCTGTCAGGGTCTATTCAACTGTGCAGTGCTCTCACAAGCTGCTCCCTGCCCTCTGTGCTGCCTTTTTCTTTCCTGGGGTCTGAGTGTATTTCATTTTCTTTCGTTCGCCTTTTCATTCTCGCCCCCTGATCCTGCGCCTCACCCCCCGCGCTCACCTCGAGAACCGCACTGTAGAAGCTGCCAATCTCCCCCCCCCCCCCCGTGTTTTTTCCACTGTAAACTGGGCCTGAACTCACACCTGATGGATGATCAACATGCATGAGGGAATGTGAGCCCCCGACAAAGCTTGTACTCTGTTCTAGCCCCGAGTTATGTCTATCACTCATGGAGCTTAAAATACACCGCTGCGGTAGGTAGTGTGTGTGTGTGTGTGTGTGTGGGGGGGGGGGGTGTTCGTCAGATCAAGATGAGATTTATCCTTGCCAAGGAGATTTTGAAAGTTTGACCATTTGTACCGAGTAACCTTCCATTTTCAAATCCCTCCAAAAGTGTAAACTTTGTTTTAAAGTCTCAAAGGAGACGTATGATGCTTGTTCAGTTTCTGACAATTTCTCCAAAGTTAAAAAGCCCAAATCAATCATTAAAATGATAAAGCTGAATATGAGCAGAATATAGTTTCTAAAAATGTCTAAGTTAATATTGTGTCAGTGAACAATGGGAGCTCCTCATTTCCACTTCTAGGAACAGAGACACAAGCAGGTGCACAAAGCTTCTGATATTTCAGAGCGTCTGCTTCCCTCCAGCAGAAGGTCAGAAGTTTACAAAATCCAATAATCATCGTCCAGTCCTGTCTGCAGGTCCAGTGGGGGGGGGGCAGATCCCCCGAATGAAATCAATGGCTGCTGTGGCTTTGAACCCATGTGGATCACAATCTTATCAAACCGTGGGGTCGTCCACTCACATTTCAGACGTTACAGTTAATCCTTACCGCTGTGGCACGACTCACACAAACTAACAATGTGTTCTGAAGTGGGAAATGTGTTTTCTTAGTGAGAATGTTCTCGGCAACACAAAATGCTGGCTGCAAAAAGTTGCTTATGAGCAAAAAAACATTGTGTTATCAGAAGTGTTTCCACTGTCCATTTGCATCCCTTTAAGTAACCAGTAAGAGGTAACCCACCTCTAAAAAGTTTTGCCACACTCTCTCTCGTTTTGTATTTCGGTGTCGTTCGGTCCCCGCCCCCGCCCCCGCCCCCGCCCTCTTCTCCCAAAGACATCTTCTGCCGGGATTGTGTGAGGCTCGGATTGATCGACAGCACTCGCTGTGTGGTCAGCCCCATAGGAAATGTTTGTGTAATGGCTTCTATGCGAGCGCTGTCAAAGCAGATGAGGATCCAGCGCTCTCGGCAGCCAGTGTGAACACTGTGTCGACAAGCCTCAGCAGGAAACACTAAGCCCCCCCCCCTTAACCCCTGCCGCTCCGTCACTTCCATCAGGTCTCCTCATTAATTCAACATGACTGTGTGCTTTCTCCGATGGTGAGTCACGAGCCTCAAGCTGCCAAATGATCCGGATTGAAGGTTTGGATGTAATCCATGAAATATGCATATGAAGGTATTTAAGCCTCGTGCTGTGTTTACAATTGCTTCAGTGAATGATTTAAATGCTGAGCTAAGATTTTGCTGCTCAATATTTTATATATATATATGATATTTGCGTCACCTGTCTCAACGTTACCGTGGTTTTAGGCTCCTACTACTCATCTCTCTTTCCTTTTCTTGTCACATCCCGTCTTCAGATTCAGAAAACCTTAACGTCTGGCTACTGGCTCCCAATGCTGAATCTTTTCAGGATTAAGCAACTGAGGAAAATAATTTCTTTTGGAGGAAATTGAAAAAGCAGAGGACGACTCAAGCTGCTTTCAGACATGTAGTGAACTCCAGATACAAATTTTCTGGAGTTTGACGAAGTGGTGAGAGATTTCATTTTCTCCCGAGTTTGTGTCTGACAACAGCTTGAGGAAAGATACCTGCTGGATAATAGGATTCATGCTGCGTTCTTCATGTGAGAAACTCAAGTCCCCCCCCATTGTGCAGACATTTTCCAGAGTTAATGTCTAAAAAAACGGCTTCAGACACGGATGCGAAGAGATAAGAGGATCGTGGGGGGAAAAATGCTTTAAGTATCTCTCACGTCTCGCTTTCAACCTTTTCACATCCCTCGTTCGGATTCCAAAATATGTAATGTCTCTGGCTACCGGCTCCCCGGTGCTGCATCCCTCTCTGCTGTGAAAAGGTTGAAAGCGAGACACAAGAAATACTTGAAGCGACCGATGAGTCCCCTCTTATCTCCTCTGTTTCTCATCCGCCGTGCATGTGTCTCCAAGTCTTCCTCTGTTTTTGTAATTGCCTCCCAAATATTTATTTTCTTCATCTCGGCTCCTTCATCCTGTTTTTCTTTCCTTTCCTTTTCCTGTCTATTCGAAGGCGATGGTAATACGCCAGTGGAGTCTTGCCTTGGCTCCGTCCGTCACTCCACATCAAAGCGTCGCTTGTTCTCCAGCTCTCTCTTCTTCATGCTCTATTACTCTACCCTCTCTTGTTGACAGAGAGATGCTGTTCACTGAGTGTGTGTGTGTGTGTGTGTGTGCATGCATGAGCGTAGTTAAAGGGACTTCTCTGTCTTCATTTGCATCCCCTCAAGGACCGGTCCCCAGACTTTCGAGATGTTTCACTTCCCCCAGCCGACTCGTAGACTCGCCTCTCGGTGTGCAAGACAAAGGCGAAAAAATACGGCAAAAACAGTCAACACTGCTTTTTTCGCAGCTTTCACAAAACCTGAGTTGCTCATTTGGTTACGTGTCAAAGAAGAAACTGTGCCCTTGTGTAGTCAGTCGGCTTTGAGGCTTTCATTAGCCCTCCCTGAGCTCATTCGGACCAAAGTGAAAGAAAGACAGAGGAGAGTGGTGGAGAAGAGGCAGCCCGAGTGAAACCAGGCTGAGCAGCGCTTGTGCTTTTGTTGATGTCGCTCTCCTCGGCATAATTCAGGCTCATAGTGAAATCTAGGACATTATCTTCTGCTCCTTTCAGCCTCTGCAAGTCCAGATAGAGGCGAATTTACAGCGTCACCGAGCAGGATGCAACGATAACGTGCTGCCTCTCCGTCTCTGTCCAGGGGAGAACGTCACCTTTGTGAGTCTGGTCTCGACACTTTGTCATCGCACAAATACGTGTTTTTTATTCCTGTGGTGAAAACAAAGCCAGATGCTGCTCTGAATGAGGCAGATCACTGAGGCAGATGATGAAAAATGAACCTGCACAGGAAACACGTGAAGTAATCTTGACTTTCTTGTAGCTTTAGAACAAGCCGGGGATTTCATGGCCTTGAAAAATATGTTGATTCAGTTTACACATACTTATGACACCAGATTTATACGGGAGCCACAAGGAAATAATATGTTATTTACCCGAAATTTCAACTTTGAAAAATATCTGTAAATGTGGGTCTTGTTTTCATCGTGTCCCACCGTGACTGGCAGAGCTCTATGACTCTTTTTTATTAGAGTGACAGTTATTATGATATTTCACAGATCCAATGCAACGTAATTCTTGGTCTGAAGAGCAGCCGCAGATTTAAAACTCGAAAACTAAATTTGACGACTCATCAAGACCGATTTTATGATCGTTCTGCCACTTTGGTTTAAAGCGTCCTTCATACCAGTGACGGGACTTTATGCCACATCTGTAACCCTGTGAAATCACCCCCTCACTGACTGATGCGGCCAAATAACAGATAACGATCATCCATCTGCCCTCAGACTTACCTCAGACTCTCATCCCTGCAGAGGTAATGACCACTTACAAGCCAGAGGACTATAATTAGGTTAAACACCACGCCTTAGAAAATAACCCCAGAAGTCATTGTCCCCTGCAGCCCACCGACACAAGCTAATTGGCCAATACGGGTCCATTTGCCTCCAGGGTCCATTTCTCTCTTTTAGTGTCTAATGTCACAGATCCCTCTTTGCCCCCCCACTGTCTGGAAAGTTTGACCCATGTGGGCTGAATGGGGGGACGGCGCCCCATCAGCGCAACTCAGCGGAGCGTCCGAGATGGCCCATCGAGACGTTTTAAAAGTGTTCTGTCGTTTGTGACGGATCACAGCCCCCCTCCCCTCCCTTCTCTCTCTGTGCCAACGCTAACGTCAGTCGTCCAGATGTTCTGCCCAGAGGTTGTTCCCAGCCCTCGTTTCAAAAGGCGACGCTGGGGGGGGGGGGGTACTCCTCAGAACAGAGGCACTCTACAAAATGACATGCCGGCCCCTTAGCTCCTTGGAGTGCTTTGGCATAATTTGCTCTCTTTTCTTTGAAAGGAGATCCTCATCAAAGAGAGACAGACAAATTAACAATGGCCTTGTCAACCAGAGGAGCAGGAGCCCACCCTCCTCTTTGATTCTCGTTTCTCCTTTAATGCAGCGCAGCAGGGCGCTGGTGTTGTGAGCCAAGAACAAAGTTTCCATCTTCATCTCCTCACCTGTCGTCCCACAATGCATCAGGATTAATGTATTCCTTTGTACAACGCTGTGTCTGTATGTCAGCACATGTGCAGTATCAAGGGGGAATTTATACTTTTTATTTCATGTTTTTATCCCAAAATTAATAAATTGAAATTCAAAACAGGTACTGGATGGATTGCAATGAAATGTTATCGAGATATTCAAGGTCCCCAGAGGATTTTTTTCCAGTGTGGCATCATATTTCAGTCAAAATTTGAGGTTTGTTTCAAAAGCAGAACAATTTGATGCTCGACATTTTCTGTTTCTCAGAGCTACCAAATGTGAGAAATTAAGTTTCTTCAAGTATAAACAGTTGTTCTCCGGTTGAGGCGGCGGAGGCGACTGCCAAGACGTTTCCCAGAAGTGTTTTCTACATTCTGTTTATCTTAGCTCGCAGAGTCGAGCAGCATGTCAGAAGTGCTCATGAAGGAATACACACATGTACACACACACACGCTAAATTATCATGGCAGAAACAGGCCCGCTCCGACACAGCACGTTAAAACAGCGGCAGAGCAGAAGACCCGCGTGGTGTAGCACAGGAAATGCTCCTGTCGTCGGGTTGATTCCGGGGCTGGAAGGAGCTTCCTCATGGTTGCAGGAATGGTTTAGATGTTGTGATGAAATGGGGTCGGAGGGAGACGTGCGATACGTTTACAGCCGGTTTGTCTTCCTCCCTCTCTCTATTTTCGTCTCCACGTGGCTTCGCTCGCTTGCCCACCGTGTCCCATTTTCCAAACTCAATTCTTCTGCTTCTTCTTCACATCTTCTGCTAATTAAGAGATCAAAAAGAGGGGAAGCGACAGCTAAACCGGTTCTCCTCCCCCGTTTGTCTCCCCCTCTCTCTCTCCAAGGTTATTTGTGCATCTCTCCTTGGCTGTGTTTGTGTGCAGCTTCTCCCGTCTATTACAAAGCCTTTAGTCCGATGTAGATTAATGGAAAATAATGACATATGTTTATGTAATGTAATGACATGAAAAACCCAACAGTGGTGCGGAGACATTAAATTGATTGATGGTTTTGTTGATCATCAGGAAATGAATCAACAGCAACGTCTGATACTGAAAACTAACCCTGAAACAGAAAACACGTAATTGCGAGACGATCATGTTTCCCGTTCGCGTGATGAAGATGTTTACGCACACAAGTCATAGGGACCGGTGGTTTGAGACCGGAGGTTCACACGCTGCGGTCGTGTTTGGCTCAGAGGGATCGATAAGGTTAAAGATAGAAGCGCTTTCTGTTGTTGTTTTATGTCAAAAATAATAAACTCATCCTGTCACATGCTTGAAGATTTGATCAAAACCACAAGCTTTCCCCGAAGTGCTTCCCGATCGCCCTGAACACAACAGTTGTGTGGAACCAAATCAAATACTTGAGAAATCAGTGAGTATATGTTATTTTTCAAGCCTTCTTCAATACAAACTCAATGAGTGACGTCACGGTGGGTTGATTCATTATTAGTGTACTAGCTGCTCTGAAAACTGAAAGTTACTGAACACAGGTTCTTTCATCTCTGTGCTGCAAAGACCTGGGGCCACAGATTCAGATTCAGCCGTGCAGTTGTGGAAGGTTCGATCACCAATTATTCCAGAATGTGTCCTAATTAGCCTCCACTGTTATTCTGGCCTTTTTGTGTTGGAAAGCAATCAGTGCGGCCCGGAGACGAGGAGTCGCCAGAGGAAGAGATAAAAAAAAAAAGGATAAAAGACTGAACAACACACATCAAGGCCAAAGACGTGGAATCTTTAAGGGCACGAGACGCTCAGCGTGAGCTCGACCACACTTCATGCACCTTTCCATTAATCTGAGTGTTCATCGAGCATTCTGCGTCCCCCTTTTAATTTGCTCTGCCCCTCGTTTTCCTAAACTCATGCGGCTAAACAACCGTGCACTCACTTTAATTACATGCACACTACACATTTGGAAAGCGTGCACGAGATCCCCCCTTTGATTTCAAACCGAGTGCAGCCTCTGTCTCTAATTAGTCAAATTATTATAATACAATTTTTTTATTTTGAATTGACCTCACATATTGTTGAATACTTATTAACTTAAAAAGACCAATTACTAACAGTTCTTTCGTTTAAACTACAGGTTCTGTATCTTCTAGTTTTTACAGTTACAGAATATGCAAAGAAATACAAATCAAATAAACTTGAAATACTAAAATCTTTTTTCTGCAGTAGCCAGTCAATGTGTTTACTTTACATGTTCACAGTCATTTCCTCTCTAAATGGTAGTTTTCACTGTTTGTTGAGGGTATAAACAGTTTTTTTTTAAACGTGGGTAAACTCTGCAATTAGTTTTGTTGTAACAAAACAATAAGAACGTAAATGTTTATGAGTGTTAACGCGCCGATGCTGGAAGGTTTATCACGCACCGTAAGGAGAGTTCTGGTCGTGTTCATTCCCATCGCAGACACAAGCCAGATGCTGGTGGGTGTTCGTGGGTATTTCAACCAGTGGGAAAAGGGGCTTTACTGCGAAGTCCACCGTTGCCACACTAGAAATCAGTTTCATATGGGATTTGGAGGAAACGATGCATTTTTACTGTTTGTTATTGTATCTCGTTGACACCATCTCACCATTTAGTGTGCTGCAGCCACACCAGAGCCATATTAACTCACTGCCAAAACAAACCCAGCATTTTCTACTGCCGCTTCATATTAAGAGCGCAGGGAGTTGTTGAGTTTGTTTTTTCCTCCAAAGCACTAAAATATATGAGTTGCTGAGGTTTTCCATCGGCTGACTGATCATCTGGTGCTTGAAAAATAAGAGAATGCTCAGAATGTTTTTGGAAATCGATCAGTTTGAAATCTAGAGACGATGCCAGATTAAAAAAAAATTGTGTTTTTGTTGATAAATTATTAACACTGACATTTTCATTCATTTATGAGGCTGCACGACAACGCTGTGCCTGAGAAGAAGCTTTGTGATACAGTTCCATTATAGAGTAGCTGGTGTTGTAGCCTCACCTCCGAGCGTTCAGTTTAACTAGTTTCTCTGTGCCTGTCAGTCTGTGTTTTCTCTGGGGGATGAGTGTTCAGCTATTTTTCCCAACCATCCATCAGGGTTTTTATTTTTCCTAAGGTCATTCCCATCCGTCAGTCAAACGGACAACCACCCATCACGTGTCAGACTCCTCCTCGGTTTATCCTCTGTGGATAATCAGTGCAGGTGGGCAGGATGTGGTATTTTCACGCCCCCCCCCCCCCCCGGGCCCAAACCTCTTCATCACTACTGCCTTCTCAGTGAGGAAGACCGGTGTGATGTAACATAATGGATGTCACGGGACTCTGATTTATTCTCACTCCACTGTCATTATTTTTTGCAGCCAAATTCTCAAAGAGCAGAAAAACCTTTATGTCCACTCCGTTTTCTTGGCTCTTCTATTTCTCCTCCCTTTTCCTTTTTGAAATGCCACAGTTGCTGTGTCTGCTGAAGACAAATCCTCAGGTCTAATGAATCTGTCGCTGATCACCATCGTCTCTTACCGTTTACAACCTGGACTTCTCTCTGTGAAATGTCCTCCATCCCCTGATGGGATAATGGATGATAAAGAAACCGCCGGACCGACCCTTCTTTATGTCTTGATCACGTCTCTGTGTCCTCCCACCCTTGCATAAAGACACTTTCCCACGACTGACACTTGTCCCCCCTTTTTTCTCTCAGTTTCATCATTTCTTCCATGAGAACTTGACTTAATTTCATTCATCCATCTTTCGAGTTCCCGCTTCCCCCCCCTCGGCTTTCGAGTATCATCCCTCTCTAATCCCTCAAGTCGCTCCGTAACCCCTTTCATTTCCACCCGTCCTGGACAATAAGGTTTGCGCAGGTACACTCATTAACACACGAGGTTGCCTTCCACATCCCCAGGGGGGAAAAAACATACCAGCTTTCTCCTCTTTTCCTGCATATTTAATGTGTTTCTCACTTCTCTTCAGGCAGCTTGAGGATGTGGGGGGCTCTGAGGGTCGGTGATAAGGGGCTTCCATCAGCTCCTCGCAGGGACGGGTTAGATAGGTGAACACTAAGCCGCACACTGTGTGGTTATCTACCAGCACACACACACACACACACACACACACACACACACACACACACACACACACACACAGAGAGGCCTAGTTTTCACACATTAGTTCACACAAATGCGCTAAGATGCACACACACATACTGTATATTCCCACTGACATAATATTTAATGAAAGTTAGTTTCATACAGAAATCAAGACATTTTACTGTACAATTATATTTCTCCACAGGATTCCGTGCACTTTTTGTGTCGTACATTTAATCAGACGTTGACAAAAGTGTCCTTTTCACCTGTCACCTCACCTCATGTTTTCTTTTGAAGTTTTGGTAAATTTGTGAAAACTTGAAAATGGGCAAAAATCGGAATTTATCCACAATTGAATCTATGACACATTACCCCCCCCCCCCTCTCTCTCTCTCTCTCACACACTCTGAAGTGTAACCTTCATAAACTCTACAGCCCTTGTAGTTTTCCCACTTACCTGCCACTCAAGCGTATGTGTCACCTGTTCCGCGGCCCACTCTCTCCATTCACTCGTCATTAGCACCAAGACGAGGAGGCAGATTAACGCGGGAGGTTTTTCCGGCAGGTGGGCCGAGGAAGAAAGGTTAACTCACGCAACTGACGAATGAATCACTTTGAGCACCTTTGTTTCACAACACTCCGCCGTTGTCGGCGTAATGATGTTTTGCGTCACTCGTTTTGCGAAATTGTCCTTTCGTTCTTAATCAAAATGGATTTTTATTTCTGGCTGACCCGCCGCCTCCCCACCCCCGCCCCCCTCCGCTGAATGCTCTGCATATGTTTGAATGTGATTAAGTGTATTTAATTAAGCCGCAGCCAGATGGTCCTGTTATTCTGCCGTATGGTTTGTTGTATAGATTATATCCTTATAATGCATTTCAGTGTTGTGGCAGTGGGGTGAATGTAAAATGCTTTGTGTCATTGAGGAAAGTGCGTCATGCGAAACGACGTCTCCTTTCAGCTCTTTTCCTGTTTCTCATCTGCTCTCCTGTTGTTCCTGGTTTCCTTTGCTTCCCGTCTGCTCCCCTGAGGTGACGGTTGATACACAGGTGACTGGGGATCCAGACTCGAACCCGCGGTGTGTTTTCAACGAGCCGCCACACACGACTCACGGTCCCTCTGTTGTTTCTGCTGCAGCGGCTGCTTTGAAGTGTTTCTGATGTGTTTTAACGTGGCTGGTGATTATCAGTCCTCCTCTTAGTCACTTCACAGGAGTGTTTGACCTTCACTGTGGAGAATGATGTTTGTGCAGAGTTTGACACTAGAGGGCTTTCACGTTAATTACCATCACCTTAAATTAGAGCCTGACTCAGATGGATGTTTTAGGAGCAGATACCAATATTAGGGAGTAAAGAATATTGAAGTTCCTAAGAAGTTGTTATCTTCGACGTTCTATTATCGACACAGGGAGGGGGAGTCTAGTATTTTCAGATGTTTTCTGGCTGTCCGAGCCTTTATTTATTGGAAAGATTTTAAGCTTTAAAGTGGGAGAGGGAGCGGTGAAGGGCTGGAACCGAATCTGTGGCTGTTGCAGAAGCTCGAGCCTCCGTACATGAGACCCTCACTCAAACAGGTGAGCTGTTGGGGCACCCCTGCTGGCCGTATTCCGTAACAACAAGATGATCTGTGTTCATGAGAAATGCAGAACAGTTAGCCTACTCTATGTTCATGGTGTCACTGCTCTCTCTCTCTCTCTCTCTCCATCCCTCGGGGGGGGGGGGTCTCTCTTTGTATTTATTGTCATTAAGCTGCTTACTGTTCTCCCATCATCCATTCATCCCCGTGACTGTGCCACTGCCTTCTGATAGAGCGCTTATACATATATTATTCATTTGATTGACTCCCTCTAATCGCCTCACCAGTGGCAGAAATTAATCATTCCAGCAATCCCATCATTTGCATTCAGTATTTTTTTTTCTTCTGGTGCCGTCATTTAGGGATTTGAGTTTCCTCCTCCTCCTCCTCCTCCATGTGGAGCGATGCAGTTTCCAGGTTCGGACAAAACGGAGAAAAAACCGAGAGCAGAGGAGGGCGAGGTGCTCACAGCCCAAAAATCAATGACGCTGGATATTCAACACTACTGTATGGTTTTTATAGTGGCCCATAAAAACCCCATTGGAAAAGTATATATGGCATGAGATGATTTCTCTGTGGGTCAAATTGGATCAAGTCTAGTGTAAAACGAAGAGTGTGCCCCCCCTCTCTCCACCATTGAACTCTATAGGAAGAGAAACCTAATTACATGGCTGAAAGTGGCCATAGTGAGCACTATTAAAAGGATCCAATTAAAGTTTATGCGACGCTGGCAGCAGCATTCTGGTGAGGGATTATTTGTGGAGGTGGAATTTGATCCGTCGCACAGAAAGAGTGGTCCATTGGCCAAGCCACCGCGGGCAGGATGGCGGATGGCAGGTGGGAGGGGCCTCGGAGTGATCGGAGTAATTGGATCCCGAATCAACGGACACTTAAATCAAAGAGAGAGTAAAAGAAAGAGACGTCGAGAGAGAAACAGAGAGAGAGGAAGAGCTACAGCGGAGGCAGAGCTTGAAATCTATTTAAAGGACACTGAACTCTTGTGATCTCACAGCAAGATGGTTTACGGCTCAAATCCCAGTTTGGCTGGAGTCTATTTGTGTGGAGTTTGCGTTTGTGTATTTTCAGGTTTCTAAGTATGGACGGGGATTAAAACCGATACGGAGCCGAAATGCTTGTGTGGACAGAGATCGCTTCAGTTTAACTCAGCTTTCAAGCGTAAACATATTGTTGATGTGGCCTAACTTGACTGTCGGTGTGAAAGTGAGTGAACGGTTGTTTGTCTCTGTACGTTGGTCCTGGGGTACTTTTGGCCACCTGTCCTAATGGATGGATGATGATCGGTGCACAGATTGCAGTCAAATTGAAAACTGTAGTTTTTGGTGGAAATCCAGAACAATTTCCGCGAGCCAGAGACAGTAAGAAATAGAAATTTGATTCCAAACTGATTCCAGTTCATTTATAATCTGGGTCTTTTCTGCAGACGGAGAGTTGGATGAGGAGGAGAAGCTTGTAGCTTTATGCTGCATCCATCTCATGTCCGTTCACAACTTGTAAATACCTTTCACATCAACATTCAAGTCCTCGTTACGACTAGAAAACTCTGATTTTACTGTCAGCAGAGATTTTTTTCCACTCAGAGCAAAATAATACACGAGAGCCAGAAAACAATGACTTGTCACATCAGCCAAACTCCATCGTTTCAGATCATTAAATCAGATTTTAATGAACAGTCTGCTGTTGTACAAACACACGAGTCCTTCAGCGAGTCGATCCGAGGCTGAATTTGTTTGAGGATAAAAACTACTCCCCCCATATGTAATGGATTTATTTAATTCAGAGAAAACACGGAGAACTCTGTATCAAAGTAATTCTTGTCGACACGTCTTTTATAAACCTCGTCTTTGTTTGTTGAACTCACCACCACCTTAAACCTCCACCTCCCGTCTGAACACTACCTTCATTATTATTTATGGGAACATTTCATGTAAACCATTATTTACTCCAAGTTTAGCTTGTTACTCTGGAACCTTCCAGGAACACGTTTTCCTTTTTTCTCTCCGCTTTGAGCAACTAAAAGAAAGAAAGAAATTCATGAATAATTTGAGGTCATTTTAAAAAAAAAAAGGCACCTTTTATTATTCATTGCTTTGCATCAGCTCAGATACTTCAAAATAAAATCCGTCAGACGTTTGAGTGGGTTTTAGATAAAGCATGAAAAACTCTCGATGACTCGGATGCAACACTGACAATGATGTCAAAACGGCAGCAGACGTTTTATTTTTTTTTCAGCTGCAACGTATCAACACAAACACTTTCAGGAAGAAACAAGGGACTGAGATCATAATCGTTTCTTTTATTACAAAGACAGATGAGCTTCTCACAGCAGAATGAAACTGTGACAGCAGCACCGACGTTAAATATGATGCTAAACTGATTCACTCTGAAAACACACGGTGATCCATGTGGTGAACACAGACTCTGTGTAAAGATGAGTGACATGAATAAATTTGAACACCCCCCTGGTGGCTGGCTGGCTGCAGTATAGGTCACAAACTGCGCCTCCTCCATGTTAGTGGATGAGACGTGGACCGAATTGTTTTAATTCACAAAATGTCGTGATTGACAGCTGAGACTGACCTTAATGCACCCCCCCCCCATCTGTAATGAGCTGGACTCGCTACAGCTCCGACTTTGGCTCTAATGCAGGATATTTCCGCTTCATTTCTGGATAGTGGGAGGAAGTAGGAGTAAAACAGAGCACAAACAGCCTGTGGCTCAAAGTGGGAAAGTGTGTATATGTATAATGGGGTCACCATAGAAAAAATACTTGCTGAGCACTTTCACACAGATCTCTCACACACTGAGCGCTGGAGGTCCAATAACAGGGAAGGGGCAGAGGTGATGGGAGTATGAGATAGCTTAGCTCGTGGTATTAAAGGGCCAAGAGGTCTCGCTATGAGATGATTATCACCGTGCAGAGTGTGATGATTATTCCAGCCTCTCTGACCCACCGGGCTGTCGGTTCAAATCCCCCTCGCTCGGTGGTGAGAGGTTTTTAGGAACACAGAAAATTGCCTCTCCTGACGTCTGCGGCTGATGACCCGGAGGTGGGTGGAGTGCAGGGCTGAAACAGAGGGTTGATGGGATACGTGTGGGGTTGTTGTTCTGGTGGGGCGGTTCGGTCTGAGCCCTCGGGCTATGCGGTTGTGAGGGGGCGTTCCTGACAAATAGATTGTGTCACTGGCCGGTAATGTGCTGGAGCCAGTGTGGCCCTGGCTGGGGGGGGGGGGATTAGGCTGACACAGCATCACGTTCACATCCCTGATCACTGCACACACACACACACACACACACACACACACACACACACATCCTGGAAAACACCCACCAGGGACACACATTCAAACAGATGACATCAGCTTTCCCTTAATCTCTCCGTGTCTCTGCCCGCTCGTTCTCTTTCCTCTTCTTCTTCGGCTCTCGTCATACCTGCCCATCGTCGACTCTGGATTCAGGGGGAAAGTGGAGTAGCTGCAGAGCAAATGAAACGGCCATCGTGTGTTTTCTATGAAATTTCCTCTCTAGATTAAAGTTGCTCGGTGTAAACGCTCGCTCTGCTGCTGCCTGTCAGGAGTCTCCTCCTTTTTCTTTTCTTTTTTTTGGTTGCTTCATTTCAACCTTCTCCTGCTGCTGCTTCTTCTTCTTCTGCAAACATGACGGCTTTGATTCCTGTGGAAGTCGAGATGCGGAGCAAAGCCAAAGGCGATCTCTTTCAGCAGAAATAGAGGGGAGGCTTGAGATGTGATGAAAGGAGCCATTCACATCTTCCCACGGGAGAGAGGAGCTCGCTCTGATTCTCAATGATAACAGATATCATGATGACATCCCAGTGTAGGGGTAGGTTGTGTTTCTTTTCACATGTTGTATGTTTATCTTGGCTGCGTGTCTGTGTGTGTGTGTGTGGGCTCGGCCTACAAATACTTGATATGAGTAACATCCCAAACTGGACGCTGCCAAACTTCTAGGATTCATAACCACGTCTAGCTCCCGAGTGTGTTTGATCCTGCACTTAATCAATATGGAGAGCTCTTTGCTGATCTGTCACTGTCACTTTATCAGCGCTGTAAGTGGTTTCCTGCCGTGCACGGGATTCAGAGGAGCACGTGCACCGAGCTGAGGGGCTTGATATTCACTCAGCATCAGCAGATGAAGATGAAGGTGTCATTACTGACCAATAACAGGAGGATGAGATGTTTTCTATCCTCCTGCCTCATCGTCAGAAGCACGACTCCTGATTATTTTCATTACACTCAGAACAATGTGCTGATATTTTCTCAGTTGAAAAATGATGAAAGATATCCGTCACAGTTTCATTAAGCTGCAGATGAACTCATTTCTTTGTGTTGTGGGATTTACTGCTACACGACATTTTAAAGCAGCAAATCCTTGAAAAGCCCAGAAGCTTGAATTCGTCAATATCGTGTATTTCTGCTTAATGAATCGATTTCAATAATCGCCGCTGATTCGTTTCCCCTCTTGTTCGTGGTAACGCTTCACAAGTTCATAGAGAATGTGACTGTATTCATATCACATTCATACAATTTTAAACACAATACATCAATTCTTTCACTAAAAGCATTCACTTTCATTTCCTCTGCTTTTGAGTCATTTTCAGACCAATAGAAGCGTCTGTATTTATTGTTTGTGTTGTTCATTAACTAATTGAATGTAAGTGACACTATGGAGGAAAACTGCAATGTAGTTAATATGGATGTAATTCATTTCTGCTTTGTTGGTTAAATCTTGAAAATTTGTCTGTTGTGTATTTTCGAGTACCCCATAGTGTTATTGCTGCACTTATCAAGTGTTGGCTATACTGCGAGTTGACAAGCAACATGAAAACGGTTGCAAAGGAAAATATGCAAAGATGTTTTGCAGTGAACAGAACTCCAGAGACTCCGTACTCGCAGGAAACACGAGTAAAAGTGATTTTCTTAAATCTAAGCAGTGGTTCTCTTGTAATCTCCACTTTATCTTTGCTTGTTTCTCTCTTTAACGTCCATTAAAATCAATTATTTAAAGGGCACTGTGGATGTGGTGGTGGAGATTGTAGCTTTAAAATGCCAATAGATCCCCTCCAGAGTACATTACAGTTAAAACCCTTTCACACTGAAGACAAAAGCCAGATATTATCAGAAACCCTTTCACACTGAAGACAAAAGCCAGATATTATCAGAGGGCCTTTTACGGACGATTGAGTCCCAGGTTGATTGACTCTGTGGTAGTTGTGGTTGTTTATATTTTATATCGGCTACAGCTCCAATTAGCAGTGATGTAACCATGACACTTATTTCACCCCAATATCTCCACTGAGACGTCTTTCACCAGAGCAGACTCTAACCCTGCACGAGGCCTCTCTGGCCACTAGAGGGCTTCCAAGAGCACAAGTAAGCTTGAAATGTTCGTCAGCGTTTGATCGTGATGACAGCGATTCGTGAAGCTAGCTGACATGACGCCTTTTTCCGACTCGATTTCTAGCAGATCTAGATGATTTGGTGACAAATATCGCCAATCAGAGTGCAGGACGGAGGGAAGGTTTGGAAACCAGACATAGCGGTCGGGGGTTTCTCCTAATGAAAGATGGTGGACTGTGTGATCCTCTGTCGCCAATTCATCGTGGAGTATAAACTTACAAGACTGCAAGACTCCCGATAACGAAACAACAAGTCGTGTGGCGTGAACTCGTCCGAGCAGAAAGGCAAAATCTTCCAATGTAAAGGAATTCAATTGCTTTCTTTAAGCGGGTTTACACAGATTTAAAAAACCTGCACATACTCCAATTGTGGTGTAAAAAGATATTAGTATTCGATCTGCAGCCTGTGTGCTTGTATCCATGTGTTTTTTTGAACAGACCAGGAGATTAATTCCATCTAAAATACCGGCCTCCATGATATTTCTCTCCATGCATCCCCACCTCTTTATCTCTTTATCAGCCCTCTCCACTCGTTCTCCCCCTCCTCTCGTGTCCCGTTTAAGGGGGAGGATGCAGTCATCAATATCTCTGGCTGTGTTACAGGCGGTTCACCCAGCACCTCCTGGAGGGCAGAGCTATTAATGGAATTCAGGAGAGGACGGCTGAGGACCAACAGGCAGGGCCGTGTGGTTCAGTGCCTGGCTTTCTCCAATCTATGCCACATTACTGGCTGTCAATAATCACGAGAGCGGCGCAGTCGCTCGAGTCGCCTGAACTCAGATGAACCTGAAATCTCATCAAATCCGAGAGAAGGCACAAAATAAATACGGATCTTTGGTCAAAAACCAAGACTGAGGTTTTCTATCTGTTCTTTGCTGGCGAAGCAAATCATTCCCAGTCAATATGATTAAATTGCAAAGCGCTGAAATTAACTTTTCATTGTAAGCGCAGTGAAAACAGCAGGCTCCTCTCTTGCCTCCTCCTCTCCTGCTCAATAGACTTTATTACCGTTTAAATGATATGTAATCACCGCTGATTAAGACGCTGCTCCTGATCATCGCTGAAAACTGTGAATAAGCGCATCACCACCCTTGCTGCTTGTCTGTGGAGGCAAAGTGCAGCGAAAGCAGCTTTCGGTGACGAGCTGCAGCCGCTCGTTGTCCTCCCATCAGTCCATTTGCCCACAGGCGGCAGGCCGGCGCTGAATGGAAAACTAATCCATCCCACTAATGCAGGGGCATTACGGCTGCCCGTCACTTCCTAATTGGCTAATGGCGAGATTAGGGTGGTTACAATAGGCCGTGCTGACACTGTCTTGGCCAGTCATAACAGAGGGTTTAGGGGGAACAGACAAGACCTGCGTGACACGTCCGACCTGGACCTTTGTTCACAACACTGGGCCATTATAACAGGGACGCTGGAGGCTATAGTTGTTTTCAACCTCAGACCCATGTTCACCCTGATTAGTATTAATATATATTCTTTAAACACAGTGCATGACCAGGTCTGATGCACCTGATGCACTGAGACCCTGTTGGTATTAACATCTGTCCTGAGAGACCTGCAGTTCTGCTATGATTTTACTAATTTAAGAAGTGTAGCAATTTTGTCTTTGTCCCTTTCCTCAAAAGACAAACAGACGAGTTTGTGATTTCCAAACCCCAAAGGCACAGCTGAGATTGTGCAGGAGGGACCGCGACTCAATAGCCAGATGAAATTGCTGTTACTCTGCGAGTGTGAAATTTGTCTGGAGTCAGAGATGAAAGAAACGAGGGAAGATGAAAAGAGAAGAGGCTCCAGCCCAGATGATGCAGGAGACAGATGAACAGACTGTGTCCTGCAGTCTGTCACCTCACTGTGGCTGATACCTGAGACTACATACTCTCCTCATAGGTGAATAAAACTAGTATTTCTTTAAGACATGCACTCAATTAATGGATAACAAGGCCTGTATCTTTGTGTGTGTGTGTGTGTGTGTGTGTGTGTGTGTGTGTGTGTGAGTGTGTGTTAAACAAGAGGCAGGAAGATGGACACATTCATTCAGTGATGCCAACAAGCTGCTTAATGTTTATGTCCACCCAAAGCTACAGCAATAACAGTAAAATATATGCAATGCTCTGGCTGTTTAATTAATTTAAGTGTACAGACCAGATGTAAGTACAGGAGGAGGAACACTCACCTGTTGCCAACACGATTGTTCAAGATTCCCTCTCATTTCTAACAAGCTCATTAATTCACCCGTCAGTCACACGCACACGTACGGGAATTTATCTTGTGTTATCTTTTAGAACTTAATTTGATTGAAACTGGACGTGTTTGGACCGAATTCAGCTGTTCTGAGCTCCTAAGAAAGCGACAGTGTTGTGTCTCACCAAACCTCAGGAGAGGTCACAATGACCCGAGGGAGACCAGGCACATCCTGTCCCATTTCTTACCCCAGCTCTCTCGCTGTTTTAGTCGTCTACCCTAAAATACCAAACACTTGAAAATGCACTTACGTCATTTTTCTTTTTACAGAGCTCACCATCCTGTCCTTGATGTTTTTTTAAATGAAAGGAAATTATTCATATTCAACATCAAACAAATAGCGACAGTGGTTTGTTTTCTCATAGTTTTTTCTTTTCTTCCACGCTGTGAGGTAACTGTGTGTTAGCTGATTAGCTCGGATGCTCATGCTATAATCGTTTCCTCCGGCTCTTCACACCCGCTCCGGCTCTGTCATGAATGCACAGTGGAATCTCTCTCCGCCCTGCAGTTATCTCAGGTTCCATTAACACTCGTAGTATTCACTGTGCATCGTGCAAATGTGAAGCCAAACACAGAGGTCACGCGTTAATACAGTGTCTTTTAGTAGCATTCGTAGCTTCGAGCGGCCGCATGTTAATGTGATCCGCAGGAGCACCGTACGAACTCCCGTGCATGAAACCACTGCAGGTGTTAGCTGTGACCGGGGCGGGCGCAAGTGGTGCTCGGCTGCACAAGTGAGAGTTGCACTCGTGGCCTGTGGTTGTGGAGTTGCAGCGCGGTTCGAGGACGTACTGGAGAACAACCGGCTGCGGGCTACGAGAGCCTCGGCCCACGCTGCAGCTCAGTCTCTCTCATCCATTACACTCGTGCAGTGCCTGTTCTGAACCTACCTGTTTGTAATGGGCTCTTCTCCCGGGCCTGTGGTGACGCCTCTGGAGCTGGAGATCAGAATTGTTCCTTGTCATCATCCTCAAACAGTTCTACAACCTGCTGTCACTTTTGATTGTTTGTGAGCAGAGCTTTGGAGCGGAGAAAAGGTATCACACACAATATTGTGCTCATCCTACCTGGTTTATATGTAAAAAAGTTCAAGTTCAAGTTAAGTTTGAATGATTTACTGACACAACACAAGATATTACACAGATAGACAGAAATTTGTGGAACTAGTAGAAAGAAGATGTGCTCACTTTCAACTTTCCCCTTTTCCCGTCTCTTTCCTCGTCTCACGTCCCAGACACCAAACCACAGAACCTACAAAGCTCCTATTAGGTGACAAATGTCCTGTTACTTTATCTGTTCACTATTCACTGCCACGATCTGTTTGTTTGCCTCCGTCGTCTTTGGAGACTCTGAGCAGCAGCAGTAAAGTCTAAAGGTGGATTTATTCTTCTGTTCGCCGGTGCACGACGGTTCTGCCGCAGACGCCTCGAGTGCAGGAACTGATTCATAGTCCGGTGTCTGATTTCATCTGTTTATAGCACCACAGCTCCGTGTTTATAGCACCTCGTTCGGACAGATTTTCATCCTTCTTGAAACAAGCCGGGGCCGATCACTACCATTTATCTGAAGAAGGGCGAGTTTGATGCGATGACTGAAAGAGGAAGTTGCGCCGCTGAAGGCCAAAGTGGCTTCCGCTGGTGTGGGGGAGATCTGTAGAGTCACTTTGTCACATGTTTTATTTGCTCTGATTGGTTATTCAACCGCATCTTTTGTCAGGATTCTGTCCCTGTGTTAAACTTTTGAAGGACTTTTGATTTATCTTTGTGTTGATGGACTTTTATTTAGTTGTTTTCACTGTTTTTTGGGGGGGGGATTTACATCTTTAATGGCACCCAACCCTCTCCACCTCCCAGATGCTTTGGTGTCATGATTGTCTGCTTGTTTGCCTCAATTTTTGTAGCAAAACAGCGTAACATTACTTACTCACTTACTGACAGGTCAAGCTGACAGTGAGCGCCCCCTGCAGGACAGTCTAATAGGCCTCTAGACTGTATATTTACAAGTCTGAATATGAACTTTCCCCCCCACGTTTCAGTTAATGTTTGAATGTCGAATAAAATGTGACTTCTTTTGTCTCCAGCGTGCAAAGGCATCATGTCCTCACCATAACTTCCTTGCATACAAATCCAGCTTCATAATGAATATTATTGAGTTCATCTTGTGCGATCCATCTCTCTCTCTCTCTCTCTCTCTCTTTTTGTCTCACGAATGAAGCAGGAGCTTAGACACAACGTCTGTTCACAAAGAACAACAGGAGCTATTTTTAGTGAGGAGCTTCCCACACTCCTGACTGGGCCCAAATCCAGAAACACACCTGAGGGGATTTGAGAATCCCGGCTCCAGTAAGACTGGCACAATGATGGCTGCAGCATTTAACCTTAATGAGTGTCCCAACCCTCAGCGATCAAGGAATTGTAAATACAGATGATTATACCCCCACTTGAAACCTCCTAACATCATTAGACTGGTGCCTCGGAAAGGTTGCTTCCCTTTGAAAATCTCTACAGGATCGTGACCCACATACAGAGGATGGAAAATGGAGAATCGGCATTGTGGTTGCATTAGATATTGTCACCCGAGAGAAGTCCCCACCAGAAGATGCTGCTAAATATAGTCCCTGCAACATCAAAAGTCCTCTTTGAAATGTGTGTGTGTGTGTGTGAGGGAGGCTAATCTGATGGGTACATAAGCCCCCATGCAGACAGACACAATCAAGAAGCTCTCCAGTGGAGGTGCGACACAGACACACACTGACAATGTTCCCTGCTGCTCATTTGCTCTTATAAACTGGTACAAATGAGTCTGACAGCAGGTTGCTAGTTTGGGCGTTTCAGCTCTGAAGGTCGCCAACAGTAAATCTGCGTTCTGAGGTTTGTGCGAACGGCGCTCCGCTTCCTTCCGTACGATAGCGATTGTTTGACAACTCGACAATTTGTTTCCTGGTTTAATGTTCTGTAAACAACAACCAAAAAGAGCACAAGTGCTGATCACCGGGCCTTTTGTGGGTTTAGCTTCTCCACTCAAGGACCAATTAATCGGCGCATTAACGAGACAACATTGGAAGAGCTTGGCAAGCGGCTTAATGCCCTCATTTGGATTCATTTTCTCTTCATTACATTGTCTGATGGTGTCTGGAGGAAGTTGAAACCATAAAGTTGGACGAGGGTAGGGATTTGTTTTTGCCGTTCACACGAAAACACTTAACCCCAGGAACAGTTATATGTATAGGATTTTAAAACATTAATAGTCGCTATATTTTATTGATGGATAGAGTAAGATAAGGGAAAGGAAGGATGGAAAATCCCAGTCGAATGGAAACCAAGAGCATTACAGTTCATAGTCAGGAGCTTGAGCCTTAAATCAACAGTAGGAAATGAGTTTTAAAAGAAGAACTGCAGGAGTGTTTTCAAACCCAAACTTTAGAGTGAGTTTCGATTTAAGACATGTTGGTGTTTATCCCCCCCCCCCCAAAAAAAAGTCCATAACAAGTGTTTTCTGCAGCGAAGAAAAACTTTTCCAATGAACATGAACTCCTTCTGGCCCAGTGATTTGATTTCAACTTTATATAGACATCGAACAACCTGGATGATTGAAATAAAAACACTTCAGATAAAACATTTGCTGGGGATGGGGACTAGCGTCGGTATGTGAGAGCAGCGCTGTCTAACCGGTGCCGCATTCAGTTCATCCCTCTGTATCCCCAACAGAAGACTGATATAAGAAAAGTTCAGAGTCGAGTTTGAGGCTCTACGAGGATTTAACTAGTTTATTTGACATATTCTTCTTCCACGTCTTCCACATCTGGATGATCCCAGAGTTGAGCCTGTCCTGAATTTGTAAAGACAAGTGCTTTGTCTGTTCTAAACCTGCCTGTTTGGCATGGTATGCAATAAACCAATCAGAACATCATCTTCTATTCGCTTAGAGAGCAAGATGCACTTACACCTTGATGAATTGCTGTTATAACTAGAAAGACACTTGCTCATTTATCTGCCCATGGCCCAACAAGCCCCTTTATGAAACCACTTGTAAATTCACTAAATAAACCTCAGTCCCCTTAATGTGCCAGATGTTTTTCATCAAGTTCCATGAATTGTTCTCTGTGAAATCAATGAAAATGTTGAAAATATCTCAGTGTTAAAGATCCAGATCTGCTCCGACATTTAATGTATTCTTCCCTGACGCGTAACACATCCCTCCACCAGTTTCATGGTAATCCATCCAATAGTTTTTGTGTAATCCTGCAAACAAACAAACAAAAACAAACATAGTTGTGTTTGACAGAGGTAAAATCAGATTTTCCAGGTGACTTCTCTGCAGAGGCAACTGATTTGTGTGGGAAACATGCAGAGGCTATGTTTACAATGCAATACAACTTAATTAACCCCAAAGGCAATTTGGTTTAAGGCAATTAAGAGAAAAACAAGATACAGACGTCCAACATCGTGGACTCTGGACGTGAAAAAGACAACTGTGTCCGTCTGAAACAAGCGGAGACACTTAAATTACGCTCGGTGCCTCTTTGCAAACTGTGTAATGAAACTTTTACGGGCATTTTTCCAGCCTCGTGCAGTGAGTGATGTCAGTTGGCCTTTAAAACAGACCAATCCCACCACGCCACCTACCACCTACCAGGGAGGATCGGCGGCGCAGTCGCTCCCCTGCTGACGTTAAAACGCACAGATGGATCCTTTAAACGCTGCGGTGAGGGTCTAACAAGTGGGTTTCACGGGGCTCCTCTATTTACTGTGAACAACCCTCGCTCAGATGTGAAAACCTCGGGGGTGCAGTGCCTGTGCGGTGTCACAGCCGGGATCACTTTGAAACAGTCTAATTAGCGGCGAGGAAGTATTCAGGAAGTCATCTGTACCTCAGTGTAACGCTATAAACTCTTATTGTTCTACCAACTGCAGGACAGACGATGGAGATCTTGACGTTTAATGCTTCTCTTAAAGTTGAGAATATTTTAATTTCACTCTTGCGCTGCAGTCAGATGTCGGGGAGTCCTCATCGGGCCGTCGGCTCCGTGCAAATGGACTTGATTTCTCCTGTTGGCGTCCAAATTGCATCACTTAGCCCCTGAAATGGAAACACCCTCCTCTCCTCTCCCGGCACGCTACTCTGATATTTGATCTCAGATGTGAAAGACGGGAAAGGACAAAAGGAATAATTAGGGCATTTAATGAGTCAAGCGGGATCAACCTGTTTTAGATGTTTTCCCGATCACTTCTGAAACAAGACGACTTGGTCTCGGTCCGCGATGAGGAGGCGTCCACAGCTGCTGCAGCGGCTCTAACTCCTCTTCTCTTATCTCCTGCAGGCACAACCAGGCAGCCCAAGGAAGGAGAGGTCCCGGGGGTGGATTATAATTTTGTGACCATTGACCGGTTTATGGAACTGGAGAAAAGCGGAGCCCTGCTAGAGAGCGGAACGTATGAAGGTAAGGATTTAGTGAAGTCATGCTTAACGACGTGTCTGTGAGAGATTGTGGTCATTTCCTCTTTTAGCTGCTCTCAGACGTCCACGGAACTTTGGGCATTTTCCAGATATTTTCCGGCAAATGTCAGAGTCAGTCGCTCCGGACATTTTCCAGAACTTACAAAGACGCTCACAAACTTTGTAAGACATCATGTCCTGCCTCTTACGTTCTCTACCCAGACCCCACTTCTTGTTTGAATTTTTCGGGCATTTTCCAGCTGTCGTGAACACGTCCGACTCCGACAATCTCCCGCTGCTTTCTTCGTATGTGAACTCCAGAAAATGTCCTCGCCCAATTTCGTGTCTGAAAAGGGCTTTGGTGATCTTTCAAAGTGTTTTCTTGTGGAATTTATGCATCAGTGTGGCACTCCAGGCATTTCTCTGTGTGTGTGAGTGTGACAGTGGTGTGAATGAGTGCTGAGACAGAGCTCATCACACACACACACACACACACACACATACATACCATCCATCTTTCAGCTTTGCGCAGACAAGAGCATCATCAGTCATGAAGGACTGAAAGGAATCTGTAAATTCTGAATGAAGAGAAGCCTGCACACACACACACACACACACACTCCGTATCTTCATGTGCGCTCTCTCGGCTCAGTCCTTGAGTCTGAGCTGCAGTGGCTCTTCAGTCGTCTAATCAAAACAAACAGACAGACACTCGCTCTCCTCTCTCCCGTGGTCAGACAGACCCGCGGCTCGGATTTTAAAGCAGTCCGGGGAAAAAAAGAGGAAGCTGCAGCTCTCAGTTCGCCTGGCCACCCTCCAGCTCTCAGGAGACCCCCTGCCATTATACAGATAACACACACTGGAGCAACTAACTTTTCCTCTCTCCCACCTGACTCCAGGTCTCTGTTGGCCCGGCCACCACTGCAGGAAGGAGGGAACTAAATTGCAGATGGCCGATTTAACGGTCGGTTGCCAGGAGCAGTGTTAGATCCTCTCGCCGATGGGAGCCGCTCTCCACAGCGAGTGGGGGAAGGGGGGGGAGAGTTTCTTCTGCGCCAGTCGCTCGGCCATCATTCAGTGTTTTATATACTTTAATAATTTAATGGCCAATTAGATGTGGAGGAAAAAAGGGAGAAGGGGTGAGATTTAAGAAAAGACTGTGGTCAGGACGAGCCGGTCGTTATTACAAAGAATAATGTAGGAAGAGCTCAGGTTCACTTCCTGCAACAAGTCTGCTTGATAATGACAATGATGTTCTGACATCTCACTGATCCTGAGTCTGCGTTTAAATACGTTTTTGAAGACAAAGTGATTTGTGAAGTGGGAGGAATGACAACATCTGGAAGTATTTTCATAAGTTTTCCATGCAGATAAAAACGTTGTCCACCATCCTCCATTTTGCTCTAAAATTAAGGATAAATCAGTAAAATAGAAACAACTTTTACAATCTGGATTCAACTATAAATTCTCAACATGTCGCAGGGGCCTTATGAAACTGTCCCATGGGCTGGATCTGCCCTGTGGCCCCGTTGTTTGAACTCCCAGAGAAAATTAGAAATTTAGAACCAAACAACTCAAGTTAGTTGTTCAGCTCACGTGGCACTAAAATCCTTCGGAGCGACATCTTTGGCTGCTGCTTGCTGTGCCAGAAACAGTTTGAAGGTTGATTTGGATGTTTCTTTCTTAAACATCTTTCCCCTCTCAGAGTCTTATTGTGCAGAAAGATGAGGATCACTCTCACGTGAACCCTGGAAGACTTAAAGTACTGCCCTCCACTTCACCTCCAATGTGCCGGGAGACTTTCATTTTTTTTCTTTTCTTTGTCACGACGAGTTTCATCCGCACGTGTTCGAGACTCCAGACTGAAAATCAGCGCAGCTCTCTGATGCGACAGCGATGCCGCCTCTTCAAAAGTGCAGGTTTCTGTGAAGCTGCAGGTTATTTAAGTTCGCACGTGGAGCGTAATTTACTTCTCGGAGGCAAATCTCCGGTTCGTTAAGGCTCCAGGATTTGTGTCTGCGGTCGGGGGGGGGGGGCTCTAATCCCGACAGTCCCCGTAATCTTTTTACAGCTACTCTCCTCTATTTTTCATTGCAGCCTTCATGTTTTCCAGATCGTGAACACGATGTTTCAGGAGGTCTTTCCAACGCAGAGGGAGACACCAGCTAATGTTTTTTTTAAATCTTCTTGGCTACTACTTCTTGTTCCCCTGCAGTTAATGCTGCAGTTTCTCTCTAATGCTCAAACCCAGTGGGTTGAAATCATCTCTGAGGGACTGTCACACGCGTCATCTTCTAATGTCTGATCATTCGGTCACGGCCCCTTGAGTGGAGCTTTAACGCTAATCTAATAGCAAACCTTACGTGACCCTCCAGACCTAAACTGTGGCTGTTGTCCTCCTCCTGGAAACCCATCCTGTGCCGTGGCCAATCTTTGTGCCGACCACAAAGAACTTCAGCTGTCTTTCAGGGCTCGGATTTAAGAAAAGCTCAGAGGCAAGTTGAGTCAGATCTATTTTCTTTTTCTAAAGAAGAACATCTCTCAGACTTCGGGCCGACGTGATTCGACACCTCAACCCTGCACTTGAAGAATCACGGTCTAGTGTTCGGCTTTGACGTCTTCTGCAGTTATTTCACTCGCTCTTTTCTTTACAAGCCTTGTCTTTCCTCCTAAAATCAAAGCGGAGTATATAACGTTTCCAGTCAAAGGATTGGTTCAGCCCATCACAAACTCCCACTTAATTCCATTACACATTTCATTACAGACTATAAGACACAAAAGCCCAGAAAAGAAGCCAAGACGAATGCTGGTACGAAGTTTCACCCTGTTTTTTAGAGCATCAAAAAACGAATTAAAACCAAACTTACCTAGAACATTCAGTACATGGACGTCAATAATTGTGGTGAGAACTACATAAAAGGACAGAACCCATGACAAAAATCTATTAATGTTCTTTTTGATTTTCTTTTGTCCTTATCCCATCAACTAACATGGAGGACGCAACTTATACTGCAGCCAGCCACCAGGGGGTGCTTGAGATGCTGTAACTTCAGGAGCTGTCTTGTCTTCCACCTTTTATATGCAGTCTGTGGTTTAGCTCACGTCCCATCCACTAACATGGTGGAGGCAGGGTTTATGACCCATACTGCAGCCAGCCACCAGGGGGCGATTAAGGCACTTCACTTTGGAGTCCATCTTTTTCTTTTCAGTCTGTCGTTTAGCTCATGTCCCATCCACTGACATGGAGAAGGCAGGGTTTATGCCATTTACTTAAGCTAGACATGTGATTTGGCTTCATCTATAGGATGCGACATGTCGTCCATCCTTATGTTCAGTCTCTGCTTGTTCACTTTAAGATTTTAGTGACCCTTAAAGAAAAAGGAGTGACCGTGATTAATGGAGGCTGTCGGAGGGACTCGGCCGCTGCCAGAAGACAAACTGAGAGACAGTGAAAATCTACACAGAAGACCGTGGAAGAGGCTGTTGACTCCGAGCCAAGTGGGAAAAACTGCAGCTTTGAGTCGTTGGGCTCTGACCAACGACTCGAATCTTAGAGGGAGATTCAACGATTTGTTCAAACCAAGCAGAGCAGAAATACGCATCCAGTGCATTGACTGGAGTGCAGATGAGAGGACGGACGAGTCTGGCAACGGCAAATATCCCCCGAACATGGTGGAATTAGTGCAAGAGGAGGCGTTTGCTTGTTTGTGTCACTTTTTTCATTGCATCTCCCAACTTGTCAGTGTTGTAAGACATGATGTGAAGTGGAGACCACAGCCTGTGTGCTCACGGATCAACTGTCTGACATGGAGCAGGATGTCAGCTGCACGGAACATGTTGTTCTCCCTGCAGAGGCTGCAGTGGTTTCATTTCGACCCACCGCTCCCACCCAGACTGTTCCTGCTCTGTCGGCTTCTCTGCTCTTTTACTTTATTTTTATTATGTGCATGTAACTTGGGTTTATGACCTATCCTGCAGTCAGCCACCAGGGGGCAGTTGAGATGAGTTGGCTTCACTTTTGTAACATCTGGATGCTAATATACAGTTGGCATGTTAGCATTCAGGTGTTAGCATTGAACATGCTTGGTAAAATGATTGTTCACCATCTTAGTTTAGTGTCTAAACGCAAAGACCTTGAATATCAAATGGGATGGCGTCAATGTTTCACTCAGAACCAAAGATCTCCACCTCACTGGGTCTTTAAAGGAAAGGTGAGAGGATTGAATCATTAAGTTCAATCCTCTGGAGACCGCGAACATCTGCATGTCTCATGAAAATCCTTCCAGTATTTTCAGAGACAGACCAGCAGACAGACCCCCCCCCCCACACACACAGCCCTGACACGAGCACAGCATTAAATATAAGATGCGTATCCAGTACATAAAAATAACTTTGGTTTTAAATGTCTCCCACGTCTCGCTCTGTTCCAGATAACTTTTACGGTACCCCGAAGCCTCCGGCCGAGCCCAGCGCTCTGCTGCTCAATGTAACGGACCAGCTGCTGCCGGGCGCCAGACCCAGCTCCGAGGGCAAGAGGAAGCGGAACAAGTCGGTCAGCAACATGGAGAAAGCCAGCATCGAGCCCCCCGAGGAGGAAGAGGAGGAGAGGCCAGTTGTCAACGGCAACGGCATCGCTGTCACCCCAGGTCAGCTCCCGACATCGACCTCCACAGACGCAGAGGCTCAGGTCTTGCTGTCAGGACGTCTAGGTTTGAGGTCAGGGTCAGGCGCCGTGTGCCATAACCAAACTCACAGCATCAGTCTCAGCTGGATCGGTCGCTTAGCAACAGAGAGAGTAGCATTGATTTCACACAACTTTCTGTGGAAAATAATTTTATGGCAGGTAATGAGTTTTAATTGGTTACAAGGATGTCTTTATGTGCAGTTTAATGGGCTGATATGTAAAGTGTAAATTATAATTCACTCTCAGAGTCGGTGATTACCTCTGCGATCCAAACTGTGTATGATTAAAAGCTTCAGTGCAGTCGCTCCCTGGTCAGTCACTGGGTTTCATTATTAAACCCAGATAGCCAGAGGGCGCACACACATACAACAGCAGCCTGCAGGCTCAGCCAAGACCTTTTTGTTAAGTGTTTATTTTTCCAAACCAGCTTTCCCCTCCATGTTCCTTCTGAGAAATTAGCAGAAGTGACATTAAAACACGACTCGTATAACCGTGTACGAAGACGTTTCTTTATATGTTCGTTCAACGGCAACACGCAGCTCCTGAGCGAGAAACGTCCGCCCGTTGGGTCCACATACGTCCGAACACACATACACAGGCCCCCCGCGCGCACAGAATTCCCTTTGAATGCATCCCATGATCACATGAAAGCAGAATAATAAAAGGGGCATTATGAGTTTGATTTCTGTGATTCCAAATCCAAAACCATGCTTCGGTCCTGTGACTTTCTAAGCTGGTTTTACCGCCCGAGGACAGTCGAGTCTCTCGCAGCACGGCAACAGTCACAACACCAGGAAAAAATCCAAAGCGTTCAGTTACTGATCCCAATCAGTGCCCGCAGTCACTTCTGCTTTAAACAGCCTCGCTCTTTTTTTTTTTTAGAGGAACTGCAGCGTTTTGAGATGAGATTTTGGTTTTCCTGTCGCAAGGAGCTCAAACAAGGTAGGATCTGAATAATAATTACAAAGAGGTTTTAAAGTTTTAAACTTAATATCCCAGATTTCTATTCCAGCACAAGGATTTCTGAAGTAAATGCAAAAAATGACTGAATTAGTGAAAATGTGAATCTACAATATACATGTTAAATGTCTAAAACTGAAACAAAATGTCAGGTTTACGTAACAATCTAACAGTAACGACATTGTCTACATATGACAACAACTTTCTTCTGGTTTACAAAGTGATTTATGTGTTAAGAGTCATGAAAGAGCTTTTTATATCTTTTAAGAGGGAATGCCTTAAATATAAAACAGCTTTAGGTGAAAAGATAATTGTAATGAAATGATCTACATCATTTAGCATCTTTCTTTCTGTTTTCAAAATGTTTTATTGGACAAGAGTTATAAAAATATTAATTCATTCAGAGGAGATCCGATTGAAAAAGACGCCATAAAATGCAAGCAGTGCATAAAATACTGTTAATAAAATGAGGTTTTAGGAAATTGTTTAACTTTTGCATTTGATGAAACAAATGTTGATAACTGAACATTTGATGAAACTGATGTTACATATGTTTGGGTTCGGACCTGAAAAGGGGTTTTAAATTCTCTTTATATCTCAAAGAATCACGTAACATTGTAAGTTAAATGTCAATCGACCTCTTTGGGTTTTTAAAGAGGTAGAGTTGTATAAAGGTTTCACCTTTTAGTGAGTATATGAAAATCCATTTTATTAACTTAACCTTCTTTCCAGGAACCCAAACAGTCCTTCTCAGGTTCCTTATTCCGAAGCATTTACAGACCTAAAGGCGAAGACTGTACCATTTAAGTCATTAAAATTGATTTAGGAAGAACTAGCCAGCGTGTATAAGGATTTAACAGCAGTGCAGTGTTTTATGAAGGGTTAAAAGTTCTGTAAAGTATCCTGGAGCTTCCCTTGTGTACATTTATGATCGTCATCTGAAATGACGCAGACGACCCTGACTGAACGTTTTGAACTGATTCCTATCGGCGGCCTCCAGATGCTTGATAACTTCAGGCTCCAGGCAGCTCAGGAAACCTTGTTGGGTGTTTTGCGAGCCGCTCTGAGCTCGGGGGGGGAGTCGTGTCTCTGTGGACGGATGTTGTGTGCGCTGACCAGGAGAGTTGAAGTGGAATCAATAGAGCACAGCGGGCTCTCTGATCTAAGCAGATAGCTGCTGCCTCACTCTGTCCCTCCCATAGATTATCTCTCAATCCCCAACTCTTATTTGTCCCCTTTCTACTTCCCTCCACCGACTCGTCTCTCTCCCTCCCTCCCTCCCTCCACTGGGATGTGCACACACTTGCCGTTTCTTTCTCTTTCTTCCATACACCCAGTTCTTCTCACCCTTTAACGCGTTCGCACTGCGCCACGACTCAAACTAGGGCATCCGGCTTCTCTCTCAATCTCTGTTGTCTCCTCTTCTTTATTCATCCATCTGTCATCTTACCCTCAATCATTCCCTTTCTTCCCGCCACCTCTCCTCACCTTATTCCAAACACTCTTTCCTTTATTTTCATCCTGCCTCCTCCCTAACCCCGACTTTCAATCAATCTCTTCTCCCACCGTCCTACGTCAATCGCTTCCTCGCTTCACCTCCCCAGTTATTGACGGCCCTCATCCCCTCTCTCTTCCCTGAGTGATAATGACTCATCCTGCCCTGTTGTCACCTCAGAGTCCAGCGAGCATGAGGACAAGAGCACAGACGCCTCAGGGGACATCGCCCCGCAGAACAGCCCAGCGAAGGCCTCCACCGAGCCAACCCAGGACAACGGACAGTCGCCAAAGATCACGGTGCCCAAACTAGAGGAGAACGACGAGCTCGGGCCCCTGCCAGACAACTGGGAGATGGCGTACACAGAGAAAGGAGAAGTCTACTTCATAGAGTAAGTGGAAAGTTGTCATACGATGCATCGTCTCCTTTTACAACATTATAACTTAAGGGTTGGTTAAGATGGGGTTGGGTAATAAAACTTTATCATTAATTTTACTTGTGTAATTTTATCAATAGCAATATAACAAAGGTTTAATATATCGATATGTTTCTTATGCGTTGTGCAAACACAGTGAGGAGATTTATAACATAATTGATTTTTATAAAACCTTTAACTTACAAGATTCTATAATGTGACTTTTATGGTGATAATTATCGATAATTAAATCTTGATACTACTTTTTGCTGAATCACCCAGCCCATGGTTAAAGTTAAAGGTTAAAGGTAGAGTTGTTCTTTAGTTTCTGAGCAGGTTAATAAAACAACAAATCTGATCATGATCAAACATCAGTGAAATTGGAGAAAGACTTGAGTCAGAGTTGTAACAAACAACAGGTTCTTGAAAAACATGTAACTTTACCTCTGATCGACGTTTTTTTGCTTCACACGTGGGAAGTCCTATTTTATCTGTAACGTTCTTCTGTGATTTATTCATCGAACACCTGAGTGACCAGATTAGAGCCGTCGTTAGGCGAATGCATCATCACCAGGAGTGGCAGACGAGGATGGTGTTGTCATGCCGCCAAACACATGTTGCCTCTTCATGTCTAGGCAGACTTTGAATCCCCCCCTCCCCTCAAACAATGAACCTTCACGCTCCCCCCATCCATCAAGCGCCGTACGCAGCTAATGCAGTTAGCCCACTGAATTTGCAGCTTCGAGATTCCTCTCTTTTTCGGAGCTTAAGTGGTGCCGTGCCAAAGTGAACGCCGTTGCCAAGAGGAAGCTTGTCTTTGATTGGCCTCCACACGAGATGAATTTGTTTTTTGAGGCGGCTGAGGAGAGGGATGGAAGGAAGGGAGTGGGAGGTGGGAGAGAAAGAAAAGTGATAGTGATTAAAAATAGTCAAGACGGAAATACGAGAAGGTGAGAGGGGGGGACAAGAAAGAGGGAGAAGTAGATTTAGATAGTGTAAATATGGCGATGGAGGGAAGAAGGGTAGGAAATGTAGAGATGGGAATGGTTGAGATGAAGGGAGGATGAGAAAAAGGAGAGAACGGGACGAGAGAGGTTGTTGGAAAGCAGATCCAAAGAGATTTGACCTTACCTTGAACTGCACTTTATTTGGCTCAGTATTTGGCGTGGGCCCTAATCTCTCACTTTTATCTCCGTCTACTCTCCCAGTCTTTTTTCAGTCCTCTGTTTTTAGCTCAAGGGGAGACAGTTGGATCGGCCACCAATCGAATCCAGACTGAAATATCTCAGCCGTGGACTGCCATTAAATTATTTTCCAAACATTCGTGGTCCCCAGAGGAGGAATCCTAGGGATTTTGGTGTTTCCCCTGAACCTCCCCTGTAAATTGTCCCAAATATTGAAGCTAAATTAATGGAAAACACGACTCCGATGGGAGGATAATGATGATGTGATAAAGCGGCTCGATTTCACGTGAAAGGTGTTTAAAAACAATTCCGTGTATAGAGGGGGAACCTAGCGACATGTGGGATACGTTGGAAAGCAGAGGAGTCCCCCTGGTGGAAAGACAATTAATGACGAGTTTGCAGGTGGGGTATTTTACTGTTGAATTATTGTAGGTGGGTAACTTTTTATTTGTAGCGTGATTGTTGTCCATTCAGTTAGTTTTTCTGCCCCCTAGTGGTCGCTTTGACATCTGTATGGTTTTTGTTTTTTTCAAAGCTGTAGCATGTGGATGTGTTTAAGGCCATCGGTGCATCCCCAGATCCGCTGTGTTTGAAGCCAAGTTGCAGAAAAACTTTTCTTCAGCAAAGCAAAGACCTCTTCACTGCATCCTCTTCCTCATCTGACCTTTTTCTTTTTTACTGCAAGCATTTTGCACACCTCCCCTGCCCTCCCACTCCTCTGTGCAGTGAGGAAGGGAAGCCATTGTGGCTCCAGAGCTTCAGACGAGCTGCGGAGATGCATCGAGTTTCTCTGGCACATCCTCATATCTGATCTAGATCCAGCTCTGTGTCAGAGAGGCTCTGGATGAATCTGCCAAACCCACAGCTGTTCCCCTCCATCACTCCCTCAGTGTCCCCCCCCTCTCTCGCCCTCTCCGTCCCTTCCCCTCCCCTCCGCCGCCTCTGCCTGCTAATGAGCGACAGTAAGCAAATTAAAAGTATTGATTGCCATTTTGTAAACCCAAAGCTTTTTTTTTTTTCTCTATCTCCACACCTTCTTTTTTAAGAGGCAGGCACACGAGGGAGTCTCATCTTTCCTCTCTGAAATCATCCTCCAGCTGAATTAAGAATCCACCAACCTCCTTCTCTCTTTCTGCCAAGTCTCCTCTCTCTTGCCATCTATCGCACTCCCTCTCACTCCGGCTCTGTCGTCTCTCTCCACAGCCACAACACCAAGACAACATCGTGGCTGGACCCGAGGCTCGCCAAGAAGGCAAAGCCGCCCGAGGAATGCAAAGAGGACGGTGAGTACCGCGTCTCTATCTTCTAGCACCTCTCTGCTCCTCGCGTTCACTCCTTTTGATTTCCTCGAGCCTCCCACAGCTTTTTATTCTACTAGATTTGAGGCTCGCCTGTTGGTCTAACGCGCAGGAGACGGCGAGACGCTTTCGTCCTCGGCTCATCGGAGGAACGTTTAGTGCCAGTGTAGCGTTTCTGTTTGTGAGGAGTTATGTGGTCGTGTTAACCAACGGCGGTCGCTGTGAGTAGGAAGTCTCATGATATGTGTTTGAAAGCACAGGTTCAGAGGCACTGGAAGTCACAAAGACTTCTTTATTCTCAACTGATAGAGAGTGTCCTTCACCCGCCCACACACACACACACACACACACACACACACACACACACACACACACACACACACACACACACATTCACAAACACACACATAAGAGAAAGAACAGGGATGAATGTTAATGCAGCCGGTGTACATATACACATCGATCTTTTCGGGCCTCAGCCCCCCCTCCCAACTTTCCCATTTGTCTTTTCTTTACGTGTCAGAGCGAGACGAGGATTTATGGTCTGAGTTATAGACGGGGAGGTGGTGGAGATGAGGAGGAGAACTGGAGGTAGAGATGGACACTGACAACAGATGAGAAATTACTTTTTAAGTCTGCGTGCGTGGTTTTATGCTCACGGTGTGCGGATGCTTTATTATATTTTCATTGTTGTTTGTCTGTTCGCAAGATTACGCAAAATACTTTCTTGTAATGTGGCAGACGGTTGGTTTATGAGCGAAGGAAGAACTCGTAAAACTTTAGAGGAACTTCAAATTTCTTTAACATTGTGAGATAAGGCGTTTTTCCACATATCCACAGAATCAGGAAGTGTGCTGATATCTTTGAACGGGTGAAATTTGGTTTCGGATGCAGATAATGATCTGAAATTTGTGAATCAAACATTTATAGTATCAAATATTCCTGTCGGAGAATGGATATTACTGCAGTTTCGAGAAAACTTGTGTGTACGTGGTATCTGATCTCATTACGTGTATATACAATATGGTGATAACGTGGCCATAAGCCCTGGTGGGGGTGGGTGCTCTCTGAGTGCCCTTCTGGTCACGTATATTCATGGGTAACAACAAGGATAGAGTTACTCTTAAAATACATCCAGTACTCAGACAGAGAGACTGAGTCAAACTCTGTTTTCACATCACACCTGCCTGGTTTCCCTGCTTCGTGGGACGTCAGGGCCTTTACACATATTGTTTCTATAATCTTTTATTCTCTGTTTGTTCTGTTATCGTCTTGTTTTGGTTTATAAAATGTGAAAATGTCCGTCGCAAGTTCCCTCGACTGAAACGCGATCCTTTTGAAACTGCTCATTTCAGTCCGACCAGCAGTCCATCAGCTGGAAAATCAATAGAAAACAAAGTCACTTCACCACTTTGGTTCAGGCTGAAACATCTCCTCAACTATCCAATGGTTTGTCATGAAATTCTGTGCAGACAGTTGTGGTTCCCAGACGATGAATCCTCACAACTCTGCTGATGCTCTGATTTCTCCTTCAGCGTCTCCTTTGAGGTTGACATTTGTGCTTTCGATTTAAAATGTCTCAACTAGTGAATGAGAGAGAGATCTAAGAGCATAACTAATGAATTTCAATTTGACAAAACAGCTCTGGTTTTCTTTCTCTTGGTACTCCTGCTCCCCTCCACAGTCCAAAGAACTGAGTTTTAGAGCATGAATAATTGTTTGTATTTATTCCTGCGATACATTAGCGTCCTGTCCAGGGTGTAGCCCGCCTCTCGCCCCATATCAGCTATTCTTAGATCTAGAGGAGACGCGGTGTAGCTGCTGGATGGATTGAACTATTTCAGTAGAGTGAGAGAGGGAGCGGTGGAATCCAGTCTGAAAGCTTCTGCACTGGTGGCATTAGAAAAAAAAACGGGCCCTCATCATGTTAACACTTTGCTCATTTTGTCCTTCAAACAGAATTACCGTCCTGATCTTGTATTTTGCTCACAAGACTCCCCGTGCCGTCGCTGATCGTCCCCTTTCCCCTCCAGTCTGAGCATCAAAGCAGGAAAGAGCTCGGAGATGATGAGCCGACACTGGAACAAAAACGGAGACACTTGTGAGGAATTGTTCCAAATGCGATTGCACTTTTATCTCCGGCTCGTTCAATCCCATTTATCTACTGGAGGATGCTCCAGCAGAGGAGAGGTGCTGGTGGTTGGGTGGGACTGTTATCGATCCCGTTGGGCGACTCATCCACTTGGCAGTTGGGCCAAGTGGACGTCAGTGAGTTGACAACAACGATAAATCATAAAAGTAAAAACTATGTTCGGTGAATTGAAATAAATCCGCTTTTCAACCCAATCACAGAAACCATTTTTATGAAAATAATTTTGAATGTGTACTTTGGCCCATCCACTAACACGGAGGAGACAGGCTTTATCACCTATACTGCAGCCAGCCACCAGGGAGCGATCAAGGCACTTTGGCTTCACACCAGAGGAGCTGTCATGTCGTCCATGTTAATTACACTGTCTTCTAGCTGTCTTTGATTAGTTGAGTTTCTCAGGATGTTCTTTTTCACTGCCAGGTCTTAAATATCGGGGGAAAACAGTCAATATTAGAGCGGAGTCTGGTCTGATCTGTTTTTTTCTGGTCTTTTCTGGTCTCTTTAGCTCCCAGAAACTTTGAGCTCGTCTCAGAATGAAGGGATTTGTGTAAGCAGCCAGAGAAGAGGAGTGTTGTTCACTTTAAACGTCCACAGCCGGGTGGCACCAGACGCCCCTGGGAGCTGAGCTCAGTTAGGGAGAGAAAAGCTGCCTCCGTAAATTCGGTATTGATTGGTGGAAAAGGTGTGCGTTTTTTGTGTGTGTGTGCGTGTGTGTGAGAGTGTGTGTTTGTGTTCATTTTTGGACCTGCACCATGCTCTGATAAGCGCTAACAGGGGGTGGGGGGGTGGGGGGGGGGGGGGGTCTGTGAGCTGTGACGGAACAACAGGCTGAGAGGAGGAGGAAGAGGAGGACAGCACTAAGTGGGAAACGCACACAGAGAAGAACAGATGTAGAGGAAGTGTTTGGATCCAGTGTCATACACCACAACGTCAACACAATTAAAATGATACTGGAATACTTTTAAATAGCTCAGTTATTATAACTTAGGTGTGACGCTTGTTACTCTGGTGGTTCTACAGATCTCAAGTCCTCAGATGATCAGAGAGGATGTGAACAAGACAACACTTCATACAGATTATCTAACTTCTTTATAACTGGAGGTAAAACCAGATGTGGGAGAATCTGAAATCTAAAATGTTGGATGCTCCGGCCGCGAGCTGCAGACTAGTTTCTAGTGAAATGCATTTTACTGCAAAACAAACTGGAGACGGACTTTAGTTGTCTTCACTTATAATTTCAGTAATATTAGTGTTAATATTAGTAATAGTAGTGCATCTGATTAAATGTTGTGAATTTAAAATCTTAAATGTAAAGTCTTTAACCACAGTAGTAACCAGTAACTCGCTCTGATGTAATTATAGTGGAGTAAAAATGAAGAAAACAGCTGAGCCAACATGCAGAATATTATGAAAATGAACCGTATACTTGAGAAAATGTTTACACCGCAGCTGAAGGTGAAATCTTTCTTACGTTCAAAGTCAGTTGTGAACATGAAGGTGAAAAACCAGGTGCTGTCAGAGAAGTGTGTGTTTGCTTTAACATTCTCGTTCCTGCTCGTTCCTGCTCCCGTGAAGACGGAGCAGACGACATCACAGAAGCCTTGTCGTTACATAACTCGTATTTCACACCTCCTCTCTCTCTCTACCTCCGTATCCATCTTTGTGCTCCCCCCTCCCTCCCTCCCTCCCTCCCTCCCTCCCGCCCGTCTTCCTGTCTCCTCTTTTTGTTTTGGCAGACGAAAAAGAACGAGAGCAGGCTCTTTACTGAACCTCGCTGTTGTTTCAAACTCTCTCAGCCTCTTAAAGTTTTTCTGTTTTTTTCCCATCCTGCCAAATGTTTGTTGGCTGTGAAAAAGAGAAGATGAGGGCCCCCCCCCCCCCCCCGCCCCTGCTGTCATCTCACCTGAGTCTGTACTCTGCCAGTGCAGGTAACGAGAACCCCCCCCCCCCCCCCCAACAAGCAAATTAAAAGCAGACAAAACAGCGAGTTGTTGTTCGCCCCTATTTCAGCACGTTTCATCAGACAACAGTGTTTTCCTATTCAGAGCAGCACACACACGACGCAGCATGGAAAACTTTGAGAGTGATGCTCCGGTTTGAGGGATTGTAATTATATTATATTCTTTTATTGTATTTTTTTATCGGACAGTCTGAGGCCTGTGATGTGTTTTCTGAACATTAGCGCGTCTGAACCTTATCAAGTAATAACACACGCTAATGTTTTTAACCTGAATACGAGCAGAATACGTCTCCTTTGAGTTGTTATCGTCGCTCACAGGCAACCTCACAACTCTCTTGAGGGAAAACATGTTTTTATTTTTCACCCCTCGGGGCCCGGGAAAAAAACTAAATTGAAAAGAAAGAGAGAAGGAGAAATGTCACGTTGGCTGTTCACTCTGTTTTCCTTTTAGCCGCTTCAGTGGCACCACAGACGCAGACTTTGTCACTTCTGTGTGATGCTGGGAAGTTTCGTATTTATTTAGGGGGGCACTGAATTTGAACGCGCACTCCGTGTGCTCGCAGTCCTACAGGTGAGTTATTACACGGTGGGAGACGCGGCGCCCTCCTTCACCTCGAGACTCTTGCGGCAGTCGGGAGCGGGGAGAGGCGAGGAGGGGCAGTTGTAGCTGTCTGCGGCGTGATTGATGGGTGTATTTTGAGAACATCCCCAGCAGAGCACGCCTGCGGCCTGGAGATTGGACGGAGGATTCAAAAGACGGTGTGAGGCAGATGCACATATGTGTGTGTGACCGGTACCTGGTGTATTACCTGTCACTTTGCGTCTATATCAGCCTCAATGTATTTTTGAATGCACCCAAGTGAACTCGTATACTATAAGTTGAACTCAATATCAATATTTTGATATTTGATTTTGGGATAAGGTTAAAGAATGAGTTTGATGATAATTTTTTCATTTTCTTTTTATTTCTAACCCCATGAATAGATTATATTCATGAATATTTCCTGTTTGTTGTTCTCCAGAAACCATTTAAAAGAGCATAAATGAACTGCGGGTGATTTGTTACTGTTCTATGATGAACATGGGGCTGTATTTTATTTTTGAATTAATCCCCGGCACATCATCCTGCTGCTATGAATACTCACCAGAGCACCGAATGTTTATCAGTCCACAGCTAAAAATAGTCCCTGAGCAGATTCATTATTTACTCCTGTTTGAGCTACAAACGTCTGTGTCTGGCTGTGTTACTGAAATTATTGAGACTGTATTTAAAAATCAAAGCTCCACTGTTATGGTTTTAAAGGTTCAGTGGGAATAAACAGGCCACAGACGCGGTAACGCAATTTAGGAAACGAAAAGTTTTGCGAAGCAGAAATATTGAACATCATTGTTTATGGTTTATTGTATTTCTTTGACTCTACCTACTCAACAAACATATCTCTATTTCTTAAAGCCCCAATTTTGATAAATATTCCAGTGCTTTTTTTTCATGTGGTTATTTTATCTGTAACTCGGTCCCTTTAACAATTGTGTATCAAATATGATTTTTAACTGTAATTAACTATATTATAATCTGCCAGAAACATATTGAGCAGACAGTTAATTTTATCTGGTCAACAATCCAAAGCCCCAAACTTTTTTTAACCATCATCAAATACAATTTGGAACATTTGAAGTTAATTTTGGTCAAATTTGCTTGAAAATGTATTAAAAAGTTTGTTTTCTGTGGATTTATTATTAAATGAATCAAGCTTTTTCAGCTCTAATACAAATAATATTCATAACATTAGTAGCAGCACATTTATATGAATAAATTCATCCCTCTCAACACAATTTACTTCACAGACTTTCTTATTATTTATATTTTATGAACAAATGGACAACTTGACAAACTACAAAGTGTATTTTTAATGAACTTTTCCCAAAGATGGTTTCTTTGATTTAACTTTTTATCACACTGATGAATGTTCAAGTGTTGATTTTACAAATTAGTAATTTGATGCTATTAAACATGGTGAGAGGTCATGATTGGTCGAGCCCATGTATCAGCGGGATCATCCATCATCGTATACCGTCTATAATTCAGCTCATTATGGTGAGATTGAATTTTTTTTTTTTTACACCACTGGTCCAATAAGAAAATCAGATTTTTAAGATTCTAATTGAGTTAAAAATTTGTTGAATCTAATTAACGTTAATTACAATTTCATTGCATCAACAAACCTATTACAAAACAAGCTAATTTACATAATTTTCATTAACATGTAACAAAGGAGTCTCGTAATAACAAAAAACATCTCCGCTCCTGGAACCACAGGGACGAGGAGGAGGTTCCTGTAGAGTAATACTGCAGTAGAATTAGTGGTGTTGTGTGTGTGTGTGTGTGTGTGTGTGTGTGTGTGTGTGTGTGTGTGTGTGTGTGTGTGTGTGTGTGTGTGTGTGTGTGTGTGTGTGTGTGTGTGTGTGTGTGTGTGTGTGTGTACTGTAATTGTTAGCCCAATAAAGCCGATCTTCGGAGGCGAAAGAGGAGAGAATAAGTGCCAGGTCACGGTTCAGGACGTCTCTGTGTCTCTGTCCCTGGATTGTCCTACGAGCTTGCGAAGCCGTTTGATTTTGCATTTGTATTCCGCTGCTTAACTATTGTCTGCTCGCTCTGAGACACAGACCAGTGGGACGGGGGGGGGGGGGAATCTAAGGACATGGATTTCCACACACGCTGGCACAGGAGCATTAAACAGGAAAACAACGAAAAACCAGCAGCATCTGCAAAACGGAGCCTAATTCACCAGACGAGTCAAACTCTGCCTCTGCCAGCAAGTGACACAATTAAGTGATTTGTTGTGAAAGCCAGGGGTGTCACATTGACTTTCCCTGTCACACTGGAGATGTATTGGCTTGTTAATCATCTTCTAAAAGACTTAAATCAAGAATCTTTCCCCAGCGGAGGGAAAATGTTCCCCCTGATTAATGTGTGTCGGGCCTGTGATGTAAGAATGTAGCAGTCAATCTCAGCTCATCCGTCTGCGTCAAGCCCTGCCCCAAGTTTTGAGATTTCATCATAGTCTAAACAGATTCGGCCGCATGATTTATCGGCAGCTATTAGTGTGGCGGAACGTGTGCGTTGGAGTGAGACTTGGACCGCAGCTTCCTGTCCGAGCCCCGTCAGAGCTTGAGAGAAAACTAACCGAGCCTGACCCAGATCCGACAGGTAGGTCTAGAATGGTTTTTGCAGTTTGTCCTCAGGGATCTTTAAATATTCTAGTTATTTACAGAAGGTACAGTAACACAATCCACACAATCCTCACAATCCTAATGTCAAATTTATTAAGAGCGCCGTTTTTTAGGTCTTAAGTCCCTGGTTTCAAACTCAAAACTTGACCAGTTAGTTCCAAAAGTTAATAATCCAGAGATACCCTGCTGAGTTTCAATCCCACCATGTTTGGTGAAAATCGGTCCATGCATTGTTGAGTTATCTTGTACACACACACACACACACACACACATACACACACACACACACACACACACACACGCAGTGGAACAGGGTGATGCTTTTGTATCATTTTCTATCGACACCATATCCCTCTGATCTAAATTCAACTAACACCCTCAGTCTCTCTGAGTGGGACGTGCAGTAAACGTTTCTGTGATCCTGCACAGGAGCCCCGAGTCAAGTCATCGTCGTCAGATTCTCAAATTCTCCTCTTTATTCGATCGACTTTTACTTCAGGCAGATTCATAGCCGTGTGAATTCCCCCCCTCTCTTTTCATTTTTGGCTCACCCATCCTTGTTTGAGTCACAACATTTTGCAGCAGCCCAGTGACTCTCACACACGACGCAGCCTCTGCTCATTTAACAGCCTCGGCGTCCCAGCCGGACAAGACGGTGATTATCATTATTATTATTTCATCATGCAAGGAAAACATGATGAAATGTTTCCCCCTGTTGATTCGAGAGAGCGCAGAGTTTGTGAATTATAGTTTATGGTGGTTGAGGAATTGGACAATCGATACATTTAACTCTAGTTGGTGTCTGAAAAAGAAATGATGGAACTGCCTAGAATAAAAAGATTTTAAGATGGAAGATTCAGACGAGGTTAGCGTGATTTTCACAGAGGAGCTGGAAGTCTGGATGATATCAGATAAATCCCTTTATTTTTATGCAAACACGGCGGGAATTGAATTCATGGGAGGGCTGCGTGTATTAATATTCACCGGGTTCTGTCCCTGCTACAGAAACTTCATAATGACCATATCTAATACCTTGTTTCACAAAGTGACGTCTGAGCTCAACAGCTCAATAGTGTTTAAATGTGATAAATTAGGCCTCATTTTCCAAATAAATTGTCACGTTGTTTGGTTCTTTTCTTTCTTTTCCAGCTTCTTATGAAGGTTGTTTGAACTTCAGAAATTTAAAAAGTCAAAAATGGCCAAAGAACCTTTTTTTTCACAGTCACCAACAAAATTTAAATAAGTTACTGCTCTTTTGTTATGAAGTCAAACTATGAAGTTATTACCTCCACCAAGGATTGGATGGTTGGTCGGTTGGTTGGTCGGTTGGTCGGTCGGTTGGTCGGTTGGTTGGTTGGCAACATGTGACCGAATGTGGTTTCATAAGGGATCTGTCGGGCCTTGGTGGAGATGCTCTGAGTTCCATAGTTGCCTCTTTACTGGTTTTCATTGTTTAGTGCCTATAGGAGTTTTTACAGGAAGTAATCGTTACAGAATCCTGGGTGATTGATGACCAGCTTTCCTTCTCCCAGTTGTGGAGCTTTTCACTAACACAATATGAGAAAAACTTATCTGATTCACTACACCTTCCTGATACAAAACTAAAAGTCAAGTTTGCTCAAAACATAATGAAAAACTCTCCCCCGAACTCTCACTGCAGTCTTATAACAACTTGAGTTTGTGCGGCTGCTGTAAACAAACATTCTGTGTTTGCTTTTCAGATCCAGAGTTTAGCAAATGAAATGTTGTCTGTCGCACTGATTTAACCTTCAGGTCATTTTATCTCATGGTTTATCAAAATTGTGGTAAATGTACTTGAATGCATGTGCTTGTGCGTGTGTGTGTGTGACATTTCATAAAACTCAGATAAGTAGTTTTGTTGTAGTTTCTTTGTCTGTGTTGACATTTCCACTTTTCAGCTTAAGCTTGAGTTTAGATGGTCGTCTGCGATTCTTAACCACTGCTCACGACAACAGCAAACAAAACTCTATTTTTTTCGGAAGCCTAACTTGTGTATTTCACCGGAGTGTGCTGCTAATTCCTGAAAGTCGCCAGTCGAGGTTTCCAAGAATCACTTTGACCCCGGCACAGTGCAGCACCCCCGTTGAAAAGGACTTTAATTTCTGGAAGGCTGGAGGCACTCGAAATGATTCAGTTCAGCTGCTTTTCTCCTAAAAGGAAAAGAAAGAATAGAGTAAGAAGAAACAGGACATGTGTAAATCCCTGCGGTGTCTCAGGGCTGTGCGGTTTGCCACCCAGACCAAATTAGAAATAGCAGAATAAAACATGCAGAAGCTTGTGAGCATGAAACTTCACTTCAAAAAGAGCCTTGTGTGAGACGCGGAAGGAGAACACGAGATCGGGAGGATACTTAGGATGGAGGGAGCAGGGATGGAAGAAGTAAGGTGAAGTAGATAGAGAGAGACGTTATGGAGAGGTACCAGGGGTGAGAGAATATGTGGAAGATGTCAGGATGCCTCCTGCTGGTAGTAAGTGGTCCTCCACCTGTGACTGCAGGACGAGAGATGCCAAACATTGTTCCACTCGCTTTCGGGCTCCGTCATAAGAACTCCTGCCCGTACATTTCACACCAGCTTGACATTTTCCTCCTGGACTCATGCGGCATGGCAGTGATAAGCAGTGTCGGCTTTTTACAGTGTGGTGTGCACACAAACACACACAAACACACACACACATTGTCCCATGGAGCTAGGACTCCATTGCAGGCTGCTGACAGAGAGGTTATAAACGACGCTCAGTGGAGCCAAACAACAGAGAGCGAGCAAAGAGACAATCCTCCCAGGTTCAGCATTTATCAGCTCGCTGCTCGGTGAAAGAAACATTTCATTGTGTGTTGTTTTTTTTTGGGGGGGGGTGGGCACTGCAGCCGTGACACCACAGGAACTCCTTAAAACACGAAATGCTGCAGAATAGCAGCCTCTGTGGCAGGAAGGTTATCCAACGTTAATTAACATGAGCCACAAAAAGCATCAAGAGATAATTGCGATCGACTACAACTAAGTTCCGAATATCGTTGGATGTTTTGGTCTTTTTTTTGAGTCACATGATTGATGCCACTTTTTCCTGATTGTATATTAGAGTGAAGATGTTTAGTTAATAACGTTTCTCACAAAGAAAGTAGTAAGTAAAAAAATAAAATCTCATAGTGGCTCCAGAGGGAAAAGACGAGAAAATCACCACATTTAGTTTTTTGGGGGTTTTATTTCCAACTGAAGCTGTTTTAAATAATCTGCTTTATCTGTTGCCGTCTTCCCAACGTGCGTGTTCTGTCTTCCCTGGTCCGACCTTTAGCGACGCTGTATAGTAAATAACGCTGTTTTCTTTCTTATAAATAAACCAGAATTCTGCCGTGGGTGTTGTTTGTTTGAGTTCGTCTTTTCTTCTTCCCTGTTGGTGAGAGCAGAGACATTTCTGGCTTCTTCTTGTGGACATTTAAATAGAAAAGGCTTTGGCTAAGATTCATGACGGCCCTTTGATCTCTACACGTGTGTGTGTCTACATGTTTGGGCATATGCAAAACGATGGCGAGGGTGTGTGTGTGAAGTAACGTAATGTGTGTGTGTGTGTGTGTGTGTAAAGGTGAGAACATGAAACGCTCTCTTTCATATTTAATGAGTGGAGATGGGGCTAAGGAACGTTGCAGTGTTCACAGGAGGTATTCCCGTGGGCTGTCAGCCTGCTCGCAGCGCTCTGTTATATCACTCACAACCCTGTGTGTGTGTCTGTGTGTGTGTGTGTGTGTCTGTGTTGTAGTAGTAGTATACATTTCGGTGTGTGTGTGTGTTCATCCCACTGAAAGTTTACTCATTTGTTTTGAGGGGATGGGGGCAGGGGTTCAGAGCAGCATATGGCACGTGCATTAGCATTGCACCAGCATTGTTTTGATATGTCTGCTCGTGACTGCGAGGGATGGGAGCGTGCACAGCGCTAACTAGGCCAAGGAGTGTTATTGAATATATGCAGTGACCACACAGAACAGTGTCTCTGTCGTGCAGCTCCTCGTTCGGTGTCTCTCTCGAGCTGCAGCCGCCCCTCACCCGAACCTGGGGATTTTTTCGGGAGGTGCTCTATGTCTCCCTCTGCTCGCTTCCTTTTCTGATTAGGAAGCGTTTCCTCTGCTCTTATCTCCTCTCTCATCCTGATTCCCTTCGCCTCGTCACTAATCAAAGCTCAGTGTGATTCCACGCTGAGCTGCACTGGAACACACTGTCCCCCGAGCTCCGAGCTGCACTCACCTCGGATGCAGTTTTAACGAGAGCCTCTCACTGTGTACCCAACTTGGTTTTTGAATGATTTGAATGATCATGCTATTATGCTAAACCCTGCATGTGGGGAAAAATGCTTTAAATTGTTATGTCCTGAAAAGCAAACGGGAACTCCTTCCAGACGTGTTTTTGAAGAGCTGCAGTGTCAGGGAGCTGTGGACAGAGGAAGGAGGAAACGGGAACTTTGAAAATCCCGTCCAGTGTGACTGACGACTGGCGGCGGATCGTCTTTGATCATCGGGAACACGGGCTCGTCCTGCAGCACAGTCCACGTGCAGGAAGAGGCTGAGAGGGCAGAAATAATATGACTTCATGCACTCGTGCAGAAATATTAAAAAGTTTGAGGCCACTTTGAAAATACCAAGTTAAAGCTCTTAATCTGAGCGATGTGGATCTGGTCAGTGTGTGTTGCCCGGATGGATTTGGACATTTCTGCTCCTCTCAGGACGAATTATAAAATTCTTCAGTGACATTTTCATTTTGTCCTGTATAATTAATCTGCCTGCTCATGGCAAGCTAACAGGCTGAGCTCAGGGTTCCGAGCATAGAACCACAGAGAACATGTCAGGATGCTGCTGTTCAGACCAATACATTATTATATAATTGACTTGTTCATTTGGAATGCAGTGTAGATGCATTATATATGTAGGAGTTATAACACTTGTTCGGTTTGAACCAACTGAGCAAAGTCTCTTTTGGAATGTTGTTGCAGATAAAGTTGTTAAAATAAAAAATGTTATTCATTAATTCATATTTTTATGTTCATGATAAATATTTATATATCTATATTTATTTCTACGGACCCGCTCGTTAGTAGAAGCCCTGTAGAGAGAATACGAACCTGTGGCAGTTTGTTGCCTCTTCATCATTTCAATGTGTGGACTGAAGGAGCCAGGAATCAAACCTGTGACAGTTTAGTCAAAGTTTAGATGTATTCAGTAAAAGTATTTGTTGTATTTAATAGAACTCAGAAAGTAGGAATAATACATGACTTGATAACAGCAGTTATTATTTTAATTGTTTTCCTTTTTTCTACACACAGATTCTCTTCCTGTTTCATGTGTTAGTGCACATTAGATCACGGAAATCAGAGTTTGAATATTGATGCTTTGATCCGTTTGTCATTTGCCACTAATTGACTGTCATATGTTATTTGTCGTCGTGTTAACGCTTTCGCTGGTAGCGTTTTGAGTCGACGGAACGACGCTGTGAAGGTTCGATGCCCCGAGGGTTTGTGCTCGCTCCAGTTCCTGCTGCTAATCTATGCAAAGTTCCTGCATCAAAACACAATATTTACAGCGCGGGAGAAGATGCGGCGCATAAATATTTCACCGCTTTAAATTCAGCCACCAGATCTTTCAATATTTGGGGTTATTTTGCAACTTCGTTTCTTGGAAGGGGGGGGGGCTTTTGATGCAGAGCTTTAAAGAGCCAGTAGCCTCTTTAAATCAATCAAAGTGACGCGCTGCTGAGAAAACACACCGTTGTGTTGTTTTTTTTTATCTCGTGTCTTGTCGCCATCAAATTTTCATAAAAAGATGAGATTGAAGAATTATTCACAAGAGCGAACATGAGGCCCGCTCGGAGAAAAACAGCGAGACGAGCCTTCCAGTTAGCGTGTTAGTGCTCCATGAAAACCCTGGTAATCACAGACAGGGACACGATGCTGTAAACTAATTCTGCTTCATGCGAGATCGATATGCTGCTGTAGGTGCTCTGAATAAACAAGTCCTTCATTATCCCTGTCTCACTGCTGCTGTTTCTTTTGGTTGTTTCCTTGCAGAGCTTCCGTACGGCTGGGAGAAAATCGATGACCCCATTTACGGCAGCTACTATGTCGAGTAAGTCGGGTGCATCTTTAATATATAATGGCTTGCTTTTGATTTCTCAATGTTGCCCGCTGGTGCTGTGTTAATCATATTTATAAGGAAGAGCCGGGCGCTGCTGCTGCTGCCAGGAAGCGTTTGCTCGCTCTGTCTACCTGCTGACAGCTCACTGTTTGTTTGCAGGCTGAGGGGGAAGGGGGGGGGGGGGTGGACTTTATTTTGTCTGCTCGTCCAACATTTCTGTGTCAGAAATACTCACAGTGCAGATGAGCTCATCAGCGTCTCTTTTTTAAACATTCTCTATTGAACTGCAACTCCCCTCATGTTCTCAAGTGTCATTTCTTTGGCTGGATGCTCTGAACTCTGGGGCGCGGGGACGAGGACCTATTTTTAGACAAGATGGTGGCAAAAAAGCCTCCAGAAAGACACTTGACTATATGAACTGCACACACACAGACACACACACACACACACTCCCCCTCAAGACGCTCTTGTTGCGTTGCATTGTGGTCACGTAAACATCCAGACCTTCAAATTATGTAACTATATGTCAAAATATACTGTTTTTTAAAATCTCAGTGTGATACTGGGGGTTGTTCATTAAAAAGGTTGTGTGTGCGTGTGTGTGTGCGCAGTCTCAAAGAGGTGGGGGAAGTATTTAATGATGACTAATTATGTTACGCAGCCAAATTACAGTATTTGTAGTGGTTGACTATCTCCCCTCTTACAAACTAAATTAAGAACGACGTGGGACGCAGAAGGAAATCACTGTTTCATGAGCAGGTTTCCTCACAGTCACTGACTCGCACAGTTCCGCTCAGAAGACGGAAGAAAAGCTCTGAATCAGTCGTTTGTTCCTCTGTCTTTTCCTTTTTTTTTTACTCAGCAAAGTCTTTCTGCAGCTCTGTTACATAATCTGGGGACCTTCCGTTTAATTAGTCATCACAGCGACAGCGGCTGAAGTGCCAGGGTTTTCAGATCTGATCTCTGTCGAGAGGGAGGCCGAGTTCAGTGCAGCGCGATCCTGTGAAATCTAACGTCTCTTCTGTTGTTGTTGTTGTGTCATTAAAGTCATATAAACAGAAGGACCCAGTTCGAGAACCCAGTCCTGGAGGCCAAGAGGAGACTCCAGCAGCAGCAGCAGATGCAAAGCCAGGGTCTGTCCTCACTGCCCCTCCCCACCATCTACAGAGGTGAGAGCACCTCCCTGGTGTCTGAGCTGAGTTTCTCTGACTGTAGTCAGACCCATGAACTGTCTGTATGTGTATGTTCTGCATGAAGGTTTTCTAGCTTCAAATATAGATTCATCAAACACTTATATGGAATAGATAAAGAACTGGAATGGCACTTAGAAGAGTGGGTGCCTCTGCAAGGCCAAACAATCCTACATATGTCTAGATCTTTTATATAGATCTTGTACGGTCTAATATAAAGGCTCTATAACTCTCAATCCTGCTCACAAACAAATCAAAGATCAGACACAGGAGAACATATGACCTGTGGTGAAGGTTAACGTTTGATTAAATGATTTATTTAGAACAACATTTTGCCCAGGAATAAATCAGTTAGGCTACAAAATGCGTTTAAAAAAAATTCTGAATGTAACCAAGTTATTTCAATAACTCACTTTCACTTTCTTCCAAATTCACTTTCCCTCTTTCCAGAGAAACTATTGTTATGTTGATTGACAGAAACAGATGTGAGTGAAGAGTCAGTGAATAAAACTCTTCCCCGACTGAACATGTGGGATTCAATGTGATTCACTGTCTTGTTTAATCACTGGTTTGTTGCTGCCTGATTCCAGTGCTCACTCTGCACCACCAGTAGGATGCACTGCTAGAAAAACTCTGTCTGGACTGGTGAAGAGGAGGTTTGTTTCCGTAGTAACGTAGTAGTCCAGAGTCGAGAGCCTGTCTCCGTGGTTACACTCTGTGTACATTCCATTGAGGCTCTCTCTCCTCCCTCTCCCCACCTTCATCCTCCCTCCTCCTCCTCCTTCTTTTCTCTCGATGCCAGTGGAGGATGCCAAACCCTGTGCCACCCTCCCCAGATCCGCCCTCACGCAGGTCGGCCCAGTGCCCGAGCGCTGCCACAGCCTGGGCGACCTCTCAGCGCTCGCCAACTCTGTGCCGCAGGGCCGCCGTGTACGCTACCTCCTCCTCCACCGACGTCTCCCCGCTCCGGCGCGTTCTGACTCGGCGGATGAATATGTGCCCCCACCAACAGCAGCGGCAGCAGCATCAGCCACTTCACACCTCCGCCTGCGCTGTGGTGCTAGAGCAGCCTGTCTGTAGCCCCTACTCCCTGTGGCACTTCGTCAGTAAGTAGGCCAAGAGAGAGGCAACGGAGGCTGACTGTCGCCCTCATGGCTGCTTGCGCTCCTTTGACTTACTGTAAGCATGCTAGCTTGTAAGCAAGCTTTCCCCTGAAGGCTGCTGAAGGATTTGTGTGAACCATGACATGTCTTATCGGCTGGCAGAAGCAGGCAGAGAGTGTAATCACTCAGTCGATGTCTGGACCAGCGACGGCAAACAAAGGACGTTAACTAGAACACGAGCCGCGACTCTTTTCTGAGGTGAAACGATGGGAGACTTGTTTAAGTGTGACTAAGCTTGTTGGCTGAGATCTCCTCCAGCGGTCCCCCCCCCGCCTCCCCGCTGCCCCCAGCTCTCCCTTCCTCCAGTAATCTCCCAGGTCCTCCCTAACCCTCCCACGCATCTTCTCTTGGAACCGATCCCTGATTGACAGCATGTCATGTGCCCAGTGTTGCTTCTTTTGGTTTCCTCTGGACGGGACTGAAGACCTGCACCTCTGATACTCTCTGCATCCCTTCACACCCCCAGCATGGGAGGAGAGGAACAGACGATTGTTTGGGGGTTTTCAGGTTTTGCCAGGAGGGATTTTTCTTTCTTGTGTTTTTTTAATTTCGACTCTGCACGGGAGCCAAATCTGTTGAAGCCCACATGCAGCTTCCAGCACCGCAGCCTCACCTCTGTCCAAAGTTATTTGTTTTGCAGCTAAGATCATACCCTGCCAGTTTTCCTGTGGCTTCACCTACTGGATAAGCTTTACCCATGCCTCCACCCTGTGACCACTGCCCTGCACCAAACTTCAGGCCCTTTCATCCTTTGCCTTAAAGCCTGTGAAGTATTGATGTTTCCATGTGGTTATTGGGTTTCTCTCTTGTGTCCTTAATAGAGAAGCCGCTGTTCACGCGGGACCCGACTCAGCTGAAAGGCAGCTTCTTGTCCACGCCGCTCCAAAAGAGCAACATGGGCTTCGGCTTCACGATCATCGGAGGCGACGAGCCCGATGAATTCCTCCAGGTCAAGAGCGTCATCCCCGACGGGCCGGCTGCAGCTGACGGGAAAATGGCCACAGGTGAGCCACAGAAACACAAAGCAGGGATGCTCACAAACCAAAAAAACACGTTAAGATAAGATCATTTATTTGTAACGGCCATATTCACAAATCAAGGTGCGACATCCTCTGTCGTCCTGCAGCTGGAAAGTTCACATACTTATAAATGTGACAAAAAACATAATTTTATTGCCTTAAATGTCGCCATTAAAAATTCATACGCTGATTTCTCCTTGAAAGTTTGACTCCTGCAGCGTCTGGTCCGTACATTAGTGCACATCCACAGAAGTGAGGTTAAGTGCACGTGTGCAAACCTCCCACTTTACACATTTACCTTCTTTAATGCACAAGAGCCGACAATTCATCAAACCGGTGCAGCTCACACAGAGATGAATGCAGCTTCCTGTTCAAGATGAAATATCTACAAGTGCAGTCCCCCATTCATACACACAAATTATACCAGTAATGCAAATGTGGTTCATGTGTGTGTATGTGCATGTGTGCGTGCAGGTGTATCGTGCCAAGCCTGCACCTACATATATTTGTGTTTGTGCACGTGCACCAACTGCAGAGATTTTGTTCTCCCATTAATCATGAAAGGGACTTTAACACTGCTGGTTGAGGCCACATGGGGTTGGACTGCAGTACATGTGCACACACACACACACACACTAGAACACACCAGCTTTTGTCAGGGGAATAGCAGAAAGCAGGTTTTTTTCGCTGTTATCAGCTCGTGATTATGTTTCTATCTAAACTCTGGAGCAGGCACGGAGGTTTTATTGGTCATTTATCACACATTAGTGAAGATAGAACTCTCCTTCCAAAACAAGCTTGCATCGTTCTATGACCTTGAAGTTGTGTTAACACTCCTCTCTTAGAATATTGCGTCATAAATCTGCTGTAAATGATTTATCCCTCCATATGGACGATGGCCGTAGACGGAGGAATTACATTTTCAGGTCCATCCGTACACACGTCCAGTTCTTGTGAACGTAATATCTCACAAACAACTCGAGGGAATTGCTTCAAACACGACACAAACGTCTACTCGGACTCGAGGATGGACTGATAAGTGTTTGGTGATCAAAGAGTCAAAGGTCAAGGTTAAATTATGTCTGAAAAATACCTTTTCAGACATAATTTAAAGCAACACTATGTAACCTTGACTGAGCAACAGCGCCCTCTGCAGCCAACATGCGGTGATTCATTCTGTCGGGCTCCGGGGTCCGTAAGGTTTTCATGGAAAGAGAAAAACAAAGTTTGTCAATGTTTTGACTCACTGAACTGAAACACCAGTGACTGGTGAATATTACCCATGATCCTCTGGAAGTTGTATAATTGTGTGAGAGCAGGAGTCTGAAATAGATCTTGATGACTAATGAACAAAACCGCATATAAAACATTCTGGGTCTCATCCCATCCTCCCTTTTTCTCTTGGTAGCCCCCCCCCCCTCTCTCTCTTTTATTTTCCTGTGTACTCTCCCCAGACTAAACTCAGAAATCCCTCACCTCCTGTCTCCTCACCGCCACTTCCGCTCCATCTCTGCCTCACCCTCCCTCCCTCCCCAGACTGTGTGTCCTACTTCTGCAGTCGCGGCGCTCTCACGATCACACGAGCCCACACTTGGGGAAACCCGGTCCGGCGAAGGTGTGAAATCTCCCACACTCCAGATAGATAATTTGCGTCGCCCTCTCCCGTGTGACGACCTCCGGGCTGTCTCCGCCATCAGAGAAGTTTCTGATGTATTGCATATTGCAGCTCTAACACAGTGCAGGCGTTCAGAATATTTTCAAAGAATTTATTGACTGCAGGATAAATGTTTCTCCACAGATATGAAGTGCAGGGGTTCGTTATCTGTGATATTTCTGAGTTGTGTGTGTGCTTGACGTGAAGAGGTTTAATTTGGAAGCTAGAGGCTGTTAATGAAAAATCAAGTGGGTTAGTGAGTTTAAAACGAGTGGAACTGCTGCAGCACTCTGCTGTTCTGTATTCAGACTCCACAGTGTGTGTGTGTTCGGTTCAGATAAGACGAGAGAGAAACAGGTACCAATACTTTACTGATTCAGTCTCAATTTAGTTTAATTTAGAGTTTAATGTGCATTTTTTCATCAACAACACCGAACAAAACACACAATTGTAATGACAGACAACAGAGAATGTTGTGAATTTAATAGTTTGAGCTTAGCGTGGGTTAAAACTTATATGGGGGTTTACACTTTGACTCCTGTCTCTCCTTCACTTTGTCTATTTAATTAAGTATGTATTGTAAAGTTTTTTTTGTGAATGTATATAATTCAGAAAAGTTTAAAAGACCAAAGTCTAAATTATTTTGGTTCTTGAGGTCAGACAGAAGTAACACAACAGGATTTTTACTCTCTGTACTGAGCTAGTTTACCGGACACGCTAAATATCAGTCTTTAACAAATGCCGCCCCCTGCTATCGTGGCCCCCCCTCAACTCAGCAGGGGCCGCCGAGACCTTTATGTCCGCAGACTCTTGAACACACCATTAGCTGGAGATGAATGTGTCATAAGGAATATGCAAGGATGGGATGAATTAGCTGCTGGGGCCTTGGTCCCGGCGAGCGTGGCGTTAAGGTCAGCATGATTTAGAATACACAAAGGGACCAGCAGGAGCCGTTATAATAGATGGAGAGCGGAATGCATGGCGGCCGTGAGCGGGAAGTTTTGTCTCCGCTCTCTCTGATGTGTTCATTTCTCTCCACCTTTATCCACCAGTCGGTGTTCGTGACCTGATCGAGGCTCATTTTTACTGCACTCACAAAAGCCACAGTGCTTCTGTAGCCATGTTGATTGCAGATTATACAAAGTGTCAAGAAGTATCAAGGAGTAACGAGATGGATCTTTTTTTACTACTTTCTGGGGAATTTATCTTGCTTTAATATTTAGTTTTTGTGCCTTTTTTCATGCAAAATGCTAAACGGATTCTTCCTCTTCAGAAAAAAATCAAACATGAGATTGCTTCGCTTGAAGTTCGCCCAGCCCTCAGAACTCTGCAGTAATATTTGAAACAATGGAGTTTTGATTAAAACCAGACGTGGAGAACAGTAGGGTGTTTGTTTCCGTCTTTGCTTTTTCTGAGAAATATCAAAGAGTCGTAACTGAAAACTGAACAACACGAGCAGGTCGGAATTCTTGTAGGACGACGTGCTCGCGCAGCTCATAGAATCTATAAACTTTGATGAGGAGAAAGGAGTCTTGAAAGAGATGCTGAGTCCTTCAGGTGTAAGTGAATCTCATCTCCATCGCATTCACGGGTGTTGAAGACGATGGCCTTGGGGCCCCCGTGCGGGTCTGAACCAACGTCTGTCTTTGTTTACATTCGATGATTCGGTATCAACGCGTCCTGTTGTCATCTCCTTCATAGTTTGCATCTCCCTCTACTTGACACTGATTCTTTGTAGACGGGCGTGCGTCTGACATCTGTGTGTTGGTTAGTATTCTCTCTGTTTGAGGGAAGAAGACGAATGGACTGATTCCCTTCGTTAATTTAGTTGCCACTCTTATATCGTTGTTGTTTTACTACCTGCATCAATTATCTGAATTAAAACATTTTGTTTTTCGCTGGTCTGTTATTTCGGTTCCGACTAAACTTTAAAAGTCCGAAGGTCGGGCCCAAACAAAGTAAGAGTGAAAGTGCCGTGAATCCTGGCTGATAAAACTTTAAGCACGGCTGCTGCAGATGATGATGAACTGATCCGTCAGGTACGATCATGCACGGACGCCTGTGAGTTTAGAGCTTTCTGTCTCTGTGAAAACAAAAAACTCGATGCCTCCTTCTCTGTCCTCCCTCCCTGCTCATAAAGAATGAGATATGGTCGTGGCCGGGGCGCTGTGAGGTCACGGCTCCATCGTTTGTTTTCTGCCAGTGTGCCGCTCGACTATTGATTCCGACACCGGCGCTCAAGGCAAATGTCGGCCCTGATTAATTAAAAGTTCTGTCACGTTGCCTCGAGACGTGAGCTCGCTCTGTCAGTGCCGGTGTTTGCCTGCATCACAGTTTACAGTGAGAGAGAGAGAGGGGGAACATTTTGGTGAAACCTGGGTTTACCGCCGTCACTCCGCCGGGTCGGTAGCTCGGCTCCCGCTCAACGGTCAATCCAGGGAATCGATGTGAATTACCTTTACTGACCCAGTCATTAGTGCTGTAATAGTCTCCCACTCACGTTTTAAGAGAATTGAACAGGACTGGGCTGGTGGTTAGCGAGGTGAGGGCCAATCACTACAGCAGGCGCTTTGCTTATTAATCCTGAAGGATCTTTGTTTCCTCGGCAACACGCGCGCTCACAGTCTCCTCCAGCCGCCGCTCTCTAAAGAGCACGACAATTATCCCTGCAATTAGAATAATAAGTCTTTTCATTATCAACGCAGGTAAATGCTGTTTGTAAGACTTTCGTGTGGATCTTGCCTCGTGTTCCCACTCGCTGGGTGTTTTTAAAAACCTGCATGGTGCCTGCACAAAACACTATATTTAGTCATCTGGATGCGGGGTCTCTTTGTGTGGGAACATTTAATTGTCAGCGAGGTTTTTTCTACAGTGCAGTGTGTTGGAGTAAGCGAATAAAAAATCCCTGTGTGCCGTGAAAGACAAACGTTTTAGCCTCTCGTCATCTTTCCCATTTGAAAGGCAGATAAGGCCGTTTTATCTGTAGTCGTGTTTATCTGTGGTCGTGGTCGATGTCTCTGAGGGAGACGGCGCTGATTGAGATGTGGAAAAGTCCGGATCTCAGCTCCAGACACTGGTTCACCACCGTCTGTAACCCAGCGAGGGTTTGAGTCATACACAATATCTCAAGACTGCATCGAGGGAATTTCTTTAAATTTGGTTGAAGTTTGACTAAAGGATGAGCTGATTCGATTTTGGTGGTTGAAGGTCAAAGGTCAAGGTCGCTGCGACCTCACAAAACACCTTTTCTTGCCTTGTGAATGCAGTTTGTCAGGAACGCCTCCAGGAAATCCTTTGAAATTTCACATCAATTAACTGATTAGATTTTTTGGGGTCCTGGATCCAAGTCTTGATCCAGATTCACCCAAAATGTAATGGCTTCCTCTTTGGGTCAGAGCTCAGCCCTCGACTGAAGTTCATGGAAATAGATTCAGTAATTCTTTCAGTAATTAGTGGCTGTTAATATCGTTTCAGTTTTTAAAACCTTCCACGATTTACACCTGACCACCGTGTCTCTCTCTTCTTTTGTTTGAAGGTGACGTCATCGTCTACATCAACGACGTGTGCGTCCTGGGCACCACCCATGCTGACGTGGTTAAGCTCTTCCAGTCGGTGCCCATCGGCCAAAGCGTGACGCTGGTCTTGTGTCGTGGTTATCCTCTGCCCTACGACCCGGAGGAAGCTGCCAACACCAACAACAACACGACCACCACCACCACCATCATCTCCCCGCTGGGCATCATGGAGCAGCGGCCCATCATGGTGAACGGCAGGACGGGCTACGACAACTACCTGGAATACCTCTCCCGCACGGCTCGCTTCGTCACGGACCCCAGTCAGGAGCAGGTCAACGCCCAGCAGCTCCTCCCGCCTCATCCGGGCGACACCCACTTGGACGGCTCCCTCCCTCCCACCACTGGCACCACGCCTCCCGACAGCGTCTCCATGGCGTCGTCGGGGGCGACCCAGGGGGAGCTGCTGACCCTGACCATGGTGAAGGGAGCGGACGGCTTTGGCTTCACTATCGCCGACAGCGCCACGGGCCAGCGCGTTAAACAGGTGCTGGAGCCTCAGGGCTGCCCGGGCCTGTGCGAGGCGGATCTGATCGTGGAGATTAACAAGCAGCCGGTTCAGGGATTCACACACACACAGGTGGTGGAGCTGCTCAAGGAGTGTGCCGTCGGATCCGAGACCAGCCTGGTGGTGCAGAGAGGGGGAACAGGTAAGACGGCGGCCGCAGGTCGACATGGCGTGGAGGAGTGTTGGCTCAGCAGGAGCGCTTGAATCTCTCCCCATCTATTTCCTATTTGTCTTTCGAGCTGCGGCTCTCTCTGCCTTTTCATCTATGTCATCCTTTGCTATTATTACTAAGTGTGTGTGTGTGTGTGTGACCCGGCTCAAAGACCACAGAAACCTATTACAGTTCTGCAGAGCTCCACAATGGCTGACTAATGCACAGCTCCTCTCAAGTGTCCTCTCTTCTCTGCTCAGGGAGAAAAAACCCCGTCTTTCCCCTCAGTTAAATAGACCCAGCTCGGCTCCGCTCACTGAGCCGCGGTGGACAACGTGCTTTTACAGCACTGAGCTATTTTCAAAGCCACTTTTTCATGTTTTTATCATGACAGTTTCATGCATGGGGCGGATTTTACCTCAGCATTTTGTTTCCACTACGAATAAAAGCCCAGAAATGAGGGCATGTCCGGAACACCAGAGTTTTTACACCAAATACTGACAGACTGCAAATGGCACAAAAGTGCTTTCAGCCCTGGGTTTTTCAGGCTCTCTGACAATCATAATTATGCGCTGCACTCTGTCATGAGTCACACACAGGGTTGTTATTTTCTGAGTGTGTGTTTGTTTGTGTGTTTTTGGGCAGAATATGTGTAGATGCATCTACATTCGCTCTCTAAAACAAGCAGAAATCTTTTCGAAGTTGAGTAGTGATGACTTTGACATTGAAAGCAAGAGATTCAGTGTCGCTTGTACGACTGATTTGACGGAACAGAAGTTGTGCGTAAGCCTCCTGTGATCTGCCTGCAAACTGAAGGTGGTCTCCTTTTTGAATGGAGGATGTGCATCTGCCAGCGATGACTCACTGAAGAGTGAAAACGTTTAAGATTTTAATTAAATCTTGAATCAGCATCAGCGTCCCTCCATCAGCCACTCAGATAAGAGCTGTGTCTCAATTCAGAGGCTTTTTACATCACAGCGGCCTGAATAGACTGTCCTGTTTTGAAGACTCCGACTAGTGTGGCAGACAAATGTGTCCCAGAGAAACAAAGGCTCCAACAGTTGGATCCTTCTCGGGGCCAGACCCACCCCAGGAGTCATTGCGTTTTAGAGACAAACCATTTCAACCGAACAGCTAATCGTACAAATCTCAAAACACCAAAGCACATTAAAACTTTCGTGTCGTGTCCAACTTCAGCTGCAATAACGTTAATCCTCTGTAGACCAGACCTTCGGGATTCAGGATGCAGCCTCTGAATCGAGACGCAGCTTATGTCTTTCTCTGAAGCAGATGTTGTTGAGTTAACCTGTCCTCGATTTATTCGTTCATTCTCTACGTGAACTCGTGGGATGATTTGGGAAACCGGTGCTACTTGTGCCTCTCTTTGCGGATCCAATTTGTACTCCTGCATCTGGCCTCTTTGTGTCGTGTAATGTCACATACCAGTCATGATGCCAGCCGCCTGGTGCCACTGACACCGCTGAGACTCGCCCACAAAGGTCAGCTGCGTCCTCTGAATGGATTTATTGCCATTTATTTCTTTATTAGTCTGCCCGTGTCTCCGCCATGAAGCAGCGAGCCAACAAACCCGAAGAAGAGACACAGAGTAAACATATTTATAAAAATGTAGATTTTTTTCCCCTGCTTCACTACGAGAGAAAATAAATATTTTTGTGGCCGGTGCGTCTGTGACATCGTCAGCCGTACGTGCACACATGGGAAAGGTCAGACGTTGTGTGCCACCGTCTGAAACATCACCAATCTGTCAACACTCCCCACACACAAAACACAAAAACACACAATCTCCCATCTGCGCTGGGTGCTAACGGCGAAGCCCTCCCGCCATCTGTCCGGGGTCTTCACTCGCCACGGAGCTTTAGAAGGTCGAAAACAAGCGCTCCCTTCGAAAAAATCCACCCGTTGGCCCGCGGAGGAACTAGCAACCTTATTTACGTGCAGTATTTCATCTCATTATTCCAAACCTGGATGTGGCTCAACTCTACTACACACAACAATACACCAGGTTGCTGTGTCACATCTGTTTGTGTTGATTTTCCTGTGACGTGACAAGCTGTGGGTGCCAGAGGTGGAAAAAGAAAAGGCTGCTCGTACAGTGGCACGACTGCAAACATATGTAGAAATGAGCAAGGCTGAGAAAAAAAAACGTGCCAGAATATCCTGCTCGTGTCTCAGACGTCGTGGATCTCTCGAGAGTATTTTAGGGGATTTAACCAGTGTCAGACTTTAAGCTCATTAAGATCAGAGACGTGTGAGCCTCCTGGGAGAGAAACTGTCACAATCAAGTCTTTGTAATCTTTGTTTTCTTCTTTTTACTTAAATAATGAGACGAGGGGCAGAGCAGAAAACCACAGATCTATATTTTTATGTGGAAAAAGCAAATGGTTTAGTTATTTTTGTTAAAAGTGTTGTGATGCTGGTTGTGTTGAGGTTCACCTCTGGTTGACGGGGGGGGGGGGGCATGATAAGCATTTTGCAAGATATCAAACCCAATTGTCAATATTTTTCGAGACATTGAATCGACTCTGAATTTTTCAACTTGGAACCTTGAAGAACCCGTTTCTCCTCTGGTGCCGATGAGAGTCGAGAGCGTTCAGACTTTCCGCAGATATTTATTGCTCACAAGCCGCGGAGGAGCACGTGGTGATTGAGAGGAAGAGTCAGTTCTCCTTGTACTCGAACACAATGCAACACAACAGGCCGCAGCAGTAACTAACACAGGGAGTGAGAGCCTCGCGTCCAAGATGTCAACTCCACCTTGTTTATGACTTTCATTTAGTTAAAATCTCCGCTGTCTCCTCTCAGCAGCGCGAGTCGCACGCCGTCCCTCAAACCTCCTCAACTCACCGACAAATGTTTTCCACGCTCCTCAAATCGTACGCGGACAGGAAGGAGGCTTCACTTCCCCCTCAGGCTGTAATTCTACATAATTAGTTTCCTCGTATATGAAGACACTAATATCATCTGGGGTATATGTAAAAATCGTATTAAAAAATGATGTAGCGTACAAGACACATCTCCTCAAAACTTTGATCATATTAAAATATATATAATATACTTGATTGCGACATAAAATTTCCTCATACTCAGCTTTCTATTAATCTGTGAAATAACTGACTGAATAATTAATGATGATTAATAATCCCGTTGAAATATGGAGCTCAGGAGGTTTGTACCTTACGTCTGCTGCACACTGGAGGATTTAAAAATCTTAACCGAATTCTAAACATGGGAGACGACAGACACAACGACAGAGGTGACCGACTTTTAATCTTTTAAATTGTGAGAACGTACAAACACTAAGAGACTCAAGAGACTTGGGAACTCACAGACACTCGCCTCATCAAACAAGACTGCAGGATACACAACAAGCGTGGAGGCGGACTGTTGTCAGCTGTTTGTTTGTGTAATGTTTTGTATGTAATGAAAGATTCCTACATTGTGTTAATGTGTCTCCCCAAACATGTTTGATATTCACCATTGAAGATTCAGGCGGTGACATTAAGCTGTCTGTGAACTCTTCACACTGCCGACCTGCAACCGTCCCAGTAATCCTCTGGTGGGCAGCAGGTATAACACCTGCCTGAATGGCGCTAGGCTGCATAGTATCGACTGCACTTTCCTTCATCCAGTTTCATTATAGTTTTGTTTCCAATTAAATCTGATCTGAGAGTGAAAGTTCATTAGTGTTTTGAAATCAATATTTTTCATCAGCGACTCCACCGTAGAAACTGAATAAATTTCCTTTCATGATATGTGGACGAGGAAACTGACTTCATGGATTAAGGTGTAAGATGTGTCAGAGTAGCTATCATTATAAAACTGTCACCATGTGGCTGGACCGATGTTCCACCTTCTCCCGCATCACAGGACGAGAGGAAACCGACTGATATCCGTCAAACGACTGTCGAGCTCAGGAAAACTATTTGCCAGTTCAGGGACGAGCTCATCGCTCTGTTCTGAAGGAGTCAGAGGAGTGAGAGGAATGTCAGTGAGCACACGTCTCTGTGACTGACACTTTTTACAAATACTTTCCCTTTATCCTTCGGACGAAGCTACGACACACTCAAGGAGGCGGGACTGACGGCATATACACCTTCATCATGGATATTTTACATATTTGTTGCTATGGCGACACACTACCTACTGTTACACACATCTCCTTTGAAAAGTAAATTCAGGAGTGATACATAATCAAGTGTATGGAGTGAGAATTAAACACAGAGAAAGACACCGTCATGCTTGGCTCGGTGTTGTCATGGACACAGGAAGCCGGCGACGGCAGCGGGTGCACGTAGCTTCTTACCATCAACACGTCATCACCAGAATAATGTCGATACCCGTGTTTCATCATTTTGCTGTAGGTTTGTTATAATCATCGTTAACCAGACGTGCAGTCAGATAGAAGCTGCTCCTCGCTGCCTTTTCCATTGTGCACCACACAGAGTGATCTGGAGATGTGCTCAGTGCAAACAGAGCAGAGGCTTCACAGGTGGTTGTAAAAGAAGATGGAGCCTTTCATTTAGCCGGCCCCGTTACAGGCAGTGAGCAGAATGTGATATTTAATAGTCTTCAGCAAAGTGACCCAGGAAGACGGATTCTTAAACTGGAAAGTTACACCTCCTGCTGGCTAGTGAATGTATTTTCTCACAATAATGATGGTTGTGATAATGACACACAACCTGATTCTGAATCAATTACACTTTGGTTTGGTAGTGAGGGTCATCTACTTTTAATTAGTTTAATCTTTAGTCAGTAATTTACAGTCCACGTCCAACTCACTGTAGCTGTTGCCAGCCGCATTTAAAGCTTGTATGTATAATATTTTGCCACCAGATGTCACTATTGCACCGGCAACTTATACCAAAATAGGTTTTTCGTAGGCCATGTCTCGACTCTTTGTTTATCACCAAAATATAGCAAATCTTCAACAGAGTAACCGTTAAACCAGTGTTGCCAGATGTGCGATAATTATTGTATTTGTACGATAATTGTGCCCTCTGTACGATCAATAATTCATAATGTACGATCATTTGATCATCCAGTCTGTGTCAAGTGGCCTGTGTCTGTCGAGATATTATTTCTTGAGCTAAATCTATTAGCTGGGGTCAAATGGCTGCACTGTCCTGCACATAATTAGTTTTAGATGTTAATGTAATGATGTCGATTTTTTTTTTTTTTTTTACAAAACACATTTTTGTGTCACGACTCCCAAAGCGCTCGCGATCAAACGCCCGTCATTAGAGCCAAGTTGACCGTCCCCAAAACTGGAGCCACTTATGATCAAACTATCCAGTCAATTAAGTTGCGTCTCCTTGACAACCCCACGCTCGTAAAACAAAGTTATACTATTAAGCATCCCTTAAATTTGACTTTGACTCCCAGGCCATTTTTGCCAAGCAAATGGGGGACCCTGTTTCTCATTATCTGTAATTATTGTGGGTACGTGTGTGTGTGTGTGTGTGTGTGTGTGTGTGTGTGTGTGTGTGTGTGTGTGTGTGTGTGTGTGTGTGTGTGTGTGTGTGTGTGTGTGTGTGTGTGTGTGTGTGTGTGTGTGCGCCTCATTAGCAGCTATCTGACCATTAACAGTCTGTGTCGTCGCCGAGCAGACCAGCAGAGACGCGGCGCCGTAATTAGCGGCAGAGACTTTCAGCTCGTTCACTTGCTCTCTCGCCCATTTAGCTTCCACTAACACGCCGCCGCCCGCCCACACACACACACACACACACACACACACAGAATCTCCGGGCCTCATGGTTTGATTCACACAGGTGTACGCACACCTACACGACGGCCAGGCACACTTGCCTCGTCTTATTCTCACATATCCTGAGGCGGCGTTCTGTGCACCAGCCTCCACACACTTACATAAACTCCCCTCTCTTGTACTATCATGGGTAACGTGCGCATTATGAATCAGCCGCTCGGTTCTGGCTTCTCACCTGAGACAGGTCTCATGCACTGAGATGACCAGAGGCTGCTTTAGAAAACATGCGGCCCTCAGGTGAAGGTCAGCTTTGTCGAGAAAAGACTAGAAGAAGAAGAGTTTGACTCACAGAGCCTCCTCCAGCCTCTCAGGGAATCTCTGTGCAACTAGACAGTGATTCATTGGGTGTGTGTGTGTGTGTGTGTAAGATAGTATAGTTGGAAGCAAAAGAGAGAAAGAAAAATGGAGGAGAAAGCAAAAGAGTGATGACTTTGGCATTCTGCCTGTGGACCGCAGACTGTCAGCCATGTTCACACTTCTGTCCCCAGATGCTCCAAACCGTGGAGGAGCTGCCTGCCAGGGATCGATATCCCACCCGGTCGGCCCCAGGGAGACGTCTGGGGGCCTGTGCATTAACGGCCAGATGCTGAGCTCAGATCTTTGCAGCACTTTGGAGCGGTTAGGAAAACTGGATGTTTGTTTTTCTGTCTCGTTGCCGTCAAAATTAAATCACAGGAGCTAAAGTTGGGCGCCCATCTCCTCCCCGTGTGTGTGTGTGAGGAGGAGAATTACTAACCTTGGTTGCCTCTTAGACAAATCAAGCGCTCCTATTTGGGTTTTAATGTGCTGGAGTGATTACGCAGTGATTGCATTCGCGTGATTAAACAAATTGTTCAGTTTTCAGCTTTAATATCATGCATATTAAACTGTGCAAACAATTTGTTTTGCACACAGCTACAATGAGGCTGCTTTTTTATTTTGTTTTTATTTAAACATCTGGCGAACGTGGAGCAGGCGTTTTTTTTAATTGAGCTGCACAGTTTTTTCTGCTGTGGATTCTGTGTGGAGCTGCCAGTCTTCCCCGTGAGGTGCAGATGCATATTCATAAAGGTCTGAAAAATTCATGTGTGCTGCCACAAATTCTAGTGTTGTCGTAGCCTCATTTGAATAATTGAGGGGCCAGAGGTAGCCTCTCATTGTGGAATTAAAGAGATTTGTGTTTTTTTTGGTCTCGGTGAACAAATGCAGCATCATGTGTGTCAAATGGTTTTAAACGTGTGTGTGTGTGTGTGTGCATTAGTTTTACGTGTCAGTCTTTGCTTTCTTTTCTTCTCCCAGAGCAGATCTTCTGTCACGGTTGGCTTTTAGAAATTTGATGATGAGTAACTACTCAGAGTTGTAAGAACCACTCGGCTAATAAAAAAAAACTTCACGGCCAAGTCATCAGCAAACCACCTGCCTGGTTTGAAGTGAATCGAATAAGCATTTGAGAAAATCAAAACCACAGACTTTCTCAGTGACTCTTTTCTGTGCACATTAATGCAGCGGAATCATACAAGCATATATGTATTGATGTACTTTGTCTGTACACACGGTAAACAATACTTATTTTATGGCATTTAAGGTTTAAGTATAAGTGAATATGCCGCATATCTTGAGTTTCTGAGAAATACTCGAGTCTGTCTTTCAGAGGATTCATATCTAATCACACAGGTTCCCTCTACAAGATGTGCAAATAATGTAAATAAAGCATGTTGGTGCTGCACAGACACCGGAGGCAGTTGCACACTTTACCAACTTGATGTGCTGTCTTCTTTATCTTCCTTTTCACTCAGTCTAAATCACCATTGTCCTCGTTTGACTTTGACCTGTTGTCCATTAAACTTTGTTGTAGGTGTTTCCTGTTGAGGACAAGACCATGTTTTCTGTGCTTTTTGTTATATGACCTTCAGAAGTGAAAGCGAAAGCTGATAACCTGAGACATAAGTGGGCCGTGTGCGCATCTAGGTGTATAGAAAGACTCAGTGAATTAAAATGTATTATGTTATTAATGTAAGAAAAACAGAAAATAAACGTACAAGAAATAGCCAAAGAAACAATTCTGTAAAAGCCATTTGGTAAAAGGACGTTTTGAGAGATTATTTAATATTTCAAGCAAACAGCAAATTATGATGAGGTTAAAGATTTTCTCATTTTCACTCTTTTACTTTTTGAGTTTTCTTCTCGTCCTCCCACATTAATCTTTTCCCTCAGTTGTCACATTGCAAAGTCTGTGTGTGTCGCTGGAGTCTGATCACAACAGCACCATTATCGCCACAGAGAACCTGGAGGACTCTGCACCCTTGGAGCAGAAACACTCCCCAACTCAGAACACTTTAATTGGACTTTTTCTGAACTCAAATAGAAAACGAGGCTCGACTGCAGCCGATCTCATTCATCACTACCTGAAGCTGTGCCGGGGGGGGGGGGGGGGTGAAACACTGTGAAGATATTTGAAGTGGGATAATCTTTTCTCGTTGTTGGTGTTCTACTGGTCCTGCATGTATCACACAGAAGACTAACAGGGCAGCTAACCAGTATGTTTACTATCTTTATTTAAGAGTGTGGTCTTTCAGTTCGAGAGCAGGACTCATTGATTTCACACTCGGGTATCGCACAATGGGGCTGATCTATTCACTTCAATTCTATTTTTGCGCCGCATGCCGGTAGACTTGACTCACAACAAACACATAGAGCAACAACACGGAGAGAGCCAAAGAGTCGGCTGTAAGGAGGTATTTAACACTTCCTACTCCAAACAACTTCCACGGCTACTTATCAATATCTGCAAAGGAAACGTTGTGAGGAGGGGGGGGGCGGTGGTGGTAGCACCAGACATTTAATTGGTTTGGGGACATTAGACAGACTTAGTAGAGCCGACATTTCACGTGAGGAGAAGAGCTGAAGCTGGAGAGTAGGAACTCTTAAGTACGAGCAGGGTATATTCTGGGGTTCAGTCCATGTCTGAAAGCAGCTAAATTCAAAGACCGTGCTCTTTGAATGAAGGAGAGAAAACGTAGTGTGATAAGTGTGAGTTGAACTCCACAGGGTTCATGTATGAGCATTCAGGCTCTGGGCTTTCAGCACCACGGACAGCTCCTTTCACTCTCTCTCTCCTCCTCCTCCTCTCAGTCTTTCTCTCTGTCGCTCGCCCCTGCTCCACTTCCAGCCGTGGGGCACAGTGACACCCGCTTCCGACTAAATGCTCGGTCCGCCTGAGTTAACAGTGACTCTACCCCGAGGATCCCTGCGGTCAGCGATGCCTGGTGGTGCCGCTCCCTTCTGTCTGCCCCGCTCAGCTCAGGTTTCAGCACGAGGGCTGTTGTCGCTGTCGGTGTTTTCGCTTTTCACTCAAGTGGCCTCTTTGGGAATAAAAGAAAAGGTCCTCTCTGTGCTTCTTCCCCTCATTGTACTTCCTTCTTTCTTGTTTTGGGGCTGATAAAATATCTCCCCCCGTGCACTAAAAGGGAAATTAGCAATTTTTTTTTTGTAGATAAGCTGTTGTGATTGTTTTGATCTTTAAAATTTTTAATTGGCTTATTCTGGCCGCGAGTCGCAAACAGTCTGAAAAACGCTGCCAGATTTCACTGTGTGGTTTTTATGTGTTCATTTCCGTGTTGTCACCGTTGGACTCGTGAATCAGCGAGACGAATGTTGCAGCAGTGGGACTGGAGCCCGGCCAGGCCCATAAGTCAAGTAGTCACCCCATAATTTGATCCGTCCATATGCACATGCTTGTTCCCAGAGGGGAGAGGATGGCAGCACGTGGAAATCAAGAAGGGGAGAAATTGAATCAAGAAGATGGAGAGGATTTACTCCTGTAAATTTTACTACAGAAATAGTGCTGGATCATGTTTCATCACTGTGAGTGAGTGAGTGAGTGAGTGCGTGTGTGTGTGTGCGTGTGCATGTGGTTTGTGAATGTACTGGTGTCAGCTGTTTCCTTCCAGGATGGAGATCTGGATGTTGTGCTTGTAAACAGCAGAAGTGACGATAAAGTTTGAAGTCCACTGATAACTGAATGGGAAACTCGTGGCCTTTACTTTGTTTTACAAACTGAAACAACTTGAATGTGTCACATTCATCCTGAAACACCTTAAATGAAAATCAGATATAAATCCCATTAAGAGCTGCAATGCATTTTAAGCTTGGAATCGTTTACAAACAAAAGAAATCACACGGTTTATGAAAATCCTCATCACTGTTGCAAGATGAATCTGTTGCTGCTTCCAAGACCTTAAGTTTATTTTTTATCACTTTTCAATATGAAGATACTTCACATTAGAGAAGCTTTTTTCTGAGGTCTTAAATTAATCCCTCTCTCCCCTCACAATAAGTTTGTGCCTCATATATTTATTCACCATCTTCTGCTTTTTATCCTGTTTGAGTGAGCCCTTCTTTTTCTTTATCATTTCAACCATTCCCGCTGTTTTCATGTCACTTTCTTATTTTTATTAGCTTTCTCTGCAATTCAATAATGGGCTTTTTTCTTCTTCATTCTGATATCTGCGAAAATCCCTCGGAAAAAGAGGCTCCATGGCTAAAATTAAACCTCACATTTCCTGATCTGTCTCTGCCACCTTTCCCCTTTTCAGTCTAAATCATACTTTTGTTCTCTCGACATTGCAGGTCACTATTCACCCTGGAAGACCCCTAAGCAGGTAACATGCATCAGCTTCCAAAATCTGGACCGTCCCCAGCTTTTGAAGCATCGATATAGATTTTAGTGGCAGCGGCTGCATACGTGCTGTAATCACATCGACTCTTCTGCTCTCCAGAAATGACTTTTCTGTCCCTCCACCGTCGTACTAACTCTACTGATGATTCACTCCATGTCCGTGGCTTTTATAGCAGCTGGCCCTTGATAGCTGTCCCTCCTTTATTGCTGCGAGATGGCAAAAAGGTCAAGCAGCGCACTCATAACACCACGAGACTCTTGATCCCGCTCGTCAGACTTGATTCATGGCCCCCGACTCGGTGCCATCAGGGTCATCCGCACATCCATGTTTGAATTATGCCACAGCTGTAGTGCTGCTGTCTGTAATGTAATGTGATGAGTGCTTTGGCGCGGCCCAGATGCATTTGCGTCACTTTTTTTAACCTTCATTTCACGACATCTTTCTGATTTCTGAAAGCTTTTTTTATCCCTTACACTTCCTTCCCGGTCGTTTATCTTTCCTTTCACCTTTATTTCCTGTTATCACATTAAAGTAAAAAACCCTCTTGCTGCTTCCTGTGCTGCTACAAACACATTCCTGTAGTATCGTGCTCTCCTGAGGCTCAGCAACAACTCTGCCCACCAAACATCCTCTTAGATCAGATTCCCTCTGTCTTTTACATTTCTCACCCTCACATGCCCACACATGAATGTTTCTGCTCGTCGTTCCTTGTTTATCTTTGTGCAACTGTGTGTGTAATCCATTTCATGCCTGGATGTCCTGCCAGCGCCGCTCTGACCAGCCCCTGACCCCGGACCATGTTGTCCCCGTCCTGGATCGCCACCAACGGCCCAGAAACAAACCTCCATTGTGCAGCTTGAAAGTCGCCCCGTCCCTTGGAATCCCCCCATTGTTCATCATCTCTGCTCCCTCTCAATTTTATCAATCTCCTGCATCTCCCTCGGAATAATTGTGATTCTGAGCTCCGAGGGAAAAGCTTTGAACATCCCAGTGCAGCAGCCTGCGTGCAGAGCCTCACTCTTCTTTTTACCCCCTAGTGGTAATTTGTGGCTGCCCTGCCCCTCTCCCCCAGCTGCTGTACACCCCCCCTGCACACACACACACACACACACACACACACACACACACTCTCTCACACGCACACACACACACACACACAGAGTTCAGCCTCAGTTTAATTGGATATCATTTGTTACAGGAAGACTTCCACAGCTATGAGAAGGAAATATGGAGGAAACTCAACTAATAAGGGAAGAACAGGGAATTGATATAATTGTCATATCGACCTGCAGCCGAGCGCAGCCCTGAGCCACTGAGAGTTTCATTTGCAAATGAGCTCATCAAGGTTTGTCTGTCAGATTCAGCACCTTCTGTGTTCTCACATCGGACTCGACGGACTTAATGTGGACTTTATGCTATTATATACAGGTGGAGAAAGTCCTCCGATAATCCAGAGGCTCTCGCTCGGACATTTATGTTCACGAATTCACCTCCTCCAGAGTTCAGTGCGTGTCTGGAAGCAGCTCTAGTGTGTGCTTGCTTTAAAAGTCTTAAACAAACAGACATTAAAGAGACAGAAAGAGAGATGAGGATGCAGTCGTCTCATCTCAGCCGTAACAAGGTCTCCAGTCTCTGCAGCCCGGCCCCCGTGCAGACGTGCTTCACATCAATGGCTCGACTCAAACCATAACGAATGGGAACACTTTTGATTCTGGCCCGGAGCTTTTATGGAGCTGATATTTATTCTCAGTACATCTTGAACCAGATGCCCCCATAATTCTGGATATTAAAGTGTGCCATATGCAGCCGGTCTCCCGACTCGGTTTCAAACAGCTTATCGCTCCCTCCGGATCCATCTCTCACACTTCCTGACGTGTCCCTGTGTCATCCCGTCACGCCGTGACTCAAGCGCCGTGGCTTCTCTGACACATCAAGGCTGACACGCTGACTGGTGTCAAAACTGACGCTGTCACCACAAATACTTGACAGCACATACACATTAATGTTGTGTTTTAGAAGCAAAATTGGCCAAAATCCACAATATATCACCAAGATAGAGTTACCTATGTGCTGGCTATACCTTCTTTTGCATATATCTAAAACTCCCCTCCAACATCCTTCTATGTTCTTCTTCATGTCCTTGGTGTCCTTGATTTGTTCAGCTTGTTTCACACACTAACCTCACTAACTGTCTGGCTTCCTGTCTGTCCAGCTAGACTCGACCGTTCACTAAACCCCGTCCCAGACAGTGATTGTCCAGTTAGAGCTCAGTAACAATAACCAGGCATGACAGGCCTGTCAAGTTTGGGGTTTCTCTACACGGCCCGAAAAACAGACAATTCTCAGTTTCTAAAGAGTTCAGAATGTGGTGTCGTTTCTTCTTAAGCATCTTTTCTGAACCAAACACACAAAGGCAAGAGAGTAAAGTCTGGATTCAACTGTTTACCTGCTTTAATTTAAGCTGCAAACGTTGATTTAACATTGATTCAAAGGCAAAACACATCTTTCTTACAAGTTAGAATTAAAGTGATTTGAGGAAAAACAGCAGCTCTGCCCTGCTCTTTATTTAATTTGGGACTTTTTCATCCAAACATTAGCTAAACGTCAGCTTTGTTTCAAAGGCAGGACGCTCGTAATTAGTTATCAAGCTAGAATTAAAATCGAGTAAAAACAGCAGCTTTGTTCTTTAATGGATTTGGGAAAGTTTGTCCTCTAATAACATTAGTAAGATTGTTTCACATTAGCCAGACACATTGATTTTGGCTTATCCTTAAATCCCGAAGAAGGCTAACTAGCTTTATTCTGAAGTACAAAAAACAAAGGCTCCTACACTGACCATTAGCTGGTGAGAAGCTTCTGTTTCTAAACATTTTAACACTAGCTTCAGCTTGTGCTAACTTTGAATCTGACAAAATCTGTGGTTTTTGCCCATAAATAAGCAGCATTGTCTCAAACCAGAACCTATTGTTCCAAAAGTTACTATGAATTTCAAGTGGTAAATCATTAGAACCCTTGTAAAAGGTTCCTGAAACAATGTGCTGTTGGAGAACAGAAAACTTGACAGGCAGAGCAACAGTGGCTACGGGTTTAGCAAACGGTCAAATATCATTAGAGCAAACCCTCCTGTAGTTTTGTTTTCATGCTAATCAAGCTAACTGAACATCGGGACTGGGAAATACTGACCCCCTCATGCTGCTGTGCTTTACAGGTGCTGGAGCAGTGGGAGTCCCAGCAGGGCCAGAGCAGCCCCGCTCAGACCAGCCTGTCGGCCCCCGTTATCCCCCACAGCGCCCCCTTCCCGACACACCATCTTCACAGGGCCTCGGTCCCAGACTCGGCCTCCGAGGCCCTGGCTAAACCAGACCCCTATGACCTTTATGAGAAGTCCAGGTCTATCTTTGAGAGTAGGCGTAAGTACCAGAGCTGATACCGCGGGTGTAGTAGCACTGTGGGTAACGACTCGTCGCTGGGAGGCGGTGCAGTGAAGATTCATCACTTCAAAATGTGTTTTATTTGTACAGCCCATATTCACGAATCACAATGTGTCTCATAGGGCTTCACAAGGTGCGACATCCTTTGTTCTTAACCCCTCAACAAGACTGGACATAAAGAAACGAGGAAACTTCACGTTAAAGAGCTTGTTGAAATGATTGACCTCTATCCATCAGAGATGTGACGCTGGATCTTCAGCACAAACACTTTAAATAATCACCAGAAGCTTTGCAGATACGTATCCTCGTGTTATCTCCTTTTCATCCTTGTTCATTAAACGCACACAAACAAAGCAGCATCTTCGCTAACGGCCTCTTTATTGACTGGTGGGATCTTTACGCCGAGGCGGTGACATCCCGCCAGCTCGCGCCATAAACCCTCCGCTCGCCAGCTGAGCGTTTTATTTCTGGGACGTAACGTTTCCCTCCCCCCCTTTTTTTTTTTCTTGGAAGGACATTATCATCAGGACGCATCATTACTCTTCCCACAACACTGCGGAAATGTTAGTGGGTTGTTTTTATGTGTGTGTGTGTGTGTGTGTGTGTGTGTGTGTGTGTGTGTGTGTGTGTGTGTGTGTGTGTGGTGTGTGTGTGTGTGTGTGTGTGTGTGTGGGTGGCTGTTAGGATTTTAGAAACACTGAGGTTATAACTCAAACTCAGCACAATCTTTCAGTTTTGTATCTACTGGTCTATAACATTGACTGTGTGAAGATGGACGAAGTGAGAGCCGCCCCAAACTGAAGCCCCCCATAAAAATCTTGATCGCCCCCTGGTGGCTGGCTGGTGTAGGTCAGAAAACCCCTGACGCCTCCATGTTACGCAAACTTACTCCGATTATGTTGATTCAGAGTGAAACTGATTCTGGAGAGATCTGCTCCTGTTCTGAGCTCGACCTTGATCGGAGGTTAAAACTTTATTTTCTGCCCTGCAAAACAGATCCATCCGAAAATTACCTCGACGTGTGTTTTTTTACTACGATAACGATGTTTTCTGTAAGTACTTTCAAATATTGCCTGGGTGTAACATCCTGTATTTACCAGCTGGATCTCTGCAGCACTGAATGTGGTTTCTGTGGTAACAGCTGCGTCACCGCTCTCGTCTGTAGTCATGATATCATCTTCTCCCATCATCCCTGCTGGGTCCCAGCAGAGCGCTCGCTGTGATTAAAACAGTCGGAATTGGAATCAATTTTTCATTCGCAGCCACTTGTCTTCGGTTGACTTCATTTTGCTACTTTGCAGATCACGTTGTTGTGTGAAGCCCCTGATTGCAGATTAGTGCTTGCATCCCACCTCACGCTGTAAATAAAGAAGCGGTATATTACACACCGTAAGCACTTCCTGACGTTTATGGATGTTGCTGAAGTTCTGCAGTGACAGTAGTGCTGAGACACGGCCTTTTCTGCCTTGTTCTAGTCTTTGTGGAAGTTTGTGCATTTTCAGTTGTGCTCTCCGAATGCGTGCTGCCTGAGTGTGAGCAATATTTGTGCATCTGTTATTGTTTATTGGTGCATTTTTCTTTTCCTGTGTAGAACCCGGCCAACCGAGGACTGCGTTTCCTGTAGACTTGACAGGTAAAAGTCTGATCCCTGCATGGACACCGTTTGAAAACAAACTGTGACCGTAGTAAGCCAACAGAAATGTTTTGTTTGTCGTCTGTGGTTTGTGTTCCTTCAGGAGCGGAGTACCAGGACATCGAGGTCCACCTGCGCAGGCAGAAATCTGGGTTTGGGTTCCGGGTGCTTGGGGGCGATGAGGCCGGGCAGCCTGTGAGTCCGGAGACGCGTGAGAAGGCTCGTATGGCGATGGGCGTGGAACCCTGTCATTTCCTCCTCTCTAACCCACTACACACACACTGTGTTCACCTAACCCCCTGACCTCTGACCCCCCCCCCCCCCCGAGAGAGTGGTGGCTCTGGCTGCTTTAGTGTCTTCTGCTGTCTGTCAAAGTAACAAAACAATATTTCAATCGTGTTGTTCAGCTGATTATTTATCACTTATAACAAGTTAACACCCACTGCATGTGACACTTAAACAAGTCCAGCATCTAAACCCGTCGGATCTCTACTTCCTGTTTGTAACAGTTTACGTTTTCTAATAGATCTTGATCGGGGCGATCATCGAGAAGAGTCCGGCAGATCTAGACGGACGCTTGCGGCCCGGTGATGAGCTACTGTTCGTGGACGGGATCCCGGTGGTGGGGAAACCTCACCGCTACGTGATTGACCTGATGCACGGGGCGGCGCGAAACGGTCAGGTCAGCCTGGTCATCAGGAGGAGAGTGCAGGCGCCAGGTGAGAGATCAGGGTTCGTTATTATCATCAAATCTTATAAATGAATCTATGATTTGATTGATTCGTTAAGAGTAATTTATGGTCAAGTAATAAATAAAGTTCCAAAGCTGCTTCTGGAGACAACATGATTGTAAATATTCACAGTTTTATGTCTTTGCCTGTCAAGTTGACTCTTTAAAAGGTTGAATGAGGTCGTATATCAATCCTTCCTGAAGACCTTCAGTTTTAAATATGTGTTTTCTGCAGAAAAAAAAAGTTTTTCAGCATTTGCAAATCGTATAGACGGGAAACAAGAGCAAGGGATGACATGCTGAAGTGAAGTATTACAGGTTCAAGTCAGGCTGCAATTGCATAACATGCATAGTAACTGCTTGACCACCTGGATAACCCATTGACCAATGGGCTGTTAGTAATGGAGAGATCGACACTTTTAATTTAATATGATGAACAGTGTCTTGAAACACCAGTTTGTGTCCCAGTGCGACTGGGACACATCCTCAGTGATGAACCCAGAAGACAAGAAACGTCCACACACCTTATGGACATTGCTCAGTGCAGGGACTTCCCTGCAAAGCCCCTGCAGCCCAGACCTCAAGGTGTCTGCAGCAGGCGACCAGCTCTAAATTTAGATTTCCCTCGCTTGCGCTCGAGGGCCTCCTCTAACCAGACTTGTCAGGGAACAGTGGGTTCCAACATGACAGCTTAAATAAAACTGTGATTTTAAATAAATCTGTGATGACTTTAGTGGCTGGATGTCGCAGCTTGTTAAGTCTCTCTTTCCCAACATGTGGTGTTAACACTGCTGGGACATTCTTTTCTTTTTGTCCACAAATACAATGAAAAGAGCAAAACAAACAATGTGTGTTGCCAAAAGCCTCAGTTTAATTCTTCATGGAGCTCAACCCACACTGCTGCACTGTGACATGTTCCTGCAGCATGATGAACGTGGGCTCTGCGGTTCAGTCCCACGTCGTCCTGCTGCTGTAAATACTCACACACTGCCGGTTTTCTATTTATGAGAAACATCGAGTCTCATCCTTACAATAGACGATGGATGAACATTTTAATTTGAGACGTAGTGACAGCTCGGTCACTGAAAACATCCTCGGAGGGACACGGTTAACTCTGCACTTATCAGCTTTAAGATATGAGGGGACTTGATATCACAGGCCGCTCACATCACGGTTCTCGTCCTGTAATGGTTAATAAAGCAGGATTTAATCAGTGAGAAAACTGAAGCTCTGATTTCACATTAATTGCCCTGAAAACTCTCAAGATCGCACTGTTTCTTCTACACGCTCCTTCACCTTTGAGTCTGCACACTGGGACGACACGTCTCCTCCTGTGAACTCCGGCCTCCTCCGTCCTCATTATTACCTCTCACACACACACTGTTCTCACCAATCCACTTCTTCCCACTCTCTTTCGCCTTCTCCGTCAATTTCTGCTCACCAAAGGCTACTGTCTGACTCATGCATGGCCTCTTCTGTGGCCCTTACTTCCGTCCTAATTGTCTGGCTCCCACTGGCACTTTGCGAGGCGTCAGACTCGGCTCTCTGCTCCGAGCTCACACTTCCTCCTGCACCCAACTCCCCACATTGGACTATTTTCTCCCATCGTAAAAAATAACTATTCGTGTCAGTCAGCGGCGTGAAGCGATACTACGCGTGCGTACGTCGCTGTTTAAAGCGTTGAATCTCCCTGAATCTTCATTCCGGTAAACTGACGTTACAGTTTATATTTCCAACTGTTAAACTACAGCAAATCGCAGCTCTGCTTCTCAATGAGCCTCAACATCAGGTTTGATCTAGAAGCTGCTCTCAGCCTGGATTGTCACGGTGCCGCATTTTAATGATGTGTTTTTTTTTTTTTATCGTGTTCGCTTCTCGATTCTTCTCGAGACGATGAGACTCGGCTCCAGCTCGTCCAATTTTTAAAAGATCGGAGAAGAAAAACAGCTCCCGCCTGTCAAATTAATTGTTTTCTTTGCATGTTTAAAATTAGCTTTGGATTCTATTGAAGAAAATGGGTTTTAGTGGAGAAACAACATCAAGAGGAAAGAGAGGAGGAATCTTAAATTACCTTCATCTGTAGAAGAGAAAACATTGTGACTGACAGACGGGATTTGATCTCTGAAAATGTGTTTGTGAGGAGACGTGGAAAACAACCAAGTACATTTATTCAACTTAAGTACAACTAACAGGTACTTTACTTGATTGTTTTACTTCACAACATATCAGACGGGAAATGTTGAGCTTTTTACTCAACTACATCAATTTGACATCTGTAGTTTACGATTGGACATAAAAAACAACTATAAAAAAGATCTGGATCTGCTCCAAAATGTTATGTCTTCTTCTTCTTCTTCCACCAAATTTGCATGAAAATCAGTTCAGTAGTTTCTGTGTTATCCTGAAAGTAATAATACTCATATCCGACCACGTTACTTATTCCACCTCCCTCCCCCTCCAGGTGAGCCCTGTCCGGAGAACGGCCGCAGCCCCGGCTCGGTCTCCACGCAGCACAGCTCCCCGCGCAGCGACTTCACGTACGGCACCGGCACCAACCCGGCGGCCAACCCCTGCGTGGGCAACGCGGCCTCTTCGGACGGGACGTCGACTCCCAGCGCTCAACCCAGTGACGTCATCATCAACAGAAAGGAGAGCGAGGGCTTCGGCTTCGTCATCATCAGCTCGCTGAACCGGCCCGAGGCGGCCGCCGCTAACAGTGAGTCCTGTGATTGTTTCAGTGTGGTTTGATGGAGCGAGGTAGATGCTTGTGCGTCATCATCTCTACACTGTTTAACCTCGGGGGCTAAACCTCACGTGAACCCTCTCAGACACATCTAAGATGACAAGTAATCTTTATTTAGTGTCACGATAAACCTCAGTATAAGAGGAGGTCACGACTCATTAAATAGTGAAGCACCTCTCTTTTTATCTCCTGAATTATGCACACCCGCCCACGACACGTCAGTCACACACATCTCTGCTGCTGCCGAGCATCAGTGCATCGCCCACACACATGGGAGAAAAAAAACCTGGATGCCTTACATAAGCCTGGGGTGAATCGTAAAAGCAGAGAGACAGAGACATACTCAGTCAGTCAGGGAGCGAGCGAGCACACACAAGTGTAATCCGCCAATCTGCTGCAGAGAGCGAGTCCTCACCTGCAGCGTGTTGCGTTCGATTCCCCCCCCTCCCCCCTTGACAGCTGTGCCCCACAAAATTGGCCGCATCATCGAGGGAAGCCCGGCCGACCGCTGCGGGAAGCTGAAGGTGGGAGACAGGATCCTGGCGGTGAACAGCCAGTCCATCGTCAACATGCCACACGCCGACATCGTCAAGCTGATCAAGGATGCAGGCCTCAGCGTCACCCTGAGGATCATACCGCAGGAAGGTGAGAGAGCACGTGCACACACACACACACACACACACACACACACACGTTACAGAGGAGGGTCTGAAACTGCAGGACTCTGTGTTGTGATTTATGACAGTAATTGAACTGGCTCAGTTAAATCAAAGTTTGTAATATAGGTTTTGCAAAATCTGATTCTTTTTAGATTAACTGTCACTTACATTCACTTATATTGTTTTCTTTAGGTCTCAAACTTGTTCTTTATGATTTGTTTTCACTGCCATGTTTGGAAAATAAGATTAAGAACCAACTCAATATAAATAAAACAATAACAGTGACAGTATAGATTAAATTGCATATTTATTTGGATAAATGAGAATGACGGCTTGTTTGAGTCTGTGTGCTTTGCCAGTCGTGGACATTTATGACCTCAGTCTTTAGAGCTACATTAAAGGAAACCCATGGAGATTTTGACCACTAGGGGCACTATTGAGCAAACCTTTTATTGGTAGGTCAACACTGTTTGTATGAGCAGCAGCTTGTCCTGTCGCAGGTTTCACGCTATTTCTTGTACGCTGGTAGCACCAACAAGACTCGTACAAAGATGGACGACATGACAGCTTCCTAAAAGTGAAGCCAAACAATCCCCTTTTTTAAATGGTTGAAAAAAGGATGAAGATACTTGTGATATGATTTTTCTTTTTTTAATTCTCATTCCAGAGATCAGCAACCCCCCATCGGCCCACAGCTCGGAGAAGCAGAGCCCCATGGCGCAGCAGCACAGCCCTAAGACGCAGCCCAGCATCGTGCCCTCCGAGCCCAGCCCAGCAGCCACGGAACTCAACCCCTCCGTCAGCCAACCCAACCCGGTGCCCCATCAGAGCCCTGTGACCCAGCTGCCCGCCCCTCCGCCTCCGACCTACATCCACGAGAGCAGGTGAGGCGCAGGTTCACAAGGAGGGCGGCTCACAAGGAGGCCGGGTTACAGAGCGCTACACCTCAAAGAGTTATATAGAAACCTGTCTCATCCTGGTGCTGCGTTAAAGTGTCATGTTTTGATTTGCTGACACAGGGAAGCTTTTTTATAGACTCGCCCTCTATCTGTCTCTGGGGCAGAACACAGTTGAGGGAGTCACTTTCCTCCCTCAGCCTCCATTTGCTCTCACCTTTCTTCACTTTTTCCTTCTTTTCCATCTCTTGCTGCAGTTCTTTCACCTTTCTTTCCCCTCTTTCTCAAACTTATAATGTCTTTTTCATTCTCCCTCTCTCGCCGTCTCCCTCCAGTTTGTTGGATAACATCACTTAACTCTTAAGGCGCTAAATTATTTAGCGAAATTGCTTCTTTTATTGAGATCAGTTGAATATTTTACAAAGAAGTGCAGGTGTCCAGAATCCACAGTGTCATTGTCTTTTCCCTCTGCTTCACACAATGAGCGAGTCTCTCTGGGCTCAGTATCAGCAGCCAATCGGTGACTCGCTGCCGTGTTGCGCTTTTGACTTCATTTGATCATGGTATCATAACCTGCTGATACATGCCCTCGACCAATCACAAGTCTATCTCAGCTGTCAATCATGATGGTTCACCCTTTTTTTTTTATTTACTAGAAAAACTATTACTGGAGCAGACGTAACAATCTTTGAGATAAATGTATTTGACATACAACTTATAACTTTGGTCCATGTCCCGTTCACTAACGTGCAGAAGGCAGGGTGGATGATCTTTACGGCAGCCAGCCACCAGGGGTTCGTCTGTTTTGATACTGTAGGTCTAGTTTGATGGTTTTCAATCTGACTGTTAAAACAAGCCGACTCTGTCCTGGTGACCCAGCAGCACGAGAGTTAACTATGACAGGTGTAGGAATCCTCATAGACGTTCCTCTGATCCTCTGATAGTTACAGGTCAGAAGTGAAAGCGCGGCAGGACGTCAAACCGGACATCCGACAGCCGCCGTTCACGGATTACCGACAGCCGCCGGTGGACTACCGGCACCCGCCTGTGGCCGACTACCGGCAGCCGCCCACGCTGGACTACAGACACCCGCCGCTGCTCGACTACAGACAGCTCGCCGCAGACACCAGGCAGTACATGCCTGATTACAGAATGCCACCAGTTCAGGTAAGGATGCTGGTTCTCCTGTAGGGTCGCAGAGGAATTGAGTTTTTTCCACAAGCAGGAACCAACACTGGATTTCTGAGACCTATCAACTGATACTTAAAGGAGCACTGGTCAATGTTTTTACAGTAACAATAGTTGTGTTGTGGTAAATGTCTATGAAGCATTTTATCAACTTTCAACTCATAGTTTTAGTTTTACCCTTTTGGTTCAGTCTCACTTTGCTCATCAGTGTTTTTCTAAATAAACTTGTCAGCGCTCTCTGCTGGACAAACAGTGTAATCATTGTTTCTAACTTACTTCCTGTATGTTATTACTGCAATGTGGTATTTGCAAGGCTTTTCATTGTATTGCCTCTAATGAAGTTGCTGCATTCCAAAAACTGCCATAACTTTTCATAGCGAATTCAAGTCCTCCTTTAAAAGTTATTATTTTGTATTTTAGACTGATTTTATTCATGTCCTCATAGTTTTTTTTGTAGCTCTAACTAAACTCGAGTCTAATCTTGTCTCATCATGTCTCAGCTCACACAGGACTTTGACTTCTTCACCGTGGAGCTGGACAAAAGTGTGAAGGGCTTCGGTTTCAGCATCCGTGGGGGACGGGAGTACAAGATGGACCTGTTTGTCCTACGACTGGCGGAGGACGGACCGGCCATCCGCAACGGGAGGATGAGGGTGGGTTTTGATGACGTGATTTCTTTTTTAAGAAAGCCTCTATCACCCCCCTTTTTAGAGGTTAAGCTGCTTTCTATCTTTGTGGATTACATGGCAGACGCTCACTGTAATTGTCTGATGTTATCAAAGCCGGTTAAGAAACAATCTGCCAGAATAGCTCAGAGAGGGTTTGTCCTTTTGTGGTTTTTCAGAAGTTTGTCTCCTCCCAGAAGTTCCTAAAACTCAGTGCGTTTAGTAACAGATAATATTCAGAAAGATAACGTGTTTAAGTGGGACGACTTCTCTTCTACTTTGATGTTTGCATATCTGCACAATTCTCTGTCTCCAGATGAAGTTGCGACTGTGTTTGGTGAAAGAACAGACGCATGTTTTCAGGACGTACTAAAAATGCAAAAGAAAATCAAACAAAGCACAAGACTCTACTTTAACATCCCCCTCATTTGCTCCATGTGCTTTGCTGCCAGCAACATAAACTGCAAATTCCACAGTAGCTTTTCTCTACTTGTCGATGTCGGTTTAATCCTGCAGCCAACACATCGCTGTCGGTCTTCTGCTTCCTTCTTCTCTTACTTGTATGTTCCCCGGTCTTTTTTACGTCTGCGGCTCCGATAGCCTAAGTCTGCTCAACATTCCTTATCTGTAATGAACCTGTACAAGATAATGTGTGGGAAATGCCCCCGGGGGAGATATTAGTTCACCTTCTCAGTGATGTAGTCGATGGAATACACTGAGCCCAGATGCAGGAGGAAGAGGAGGAGGAGGTGGGAATCTATCTTCAGCTTCACTTCATGTCAGAAAAGAAGCTGCCAAGACGTCTGATCAGTGGTGAAAGAAATTCTCCAAGTCCTAAATCCTGCTCAAAGTAAAACATATAACATACTTGAGGAAAAAAACTGAAAGAACACACGTTTTCTCAAATATGCACTCGTATGTTATTTAGAAAAATCTAAATTTCCCAAGTAAATCTTTCCAATATATAAAGCGCACAACTCCACCAAGGACCAACAATTCCTCCTGTAGCTTTTGCGAAATCCTGCTGACGGACAAATGCAAACAAAAGCATAATTTCCTTGGCGGAGGTGATAAAGTACTAGTACTATATTTTCCCTAGAAATGTTGAGTGTTTGAAAGTACGAGGTTGTAAAGGAGTAAATGTACGTGGCTGCTTTCGATGAACGGCCCGACAGGAGCCGCCTGCTGCTCAGATACAGAAACTCCACTCAGTCTGGAGCAGATTCCAGAGAACAAGGTGCTGCGAACACTTTGATCTCTCTTCTGACATCCCTCTGTGTGTGTGTGTGTGGGGGGGGGGGGGGGTGCATGTGAAAGCACCTGACACGTCTGTCACTTTGGATCTGAGCGCCGCTGCGCCGCGTATTAAGGTGCAGAAAGCCCCCAAAAAAAACACTTGTGCTGCGACTCCCTGCTGTCGCTCTGACATTTTGAGTTCAGGCCAAATCGTTTCTCCTCAACCGGCTCAACAGGTTCTTTGTCACGTCTTCAAAAGAAATGTGATTTGACCCGAGCCGCCGTAAACTAATCACAGAAGGGGAGCGCTAATGGTTTCTAACAAGCTCCAAGTGCCAGACTGGATTGTTTTAAGAAGATTGTATGAAGTGATTGGTTGTTGCACATCATCGTTGAGTAGATCTAATTACCCCCTCTAAGAAGGGAGCAACCCCCCCCCCCCCTCTCGCTCTGCATTCACACGTCGTCCATCCAACTTTATTGAAGATGAAAATGGAGGCTCGCTCTCCTCGGCTGTTACGAGGTGAGGATTAATGAGGGAGGCGTCTTCCCTTCCACCTCTGTACAGACCACTGTAACGACACCTAATGACTCCCCCTGTCTCGACTCCAGTCCGCTCCTGACTTTCAAATTAGCCCGACCATTACCGCAGGACTTCTCGTGAATCCTGAGAGCGTCTGGAGGGAGGGATGACACTTGACCCGTCCTCGTGTACGTCCGGCAGCGTCCATGGAACAAAGGAGAAACTCTCCAGTTGATGTTTACACAGCTAACTGTGCAGGTTATTAGAATTCATCAGGGCGTCTTAATATGTTTCTTAGCGGCTCCACAGAAAGGGATTCGCCATAATTCCATTCAAATGACATGTCGGAATTACCGCTGAAGTTAATTACAACTGACGGCAGCTCCTGACGCGTAATGCTTATTAATGCTCGCAGAGGCTCACGGGAAAGCAAATGAATTATGGATCCGTATTGATCTTTATAAATCACTGTCGTCCGCAATAAAAGAAGCTTGTTAATTTTTCTATTTGGTACGTGCCGCGCTCGTCTTCAGACCTGCTCGGTCGTAATTGGCTCGGTCCTCGGTTCCTTAAACAGCTTCATTAATTTGCTCATCTCACTGGTGGCCCTGTGTACGTCCCCAAGAGGCTCGTGCAACAAGATGGCAGCTAATATAGATGTAATGTTATTAATTGGGTGTTTCTGTCAGTCACACCCTGCTCAAATATGTCGGGCGACGGTTTAAAGGACCAGTGGTGGTTTGGATTTAAGAGGATTTATCAGCAGAAGTGAAATAATATTCATTACGATGTTTTTATTAGATTATAATCCCCTGAAACTAAGAGTCACTCTGTTTTTGTTACAATGGAATGAGCCATGTATATCATGAGTGGGGGGTTTCTACAGGAGCCCAGAGTGGACAAACCAAACACTTTCCTTGTTTTTACGTTACCTGAATTCTACCATAAACCCTACCAACCCCCTACAATGTTATAATGGGCTATGCCCCTAATGAGGCCCCAAAATGTTATTTTAGAAATTTTATGATATGTAATAAGTTTCCTCCCACAGGTATCAGGTGCACGTCGTCTTTATCCATCTCATGCGGCCGAAACTGTGAAAACATCTCCGTCAAACAGTTTTCCACAAAGTTAGGAAAACTAAAAAGGTCTAAAACTGTCACCCGCCCACTTACATCCAGGTCGGGGATCAAATCATCGAGATCAATGGCGAGAGCACCCGGGACATGACCCACGCCCGAGCCATCGAGCTGATCAAGTCCGGAGGTCGGCGTGTCCGTCTTCTCCTAAAGAGGGGGACGGGGCAGGTCCCAGAGTACGGTTAGTACCAGACACTCTCAGCAACTTTCTTTATCATGTCTTTTAACTCTCAGATGAATCACTGTCTTTCTAATATCACTCTATAATAACATTATTCTAGCATGTACCTGAATATAATTTCTCTTTTATACACTCATTGTAATCTGTGTCTAATTCTATGTCTTTTCTATCTGGACTAACACTCGTTTATCTTCTGTCCATTTCAGTGATCTATCACTAATTGATTGGTCTAGGTTGTTACTTCCCCTTCTATAGGAATGGTATCTTCCAGTCTCTCCATGTGCATGAAAAGTGACAAGCATGGCTCCCCCTATTTCTTCCTAATGGGCCACTCTAAAGACACGGTTTGTGACCATCCCAACGTTTTTCTCTTCCCTTTAACCCGGGCGTTCTGTGCTGTGGTGTGTGTGTGTGTGTTTGTGTTGCTGTGTTGGTGTAAACAACTGTTCAAGATGCACTTTCATATCCAAACAGCTTGTTTTATGACCTTGGACGCCTCAGACGGTTGAAGACTCTTTTGCCTTTCCGCTCTCAGATTTCTCTCCAAGCTGCAGGATGTTGTAAAAATCTCCCGTCTTGACTGGGAGATAAATCAGCAGCTACCTGCAGCCCCACAGATAGAGCAAATCGAGCGTTCACCCTGAGTCAGCCGGAGGAGACGAACGTAAAATATCCCGGCCGATTATTTACCCTGTGAAATTTCTGCGTAGCTCGAATTGAGCCGGGAAGGGGACGTTTATTTGTGTGACACTGCGGGTAATAAAACTCTTGATGCGTCACTCACTCCTGTTGCAACCTCCCACTCGGGGGAAAGCCATTTTAGGCAAGAACACGACGCCACTAAAGCCCAAAATGACACATGTTCATAAGCGATTGGCTTCGGAGTCCTTAAACACAGGAAACGCAATTTGGTGATGTCGTCTCCCTGCGTCTGCTCCCTTTTTTGTCAACCTCCTTCCAGCCCGAGATTAAATTTTCTCTGCGTGAAGTGTTTTTGTACTATTTGCCTTGAGGAGGCCTGATGTGCACACGGGGAGTCTTACTGTGGTCATCCAGGAGACACAGTGCTCCATCATCGCAAATCTGCTGTGGTGTTTCGGCAGCTCTCCAAGTACAGGCAGCGTTTTTTAACCCACACGCTCCATTCTGCTCCGCTCTGTTCCGCGTGGGCTTGATTCAGCATTTCATCACTCGTAGTTTACAGGCACTTTATTTGCATACTGGAAGGTTAAGCAAATCATCTATGGAGATTAATTATGCATTTAAAACATTAGCATAATAATGTTCAAGGGAGCGAGATATTTTCGTTTCACGTTCTCGTGCTGCGCTTTTCAGGAAACGGCTAAAAGCGAGACAAAGAACAGTGTTTGCATGAAGGCATATGGCTGTGTGCACGTGCATGGCTGTGATTGCGTTGCCTGTCTTTGTGTTGCATTGTGTGAGGTTTTGTGTGTCTGCCTCGTGTGAGATCTGAGCCTGAAGGGCACGTATTTATCAAAGTCCTTCTACTCTACATCAAATTGACACGACAGCAAACTATAGAGTGACATCAAATAATGAATCGCCGCCGCACACGGTGATGAATTCTGTTGCCCCTGCTCACTGAACTGAAACACAACTGAACGGTGGATATTACCCATGAGCCCCGGCTTCCTGAACACAACTGATCTGCAGTTCAGCTTCACTCAGTCGGTTCCACACGTCTCACAGGAGATCGAACCCACTCTCTAAAGTTACACAGAGCAACAACTGACGTTCAGGGTGAGGAGTGGGAATGAGAGAGGAAACATTCTCGTTTTCGAACAGATTTTTCTTGAATCGTCTGTCTGATTACTGAGGTCGATCCAAGAAGAACAGACGGATTAAATAAATCTTTACTTTAGGGCCGATGTAGCTCAAAACCAGATCATAAACTTCCCATAATGCAACTTTCATCTTCCGTTAGATGATCCCCGCCGAGCAAACATCTGTCTAACTCCGGGCCTGAAGTTTGTGATGCTGTCGATGTTACTTGATTCATTTCCTCAGACTTCAGAGGCTCCTTTAAAGCAACATAAGATATTACATATATATTTCAGATATTACAGTATCCCTGTGACTATAGATTCTGTCACTCTCCTATATGGGTGAAAACATAAGAAACCATCAAAATAAAACTCACCGAAGACACATTCTAAGGTGAGTATTTTAAATCTGTTTGCAAAGAGGCCATAATCAATATATTTTAACAAAAACATAATGGAAAATAGCATCTGTATTTTTCTACAAAACCTTTTACCAGGCTGTGACTTACAGCTGCACACGACCTGCCCAGACACACAGTTAGCGTGAAGCTGGGGAACCTAATGGAGCACTGAGCAGCTGAAGAGCCAGATGTCGCTGAACTGCAAACTGGGATTAAAGGAGGAGGCGAGTATTGGGAGTTGTGTTCATCAGGTGGACACAAACACTCCAGAGGAATCAATAACAACAGATCAACAACTTTTTATGAGGATATGTAGGTGTTAAGTTTACAGTTAGTGGCCCAAAAGAACAGACGATTGGGTTCAGACTCTCTCTGGCGTTTTTCTCTTCACATATGAAGAACAAAGCAACAGGAAAATGTCCTGGGGCTTCTGGGTATTATTTCCACTGCTGAAATCACGTGTTTTGATTTACAACACATCGACACCAGCATCTGCTCTTATCGCCAAAAGCTCTCGTGTCTCTTTGCCTTTTGAAGTCGACATCATCGTCTGCACCTTCTACGTGTGTGGTACGGTAATGTTCTGTGAAGTCCAGCATGGGACACACACACACACACACACACACACACGGGACCCAAATGGATCTAATGTCCCTCCCCATGCAGGACAGAAGTTCCTGTGTCCTCATAATGACCAGGTTCTCTTGTTTCTCCCTCTCAGTCCTCTATCTCATCTGCTCCCTCTTTATAATTGGGCCTCACGGTGCCAGTGTAGTTAGCCCTGGCCTCTGCCCCCTGCCCAGCCCGCTGAAAGTGACCGATGGCCGGGACTCATCAGTGCAGAAGTGGAAGCTAACAGTCCGTGAGAGTGGAGGGGCGAGCTGTAGATTCACTGCAGCTGGATACACTGCTCTTCAGGCCTCAGAGAGAGAGAGAGAGGGACGGGCACTTGGCCCCTGAGGTTTTTCATTCTCACTAAAGCACCACCCTATTGGGCACATCATCCATTTCATTAAACCTGTTTTCGATTTTCCGCCAAGGTTTTAGATTGGCCGAGGCTTTAAGGAGAGCAGCGGGAGGCAGATTGATGTTGTCTAAAAGTAGAGTCACCCTGTGACACGCTCTGAAGTGGGTTGTTGTGCTGCGCTGATATTTACTTTAATGCTTTTAGCTTGTAGAATAGGAATGATTGCTGTGGTGATTATTTTTGTTTTGAATCAGTGTTTGGTTTTGGTTTTGCAGTGGCATGCATGCAAGCTTTTAACTTTAACTTGTGCATGTGTGTGTGTGTGTGTGTGTGTGTGTGTGTGTGTGTGTGTGTGTGTGTTTGCGTTGCTTTGGTATTATTGACTGTGTGTGTGTGTTCCAGACAATGCTGCCCCATGGGATGCTCGCCCTTCAGCCTCCCCAAGCCTGTCGGAAGTAGCCCCTCCCATCGACAGCCTTTCCATGTCATCGCCTTCATCTCATCTGGCCCCGGCCCCCGACCCACCTCACCTGCTGCCTCTGGACGTCCCTCGAGACGCGGGGGCACGGGACGGCCGGACGGAGCGTTCTAAGAGCCCCCAGAAGGCCGAGCTGCTAAACCCAGATCCGATCGGCCAGGGGAGGAGAGCGGCTTCAACCGGCGGCAGCGGCAGAGCGAAGAAAGAGGGTGGCAGGTCCTCCCACAAGGGGCACAGGGTGCAGCCCACTACTGAGGGGGAAGGGGGCAGAGAGGGGCAGAGTGGGGAGCTCAAAGCTTCCAGGAGCACCAGAGGGAGGTCCAAGGAGAGACATACCGGGGAAACCAGAGAATCCACCCACTCTCCCAGCTGCTCCAAGCTCCCACACACCAACGGAAACAGCAGAGAGGACGTGGAGCGTTACGGCGTTGGGTGGCAGCAGCAGGTGGAGTCGGAGCAGTGCAAGCCCAGGCCCAGGGACCGTAGCCTGGGAGAGAGCCGGCCCAGCCTGCCCAACAAGAGCACCAGCAGCAGCAGCGGCGGCGGCGGCGTAGCAGGGAGGAAGGTCACGGTCTCTCCCGGGCCCTGGAAGATCCCCGGGTCGGACAAGCTGCCCAGCACGCTGCGCACGGGCACGTCCACGCTGAGCAGATAACACCGCAGCTCCGACAGTGGCCCCACTCATCTGAGCTACACCACCAATGACCCCACCACCACCACCCCCCCCCCCCCCACCCTCCTGTGCTTCTTTATCTCCCCGCCCCCTTACTCCTGTTCTCCCATGAACCAGAGTCAAAACCACAGGGCGGGGGGGGGAGGCAGGGTGATCTGGACCACGTGTTTCTAGAAGTTTATTTATGATACTGTACTCTAAATTATTTTGAGAAATATTTTACACCCACCACCTTAAGAACTGGTAAACCATCCACTTTTTTGAAAAAAAAAAAAAAGTGGAAGAGCAAGTAGAATGTGTGTGAAGTGTGGCAGGGGCGGGGGGGGGGACAGACTTTTAAAAAAAAGTCCTCCCTGAACGTAACTTGGGGACAAACATGCAAATATAAACCAACTCGACAGGGAGTTGGATTTTTTTTTTTATATATCTTCCCAGTGGAGTCTATTTTATGAAGCAGAATGTGCAGAAGACGGTTTGCCTGTTTTTGACGTGAGCGAATGGAAGAAAGCGCGACAGCGGAGATGATCAACAGAACTTTGCCTTAACAGAGACTGTGTGGGCCTGGATCTGTCTTGAATACTCTATCAGATGATTATAGACATAGATATATTATAATGAATATGAATATGTGGGATCATTTTTGTAAATAAGATCATCTTTAAGCGAACAGAACCTTATAGCTGAGCCGATGGAAATTCGAGTCCACGATTTAAACGAGCAGAACCAGCGCGACACGGACCAGAACTCTGCTCTCAGCGAGGGTGTCGTCTCCATCCGCTGTTTTCTCGTTTCTCTGCTTAACAAACAAGAGGAGGAGGAGGAGGAGGAGGAGGAGGAGGAGGAGGGCGTGGCACCGACACAGAGGCAGAGTGCCTTAGACTGAGAGAGTCAAAGGTTCAACTCCGAGACACTTTGGAGGGTTTGAAACAGGCTGCTATACCAACACCAACTTTACAGAACATCGACAATAAACTGTATTTTTTACGTGTGACGAGGTGAAATGCATCGTGTATGGAAATGAGTCCATTACCAGAGATATTAACGCCCCGTGTTTGTGCACGCAGTTCATTCCGGGTCACGCTACTTTTCATTACTGATTTCTTAATGAGGTCTGACACCGGTAATTTCCATGAATTATGGCTGATACAACGTGGCATAATTAACTGTCAGCTCATGCCAGAGCTCTGCACCCAAACCAAACAGAATTAGTACGATCTGATATCGAGTCTTCGAGGAGAAAGCTGCCTCACCCATCAACCTGGAACCTGAAGCAGCAAAAGGCCTTGATTTTGAAAATGCAACATTTCTATTTGGGCTGGGACGAGGCCGCTGAATATGATTCATTTCCTGTGACTGTGTGTTGTTCCCTGTACGTCTTAATTTTATTATCTTCCGTTTGCATTTTTTTTATACAATAACCTGACAATTGACCGCCTGCTGAACCTGTCGCCCTTTGTGTTGCTTCATTTACTCCCGTCGAGCTTTTCTTTCTTTGCACGGCACGTCTGCAGCTTCTCGATTCTTTGGGGAAACAATGGCCGCTGGATTTCAGACAACAGCCTGTCACTTCTCAGCAGCGACTGACAAAGGAGGCTTCACCCGCTCCACAAGCTTTTGGGGATCTGTCATCTCCTCTATCTTTGTGTACAGTGTGCGGCTGATTGGTTGGAGTGGGTATTTGAACAGCAGGACGACAGCTACAAACTGAAACCATGCTACTTAAACCATTCTTACATTAGGAAGTAAACCAGTAGTAAAGAGTTTCATCCTTTGAAACCCTTGGTACTGGTGTTTCTACCACTCACTGCTGCTCAGCTCTGATTGGATCCCTGTGGTGGGGGAAGGGGTTTAGCGAACAGTCAGCGTTGAGGTCTGCAAATCTTCTCCCATCATCTGAATCTTCTTCACTTACATGACATTTACGAGCGGTCATTCCCCCCCCCCCCTTTTACAAACAAACCAGAAACAGAAAATCATTACAGCACATAATACCAGAGCAAATGTTTCCTCTGCCTCCTCCGGCTGAGAGAGGGTCCAGCAGTGTTTGGATAATGAAAGAGCGAAGGGAGAGCAGTCATTATGTTTGCCATTGTAATCCGTAATTACACAAGGACTAAGCAGACTGACTCTAAAGCACAATCGCACACAGCAGGTTTGGGGATATGAATTATTATGTCACAGAAAATCGTCAGCCAGGCACAGACGGCCCAGCACAGCCCCCCCCCCCCCCCGCCGCCCATCAGTCACGTGAAGACTTTGGAGGGTTGTCATCACAAACAAGCCCCCCCCCCCCCCCCCCCCCAGACCTGAATTTCACACTTTGTCAGACTAAAGGTAGAAAGCTGTGTCATCCTGGACTGCTCCTTTATTTTCTGACCTCTTCTCTTGAAGCGAGAAACAGAAAGATGCGTGCTGCGCTGCTCTCCACGTCTGAGCCGTCTCCTTTGAACCAAACTCTGTTTGTGTGGTTTGCTCTGGAAAGCTGAAAGGACAAGAACAGAAGTGTGTGTGTGTGTGTGTGTGTGTGTGTGTGTGTGTGTGTGTGTGTGTGTGTGTGTGTGTGTGTGTGTGTGTGTGTGTGTGTGTGTGTGTGTGTGTGTGTGTGTGTGTGTGTGTGTGTGTGTGTGTGTGTGTGTTGGAAGAAGAATAAGAAAACAACACAGGCTGCGTCATAAACTCTGAAACGGCTCAGCATCACTGTGTAGTGTCAGCGTGTAGACCCCCCCCCCCAAAACAAATATCTCTATAAATATGACTCTGTGTACTATGGACGGTCACAAAGAGTGTAAGTGGAGCAATTATTTTTATGAAATGCAACGCTATGGATATATTAACTTTTGCAAAAATCTTGTTTACCTGTAAGATATTCTGAAACGCTGTCAAAAATAAAAGAAAATCTTGACACAACACGGAAGATTCATTGAGGAGATGCTGCTGTGTGATTTATTACGGTTGCCTGGTTTTATTAAAGCACGTTACATGGGGAACACTTGACTTTAAACCCCCTGTTGTTCATTTATACACCAAATACACAGTTTATAATGTATAGTACTGTAGTTTTCAGCAGTAATACGGACATTTTAAGAGCTAGTTACTGTACAAGTATAGTTTATGTGACATTTCTGAATGAACCAATAAAGAATGATAAAGTTAAACAGCTAGAAATTGTTTGACATTTTGGGAAATTTGCTTTCTTGTAGGATGTCTGTATCAAGAAAGCAAATAAGGATATTTACCAAAATGACAAACTATTGCTTTTATTTTAAATATAACAAAACTTTTCCCAGGTCAGTTCTTGGCTTCGTCCACCTGTTGGGTTTCTTCCAGACAGCAGATTAAGTTTGAAAAACGTATTCAATAAATGAAATTGATCAATTTTTCATATAAATGAGAAATTGAATATGTCGACATCCAAGTGTTGATATATTTTACTGTCACATATTCAATATTTGAGCTGCAGATGCTTCACGGATGGAGTATACATTTAGAACTAGATCTGTGTATCTGCATAATTATGGCGTGAAGTGAAATCCTTTAGTTAATTGTTTATGTTGTGGTTGTAAATACTGAACAGGGGGTTTGGAACACAGTGTTTTCAGAGCATGAATAACCTCTGACTGCTTCTTCCTCTGCAGTGTCTCTATCTGGCCACACAGCGGCCGTCTGATGGTGAAGTAGAATCCTGCAGTAAATACTTTAAAGTTCCCTGATTGTACATATTACTCAAGTGTATATTTCCTGTAAATATATGTAGTAACTGGTTCTTTTCTACTTTGAGGCTTGAATAGAAGATCTCAGGGGTTTACAGCCTGTGTGCACATCAGCCATGTCTCCACTGGAGGGCAGCACAGTCTAGGGTTTATTTTTTTCATTCTGCTTGGTTTCATAATTTCTGAACTTACATAAAGTTATTAGTCAGACTCTTATAAAATTGAAAAGGGATTTCATAAATTACACAACGTCACACGTTCAGTAGTAAATAGCAGAATAATACATTTGTAGCAGCTTTTCAAGATTCGGTCACCGATGTTCACACTTTGTCTTGGTGTGGTTTTGTGGTACACACACATCCTGTTGATATACACATGAAAGCATGAGGTAACACTGCGATTAGCATCTGTATTTATTCAAGAGTAGATTCAGCATATGAGCAAACCTTAGATTTACATCATGTGTGTCCTCAGTATCAGCCCAGTTATTCTCTTTTATCTGATCCTGTGAAGTAAACGTTGAATATGCTCCAGGCTTAAAGAAGACATGCACGTGCACAGAGAGATAAACATGACAACATGCTCCCCTGCAGAGGCAGCGCAGGCCGTGGCCGGTGCCTGTGCCTGTGCCTGTACTCTCCACAGGAGCGAATCAGTCCTGAGCTGTGTGCGTCTCCACCGAGGGGCCGATCACAGGCCTCAGCACACAGAGGAAGTCAGGGCTGAAGAACCACCTCTGACATGTTTATTAAACGGAACTCACTCACATTTTATAGATTGTTCGGCTCAAATGCTCAGAGATGGAGAGTTCAGATAAACACAGCGTTTTGTCTAAGCTGCACAAAAGACTGTTTACCAGTTTGACTCACAGCTCACACACACACACACACACACACACACACTGATGTAATTGGCAGTAGACATGACTCAGATTTTCTCAGCAGTATCTGATGGTCTGCTTCACCTCCTCCGCTGATGTCTCACTGAAGAGCTTCATGTTGCAAAACAACTGCAGTGCTGAGAAAACATAGAATATCTCCTGAGATGAACTCACTGTGCTGCGATGTAACAAAGTACATTTACTTCATTGCTGTGCCTGAGTACATTTCTCATGTATCTGTACTTTACTTAAGTAGGTGTTTCTTTTCAGGTACTTTTCCCTTTCCCTCCACTACATGTATCAGCAAATATCTGTACTTTCTACTCCTATATTGTTTGTTTTATCACAACAGGAAACAAACTATTTATATATATTTTTGATTCGAATTAAACAAAGAATAAAGAAAAATTGCTGCAATTCAGAATCTGAAAAACAATCCTCACCTGTTGAAGATTTTAAATCCTCGAGGCTCCTCAGATCAACCAGCTCCACTGAAATTTTGTTTACCTGTATACAAGTTGATTCCCTCTAATCTCACCGTCGCCTCACTTGGGCACTTTCACGTGGGAAGAAGCCGGAGAGGCCGTGCGTCAAAGTGAGATAGTGACAAGTGGTGAAAACTTGTAGAAACTCCCTTAAAGCCAGACTTGAGATATCAGGGTCAAAAGGCCAGAAACATATGTTATGAGGCCACCTTGACCTTTGACCCCTGTTGATCCTTTAAAGCTTTAAAGTGTTCTCCAGGCAAACGGCTGGATTCCTGCCACTTGATGTCTTTAATTATACATGAGCGGGGAATTAAACGCCCCCCCCCCCCCCCCCCCCTCGTGTGTTTTTATGTCCCGACACCAGGTCTCAGCTGCAGAGGGATCGATGGATCATTAATGTGCGGAGGTAAATAATTTAAAGACATGGTTTGAGTGAGCGTGAAGGATCTGGGTCATTAGGTCAGTTTGATCTTGTCTTGTTATATAGATTCTTTTTTATGTGCACATTATTTCAGGTCACAATAAAGAGTGAGATCATTTACAGGCGGCCGTACTTGTAAATGTGTAGTAAAAGATGCAGTACTGAATATTTATATTTGAGTACTTAGAGGGGTGCGAATTTTATTCCCTTGAGTACCTGCCCCCCCAAAATGTCTGTGCACGGCCCTGTAGATGTATTTAATTGACTGTCAGCTGGCCCATAGTTTAATAATATTCAGTAATACATTATTATCAAGTATCATTTAACTACGTAACTGTGTGTACTGTTGTGTATTTACTTTAATAATCATGCTGTTATAAATCAGTCCCGTAATAAAACGCCTCCATGTGTTTCCTCCTTCACTCCTCCAGAACGGCATGTGCCGGCGGGACAAGGGGCGGGCCGTGCGGGGCCCTGCGGGGCCCTGCGGGGCGGGAGGGGGGACACGCCCTGCCCCATCTGTGTGTCAGTGTCACCGGGTCCATCCTCCGTCGTCCGCAGACACACGCTCACAGGCGGGCAGGCAGGGCTGTGCATCGGCGGGGGAAGAACCGGGCGTCTTCAGACGGTGGAAGTATCCGAGCAGCAGGAGCCCAGGGGCGGCCGGTGGGTGGAGGCAGAGAGTCCGCAGCTGCCGCACAGCCTCTTTGACAACCCGCGAGAGGAAGGAGCCGCCCGCACCGAGCGACGTCCACGGTAAGGTGCGTTTCTATCTCCCCCTTTCGTCCTCATTTCAGCGGCTGTGCTGTGTGGGAATGCGGGGCTGAGCGGGGCTCCGGGCTGGAGGCAGCGGGGCGTCGGGGCAGTGGCACGCCGCCTCTGGAGCATCTTCCTCCGGCGTGGTGGATGCTGAGCGGGTGAAGGAGAACACCCACCGGGTAACATGGATACAGGAGGTTGTGGAGGTTTTATTTGTATCGTTTGTTCGTGTTGCCGTGGACGTGGAGGGTTGTTTTAGCACGTAGTTAACGCAGAGCTGTAGCCGCCTCCGACGGCAGGCAGGGCGGCAGACACCGGGACCGGAGCCGCAGTCAGCGTGGAGGAGCCGCGGGGAGCGAGCAGCAGTTCGCCGCTACACGTCCGGAGCTCGGCCTTCAAAGGAAAAGCACAGAACTAATACACTTAATAAACCACTCGTTTCAGAGATATAACGAAATACAACTAAATATAACTGTATTCAATCAAATGTGAATGTATTTATATTTAAACCCTTTAAATTGGCCCTGTACTCGGACAACAATTAGTCTGGCTAGGAAGTTGTTCAAAAGTGGAATTGGTTCATTTTCACAGATTTATTTAGATATATTAAAGTCAATAAAAGTTGTAATAATGGTTATCAACATCTATTTGTTGTTAATTGCAGGCACAAATAAGTTTCCATTGAATTAATACCAAAATACGACCTGTTTCTGTTTCATTCCCTGTGATCATTATTTAATCTGTTTATTTATAGGTTCAAAACTCAACAGAAAGTAGAAGACGTTGGTACCTTCCTTCAGCTCGTTTTAGTTTTTTATTGTGAAAGGTTTTTACCGGAAGTGGTGTGTTAACCATTTCTGTCCTCTCGTCATCAAACGGAACGTGTTAGCAAAGATTTATGAAAACGATAAATTTGTAAATATCGTGATTTTTCTGGCGATCGAAGCGATAAAGAACAGAAGAATGTGTGTGTGTGTGTATGTGTATAAGTGTGCGTGTGAGTGTGCGTGTGTGTACGTGTGTGCCATGTGGAGGCCAGTCGTTTGAATCACCTCCTCCTGGCTGATGTGTTCTGACTGAGATGAAGATGAGCCTCCTCATCATGAATGTGCCACTGGGCAGCAGCTTGAGTTCAGACCCTTGCCTCCATGTTTATTTGTTTCTGTATAATATGATCATCAGACCCTGACGTTTAATTCCCCCACTGTCTCGTTCAGAACTCAAAGATACTGTGTGTCGTGGGCTGTGAGCTGAAAACCAGCAGGTTCTAGTGATTAAAGCCATTATTAAGTCCTCAAGTTAGTTCCTTAGTCGTCTTCTATTGATTTATCGTTGCTGCTGTATTTTTAACGTGTTTGTCATCATTAATCATGTCGTAGATCTGAACTAAACAGGTTAAACGACACTGATTATCTCCCTTTCATTCACACAAACATGCATAATTCAAACCCAATATGCCAATGGGGTCCCAGCCCTGATCAATATCAGACGTTTGTCTCCTGTAATTCATTCACCGTCTTCTTAATGAAGTGAAACTGGAGTCAGGAAACTGGCACATGTTGAATGAAACAAATTCCATCATGAACAGTGGGAATAGAGCTTATTTGATTCTATATATAAACTCATATATAACATATGGTGTGAGCAGGTTTCCCTCCTCAGAAGCTGTTTTGGTGTGTGATGATAAATGCTGCTCGTCACTATCGCAGCTATAAAAGACCCGTGAGCTGATTTCTAAATCGGGATCAAAAAAAGCTAATTATCACAGGGCGACCTATATTTTGTTCTCAGTTAAGTGTTATATATTCAAAGCTGTATTAAGTCTGATCAGATGCTGCTAGAAAGGTTTATAAAACAATATACATGGCTGCTCTCGAAGTGGATGGTTTTATTTTTCAGAGATGTTAAAAGTTGACAAAGTTGACAGAGCTAAATTTCATATCAAATCACATCACATCCTCGCAGCCTTTCGCAAAAATATCGATATCTGCATTTATTTTGGCCAATATGTTAATAATATAATATATCAACTTTTAATTTACAGAATAAACAAAGCGGAAAGTTCACATTAAAATTAGATTTTAGTCTATAGTATCAGTATCGGCCTGAAGCTTAAACCTCTAAATGTTAAGTAGATGTGTTTCTTTTCAGTCGTCCTGTGTGTTTCCATTCCTCAGAGAGTAGTAACACAGCACAGTAAGTGCAGAGGTATGTCTCTTCTGCATCTTTGGTGTTGGGCCTCGAGACACGGCCGTGATATAAGGACTCCTCCTCAGCAGATAAACATCTTTTCACTCAGTGCCTGTGTGGAGGAGCGAGTCCTGGAAACGTGTGCCACCCTCCTTGGCCTCAGGTTGTTATCATTCAGTCTGGTTGAACGTGATGTAACGTGGAACACATCACGCACACATCTCTGTTTGGACATTCTGGGAAGTGCTGTGTAAAAATCCCCACATTGATTTGCGTCCTCTGGAGAATTCTTTTCGATGTACGACAGTAAATCCTTCAGTGAAACCTGCTGGTTTAGTGTCGGCTTTCGAGGAAGGAAGTGTTAGGTGACACTTCATATTGATGGGATCCTCACGGGGGGGGGGGCGTAAAAGTCTCTGACATGTGAGCTCATGAGTCACCATCATCTTTATTTCATTTTTAGTGTGATTGTTGGACGATTCATCCTGAGCCTGATGTGGGGTTTATGTATTTAGACAGCAAATAATGATTGTTTTCGATATATTGATTAATCTTGCAATGATTTTCTTATTCGTAATTTGATTTATAAAATGTGAGAGATATGAAAAAGGCTCGTCCCACAAAAGGCGCTCTCTGGGAATCGACAGTTCACACAGGCCGAAGCTGTTCAACTTCATTCCATTCACAATCAGACATTTTTATCTGGCAGGACTGAGATTTGCATGGTGCGATAACAAACCTGTATGCTTTGTCGCTCTAATTTGAATGTGTTGAAAGTGACAGATTGCCAGTCCGACCTGCGTTAGAGCTGCTGAATAGCGTCTGATATGATAAATGCTTTATTTCAAGACCAAGAAACTGAATAGCAGAATAATGCAGGTGTTGATTTAAAAAAAACAAAAAAACTAAATAAGATAAAAGTAGTTCACACACTGTGGTTGTGCCCTTTCTGCAGAGCCAGGTCTAAAGAAGGAGCGGAGTCCCTGCACCTGTGGTTCACTGGTTCTCAGGGGAACACCCAGATAGGTTTGAATCAGCATTTTGGTGGTGAGGATAAATGAGCAGGAGAAAGGGGCCACGGCGGCAACAGGGAGGGACTGTGTTGATCCCACATTCACCCTGAGGATAAACCTTACAGAAATAATCTGTTAAAATCACCTTGCAGCACCCTCTTCATAATGGGCTGTATGACATTGAACCCAACATACACGCGGGTTATCTGTTAACAGCGTGTCCATGGAAGCTAATGGAGAGGATGTTCGGTGTTGATTAATGGAGCCAGTGACCACCACGTACAGCAGCTCTTTAAACACCAGATCAGGGTGTGGGAGCCACTGAGTTCATCAACCAGTGGAACCTGTCAGCCTCGTCTCCTCTCCTGCATTTTTAGTTATCTTTACATTTTCTTCCAATATAATCATTAGAACTTAAAAAATAGTCCTTGCTTGTGAAGTGTCTGCTTGAGATCAAGATGGCACAAGCTCTGCGTTATTTCACAACAGGAAACGTCCTGTGAGCAGGCGGATGTTACTTAAGTTAATCTACTGGTTACACAAACAACCACAACTACAATGACTGAAAACACACAGGGCCTCAGGACTGTAATTTGTGTTTGTGCATGTCCAATCAAACCAAGTTAGTTGCTCCCAACATTTTGCAGAACTCTTTTTATTGCCAGCCGTCTAATACAATGTCATCCTAAAGGTCTTTCCTGATAATTTGAATCATGAGAGAATCAGGGTTATGTTAGAATTAAAGTAGTCTGATCTTTGCCTTGTAACAAACTCGTCTGTCGTCTTGGCGAATGGTCAAAATGACTCAATATTTTATCAGTGTCTCAAGTGCAAGTGATTTCTTTCCATGAGCTGATATATGTTATTAATCTAATCTTTATATTCAGTCATTACCCACGTCCACTCCCTCTTGGTAAAGAGAAACGCACCTGCTCATTTTTTAGATTGTTATTGAGATTGTTATTGATGGTCTGTCTTTGACGATTATACTGTGTGTGGGTGATGACTGTATCTGGGAGAATCATGTTGTTTCTAGTGTTTGTTGTGGTTTCTTTTGAGTCTTGGCTCCTGGATGAGACTTGTTTGGTCCAGGAGTCTCTTCTGTGTCCTGGCTCGAGTGTATGTCAGCTCTCTGTGTTGGCAGCGGGATGTAAAAACGACTGCCCTGAGGGGTTGTACACTTAACTCAGCTTTTCAGGGTTTTTATTTACCCTGTTGGCAGTGTGCTATTAAGTGACTTTGACTTTATGCTGCTTGGCACTGGCATTCAAGTTGACTAATGCTACCTTAATTACTGGCTGCATTTTTGCAGCGTTTTACTCTTGCCATTTTTCCCACACTCCCCCTCCCGCCTCTGTCGGCTTTTGTCCATTTATAATGGCTTTAGCCGGCGTGCAGCTGTAGTGCTCGATTCTCGCCCGTGTCTCCAGCAGCACTCAGCTGACCCACTAATGGAAGGGTGAGTGAGGAAGGGCCGGAGGCAGGCAGAAGGACCGCAGAGCTGCCGCTTAAAACAACCTGCCTCCGACAAACAGCGTGGACCTCCTGGGGAGAGGGAGGCTTTGAGGAAAAACACAGAAAAAACCCTCAGTCAGAGAAAAGAAGACGAGGAAGCATGAAATCAGGCCGGAGTGCAGCAGCGTTGGCTGCAGACACCAGCAAACCTCTGCAGCTCAGCTCTCTTCTTATGTCTTCTAATGTTATGTTAAGTGCAGACGTCCTTCAAATGTCAGAGATAAAACTGGGAACTGTTTCATCCCAAGACGCGGTACTTCGTCAAGATGGCATCATAACCCGAGAGGCTGATCCCTTCAGGTTTTAGTGCTCGTCTTTGTCGCCCGCTGCTCTGACTGCTCCTTTCAAGTCATAATACAGACTTTGAGAAGGAGGCTGCCTCATTCATCAGGGAGAGGACAAAGTGCTCACAGAATTTCTCTAAGCTTTATTCTGCTGATCCTTGGCAATCGGTATGACAAGTATTAATAAAACATTAGATTTTTTTTTTATACTGCCAAGAAAACCAAGTGATTTTTAGCATGAAAAGAATAAAGGCAGGAAAACATGCCGGTGGCCTCAGGGAGCAGAGGAGTGTTTTCATGCATGTCAGGAAACTGGGTCTGATGTTGCCCTGAATGATTCTTACTGAAAACCTGTGTTGCCTTTTTCTGATGTCTTGAATATTGTGGTCACGGTCCAACTCATGGTTTTCATTCTGCTTTTCACTCAGTCTCTTAACCTCTTATCATAGGATGTGTTTGTCTCCAACAAAGTGTGGATACCCGACCAAAGCCCAACGGTCAGCAATGGCCAAGGCCGGGTTAGGACAAATGTTTGATATTCATATATAGGATTCGATCAGGCTCGGTTATATTTCTCTGCTTCTACTATCTGTACCAGAGCTCAGGTGTCATCACAGTGTAATATCCCAAGATTTCAAGCAATATCAGCCCAAATAAGTGCGTTAAGAATTCAGCAAGGAGGCAGAAAGTGTTCTCTAATAGAAGATCACACTGTAGCTTCTGTTTCCCATGTTGCCTTGTGGGAGATAAAGGCCCAACACCATCAGCCAGAGTGACAGGCAAAGAGGTGGAGCTGTCGAACCCTGGAAGAATGCAGTGTGTGTGTGTGTGTGTGTGTGTGTGTGTGTGTGTGTGTGTGTGTGTGTGTGTGTGTGTGTGTGTGTGTGTGTGTGTGTGTGTGTGTGTGTGTGTGTGTGTGTGTGTGTGTGTGTGTGTGTGTGTGTTACTATCGTGAATCTGGGTTATGTGCGTCCCTTCCAACACTTTTCCAGCTGCAGGAACATTTCCATTGTCGGGCATTAATCCGTAGTGACTCTCAGCCCCTCTGCCCTTGTCCTCGTGTCCACAGGGAATAACTGTGAAGCACAAGCTGGAATGTCAGGGGCATCAGCAGAGGACCTTGACTTTGACCTTTTTTTATTTTAGCGTCTTTGCATAGTAGAGTAGTAAATCTGCACATACATATACGTTATCTGTAAATTATACACCTTGGAAGAAAGGTTTTTAAATGAGGATTAAAGTAATTTGTGTGAAAGTGAGCCTCGGTGGGCGTTGCTTGAGTATTAAATCCAACACACACCCTCCTCTTCTTTTTTTCTGTTTGTAAAGGGAGCGTAATTCAATATTGCATGCACAGACGGCAGAATGGCTATAAAGCAAGTAAATACAAGATTGTTTGTTATCTGGGCCACGTTTGGCTCAGGAGGATTTGTTTGCTGACTTCTGTCTTTGCTGGGAATCAGCGGCCCCCGGGAGGGAGGATGAAAGACACACGGTGGGAAAAAAAACACAGATCTTGTGTACAAATCACTGCTCTGCTGAGTCACTGAAAGTGCTGATCAAGCGTCTGTCCGGACTTAATGCTGTGCTAATGTTGGCAAGTTTTTACATGTAGGCGTCCCAGCAGCCCCGGCTTTTTTTTTGCAAGTTGGTTGGCAAACGTAAGATCTGAACACGTCATGACTGTTCGATTGTTCGGGGAAAAGAGGACGATGCCAACCGGAGACACAAGGCCGTCATACACTGTGCTGTAGTCGTGCGTCGTTGTCTTGGTTACGCACAAATGAGCTGCAACATTGGGAGCATGGTTGTGAGCCGCAGACGGCGTGACACTGGTTTCTCATTGAGGCTGGAGGCTGCAGCGAAGATCACATGACGAAGATGAGAACAAAGTCTGACATCTAAAATATGCGACATTGCACTGAGGTCATCGAATAAAACCAAAGCCAAATAGTTAAATCTGGAATCAGATTATAAATCATGAAAATGTACAAAGTGCATTGTCTTAATTCTGCACACCAACCATAAATTTAGTTTATGGTCTGTTTATTATAGTTCCTACATTCTGAATAATTATTTGAATATGATGTATGTTTACATGAGGGTTTTTCTGCCTCCAAGCTCCAGTCAGGAAAAGGCACTTAGTTAGTTTTCCCTGTGGCTCAGACGGGTTCAAGGTGAAATAATCGTTAGTCGCAGCCTTAGTTGTTGATTGAGTGCAGTTTGATTGCTTTTCCCACTGATGAGTTTCCAGCCACCTGTTGGCACAGAGGTCTCACCCCTTGTAGTACTTATTGTGCAGATAAGATTCCAAGTGGAAGCAAATTGTGATGTAATTTAGATGATTGACCACAGATGCTCCTGATTCCGACCGAATCGAGCCGCGCAGTCTTCATCAGTGGACAGGAAAATTAAATATGCTTGTATTGGGGCCAACTGTTGCTTCTGCTGTTGCTTCCGGACAGTCTGTGTCGGTGAACAGTTCAGGAAACCTGGCATCGGTACTGAAGCTAATCACCAGCGGCCGAGCCCTCAGTCAGGAGCCAGGAGCCACATCCGCCTCTATCCGATGTCTTTGCCGTAATCAGGACCATGTAGGACCTGGCCGCCTGCCACTGCTAAAGCAGCGGACGCAGCTCCTGATTTATTGTATTGAGTTGGCCCAAATAAGCAGACACAGTCCATTACACCGCCGCCATTAGAGCCGCAATTGATCCAATTAAGTTGGCGTAGAATGAGGGCGGCTGGACATCGAGAAACACGTCAAAAATCCTTGAAGAAAAGACATGAAGGGCGAGTGAGGGCCACTTTATCTTGGGTTGTTGTGTGTCTGTGCAGGGTATCACAGGTATTTAGAGCCAACACACACACACACACACACACACACACACACACACACACACACACACACACACATCCCTGTGTGAATATTCATAGACTTTTCAGACAAGTTGCATGTTTCCTCATTGAAGGTCAGAACACAACACAGCTGAGCCATAGTGTGTGTGTGTTTGCATCCCACTGAAGTAAATAATAAGCTGCACATTCATGCACAACATTTCTCTTTTTCTTGTGACCTTGGGTCACATCACTGTGAATCTCGGTTTTCAGACCAGAGCTTTCACGAGTTACTTCCTGATTCAGTTTGTATTCACTTACCCCCCCCCCCCCCCCCCCCCTCTGCAGGAGCTCGACGGGTGAGAGGAGCAGACAACAGAGGGAACGACCAGACTGACAGACATCTGCAGCGGCGCAGCGGGCAGCAGCATGGCGTCCATAGCGGAATACTACGCCGGCAAGAACGTCCTGATCACGGGGGCCACGGGCTTCATGGGAAAAGTGCTGATGGAGAAGCTGCTGAGGTCGTGCCCCGAGGTCAAAGCCCTCTACATCCTGGTCAGACCCAAAGCCGGGCAGTCCATGCAGCAGAGGGTCAGCGACATGATGAAGTGCAAAGTAAGTCATCTTCCACCCACTGTTCCCCCACAGGAGAATAACACTATGAAGAGGTTTCACTGACACTCAGCATTCATGAATAGGAATTTTAAGATGCAGTTGATTTGTCGTTATATTTGATTCTTGTGGTTTTGGTCATTATGGTTGAAAAAGAGATGATCGACCTGCACTGCGCTGGAGAGTCAGTAATCCATAAATTGGAAGAAAAAAAAATGAATGTATTAAAGTCACTTATTGAGTAAACACAAGAAACATTTGTGTGTTTGCGGCTCCTCACGTGGGAGGATCTGTGCTTCTCAAAGTTAAAGATGACATTTGTGATTTCTTTTAATAAATGAATAGTGATTTTATCAATCTATTTATTCTCGCTCCGGATCCAACATTTAATCCCTCGATACACATTCCAGTGCTTGAAATTAGGCCTGAATTGATTATAAATCTAATACGAGCCCGTGCAGGTCATTGGCTGAGTTTTCATGAGTGCAGGGATTTCTCTGGTAATGAACTTGGTGAACGGAGCATTTTCTTTTAATAGAATTTAAAGACGTGGTGTCGGATCAGTACATTGACTTGCATCCTCACCGATGCCTGACAGGGTATTTTCAGCAACGTCTTTAACTCTAGATAAAGACGATAAAAGGAGAATATCTTTGCTGCTTGCACCAGCAACAACGAGGATAAACAACTTGACGAATGGGACACTGAGGGCTGCCCTTTTCTTTGAAGGAACTCAGAATAGAATCGTCACATCGTCAATCAAATCATCCGACTATTTCTGTGTTGTTGAATAACGAAGAACACAGAATAACAATGTGAATGAATTGTACTGGAGGAGCAGAAGAAAAGGTGACGATGATATTATACTCTGACGTCTGTTCTGTTGTTTGAACAAGACAAAAGTTACAGATTATAGATGAATCACTCACGTCTTCACCGAAATGTGCAGTGGTTGTGGTTTAGTTGAAAAAGCAGCACAAAGCGAAATGTCTGGAATCATCACAGCAGCAGAAAATAACCCGATGACGTTCAGTGCTCAGACTCGTGGGCTGTTCATTCAAATCATCACTCGAAACCGGGGATTGTTCAAAAGGCTTTCGCGGTTTTCATCGTGTTTACAGAGCCACGGAAATTAACTATAGCGGCAGTGGCAGCAGCTGTTGCCATGGTGACACAAACTAAATGACGGTAGATTCCGACAGTTCATCTCCGGGCTTCAACGCGAGAGACGCAGAAGAGTCGGAGAGGGACAGGGACGAGTCCGAGTGAGAATACTGAAAGGATGAGTGACCTGCGGGGGTTGTAGCAGCAGGAGGAGGAGGTGAGGATGAGGAGGTCAGACAATGAAGAAGGGAATAAATAAAGGAGGTGGATGGGGGGGGGGGGGGGGGGACATAAGCTGATGGGAGAGAGGTAAGCTCCAAATATGTGATGTCGGCTGCATCAGGCCGAGCAGCGAAGCATGACTCATCACAAAACAAACCGGACTGAATGAAGTGATGTATCGACACCGGAGCGAGTCGTTGAGGTTCAGAAGCAGCAGCTGCGAAACTCGCGTGCTCCTGCCCTTCGGGGGCTGTTGGCCTCAAACTGTCAGACACACCTAACAAAATCACACCTTCCCTGTTTCGCCCCCACTTCTCTCCCTGATCTATTTTTACTCGTTGAACTCGGTGCTGCGCTCGTTGCTCTGCTCACCGCCGGGGATCTGACCCTTTGAATTTAGCCTTTTTCTTGTCTTTTCACATCTGTAAACTTTCACAGAACCTCTTTCACTGTGTGATTAATTTAATTCTGTGGCCTCGAGGGAAAAATTTAAGTGAGAATAAAACCTTTTTTTGATCGCCTGCATCTGTAGTTTCTAACATGGGGGGGGTCACATTGTTTAGTTGTTTTTTCAGATACTGGATCAAAACCTTTTACTGTCCTGATACTGTACAGATGCAAAAGGCTCCCTTCCTTTACAGAAGGAAAGGAGAGGGAACATTTAGATATGACATGGTGTAGAGTGCACAATAAAATATATAGAATTACCCAGGTTGTTAAATGTACTTTATAATAAAAGATTCTTGAAAGTTTTTATTTTAGAGCTGTAACATTTTTACCCAGTAACAACATACTAACCTGGATTAGAGCAGTGATTGTTAATCCTTACTAAGCCCAAATAGGATGAGAGCAGCTCTGTGTCAACAATATCAATACACTGAAATATCACAGAACTCATGTTGCACAAACGATTACTCCTGTTCTAAGTATTTAACCCACTTCACATTCACTCACGGTGACGTATGATTTTTGCTGAAGGTCTTCGCGGTATTTCCCCCCCCCCCTCAACAAATTTCCATTGGATTTGGCATCGCTCTAATAGTGTCTGCTATCAGGGCACCGCTTGATGCTCTGCCAAGTACAGACTCACTCAAGCTCGGGCCCCATTCAGAAGTGATGTCATTCAATTTCCACGACCTGGCCTCAAGTGCCAACTGGTATTCATGCGGGTCCCGGGATCAGTATTATACTGTTCAGAACTAGGATAATTCATGGAGGAGAACAGTGGTTTTGGTCTCTCGAGTAGCCTCCTCTCTCCTCCTTCAAGCCCGGCCCGTATCTTTCTTACCACCTGTTGCTAGGAAACAGCCGAGAGATCTATCCCATGGAGCTGCCCCGAGCAAGAAAAGGACAAACCGATAGGAATCTCATTGTCTGCGCATCTCGGCTGCACTTACTTTGACATTTAAGCTGCGTCCACCTCTCTGTCCGTCTGTCTGTCTGTGCGGAGGCTACCTCGCTTCGACGCCAGCAGCCCCGGCTGTGGTGCCAGGAACTGAATGGCATGTCAGATCTTTTGATACAAGTGGGCTTCTGGGTCCACGGGGGTTCTCCCCTGCTGTGCGGCAGGATTCTCCCACCCTCAAGTGGGCCGTTAATCCCTGCACCAGTCTTAACGTTTCATCTCAGAGGCCGCACAGCATGTTCGTACTGCAGGACCAACTCTGTAGCTGGGAGCACTGGGTTCAGATGTCGGCTGGAGAGAGGTGGGAGGTGGAATGCTCTGGTGAGAAGGACGGGGATGTGTGGAATTTTGCCTTCAAGTCAGGATCCTGATCAGAGGAGGGTTTACTGTGTGTTTACTGTGGAATGACTATTGATTACTGCTGTAGAGGATGTGCAGTGATCAATGTGGCACTTTGTGCTTCTGTGCATCCGCATTAACATCATGTGAAGGCTCTTTAATAAAGTTTCTCTCTGCAAAAACCATTAGATGATTGAAAGAAGATGAATGTAATTAAATAAAAACCAAAATGAATAAAATAGATGAATGCATCCCTAAATAAAACTTCATTTTCACCACTTCACACCAAAAAAGGCCACAGGGTCTGAATCAACCTCTCAAATACTTTACCGTCTCCTCACGACATTCCCTGTTTGTCGCTGGTTGCCCGTCTGTGAGTTTGTTTGCTCGCCATATTTGTTCAAACGTGTTGTCTAATGGGCTCGGAGCAGGCGAGATGTTGAACCAGTCGTTTATTGAGCAGATGTTGTCTTGTTGCTTTGGCAAATAAGAGTCGGCTCCACTTTGCTCTGCAATCGTTTTGATCCCCGAGGTTTTAATTCATCCCCAGTTTTAGGGGAGATCGTGGGTTTGCAAAAACAGCTAAAATGTTTTCTCTTTTTGTTTTGATGTCTAATTGCTTTTTGATTCTTAGTTATGTATTTGTTTCGTAAAGTAGTTTAGCAGGATTGTTTGTGTGATGCCTGATTTTCCCTCGGAGGCACGATGTTGACTAACCCTGTCAGAGAACAGAGAGATGATTGGTAGTTGCTGTGTTTTTCTGACACAGATGGACCAACCTCACTGACATCCTGTGTATCAGAGTTCAAAAGAGCTTCATGCCTTAAATACCAGAGCTCAGCTGAACATGCGTCACGGCCGTTGAGCCTCACCTGTACCTGTTATTCACGAGTTAAAACAATAAGGGCGTGTTTGTGAATGTGTTGCACAAAAAAGTCTGGGAACTGCATGAGGCAGGTACTAGAACTAGAATGGCACTTCCACCAAGGCTCAACAGTCTCCTTACATTCAATCCAGTTGCACTCACTCAACTTCTAATTCACTCTCAGGCTCCGGTTGTTACTGCTGAACAGTCCTGACGCAGGGCACTTTCAGTATTAAAGACCATATTATCCATTGATCACAGGATGTTTGTTCCACAGTCTGATGTTCGCTCTGTGTTGAGGGTTCGGCCCCCTGCTCAGTGGTTTCCAGTAATTTGCCCATTAACACAATCTGATCCATCATAACTAGATGGTTGCATTGATTTCCTCTTGTTTGCATCCAGAGCCAATGCGATCTTTCAAGATTCATTGATTCCTGCTGGCCTTAACTCTGTGTTTTTCCACTTGTGGAGTTGATGAAATTGCTTCCTGAACTGTTAATGCCACCTGAAGAATATACGACTCAATCCTGAAGGAAGAGCAGACGTTTCTTCTGGTGTGTTTTCTGCTTTAGGGCTCAAAAGGTAAATCCTGGATTTAACATGTGGCACAAGGCTTTGTTAAGAAGGCAACCTTTAGGGATGAGCGTGAGTGGGGTGACTGAGCATTTGCTGTGTCTGGTGCTGTCCAGCGACTCCATGTGGAGAAGTTATTGCTGCCAGTCTGGCTCGCTGCAGAGCATCTGTGGTTGGATAGCATGCGATGCAGCAGGCAAACAGACTGAGAGGCGACCAGTAGCCCTACAACTCCTCCCCGGAGACAGGGCCAAGGGGGGGAACCGATGCCTCTTCGAGTAATTAGGCCACGAATTAACTCCAATTTATGAAACAAATTAGCACATTAAAACGTCGCTGGTGAAGTCATTAAGTTTTAGCACAGAGACTCTGCATTGGGTGTCGAGTCTGTCAGGTGTCTGCAAGTGACCACGAGTTTCTGTAGCATCAGTTCCCTCTGAGACCTGAAGGTATTGGATAATCGTTACTGTGGAAATGGCTTGGGGAAAGCGAAGACAGTCAACAAACAGATCTCAATGAAGTATAAAAAAGTGGTTTCGGATTTTCTCGCCCCTGGATGATTGTTTGCCCTTTAGTCGATGATGTTTTGTGCAGGTGGGTGTCATTGATCGGGTGAAAGAGCCACGAAATCCTGCTTTTCTCCTCAAAAGTGGGGCCGAAGTTTGGGAGAATGCTCGGGATCCGGTGGCAGGACAGACGAGAAGCTGCTCTCCATATCAGAGAGGCTCGTGTTCATCAAGATTACAACCTGCTGCTGCTCCGTCTTCAGATATTCAGCCCGAGTGACGCAGGTCCGACTTGCCTTTTCTTGTCACAACGACAATCGATATTACGGCCAATGGAAAGGTTTCACATCTGAGCCGGTGGGTGAACGGCAAGATAATGACAGTTACACAATTCAAATCGGCCGCAGTGTAACTTGGGCTCTTGAGTAATCCAACTCTTTTCAGACAAACTATGGCCTGATGATTATCTTCTCTACCCACAAAGGGTGAAGCAGCAAACACTCGAGTCCGACTTAATTCTCAGAAATGAGGACTTTGCTAGTGTTATCGCACCAACTAAAGGTTTGGACATAGTCTTGACTCTGTAAGGATTTAACTTGAAAGCATATGGACCTGAAAGATGTCATCAGGTAGACCGTGTTCAACCAAGGACTTTTAAATTTATAGTTTGTCATCATGTTAAATGGTGATAAAAATGTCAGTGTTGTATTTACAGCTTGTTTCTGGAGCGTTTCAGTCTTGTCTTATTTAATGAGAACACAAAGACCTGCCGCTCACACCGTAAACTCATTTCTGTCCTCTTGCTCTTGGAGGGGTTATAACATTCTCCTTGGCTCGGCATGACGTTACTGTCTGAGGGACTGGAACGCGATGCCACCAACATACCGAGCGCCAAGCCCAGACACTCCATTACTGTAAACCATATTCTGCTCATATCGATTGGTTTGAAGTTGAGTTGTGGACAGCGAACGCCCAGAGCCAGACATGAGGAGACCGTCCATTTTCATTAGCTGGCTTGATGAGGGTTTCTCCTAAATCCTGAAGCTTTGATTTAGAGCTGAACAAAGAAAGAGCAGACAGTGTCTCTTTTTAAGTGGACCAGTAATGAAATGTAACACCATTAGTAGACGGTGTTTACCTTTAAAGAGACATACTGTGCTTTAGCAGTTTCTTATCTCAAGTGCAGGGGTCGGCTCTTTAGCCTCCTTAACATTTAAAATCTCATTTATTATTTTTGTAAAGCCCAAAGTGATCGTACATTCTCTTATCGTAAACAAACATTTTGTCAAATCATTGCTTTGGACTACAGCCTGAACCTTGAGATTTTGTCTTGGTCTTTGTAAAATTATGATCTTGACTATGAGAATAATGTGAGATAAACCTCAACAATTCTTCCCACGTGCACATTAAGTTTAGTTTTCTTTGCATCCCGAAGCCTAAATACGATTCAGCATCTTACTGATCTCTAGCTCCGACTGAGAGGCTGTTTCGCTCAGCAGCAGTGTTGAAATGTGCAGTGACATGCGCTGGTTAAATCAGTTTTTATGCCTCTGGGAGCCTCTGAGGGAGGGAGGGAGGGACAGGGATGGATGGAAGACAGGGTGAGGAGAAGAGGAGATGAACCCTTTTTTCCTCCTTAATATGCCGAGAGCCCTGGGGGTTAGTCACGTCTGTCCTGCTTCACAGCTTCCCACGAGACGCCTCGCTTTTCTGACTTCTCTCGAGACGAAGCGTTTCATCCTTAGCATGGGGCCTTGTCTCTTTTGACAGATGGGAAAGAGAACGTGGCTGGTATCTGAAAAATAATAATAAGTTTCTCCATTGTGTCCTCCGTGTTTACTGTGCTGCATTGTCTTTTTAGAAAAACAATTTTGTGGCTTCTTTTGTCAGTATTCCTGCTCACACCCTATTATTCGACTAATATAGACTGTGCGTGTCAGGAAATGGAGGTCAACGCTGAGGGTGCAGCTGTTAATTGCTTCTGTCTGACACACTTTGGCGAACCTTCCCTAGCTACGGTAAAATTTGTCCGGCATGTTCATCTCTGATTGGTGGTGTCTGGCTTCCTCTGCCAGTGTGACAACCAACAGTGTCGAGGATGAAAGCCATTGCAGACTCTTACGGATATTTTAAATGAACAAGAAGAGAAAACTGTTTAACCCTAACCCCTGGTTAACTTTTTGGCCTCCTGCTCATTTCTAGCTCTTTTTGTCGCTCATGAGGGACGACTTATTGCTGCCAGCGTCTCAAAAAATGGCAGCGTCCAGCCACCTATTGCACTTTAAGCAAAGGAAAGTCACTGAAGAGAACTGACTTTACAGACGACCTTGATTCTTGCTTGTTCAATAACACGACTTTGTTTGTCTCGACTGCAAGATGTAAGACAGAAACGCTTGTGGCTGGAAGGCAGTGGTGATGCGTTGAGGAAACACAAACTGGTGGACCATTGTCTCCCGGTACAAGGCGGTTTGCTCGCAGATGCCCGTGGGCCGGGGGAAGGGTGCAGTGGTAAATGCGAGCGGTGGAAGGCTGGCACAAGACCGCTTATCATCCAAAGAGCCTTTCTAACAAAACAATGCCACAATCCCACAATGCCATTCTCTGCCTGTGTCAACAACAAAGAGCCCTCTGAAGCCCACTTCTCTACAGCCTCATTCACCCGACCCCCCCTGACCCCTCTGCACTGTCTCCCCTCTGGGTCAGTCTGTAGTTTAACTCCGGATCATGGCTCCTTCATAAAAACAATCCTAGTTAAAAGTCGTGCTGCTATTTTTCTGTGACCAGTGGAAATAGCTGAGGGAGAATGTAGGTTTTATCTGTCAAGTGCCCAGTCAGTGATATCACTGCGTGTAGTGAATGAGGGGTGTGTTTCTATGTGTAACACTCAATTTGCACAAACTGCAGTTGCAGAGCTGATAAGAGTGAAGTGAGCAGCTGGCAAAGAAATGAGAAACCAGCGTGTGGCCCCACTCACCACAGAGCTGGTTTTACAGCCGGTTTACAGGCAGCGATGTGGCAGTTGTATTACTCTCTATTTCCTGTTTATGTACCTAAAGGCGTGAATCACTTCAGTTAACATAGATGAATATGATGATAAACTATTGCACTCCTTCAGGTTGTAAAACAGGATCCTACCTGATGTTATTCTCAGCCTTAACTGACTTTACATATTTCTACTTGACAAGACAAGACCATGTTCCTGATGTGGTTCATCCTGTAGATCTAGTTTTAAAATCTTGTACAAACTGCACCAGCGACAGCTTTAGGATTTTGGAGGGATCAAACATTATCAACCGCTAACAATATTTTCTGGAAAAGCTTGAGTCAGAACTCGACTAAATGTGGTTACACGTTCCCTCCTCAGTCGAGCCCTTCTTGTTTCCTCTCTGCTGTTCCCCGGGGGTGAATTTTTAAAGTGGTGTTGGTTTCAGCAGCACTCTCAAACCTCATGAATGACAATCACACAACCAGAGTGATGCATATCAGGCTGTTCCTCCTCGACCAGTCTTTGCTATTCTGGGACTTTTTAAGACACTGGTTGATCCCCAAAAGTCCTCGTCAGTGACATCTTAGAAGAAAGTCTTGTAACTGACGCTGCCCTGTGAGGATTATCACTGTGTACTTACACCTGATGTGTCAGTGACAGATACAGTGGGTCACGGGCCACATTAACACAGAAGAGTTCATGTTGGCTCTTGAACGTTCCTCAGCAGACTACCCAAACACTTTGGGGGCTACTGACAAATCTGGTTGGTTTGTTTTTTTCGCTGCCAGGCTCAACAACCTGAAGAGGAGGTTGAGCTGAGGTCTTGAAATGCCATCAACTCAGTGAATCATAGTGAAGAGAGAACACTTTGTGCAGTAACACTGTAGAATGTACAAAGAGGGACAACGTGACTGCTCAACGTTTCTGGAACATTCCGGTGAGGGGTGGGGTCTAGGTATGAGCATGCTGGAGGCCGCCATGAGGTATAAAGGTATAAAAATAAATTGCATGTTTTTGTTTACAGCCCATCGTCCCAAACGTCAGCCCTTATCATCAAAAGCTCTCGAAACTCGTTGTCTTTCCAAGTTGAGGTCTTCGTCTGTGTCTTCCTCATGTAGGGCTTCTCTTTTTCATCCTGAGTTATTTGCAGTTTTCCAGTTTTGTGTCTGTCGCGTTTTAGAAACATTCATCAACACGCCCTCTCGCTAGCTGTGAATTTCTCACAAGGGCAAATGTCTGGAGCAATTTGCGTTCTTGCATAAGGGAAAAGGTCTGGACTTCAGTGCATATCTGAGAGCAGCTTACGACGACAACACACAATGATTTGGCTTTTTTGGAAAGATGAGAACTGAACACTGACTGAATCTCTTCTTCTTCTGCGACCGCTCTCTGCAGACTGCCGGTCTCTGACTGCCAGCTGCTGCCATAGAGCAGAGGGATGGGAGGGAAGACACTATTCATTTTTGCATTACATAATAAAAGCAGTGCTACGCTATGATGCAGAAAATGTTGCATGCATAACCCCCCCCCCCCCCCAGCCGAATGGGAATAGCTCCGGGTTACGACTTTACATACTGTACATCAGGATTTGTGCCTAATATGGGCAGCGTTTGGAAAAGAGAGGAAGAGCATAACAAAGCAGAAGAGACAGATGGGGCCACAGAACATGAATATAAACAGATGTTTGAAGCTGTTTAATTCAACGTCTGTCCTCTTCAGGAAGAGAGCTCTGCTTCCTGGGACATCTGACACACGCACACACACACACACGCTCACACGCAGAGCGGCAATTCCATAACAGAGAAAGCATGCACGTTGATGCCAATCCCTTCGCTTCCCCTCACCCTCGTTCTTCTTCTCATGCCATCTCCTACCATGTATCTGCTCAGTGTCTTTCTGCACAGCTGCCGGAGATGTCAGCCACGCCGGCGGAAACAAAAAAACTGGCGCCACTCTTTGCGGCTCCTGATTGGAGCTGCACGGAGGGCAGGCATGACACAACATGACATCCCCCTGACTTTCTCTGCTGCCTTTGGTTAGCGTCTCCCGATGCAACACTGTGGGGTTTCATGTTGAGTGCTGCGGGGGGACTGTGACGCGGCGCTCGAAGCTCAGCAGGGTGCAGCGGGGTGTCGGGCAGCAAGGGCCCGGAGTGAGACATGAGCTGGTAAATCTAGACGAGAGGTCGCCCCAATCTGCGTCCATGTTGGAATGCCTGCAGCCCCCAGGGAGCAAACAGGTGGAACAATATCACACAAGCTGGGCTTTGTGTCGGGTCACACGTGCATCATTGTGAACTGGATATTTAGTGCAGGAGAAGTGAGTGTGATGTGTACACACCAGTTGTGAGGACTTTTTTTAGGAATGAGTGTGCAAACATTTCACCTTGAGCTCTTAAAAACGTGTGACAGTTTTTCTTTTGTGAACTGTCTTTACTAAGACACTCTGCAGGAGATGCTGCTGAATGATCCTCCTGGGTTGTTATTGTTTTCATTAAAATAAACCCTGACTCGCTCCACAGATCAGAAACACGTGCTCGTGATATTACAACTTTAAGGATGATTTTTGCCAGAGGGGATCTGGCAAAGTTACACATGTGCTGTGTTTGCTGACTCAAAATCATTCTTCCAGAAGTTCTCCACACTCTTCCAGTGCTGAGCTGTCACTGCTGGAGTCAGTTTTTGCTGTTGAGCCTCCAGCTCTTCTGCAGTATGCACATAATTATAAATGGCATATACATTTGCTGCTTTATTTATCGTTGTGCATTACTCAAATGCTGCTTGTTAGCAAAATGGCTTGTAAAAATGATGTTTCTCCATGTGTGCGTTTCTGTTTTGGCAGCTTTTCGACCGCGTGCGAGAGGACAACCCCGACTTCCACCAGAAAATCATCCCCATCAGCAGCGAGCTGGTGCAGCCGGGCCTCGCCATCAGCCCGGAGGACGTGGAGAAGCTCAGCGCCTGCATCCACATCATCTTCCACTGCGCCGCCACCATCCGCTTCGACGAGCCGCTCAAGTGAGGATCACACGGATTTGATGCATGAACACAAACCCCCTTGTCAAAGCTTTGCCATCCCTCCTTCATACGTACACATAAAACACACATCTCTCCTTTCTGTCTGCACTGTTTTCATCTTCTAAAATCTTTTTTATTCCGTCTCTGTGCCACTTGCAGCTTTTTTCATATTTCGCTAAACCAAATAATTTACCAGAGACCTGGATAAATTTCCGTTTTGCTGCGTAAACGTTCCTAACGGCAGGAAGTTCACGTCAATAGACGTCACTCCAGAGGATACGCAGCTCGCCGAACTGGCTGCACTGTTTTATTTATCTGAAGCATAGAGGAAGCAGGAGGAGTTTACAAAGCAGCAAAGTGAGGATGTGGAGAAATCTGCCGTTTGTAATAACATCAAGTCTCCTGCTGTTAAATCTGTCAAACAATAAATAGTTTCCCCTTTCTCCACGCGGCTTCATATTGATCCGTTTAACATCTTCCTCTGCTCTCTCTCTCTGTCTCTTTCTCTCCCTCTCTCTCCCTCTCCCTGACTCGTGCTCGCTCTCCCTCTCTCTGTCACTTCACCCTCCATATCTCTCTAAGTGACCTTCACCTCCCTCTTTCTTTCTGTTCACCCCTCTTCTTCCAGCGTTTCCTCTCCTCATCTCTCTCTCTCTCTCTCTCCCTCCTGTCATCTCTGGGAGTCATTACTCTGGTGTGCGGAGGCCCCGGCAGCTTTGTAAGCAGAGCGGAGACATAAATCACGCCACTGCAGCGTCTCTGTTTAAGGTTCGAGACTCTTCGGGCTTTTCAGTCCGACAGCTCGGCTTCTCTTTATCCTCTGCACGTCTTCATCCACACTTAAAGGATAAATCCTGTTTATCAGAACCTGGATATTATTTAAACAATTGGACAATCAGTGCTGTCTTGAGTGTTTACATTGCAGCTCACTAAGGTCATCTCTGAAATTTCACTCCAGTGGTGCTAAGAGGAAAAGATATTGAATAATGATTTTGTTGTCGGAAAAGTGAAAAATGTCCCATCACAACTTCCCAAGACGTCGTCTGCTGATGTTTAGTTTTGTCCGATCAAGAGACTTAAACCCAAAATATTAAATATCAAATGAGACAAAGAAAAGCAGCAAATCCTTATAGGCTGAAAATGATGCTCAACTTATTATTAAATTATTAACTATTGGAAGATTAATAATTGTTGCAGATTATCAGCATGTTCATTTTTCAGTGGTTCCTAAGGTCCAGTGTCAAAAGATCGATCTTAACTTCTACTGTTTCTTTTTTGAGCTGAAAACCCAGCATATGGTCCCAGAAGGTGGCGAGCAGACGCCACGCCAACACACACACACAATTCATCCTCTAATAACCAACTTCACTCGCCGCCCGTTAACGAGCTGGCACCACCTGAGCACATCTGATTCATGCTAGTGGACCCGTCGCCCACGACCGAGAGGCACCGTCCATCTGCGGCTCCGTCACACACACACACACACCTCACACACACCTCACACACTCCGCCCACACAGAACCAGAGTGTGCTCTGCGGTGTCTGGTTTAACTGACCCTGGGTTTTCTCTTTCTGTTGCCTTGAGGCAAAATAGAGTTTTGTGTGTGCTGCCGCTCCATTCTGCTGCAGAGCTGGTGCACGTCACAGACCCAACACCGATGCAGACGTTTGCCGTATAGGAAGTGTGTTGGTGTGTTGAGCTTCACGAGACGATGAGAATCACGGTTTTCATCCACTATGATTTTTCTTTTCTCAAATCGTTGGGAAATAACTAATGCAATGTATTAATACTTATAAATAGTTTCGGTGTAGGTTCTAGTTTTACTTCCACCAAGGAGGTTCTGTTTTATGTTACACAACAACGACTATTTGTTTTTCTTGAGCTTTTAAACCTGTAATTTCCGTTTATTGATGCAGAGAAATGGGGAAACGCTCGGTTTGATTCCCTAACTCCAATCCGGCAGAATGATCAAGTCAGCTATTTGTGTTTAGATCAAAATCCCAGGTACACTTCAATCATTTAAAACAGATTGTTCAGAGGTGTGAGGGGTTTTAAAAACTGTTGATTGTGCAGCTCTGTGCTCTCCGGTGTGCAGGAGAGGCTGAAAACTGAAAAATAATGATGAGACCAACACATTTATCAAAAGAGCAGATGTTTACTCTCCTCTGTCTGTTTTCACGCCTCAACGTCCCCTTGTGTACTTCTGCTCTGGGTCACAATCATGTTCAGCAAAAAAAACGGCAAATGCAAATGTTCTTAGATGCAAATGCTCAGACTGAGATAGTAGCAGTCTCACACACACACCATTTAAAAGCATTTCCCCTACACACACATTTCATCTCAATCACACATGCAAACCTTTCACCACCCACACTCTGACTCACTTGCTCACCCCTTTCCTCATTCTCACACACACACACACACACACACACACACACACACACACACACACACACACACACACACACACACTATTTAACACTGCATGTGCCCTCTCTCCCGGCAGACACGCCCTGCAGCTGAATGTAATCGCCACGCAGCAGCTCCTCAGCCTGGCCCACCAGATGCACCACCTTGAGGCCTTCATTCACATCTCCACCGCCTATGCAAACTGCAACCGCAAGCACATCGATGAGGTCATCTACCCGCCGCCCGTCGAACCCCAGAAGCTGATCGAGTCCCTCGAGTGAGTGGAGGAGGGACACGGAATCACACAAAAACTGTCACTTTCCTTATTTCGTCATCATGTCATCCATCTTTATGTACAGTCTATGGGATGAACACTTTTATATATATTTGCACATAGCAACATATAATTAATGATTTAAAAAATACATGAATGGGTTAAAGTCATACTGATATATGTGTTCTGTTCAGTGATTCATGTCTCTGTCTGTGTATTGAACCCGACAGGTGGATGGATGACAGCATGGTGCGGGACATCACGCCGCGCCTCATCGGCGACCGGCCCGAACACCTACACCTACACCAAAGCCCTGGCCGAGTACGTGGTGCAGCAGGAGCAGGACAAGCTCAACATCGGCATCATCAGACCCTCCATAGTGGGAGCCAGCTGGCAGGAGCCGTTCCCTGTGAGTCCACTGAAATCGACCACTTTCACATATGACATGAGAACAGGCTCATTCTGCCGCGTGAAGATTTCTAGATCCCTCGATCGTTAAGTGTCCTCCAGGGGCAGTAAAACCAATGGACATGAGATATTGATTGACGTGAAGCTGCTCGGGTCAATTCCACCCTCCTCTTAAGTGGCCCAGGATTGAAGCTAATTGGTTAATAGTAAATTAGGAAGGCTTAAATCCACCCAAATAGCTGCTGGGATGGAGAAGTAATGGTGGAGCAGAAGAAGGAGGGAAGGTGGAGAGACCAGAGAAGTTTATGTGAAGTCTGATACGTCTTTTCCACCCGGATGGATTCGGTGCAGAGCCACCTCAGAACCGACTTCTTTTGAGAACCGAACGTGACGTAGTCCAGATTCCATTCCAGTGTGAACTAATCTAATGCACCAATTAGTGTTTTTTCCAACCGCCAACAGACTTTAGAAGAAGGAGAAGGCTACGTAGTGGAAGCTGAGGTCATTTCCACTGGAAAGGAATCAACCGCGACTGGGTGCAACTGCTTGGTTTTAAAATAAATGTTCAAGTCATTACATTTTTCATTGGAAAGTTTCAGAGAGCGTCTCGCTGATGCTGCGTTCACTCACGTTTTCTCAGTGGCAGAGACTTCCCATAGTTGAGGTTGGCTGCGGCTCAGGAGATTGAGGTCGTCCATAAACCGGGTGGGTCGGTGGTTCGATCCCGGGCCAGTCAGTTCCCAGTCCCCATGACGTTTCTGATGTTTTATTTTGACTTCTTTTTCTTCTATTATTCATCCTTAAATTACAATATAAACAACGATTCTATTGTAACTATAACAAGAAAATCTTAAGTCAACTCCCACTCCTACTTTACTCTCATCTCATGGTGCCATCAAGAAGGAATTTGGCAATTTTTTTTCTGCTGCTAAAATAAAAAGCCAGATAATCACCGGAAAGGGACTCGTATGCCTGGTGTCAGTGAACGTGGGCGTTGTGTTTTTCTGCACGGGGACTCCTTCAGTCGTAAGCTGGTTCTGGCAGCGACTGTTCGAAAAGCCTCGCTCACTCTTGGCCGTGTGGTCGCCTTGGCTGCTCAGTCGGTGCTGTAAGGGGACGAAGGTGTGGGGCAGCTTATTTGTATTTTTGTCTTCACGTGTGGTCTTAACTGTGACATTAAAAACATAAAGGTTCTGTCATTTTGTGTCTGGAGATCTGCAATTCATAGATTCGGTCCTTAGCCTGGCGTGAGGCCATCGACAGATTGTGGCGTTAAAAACACCTCCAGCCTCAGCGGCATGTTCATCTCGTTCTTTTTATCGGCACCAGAGAATATTGTTCGACTCAGGACAAGAATCAGCCTTGACCACATAATGGCTCTCCAGTCCCACATGTTGGAAGCTGCTGCGGCCTATAACCAGCGGCCCCATCCATTTTTAATGGAGTCTAATTGAAGTCGACAAATCGCTGCTGCCCAGCCCCTCCTGTGTTCCCACCACAGGAAGTAACATAAGCCCGAACAGCTGTTTCAGAACACGGAAACATACACACACTGAATGTTAAGGATGTATAAAGTTGTTGTCATGAAAGTCTCCGAGGATTAACACGTGTCTCTGCTGCTGCTCCTCAGGGTTGGATCGACAACTTCAACGGGCCGAGCGGAGTCTTTATAGCTGTAAGTAGGAAACAATGCGCACGTTTAAACACAGTTTTTAAATCCCGTTAAGACACGTTTGTTCTCGTATCAGGCCGGTAAGGGAATCCTGCGCACCATGAGAGCCAACAACGACGCGGTGGCTGATCTGATCCCCGTGGACGTGGTCATCAACCTCACTCTGGCTGCCGGCTGGTACACGGCTGTACACAGGTCAGTTAACAGAGGCACAGATTCGTCCTGAAAGAACCCGAACCTCACATCTCAAAACTAGAACCACACTCATCGCTAGAATCCAGTGTGTAGTTTGGATCTCCACAGTAGAAGGACACGGCTAGTTTGAAATACACTGTTTGTGTTGTTTTGAGGACGGCAGCTGTAATTATTCAGTGTCTTCTAATACACATAACACTGTATTGCTGGAAAACCATTCATTTCTGTTGAGCCTTATTAAGGCATCCTGGTAAAAGGTTCAAAAGTCTGATGAGACACCATTTAAAAAGACAGGATTCAAATTTATGATGGTCTGCAATCTTCAATTTAAGCAAAGTCAAGCAGCAGAATCATGAAATACTTTGGGCTTGAGACCCAAGTTACATAAAATACACCGAATATCATTAGAGACTGTCGTCACGCTGGTAAAAGTGTACAGAAACTTGTGTTATATCAGTGTTTATGTATCTGATAACTTGTACTTATTTTTTAGAAGGACAGCAGAAAAACAGAACAATCAAAGTTAAGTATTAAAGCCCCCGTTATGTGTTTAAATTTAAATTGAGTTGTCCCTCAGTTTCTCAGCCTTTATGTGTTTCCACAACCTTGGTTTTGATTTTATGATCAACCCTTTAAAGTCGATTTGCTCTGTGTTGTCAGTTATTGCAGACTGATGTGTTCTTATCGACCTTCTCCCACCTTGCAGACCTAAAACAGCCCTGGTGTACAACTGCACGACCGGCGGCATCAACCCGTTCCACTGGGGAGAGATCGGTACGTACACATCCTGTGGGTCGTCCTGCTCTAAGGGAACAGGACGCCATCACTGCAGGTGGACACTTATAGGCCAGTTTCGTCTGGAGAAACCCACAATATTGCCGTGCGGGTCGGCTCTCATCATCACAAATCAATACTCCAGTGTTGTGACATAATGTCCTGGTGATATGGTTGTGGTGTTTGGTGTCAGGGGCCTTGTGGTGAGTGACTGCCCCCAACTGGCAAGAGGGAGTTGGGTTAGGGTCATAGATAAAGACACGTTTTCTTCTAATGAGGTGGTTCTGTGCATATTAGCTTTTGTCTGGGAACTAAGACTAAATAGGAGAAAAAAATATATTTATCATAAATCCAGAAAATAGAATGAATTAATGTCCAGTTTCCAAATTGTGGAGAAAATGCTCCTTCAGTGAAATCACACACTTGTTTAATACACATCTTACATCCCATTACATTGTCAATCTACATTTTAAACATTCAAAAATCAATCAGTTAATGGATCAAACTATTTGCCCCTTTCAAACAAATCAAATGCAATTCAAAGTACTTCACATGTGATTGACAGAGTAAAGGATGTTCAAAATAATTCAAAATGAGTTTAACATCCAGATTTAGAGACTAGTGCACAGCAATACAATCGATAACAATAGACCAGACCCTTTGTTTTTATCCTAACTGTTTAATCTGAAGTGATGGGAGAGTGAAAAGTCAGTTTCTCTCGCAGCGGTCGTCACGTACAGTGGGATTAGAGGCTTTGGATATCAGGCTGGCCCGATGGCAGGGGACCCTCTCTTTCCTCTCAGATTAGCAAACATGTTCCCTTTGCAGAGGAAATTGCCACCAGATGGCTGCGAGCGGGATTAGGTCTCATCGCCGCGACTCCCCGGTTACGAAAGAGGAACGGTGGACTCTAATCTGACCGAATGAGAGCGAGCAATGAAGCTAATCGAGAGCGAGCGGATCAGAGGAGACGGGAAACAACAAACAGAATTAGTTTTTCTTCCCTTCGTGTGATATTAAAATGATAAGCAAAGGAGGAGGATCAAGTTCCTTTGTCACTCGCAAAGAATTCTGGGTACTCTAGCCCAGTTTTTTCCTTTCCACCGCTGTAGTGGACGTCTGCGGGCAGCTCATGGTTAGTGGCGCTCCCCCCTGACCGGGCTGCAAGGAGCCGGACCACAGCTGGCTGTCACCTCGGATCTGATCACGTCGGCCCCTGCAGCCGCCACCACGTATCTGTTGCCATGGAAACAGCCGGTTGCGAAGCCTAGTTTGCGTGCTGTGTGTGATGTAATGTGTAGTCACATGGCCGCTTTCTCTGTGGTGGGGGGGGGGCCAGCTCAGTGCTCGGTGGGGGGGGGAATGATCGAGATCGGACGTTTGATCCTGGAAGTCATGATCCCACAGACGCTGCAAAAGTTTGTGTTTGTGTGTCGGTAACTTGTGTAACGTGTGAATTAAAAAAAAAACAACTCCATGTTGCATCATGACATCACCACAGGACTGAGCCCCAGCATGTGTCTGGATTCACGTCACAGGGCTTAACGCCCAGTCATCTGCAAAATATGCACTGATCTTTGAAAACAAAAAGCCAAAAGGTCGTTAAACAACACTCACCACTGCTCTTACAGTGTTTCCTCAAGCTCCTCTCACAGTGTGGATGGAAGAATATTACATTTGTTGCATGATTAAAGAAAAAATGTAAAGATATGTTTAGGAATTTGGGTTTTTGTGACTTCATCTCATCCATTCTTTTCTTTCTTTTTTCCTGCAGAGCACCACGTGATGTCGTCCTTCAAGAGGAACCCTCTGGAGCAGGCCTTCCGCCGGCCCAACGCCAACATCACCTCCAACTACCTGATCAACCAGTACTGGATCCTGGTCAGCCACAAGTTCCCCGCCCTCCTCTACGACTTCTTCCTGCGACTCACCGGACAGAAGCCGCAGTAAGACTCCAAAACGCCTGTTGTGCTTAAGACCTAAAGTAAAAGTCCAGCTGTGTCGTAACCTCCGACCTTCTCTCTCGCTGCAGGATGATGCGCATCTTTAATCGTCTGCACAAGGCCATCGGCCTGTTAGAGTATTTCAGCAGCCAGGACTGGGAGTGGAAGTCGGAGAACATGAGCATGTTGATGAGTCAGCTAACACCAGAGGACAAGAAGGTGAGGTTATCCACGAACTGAGGAAATACGAGTGTATTTGCTCATAATTAATTCTCTGATTGGTCATAATGAATCATTTTACTTTTGATACCTTGAATTCTTAGGACTTTTACTTCAAATTAATAATTTACTTCTAGTTTCACTTTAAATTATCAAAGTTCTTTATTCACTGAAATAAGTTTGCTTCTTCTGTTTGAACCCGATGACACAGTGAGAATATAATCAACAGTTCTAGCATTAGGGAGCCCAGTGCTCCATCTAGTGGCTGAAAGCGGTATTCAACTTTATCCCTTGACTTCGGTATCAACAACTTTATTATTTCTTTGTTGCCTCTCGCAGACGTTTAACTTTGACGTGCGTCAGCTGAACTGGCCCGAGTACATCGAGAACTACTGCATCGGCACTAAGAAGTACGTCCTGAACGAGGACATGTCCGACATTCCTGCTGCCCGGCAGCATCTGAGGAAGTAAGTCAACTTTACATATTAAGTGTGATGAATCTATTGAGTCTAGTTATTATTTATTATTTGTGCTCCATCATGTTTTTACATTTTCTATCTAAAGAAAGTAGAAATGTACTGTTTTAACTGTGTCTCTCTCCTGATTTCCCAGACTGAGGAACATCCGCTACACCTTCAACACTCTGCTGGTCATCTTCATCTGGAGGGTGTTTATCGCCCGCTCGCAGATGGCCCGAAACATCTGGTACTTTGTGGTCAGCCTCTGTTTCAAGTTCCTCTCCTACTTCCGTGCGTCCAGCACCTTAACCAACTGAGTCCTCCTCCCCCCCTTCGCCTTTAGAAATCAGCAGGACACAGTTCCTTCGGTGAGGATTATGGAGGCTCTCTACGTGTGGGGGCTGCGGTCGAGTGAAGCACTCAGGATGGAGGAAGGACGTCTACTAGCCATGAATTTTTTGTTTTATCTTGGAAATCCATCACCAAACCCCGTCCAGAAAAAGGTGTTCACTCACTTCGAACCCTCTTCTTCTCAAAGTGGCCAATTATATATGCAACAATAAGCCTTCTGTGTGATTTCTACTTTCTTCTCCACCACATAGGCTCCATCCTCTTGAATCTCGGTACATTGCCTTTTGCCTTGTGGTGATTTCTTTTTTTCTTTTTCATACTTGAAATATAGCACTGCTTCAGTGGAGGACAATTTCTACAAGATTATTTTGGTTCTCGGTTTTTTACTGTGGGGAAAGCCACTTCCTGTCTTTATTGATGTGTGGGTGATTTGGATATCTGTACGTCATGCATTATGTGTATCTACTGCCTTTTTAAGATAACACACACACACACACACCCAACTGACTAGTGTTACCCGTCTCAAGGCCAATCCACACATTACTGAGACCAGTATTAAAGCTAAAATCCAAGACACCCGCATCACTAGATACAAAACATACAGATCTGCCGTCTGTCCTGCTGTTGAGGTCGTCACTTAATTTACCGTCACACGATTCTGTCTCCGAACGCTCATCCACTTTTTGCCTGTTTGTACAGAAGTTTGTACTGAAACTAAGTTTACTACTTTTACATCTTTATACTTGCGTCAAAGGCTAGTCTGATACGTGGTAGACCTTGGCAGTGTATTATATATAAATAAGAGTACATCAGAGTTGAGTTTATTTGTATAGCCCCACTGTTTCCAACCGAGCGTCGCGTTTCGAAGACAAACAGATGAAGGAAACATTTCTAGAAAAAAATATATCTAATTAATTACCCAGCGATGTTTTAAAACCCCAGAAGCTCATTTAGCAACGATCTCTGCTGTACTGAAGGTATTTCTGGATTGAGAAATATTTCCATCAGCTGCAGCAGGAAACAGATTTTGAATTTGTTTCCCACGTAGCCAACTGGTCATCTGGGTCGGAAACAGTCTCAGCTTTAGAAATGTTTTTGTTTCTTTTGTACAATTTTTGTACAACATTTCTTTCATTTAAAAGAGTGAACTTTGACCTTTCAGGAAATAACTTCAGAACAGAAGTGGTTAAATAAGGTTCTTGGTTTTCAAACTATCATATTTTAGAGAGGGTGAAAACTGCCACAGTGACTCCACTGTAATGCTAATACACCACTTGAAGAAAAGAAGGGAACACCTATATCGCAAAGTCAGATAAACTACAGGAATTTCAATCTGTTCATTTCTGCTCATTTGAGCAGAGTATATGAAAGCTGACGGAAGCTATGAAAGCTTGTTAAATGCTACAAGCTTGAGCTTTTCCACTTCAGCTTCATCTATGTGTAAGAAAAGAAGGACCTTTGTAAACCAGCTGTTGACTGCGAGTAGGCCGGAGTCTGGAGCCATTGTTGTTACTGATTGCAATATAGACTGCAAGTTGATATACAAAACAAAAGCAGTGGACCGAGTATGGAGCCTTGAGGGACACCGTACCCTAATTGATGGATGGGCTGCTATTTTTAAGAAAGACATACTGCGATCGATGTCTGGACCTAAATCACAAGAGTGACAGATTATATACGCCCAGCCCCGCCCCCTGTATTACAACCTCGACCCCTGTTTGGAAAATCTGTAAATATCTGAACTTGCATATTATTCTTATAGATTACCCAAATGATTTGACTGTAGAGTTTTTTTGCGTGGTGAGTGACTTCACGGGATTCCACCACAGAGCTTCCGACAGAGTCTACCAGAAGTGTTAAAGTTTTGACGGGCGAGTCAGATTTTTACTAAACAAACTGTACGACGTTGTACATGTTGACTCTTGACTGAGTACAAATACATACGTTATGAGCCTTTATGGGAGAAAAAGGGACAAAATGAAATAAATGTTTATGCAAACATGTCTGTGGTGTAACCGTGGTTTACTGTCCTTAATTTCCGAGGACGGTGAACCAAAACGTCTGCAGCAACGCCTGTATGAACCGGTTTCATCAGAATTGTTGTCACAGAGCTACAGGGCTATTGTAACGGCGGCGGCGGCGTCGTCATGGAGTTTTGATCTTCTGTCTGTTTGCAGAGCGTCAGGAAACCCGAGGGCAGGAGCTAGTTTACTGTATGTTAACAAAACAGCAACACATAATCAATAACGTCATGTTCTTCTTTCTGGTGTCATTTTGCAACATGTCTGACCACCTGTGTTCCCGGCTCAGACATCACGTCATTCAAGTCTGCTTGGCAAAACTGAAATAAACAACAAGAGAAAAAGAAACCGTGTGATGCAGTCCATTCAACTCGTCTTCTACCTCACCGCGTGTTTTCTATTCACAAATACGACAAGAGTTTAAGTTCAATAATTGTAATAAACATTCTCAAGCTATTAAAACTACGAGTAATATGTTGCAACCAGTCTTCCTGAAACTTTTAAATCAAATCAAAGCTCTTTATTTTATTAAAGATGGAATTAAACAAGTGCAATTTTTCGGATTAATTATATTAATTAAATTAAATATTTTTCCACATTCATCATCCTCTTAAAAAAACGTAACCAGCATCATTTCATGTTCCAGTTTGAGATCCAAATCTTTCCAGAGGTTTGCTGATATAAAACCAGCAGAATTGTTAGATTGAGAATTAATTTTAACTTTAGCAGTGTTGGGATGATGATGTGTATTTTGTGCTGCTGCAAGAATTGAAAAAATAAAAGCTAACAACATTTTTAATGAAGCACCATCATAACATGGAGATAATGTTGAAAACACATGTATGACTGCAATGGTCTGAGGTGGATTTGTGCAATTATTCATAATAACAGAACAGAAAGATTTGGATTTTTTCAAATACACATTGTCATGACAATTTATTACAAACTGAACAACAATACATAACAAGACCTTCTGCAGGCGTTTGTCCTGCTGGGATGAGAGATTTCATTCCTCCAGGTCTAATCCTCTCATCGTCACATTCGCAGTTTGAAGCTCACTGAGAAACAGCTACTCCTCAGGAACGTCGTCAGCCAGCGGAGGGACGTGGTGATTGTTCACATTGTTCATCTGGTTGTGAAGCTGCACATCCTGGAACAGATTTAGGAAAATCTATTACGATTTCTTTTTTAAAGTTTAGTCTAATTTAATACAGAGACAGAGCAAGTAATTATTCCGATACTGAGCTGAAATCTAAATCAATATCAGATGGTATTTTTGCATCTCCACTCACCTCTCTGGGCCTGTAGCCTCCCAGTTTAAAGCGACAGCAAATCACATCGAAGCAGAAGCCGACAAACCCGTGGAGCATCCCTGTAAAGAGAGAGGGAACACAACGGTAAATATCTGTCAAAATGAATTCTTCGTGCCACATAATGTTGCTTTAGATCCATCAATTATTCCCTCAGATATTGGATAAATAAACTCCTTGACATCTTTTATAATCCGTCTTGTCCCATTAGACTGACTTCATGAGATGTTATTGCAGGGTGGAGTGGACTCGCCTGTCGTGGAGAATATTCCCCCGATGATGCCACAGAGTCGCACCAGGAACTGCCACAGTGGCATGTGCTGCTCGCTGACCGTCACCATCAGAGAGCTGGTGTCGTACTTCAAGAAGATGCCGGAGACGCCGTGACTGCCGGCTGCGTGGTTTATCAGCCGCTCCTGGGAAACACGGAGTACGGGGTTCAGTTCATTTGGATTTGGTTTTTCATTTAATTTTCCTGATTTACTCACTCGCTCAGTGACAGAAAACTGGTGTGTGTCTGCAGAGATCTTGTGCGTGTTGAGTTTGGTCGGCACCACGGTGATGAAGTACTGGAACATCTGGTTGTCTGGGGCCAGAATCACAAAGAAAGAACCATTACACATTTAACTAATTAGTTTTTCAATAGATTTCAAGGAGAATCAGTATGAAAACTAAAGCTGAGTCTACGTAGCAGTTTATTGGGGTCAACTCCTGGTTCAATACTTATATCGACGCCTTATTAATCCTGCAGTAAACTCAGTTCTTATCCTCTGAGGTGGGAAAGCACTTCATCACGTTTTTAATTCTCTCCTGCAGCGACTCACGGTTAAAGGTGATTTTCTCTGTGCCGTCCAGAGGATTGATGATGCCTGGGATCTCCTCGCCGAAAGACAGATGGTCTATTCGATGGGAGAAGTTGTACGCTGGGATGAGAAGAAGTTTGAGGTTCAGTGAAGGTGGAAGACGAAAAGGTTTGGGCTGAAAAGTCAATTCAGTTTGATTAAGGGGGAAAACTGAGCCCCCCAGTGGCGAATAATGGCACGTTCAAGATTAGCTGATTAAGGTTAAGTTAAGGTTAAGGGAAAAGGTTTGAGAATAGTAACTATGATTTATATTAAATTCTCTAAAAAAGATGGAGAGCATAGCTATCAAAAAGCTGTTCCCTATAAAATAATATATATATAAGACAGACGTGTGGAACTCACTCTCGTGGCTCACAAAAGCTGCGATATGGGCGTGGCCCTGCGGATGGTGAATCGGCCTGAAAAAGACAATAAACACGTGTTAAAAGACGAGTGTGGAGGACGACTCTGTGATGATGATGATTCGCTGCCTTAACGTGGAGCTGAATCAGTTTCTTACTTCCCCACAGTGATGTGCAGATTTCCTGCCACCTTGTTGACGTACATGTGTCCGTGTATCCTGCAGCCATTGAGCGGCTCTATAGATGTATCCTCCCTACACACACACACACAGAGACACATTTATTAAGCACAATCTGATATAAGAATAATGTTTCTGCACGTGTGACACTGACCGTGGAGGCAGAGCGGTGGGAGCTCCTTTCAGCAGGGTTTTGTACAGGACTTCCTGAAGAGCGTGTTCCTCTCTCAGTCGGCTCTGGATGAGGAGCAGAGTCCTGAAAGTAGGTTTAAAAACTGTCACTAACTTAGTAGAAATACACGTCCGTGCAGAGGAACAACAGGTGGAATGTGGTTACACAAGATTTCTAGGTTGTTACTGACGTCTTAGTGCTTGAGAAACTAGCTCAAAAACTGAATGAAGACGGTACAGTATCTGGATCGAGCAAATCTGAAGAGTTCCTTCAAGTTTTATACCAAGACTCACTAAGGATCTTTCATAGCTGCTAATTTAGAAAACACACATCCACTCTTGCTCTGGGACTGGTAATCAGGTGCTTCCTTTGTGATTTCATGGATTCTCACCTTTGCCACAGTCTCTGTTGTGAAGTCAGGTCAAAAATAACCTGATCAAACACACAGAGAAACAAACGCAGCAGTGAAAAGCAACATTTCTTAAAACTGGAACGAAAACTCTGCAGATAAAGTGTGTGAGACGTGCTCCACTCACAGGTTCGTACTGGAGGCCGCTGGATGTGATCATGGTCTCAGCCAGATCCAGAATATCTGCTCCCACATCTGGAACCAGACGTTAATAACTTAACTAATAGATCAATATATCATCACTACGTGTGTATAACTGGTTTCTGTGTGTGAAAGCAAACAAAGGTTTAAAAACTCACGCTGGCATTTCATGGCAACTGTGATGTCGATGTTAATTCTCAGTTTACTGTGAATGAGTGAGAGTAAGTCAGTTCTACGATAATATCCTGGTCGATATTATAGTTTGGAGTAATGCAACATAAAAATTAGTTAATTGAGTTAATGTGTAATTTATGTAAATGTACCTGGAAAAATCTTTGTCCACTGCGTATTCGTACTTCATCCACGTGTCTCGATAAACAAAGAACTCCAAGACGGCGAGAAGAGTCATCGCACAAAACGCTATCAGCGACACTGGGGATGAGACACAACAGTGAATACAGTCCCTCATATCTTTATCATTATTCATATTATCTTCATTTCAGAGGGTTCTCCCACCCGTCCCTCCCGACGCTGACGTCTCCACGTAGCTCTCCGACACTTTGGGGAAGGCGTCCAGCTCCCTCACCAGGCTCAGAGCTTTCCTCCTGGACAGACGCCTCATGTTCGGGTTCAGGACGCGTCGCCTCCTCCTCGTCCTCCACCGACAAAACATCAGAGCACATCAGGGTTACAGGCAGGATCTGACCTCTGACCTCTGACCTTATTACTGCTCTCAGTGAGGATGCAAATATTCACATTATGGGGAAAACAGTACTTCAGTTCTAGAAGAATACTAGATTTTATATTTTTATCAAACAAATGCGATGCTGAGACAAATGAATATGTATTCTTTATCAGAAATATTGAACAATTATCAATGATTAAATATCAAAATATTTGGCTAAAACATTTTGATAAATCAATTTGCTCAGATCTAATAACATCACATCCTCAAAATCTTACCCATTCATCACATGGTTTTAGTACTGGTCTAAATATCACATTACTGGTTTTAGTACTGGTCTAAACATCATGACATTATTGTTGTTATATCTCGTGATCATATAAACTGAATTTATGGATCCTTTCAAATAAACGACACAAAAAATGACAAGAAATACAAATAACAGAAACATAGAACATCTCTGTATAAATATAAATATAATATAAATATACAGCACCCCCCCCCCCCAGCACCATTCATTCTCACATGATATGATCATGCAGTACATGTCTTACCTGTGTTATCATGTGTCGTCATGTGTCATCACGTGTTGCAGTGTTTGGAGGATCCTCACCAGTTTTCATCTTGTCTCTATTTCTTCATCATGATGCCAGTTACTCACGGGGGCGCGCTGCTCTCTTCCTTGTTTGGGGATTAAAACGTGACGTCAGAGAGTGCGTAGAACGTGCGCGCTCAGCAGGAAACGCGCAGCGAGCAGTGTCGATACCCAGTCAGCAGGTGGCGTGGTAACACAAAACTAGTAAATAGCTTTTTTTATTTAATAGCTGATCAGTGTATTTCTTGATAAATGTAAGAGATGAATTAAATTATACGTTAAATTATCTCTATTAATGCTGTATTATATTAATAGAACAAATTATGACTATAAAATTATATATTATATTATATTATATTATATTATATTATATTATATTATATTATATTATATTATAATTTGCAGTGTAATAGTAGAGGTAGATCTCTGTATAAATCGACCTGTTACACTGTGTCGTTTGCAAATACAAGTTGCATCACTTTCTGTGTAATATCTGATATAAGTCGGCCTGTTACACGTTGTCCTTTGCAAAGAGCTGATACAATTCCATTTAGATTATATAATAGTGCATACCACTGTCTATGATCAATTTAAATCTGAAACCATGCTTTTCCAGTTAAATGTAACTGGTCTTTTCTGAGGTTAATGATCACATGGCTGCTCTAAGAAGTCGAAGTTGTGCACGTTCATCCATCAGCAGTGACACAGACCCATCTTGAGAACCTCTGACCTCCACTTACAAGAGGCAATTAACTTCCAGGAGCAGTGTTTACAGGTATGTGTGGATCTGCACACCGGAGGGGAAGCTGCTGGACTGACGGGAGAGAAAAAAGCTCATGTGAAGATATGATAACAATCAGTTACAACCAACTGGTGAGGTGCAGGCGACTATTGTCACCTGAGGACAAAGGAGATGTTTATGTCTTGCTGCAGGCCCAGACTGCACCAAAGGAAAAAAAAAAACAATACAGGCGAAACCAGTGAATCACGTGTCGCCTGTGCAATCAGAGCTCATGAGTCTGTGCATGCATGCACCAGAGCTGCTTGACTATGCAGAGCAGCACAGATGGGTGTGTGGGGGGATGGGTGCTGTCAGCTCACAGATCAAGCTGTGGGTCGGTGGTCCCATTGCTAGTCCTCGCACAAGCACGTAGGGCATGTCAGACACGCTCCATGGAGACATACCAGGGCTGGATTTGGTTGTGTTTTGGTTCTCCTGTGATGCTCTGGGATATTCTGTCGCTCTTCGCATGAAGAGAAGTGTGAGAACGGCAGGAAGATAAACTCTGCACATTTTGAGAGCTGCTTTTGATTGTGTGACACATTTATGGTTGTATCATATCAGCTGTTTATAGGTTGCAGATAAGTCTGGACTGATGCTGCACATTTACATGCCGGTTCCCGAAATCCACTAGATCAGTTTGTATTTGCTTTTTGTACATTTTCACTGAATTAAACCTACAACCTTGAATAACCAGAACTCAGGCCCAACAGGAATTCACCTGGAATTCAATCAATCTTTCTTGATCTTTGAATATGCTCTTAATTTGTATCACACAAACGGAGGCTCTTTATTGTCTTTGTTCAGTCTTAACTTTTAATCACTTGTTTACCTTTGTTTATGTTGCTTTTGAAATGTGTCTTATTATTTTATATTTAACTGTGTCCTATTGTTTGCCTTGAAAGTTTATTATTATTATGATTATAATTGGGATTGTTATTAATAGTATTATTAGTATCATTAACTAGCTGCAGTACCTGTTCCAAGGTCTGGAGCTACTTCAGTACTACTGTACTGCTACTACTTATCTACCTCAAACAGTTCTCCAATATACTGTCACTTTTTATTGTCTGTGTGTGTAAACAGTCTGTGGTGCAGAGTGAAGTTTGTGTTCATCCTACCTGGTTTATCTGCAATGAAGATTGTATTGTCAACGTTTTCATGAAATTAAAATGACTTTGCTCTGTTAACTTTTCACGTGTGTGGCTTAGATGAAGAAGTTTGTAAAGATGTATTATCGTGTATTGTTATTTTTTCTCTAAATTGAAAGATAACAGTTTTATTTTCAGATTTAGAAAAAACATTCAAATAATAAGAATAAAACCATGACGTCGTTGCCTTGTAGGAAAAGAACCAACAACCGTGTCTGTTATTGTTGTGTTTTCACACTAATGGAAATCCAGTCGAGGCGTGACGTCAGAGGCGGGGTGTCCTCCAAGTGGCGGAAGCTCTCGTGCGGCCTCGGGTATTTCCGGACGCGGGGCTGAGTCCCCGCCCCGCTTCATTCCTGCGTTGTTTGGGGACAGTAGGAAGATGGCGGCGGCCCCGCTGTACTGTGTCTGCCGGCAGCCCTACGATGTGAGCCGGTTTATGATCGAGTGCGACATCTGCAAAGACTGGTTCCACGGCAGGTAGGTCGGCGGCGGGGCCCCGGGGCGGCGGAGGCCAGCGGAACCGAGAAACACGCGATGCTTGTGCGAGAAAGGCGACGGTTCTCCGCGCGGCGCTGCCTGGAAGCTAACGTAGCATGCTAACGCTAGCGGTGGGCGACGGGGGCTTTAAACCGTCCATTGACGCGACTTTACGGGAAGAAAGTGGGGCTGCGCTCACTGAAACAGCCTCATATTTAGAACTCAAACGCTCAAAAACACACAACCTGAACTAAGTCTCCACAAATATGTCGATATTGACCAAAAGGAACAACAGAGGAATCAGTTTTTATCCACTAATACGCGGATCTGCCAGGAGCCGCCGAGCTGTGTCAGTCCGACCCGGCTGATCCGGAGCCCGGTGGGGTCATCGGTTCGCTGTCAGGCTGCTGGTTGTCTTTTCTGTTATTAATCCCAGTAGAGACGAGTTTAAATGTTGTCTTTACTTTGATTTAAACCGGTCTAATTTAAACCACTCGACATAAACAACCTCTCCAGCGATCCGCTTCACCAAAGCGGGTCATTTAAGGTAATGGGCAACTGGGACCGACCTTTAAACTTTAAACTTATTCCCTTTGTCAAAGTTTTATAATTTAATTATTTGTTTCAACACAGTCTCTAGATTATTCCTGATATCCATAAGTAATTTAATAAAATCTAATATAAGCATATTTCAAGTTGTGTGTGTAATTTAAGCATTTAGCTTTTTTTATTTTGTAGATTTTTAGTGGTTTGCTTTAGTTCAAAAAGAAAAAGTAGAGAACAAGGTGCTTGTTATGGTTTGGCTTTTGATTGACAGCTTGAGAGATTTAAACCCCTTCCCCTTTAAAACACAGGAGGCACATGGCAGGAGACCCCTAGTGGTAGACAGGGGGGACTCTTTCGAAGAACCACACAGGCACATCTCCTCGAACTGCTTATTGTCTTTATCCTGTTTGTTTATAACCTGATTATAAGTGGGTCATTGTGGGTGTTATAGAGGTTGTTCTGAGTCGTGTTGTTTGTGGGCGGCAGCTGTCAGAACTCTCTCCGGAGTCGAATCGTTGTCTCATGCCATCTTGTTTTGTAATTACGTGTGTGGTGTGAGATTTCAGTCACGCTTTTTGTCGTACCCACTGATGTCGGCTTTGTTTTGGTGTCACGGCCACTCTGAACTCTTTTGGGGTGATAGCATGACCTAGATAGTAGTGCAAGTTGTACTTAAGATTGCGTGATCAGTGTTCAATCTCTGTATCGTATTGAGCAAGACTGAGAACTGCTGGAATGCTTGTGTTGAAAGATTGATGATGAGAGGATAGAGAAAGTGTTGTTGTCAAACCATTTTCAGTGTGTCAGACTTGGGTAACCAGTAAAACCAGGCTTCATCAACTGTGACTTCTAATAAACGTAGACCTTAAGACCCAGAGTCTAAAAGCTGTCATAGATGAAAGTTTCATCTTCCTCCTTTTTCCCTCCGCTGAGTCTACCTGTGTGGGCGAGTCTCCACGGCAACTGTTTATGAATACAATAACCTTTTTTTTTGGGCTTGTGTGGAAATGACGGAAGCCCTTGCGTAACCGCAGTAAGCACACGGCCAGAAAACAGGCTGCCCAGAATTTGTGGCGTACGACAGCCAAAAAGGATGGGCTGGCTGTGTGTCATGTACCAGCGAGGAAAGGAACAAACGCCGGAGCTTCCCCCCCCCCCATTGATGACTAATAAGCAGCGACACACATACGCAGAGCGAAGGCTCCAAAAACAGCCACATTTCCAGCCTCTTTCCCACGAGGCGGGCCAGAAGGGAAAGGGGTATTCTCTGGCTGGAGATGGTGGTACGCCAACACAGTGGAAATGAGAGGAGCTCAGCCTCGTGTGTGTGTGTGTGTGTGTGGGATTGTTGTTTGTGTGGGGGGCGTTTGTCTCGCTGTCTGGAGAATGTCCTGCTTTCCATCACTTATATCTCTCAGCATCTGTGTACACAATACAGCGAGGGACCTTTTAATGGTTGGAGCACCGGGGCAATCAGGGCAATGTGGTTCCTCTGCAGCGGACTAGTAATCAGTGACGAAACAGAAACAGTATATTTGTCTTGATAAGCTCCTTGCAAATGTACTTTGTATAGAGTCCATTATTGACACACATCAACCATCCACTATGGCTTTATTGCTATACCAATACAGAGATATTTCCTGGCTCCATCTGGGATAACGGAAGATAATTTGTGTTGTTGATATAGACTTGAGATGCAGTAGCAGACGGGCTGCAGTAGTTTATAGTAGATTGTACACTATCATTGGATAAGTCACTGTTGCAAACTCCTTAACAGTAACTAGTAAATTAAGTTATGGTCACATTACACAATTTTTTTTGAAGTATCTGCTTTTCTTTTTCCATCAATTTCATTTTTAGCCCCTCAGGTATCTCCCTTAAAATACTCCATGAGAGCCCTTTACTAGAGCTTGTGGTTTACATCACAACTGCTAGGTTAGAACTCTTCTATTTACCATTTAGAGCCTCACATAATTATAAGACCTACTTCTGTAAATTGGTTGTTTGCCTTGTTTCCAAAATGTCTCTCTATGTCAACGCTGTGGATGTCGGATTAGCTTGGAAGTCCTCACCGGGTCAAGTCGGATCACAGTGTTTACCCCAGTTTAGGTGTCAGGCGCTGTGGCCGTCCCATTGTCTGATTTTGGTGCGGGCGGAGGGGGTGATGATAAACCAGCAGGGGCGCGATGGGACATAGGAAATGATTGATGGCCGCTCCAGCGAGCCAAGTTCAATGCACAATCCGTCAATGTCGCGCAGAGTGTGAGCACACCAAAGAGAGATGGATACCCTCGGCAGAGTGCCTTTTTAGTGTTTGTGTTAAATGGATGGATGAGTGGAAGAATCCTCTTTTTGTTTTGTCCACGAGGAGACGATTGGGGTCCTGTCTATTTAGATGTCTGATAAGTGAATTAGACGAAGTAAAGAGCGGCCTCATAGCTCCTGTTAAAAGCTATGTTTACATTCATTAGTGCATGTGTCCCTGGGGGGGGGGGCAGGGAAACCGCATTACTTTTAGCTTGATCAATGTTGATTAGGGGTCAAGAGCCTTGTGTATTGATTACCAGTCAGTGTGAATTATTATATTAAAGCCATACATTATGCCTTACAGTTCATTTAGTTTATAAATCTCTATTTATAGCATTCCTTTTAGTGTGGGAGCAGATCTGACTCTGTCATATCACATTCAGCTCAATGAACATCTGTCTAAAATATACAATGTGCAGCTCAGTGTTGCTGCCAGTAAGAAGTGACTTACTTGTCTTATCTTCACAGTAATGTATTTGTTATTAATGCCTCCTGACAAGCACAGTGAGCAGATTTTATCCTCAGACCAGTCTGTCTTTGTGACTTTATGATGTATTCCAGCAGCAGACAGTCACAAGACTGATGACTTTGTAGGTTTTGCAGGGGCACTGGGGGCCTTGGGAGAACCATGTTGAAGACATGTGTGAAAGCAAAGCGTTCAGGCGCCGGGAGCCTGAAGTCAACCCAACCTGCACCCAAAACAATTAAGTAGTTAAAACTCCCTGGGGCTCCCTGACGCCCCATAAACAACAAAGTAATCTTCTTTTGTTGTTTACCATCTGACTACAGAGAGCTTCTACGGTCTCTTTCAAGCTGGAACCACTGCAAAGATGTTAGGTCGCACATATGCTAAGTCGCTACAAAGATTTAACCAGTAAGGCTAAAAATGACAGATCCCTATCCATCTGTCAGGGCTCAGTGGCTCTTACGGCTGTCCAGCTCCAGCACTGTTTATGTAAGCTTTGGCTGAGTGCATTAGGTGCAGGCCTGGAGGAGTCCGGTTCTCCTCCGGGGTAGATGAAGATAGATAAAGATAGCCAGGTGTGTTTAACTGCCCTCATCTCCTCTCAATCTCTACCACCCATCCATTAGAGATCTGCCAGCTCCCTAATGTAGGCGTGTCGGCGCCCCATGCGGAGCGGTTATTTAGAGCTTAAAGTAATGGCAATGCCCGCCTCCAGCCTTTTGTGTTTCTGCACTGATCATGGAGGACAATGAACCCCTCATAGTGCGTGGACTAATGAATAAGCTCCCTCAGTCACACAGGAAGGAGGCCCTTGATGGGAGGAAGTGGAGGGAGAGGGGCCGTTGATGGCCGGGGCTTTAGCCAAGCACACACGTCTCGTTCAGGAAGGGATGTTATGCCTGGTAATCTGCTGCGGTGCCATCACAGAATAACTCCAGTCTGAATATGGCGAGGCTCAGTCTTTTTTATCTTCGGGTTACGTCGACTGTGCTTTCTGTCGTTGTCATACAATGATAACACAATCTCATTGAGTATTACATTGACGTCCGTTCAGTTGCTTTAAATCCGATCCCAGTCGTTTTCCAAGGCAGTGAGGTTCTCAGTTTGAGAGCTGTTTGCACAATCACCAGCTCTGCGATGATGCAATACACCATCAAGCACGTGCAAGGCAGGAAATACTTGGCCCGCTTTTCCTTTTCATCTGAGTCCCCCCCCCTCCTCCTCCCCTCTGTTTTGCATTTGCAGTCTCAAGTCCACACAGTTTCACAGGCCCTGCTAAGCAGTGATCATTACAGGTGACATGCAGCTGAGTCAGGCCAGTGCATGTGGCACAGTGCCCTGATTTCCCACTGTGGCGCCGCATAAAAGAAAAATACCAAGTGAGACGAGGACAACCAGGTCACCTCAGCTGAACAAGCACCGCTCTCGCTGGTCTTGACCATCCGGCGGCAGAGAGCTGTGACTCATGCTTTCCCTCCAGCCGACGGCCACATGTTTGAACCAGGATTCCTGATACATGAGCTCGGCCCCGATACTACAGCCAAGCCCTGTGCAGTGTTATTGTTGGTCATCTTCTCGCTCACGTGCAGGAGCAGGGGTGCTGCTTTTTTCACTGCCTTTTTTTTTACTGTGGACAGTTGCAGGGTAAATGAGTGCAAAGGAAACCGGTGATAGATAAATGTGCCTTTTTGATGCCAAAACAAAAATCAACTGATGCAAAACCTCCTAATGTATTTGTTTGTGAGGTCACTCAGGGTGATTACAGCAGCAGCGATTACAGCGCACGTTATGACCCTTTCCCCCAGAAAATGTGTGAAAGATATCGGCTTGTTTGCTTGAGCAGTGACGCTCTTTCTCACTAAATGTGTTTGCACTGTGCAGCCAGCGTGTGCGTGTGTGTGTGTGTGTGTGGTAAACCGTGGCGAGGCAGCTACTGTTGATATCCTGCACCAGGGTGATGGAGTCCGGCGTTCACACGAGCGCACCACTTCCTGATGAGTTAATGGCCCTCGGCTTTATTTCCTTTACAGTTTCCTGCAATTCCTTGTAGATCAAAGGTGATAGCACGCTGCGGTCGACTCCATCCCACTCGCAGGCGAGTTTCACGTTTTTAAAGCGGAGGTTTTATCAGCAAATTTTTTTATTGCTGGGCACTATGCTACTGTTAGCCACGCACAAAAAACGTGATGATGGTTTCAACATGGCAACACTATTAAAGTTTAAAGTCATTTTACAATAGTTTGCATGGTGCAGTTGATTCCTTGGGGTCATCGCAGTGTTGAAGGTGCTTAGTGGTTCGTTTCTTAATTGGACAGATTAAAAACAAGCAGAGGAAGCAGAATAATAATAACTTTGTCATGTTAGACGCCGAGGTTGTCTAATTGGAAAGATGTTAGTCTGCTGTCAATGTGCTGTAAACAAGAAAATCAGCCAGAAGGTTTTTAACTGTTTCCAGGTCAACTGGGGACACATGATATATAATCATAAAATACGACAGATTGTACTTAAACAAAAATCCCTTTTTAAATTACAAACATAATATTTGTCTGTTATGAGGATCCTCATTTAACCCATCCATCATTTAACCACTGAAATGATCCGAGCTGCACGAGCCTCACTTGCATGCGGCAGTTTTTCTAACTCTAAACATCCCTTGGTGTCTGTCCAGGTTGCTCTGGATTGGGGCTCTGGTACGCTAACAGAGGAATGCGTGTTTGCTGGTGCCTGTGGTTTGGCCGTTGCAGGACGGTCGGGGGTAGCAGTGTGAGTGACACTGTCACAGGGAAAAATGCAAGACTGCAACAATCCTCAGTGTCCGTGCAAGCAGTTGGTGTTCAGTTAAAGTTTTGACCTCGCGCTGCATTCAAACACAAAGGAACAAAACAGGAAAACGAGTTTCCAGGATGATTACCAGCACTTCTAGCCCTGCACTCGTGCTATTTAAGTCGTATAAATAACAACTTTTCCCCTGTTATATATTTGCAGCAGTTCATTAACAAGTGGAGCCAGATTCACACTAATTGTCTTAAGCTGCTTTTATGTTGTCGAATTAGTGTTGATATTTGGTTTGACTTTGATGTAACTGCTGTGGTGGCTTTCCAGCAACTTTGGGCCTTGTTAACAGTTCTTAAACACTTGTAGAAAAACCACTTGAAGCAAAGTTTCAGTTTTCCAAACCCAAACTGTACTTTGCTGTTTCACTGTGATTGTTTACTTCAAACCTGAAACCCCAAACATCGCCTCTCATGCATGAGGTCGACATAAGCTTTGGTTTGATCCATCTGTGTCAGCCTGACAAAGGAGCCCCTCGAGTTTTGTCAACACTGCAAATCATCTTTTCTTTTAGAGTTTAGTTATTGATCACTACTTTTCCATCGTCCAAGATGTATTTCATCCAATTCCCTAAGTTCTCTCAGACGTCTTCTCATTTTACATTTTGTGCTGTAAGTTTTCTAAACGAAAGTGAGTCATGAACTAGACATGCAGGATAACTTCTGAATCGTGCTTGAACATGCAATAGCAGCGATATAGCCAATCTTTGGCTGACTTACACGTGACTGATGATCAACATGGAAAGAATTATCTTTGGTAATAGTTCCTATGTTGCAATGTGAGAGAGATTTTAAGTTCTCACAGTATCAGAAACATTCTTTGTGGCTATTATCTTTGAACCGTCTACAAACGTCCATCCTGATGTCAGTACCCTGGTTTATTAGACCCATGTCCCAGTGTGGGTTTTAATAAACTTCTAAAATCGCTGAAAACTCATAGTCTGTATCTGCAATAAGAGAAAGTGTGAACCTGCTGTAACTCTGTGTCTCTGTCTCCAGCTGCGTGCACGTAGAAGAGCATCATGCCGTGGATATCGATGTTTACCACTGTCCAAACTGTGATGTCGTACACGGACCCTCCCTGAGTGAGTAATGCTTTCTCTCATTAGTGGCACTTCTCTGCTTTTTGTTTGTGGGGTTAGTGAGTCCCTCCCTCCTTCCCCCAGTCCCGACATGCATCTCATTCATCAAACACTGTCCTCTGATTCTCTGCCTTACATTTACATGTCTAACCTTCTTGTCATTCAGTATTTCACCTCCCACCCCCGTCTCCCTGTATGTTGGGGCTGGTCCCAGGGGAAAAGGTTTTTCTCTGTAGTGATAGTCAAGTCTGAGTTTTTCTAGAGGGGGAGGGGAATGGGTTAACCTCTGAGCGCCAGAGGGCAGACATTAACAGGCTAATTGAATGGCGCTGTAAGCCCTGCACTTTGATAGGACAGGCCCCTCTATCTCCATCACTCTGCACAGGGGTTCAAGTAGTGAATAAACATCCTCACAAAAAAAGTGGCGATGACGTGCATAATTCAGCACTTTGTTGCTTGAAGGGGGCGGCGACATGTGAACCCAAACAACCCCGTGAAACTCTTCTGTCTCTTGTTTTATTGCAGTGAAAAGGCGAAACAACTGGCACAGGCACGATTACACGGAGGCCAACAACGGATCGAAGCCGGTTCAAGCTGGCACCCCAGTGTTCGTCAAGGACCTGCAGAACAGAACCTTTGCCAGGTAGATATGAATTTGGAAACGTGCACAGACAACAAATCCACCTGATGTCGATAACGTTTTGAATAATGACAAACATATTCCATGATATACAATTAAACTATTGCCCAATGTTCTCTCTATATATTTAGAGCTGTTTTCAGACATGCATTGAACTCCAGACATTTTCCTTAAATTTTCCAGAGGGGTTGTATGTGAGAATGAAAATGTACAAGTCAGTGGTCCCACTGAAGTTTTTCCTGCCTGCCCCCTAGTAAAAACTCCAGAGAATGTCCTCATGCATTTTAATAGCAGGTGTGAACAGACAAACTTAGTTGTCTGTCTGTCCACTTGTGATCTGATCTCTGAGGACAGATGTTAAAACCAGGTCTGAACAGGGCCAATGGGACCATGACTCTGACTCTCTGTTAATGAAAACATGTCATGATCTCTTTCCAGTGGTGATGAGATTCTGATGCGGATGAAAGGCGAGCTGGTGACACCCAGGTACCTGGAGAGACACGGCTTCAACTACCCCATCCAGGTCACCGAGATGGAGGGTCTGGGACTCAAACTCCCGGCCCCTGCTTTCTCTGTCAAAGACGTGGAGCAGTATGTGGGTAAGGAAATTTCATAAGCCACTTTAATGTTCATCCTCTGGGAAGGCAGCATCGGCCTGCTGGAAAGCCAATAAAAGCTAAATGGCCATCGCTGAGCAGGCGCCATCTGTGTGTCAATACGAACAGGTTTCCAGGTTCATGGGGTTTCAACCCACTTATCAGGCATCAGACGATGGATGAATGAGTTCTAAATGAGTGACGGCTAGGCTTTCACTGCCCTCTCCGTGACCACCGCGCTTCCTCACCGAAACAGCTTGCCACTTCCCAGCTCCTGTTACAAGCCCATTACCAAGCCCACCGGTGTTTTTATCATTAAGTTCAGATTACAGACTCCCTCTCTCAGTTTATCTCTCTCTCTCCCGTGCCCTATTGAGCATTAAGCCCAGGCACAGGTGTTGTGACCAGGGACTGAGTGTCTGGTTACGTTTCTTACAGTTGGAAGACAAAGACTGGAGGAGTGAACGCTGGTGTCCTCTGTGACTCACTCGGGGTCTAATGCTGTTGTGTAGTCGGCTCAGTGTGTGGTCAGCGGTTTGATCTAGTGCTGGAACTAATGAACACCGATGGAAGCTGCTGTAATATACAGCCCTATACAGACACTACTCACATTTACATCCATAGGTGTGTTTTAGTTTTCATTACTCGTGGATTTTGATACATCAATATTGGATCCTATAATACAATGATGACAAGAGATTTGAATGTGTTTCTCTCATAATTATTTTGGACCACGTTGCTATATTAACGGATGATTAACAAGGAAAACAATTTCTTAACTGAGCAGTAATTAATGCGTTGAGTGAAGAGTCTAGTTCATTCATATTGACAAAGACGTATTTGCAGCAATTACCCTAATTAATGACCTTTTTAACATGACTGGGTGGTGTAATGTATCACAGTGATTGTCCACATCCGGCAGCTCAGAGCCTCTCGAGCTGTGGATTCTCTTCAGTTTATGAAAAGTTTTCTTCTTGCTGACGTGTTTGTGAAGCTGCTGGTTTTTTTTTCTCTTTCTCTGTGACCGACTGCCTCGAGTCCAGCTGTTCTCTGTCATCAGACGCTGGCCAGCTGGGCTTCAGGGGTCTCTGTGAGTGCAACTGCGTGTGTGTGTGTTTGTGTGTGTGTGTGTGTGTGTGTGTGTGGGAGAGAGAAAGAGAGAGAGAAAGAGAGAGAACATGCAGAGGGGTAATAAAAAAAGGTGTGTGGGAGGGGGTGTTGGGTAAAATACAACAACCAGCTGTCTTGCGCCACACACTGCACCCAGCGCCGACTTCCGGCCCCATGTGTCACCCGAGTGTGATTTGTAGCGTCTCAACTGTTCGCTGTGTTCTCTCTGCCGTCTTTTTTCTTTTCCTCTCTAGCATCTGTTTTTTTTTGTCTCAAAACGTGTGTGAACACCCCACGTGCACGCTGTTTCATCTCTGCATATATTTGCAAATGTGCATTAAACGCAGCAGACCTCTCACCTCCACCCACCGCGCCTCCTCAGGGACTGGTGGCCTGGACAGATTGACAGATTGTCTATGTGGTCCCCCCCCACCTCCCCGCTCTGCCATATTGGTGCCAGTTTACCTCAGGGCTTGATCTGTGAAAGCACATGGAGATGCCAGGAGGCCGCTGACCCCAGTGAACCCCACACCCACCGATATGTTCCATCCACTAACCCTAACCCACTGTCACTGACTACAGAACCTCTCCATCTGATATCTCCCGTCTAGGCACCGACAAAGTCATCGATGTGATAGATGTGGCTCGGCAGGCGGACAGCAAGATGAAGCTCAGCGAGTTCATCAAGTATTTCACCAAGTCCCATCGACTCAAGGTGCTCAACCTCATCAGCCTGGAGTTCTCTGACACTAAGTAAGTTATCCTGTGTTTTATTCCCTCGGCCCAGTATCTTCTCTAAAACACAGTTTCCTGATAAACAACAACAGAACAAGTCAGTTATGAAAATGATCCAGTTATATACCTGCTACATACTAAAGGAGTTTCAAATCTGATCCGATTTTAAAATGTGGGAGACCTCAGAAATAACGACAGATGAAACAGATTTTTAATCTTTAAATTGTGAGACAAACACTAGACGATCTACAAGTTTGTTTGTTTTTCTACTGTTCACCTGGAGATGTTTTTAAAAAGAAGACAATGCCCCTATGATTGATAACTTTCAACTCAACCTTCTAAACCTTTCTCTTTCTGCAGGATGTCTGAGTTGGTGGAGGTTCCCGACGTGGCTCAGAAAATGTCCTGGGTTGAGAACTACTGGCCGGACGACTCCTTTTTCCCCAAGCCCTTTGTCCAGAAGTACTGCCTTATGGGGGTCAAGGACAGCTACACAGATTTCCACATAGACTTCGGAGGCACCTCCGTCTGGTACCATGTTCTCTGGGTGAGTGTGAGCTTTGCCTGTTGTTAAATCACAGGGTGAGTTGCCCTCACATTAGTCAAGCCCAGTGAGTTATAGTGTGTTTGTATATACTGTGGTATATAGGGTGGGCAGTCACAGCTGATTGGCCAGCACAATCTGAAAAGGTCACCTCGCTTCTCACATCATGAAGCTCTGCTGTTTCAACCCTCATGATCTCACTGTCTAGTCCAGAAACTGCAGCAGACATGAGTTTCAGATGGGATGTGGGTGTTAAGAACAGCGGGCATCATCACAGCTGCCACGCTCAAACGTACAACATCGTGTGTGTGTGTGTCATCCTCCTCGTCTGTTCCTTCAGGGTGAAAAGATCTTCTACTTGATCAAGCCCACTCTTGCCAACCTTGCACTATATGAGGCATGGAGCTCCTCGCCCAATCAGAGTGAAGTGTTCTTTGGGGACAAAGTGGACAAGTGCTACAAGTGCGTCGTATCCCAAGGAACCACCCTGCTCATCCCTACAGGTCTGTATTCATCTTTTATGCTTGCGTGTCTTACATGTTTTTATTATGTAATAAGTTAACTTCTAGGATCAGCGCCTGAACAATTCGCTCTAAGCAGATGGATTAAATTGTCCTTTTAAATTCATGCTAATATCACATATAGGATGACAAAGTAATTCAACCTTTCACAAGGGAAATACACCAGCGCCGGCTTTAACTGAACCAAACAGGTCATATGTAAAACTACCCTTTAGAGTCTTGTATAATACTTAGTGGTGTCCGTGCACAATACATTTCACACACTGGGACAAACAGATATTTGCGTCGCCAGTGTTGTCTGCATTTGTTTGTCTTTTCACATACGTTCAAGCATTAAAATAATGGTTTCCCATGACTCCTGCCAGGAAAATACAGGCTTCCTGAAAGACCTCTATCATTTTCAGGGGAAAATAACAGAGAGAGGGATTTTCTCTCTGAGCGACAACCCAAACATTTCTCGATGATCATAATTACGATGGAAAAGTGAAGAGAAATAGAGCTTGTGTTTAATACGATGAAAGGAGCGATGATGCTGTCGATGACGGCTTCCTCCTGCATGTGACTTTACAGTCTCACTTCTCTTTTACTTAGGTTATGTTATTGTTGTTGATGAGCAGTTGTGTTCAGACCCTAAGTCTCACATGAAGAACACAGCAGAAGATTGTTCAGGAGGACAGGACATGATGTGTAAGTTCAGCTGCGGGAATCGCGTGTTTCTGTTTACAGCACATCCACACTGATGTGGACCCTTATCACCAAAAGTGCTCGAATCCCATTGTCTTTCCAAGTTGGATTATTTGTCGTAAACTTGTGTCCAAAGCTAGAAAAGTTTGAAACTTTCTTCAACTTGCTTACCAGACATTTTCTGGACATTTTACTCGGGAGTGGCAGCAACGGTTCAGCAAAAAGTCCGGAGCAACTGACTCGGTCATTTGCATTTTGTGAGAAAACTGTTGGGACTGCTGTGCTGTGTCTGAAAGTGGCTGAGCAGAATATGACTTGCTCTCATTCATAGAAGTGAAGTGAACACGTCCGGAGCCATACGATTGTTCATCCATCAGCCTCTCAATGGACTTTTTTTTTTAAGCCGATGGAGTTCCTTCACTCCCCCACCCCTCTCCCGCCCCGAAAAAAAAGAAAAAGAGACAAAGCTCAATTCAGCCCGTCAACTGCTGGACGTCCTCAACCAGTCTTCCAACCATCGCTTCTCAGCAGGTTTCGAAGCAGCATTGTAAAAGAGCGTTTTGGGCAGAGAGGGTGCGGAGAGGTGGGAATTAAGTGGGGGTCAGAGAGCACAGTAGGTCAGTCAACCGGTGCATTATCAGGCCTGTCTATCAGCCTTACACCGACCCCTCCCCGACACACACACTCGGTTCTCTCGCTCTGTGTTGGATAAAGAACGATGTTTACTTGAGGGGAGACTCGTTATTTTAATAGATTGCATTATCTCTTAGTCCGACTGTGGGAGGAGAAGAAGTTTGTTTTTGTACGTACACATCAGGGTTCATCTTCAGACATTATAAATAAACAGATTCTGCCTGGTGAAGTTTTATGGTGATCTTTTTTGTTTTTAGCTGATATCTCTTCATTTTTGTGTCAGTGTAGACTCTGCATTAACGTCTGTGCTCTGGCGCCCCCTGCAGGCTGGATCCATGCTGTTCTCACCTCTCAGGATTGCATGGCGTTTGGAGGGAATTTCCTTCATAACCTCAATATTGGCATGCAGCTCAGGTGACCACCTCAGAAGACACTGATTTACCTCGATTCATGTTTGAATGCAGACGCTCTTGTGTCTGCTGCTTTTTCACTGAACCCTTTTGTGCCTCGTGTGCTCGTTCGTAGGTGTTATGAAATGGAGCGTCGTCTGAAAACGCCAGACCTCTTTAAGTTTCCGTACTTTGAGGCCATCTGTTGGTACGTGGCCAAGAACCTGCTGGAAATGCTCAAAGGTGAGAGACAGATGTGTGTGAAACAGCACGATGTTGGATGTCAAATACAATCCAGATGTTTTATATTTCAGTGACACATTTAAAAATCATGGGAATAACATTTTCTTATGATTTTAAATTCTATCTGAGTTACAACCAAATGTTATTTTTTTCTCAGAGCTCCGTGAGGACAACTGTCCACCACCAACCTACCTGGTGGAGGGAGTCAAGGCTTTAATCAGTGCACTGAAGACCTGGTTGAAAAGAGAGGTGAGAGTCGGCCCCAGTTTTCTCAGAGGTCATTTCTGAACACACAGCAGCTGAGTTCCAGCAGGAGACATCACCTCTGTGTGTTCTTTATCTTCTGGATGACAAACTTCCCTCTGTTCACTTCTATCTGTTTTCAGGAGACTGAACCCACCAGTGAGGTTCCGGATAATATCAGGCCCAACCATCTCATTAAAGAGCTGACCAAGGAAATCCGCTACTTGGAGGTAGAGTTTGACCTTTGAACTTCATTTAGAAGTTGAAAAAAAGGATTGCTTCAAATGAACCACGACTTTACACTCGTTTTAAAATGTTTCCTGTTGTCGGGCACCTCATTAAAGCACCAACCTCGGCAGACACTTGACTTCATGAATGTGTGTTTTGAAATCTACTCTACAGGAGGAACCAGTCAGTGTTAGCAAGCCAGTGAAATCTCAGGGAAGCGGGTGCGGTCTAGCATCTGGATCGAACGCCTGCCCAGCCACTCGGTCCACGCTGGAGAAGCTGAGCCAGGCGCGGCGGGCGAGGCGAGCTGCCAGGCGGCTGAGGGAGCAGCAGCGGCAGGCGCCCAAAGTGCCCTCCAACCTGGACATCTTAGAGCAGCACACCAGGGAGGTGCTGAGGAGGCTGGAGGTGGGGCCGCTCGATGAGGTGAGGACAACAGGAAGCTACAGAGAAGTAGCGCAGTGTAAATAGTGAAGGGGTTTTGTTCTCCGACTGACTCTGGTGTGAACTCCTCAGGATCCAGCGTTCTGTGCCAAGGTTCATGGGAAGCTCAACAAAGTGTCGACTGCATCGGCCATTGCTGCTGCTGCGGAGTCTTTAGAGGACAACCACCTCCGGCTGATGCTGGTCAACGGCAGAATCATCAGGTGAGAGCTCAGTTCTCTGCTGTCAACACAGCAGCGTTTGATCCACTGAGTCATGAAGGCTCAGTGGTCGAGTGCAGTTTGTTTGTAGCAGAAATGAATGCAAAAAATGGAAAGTCTTATCTGAGCATTAACACATAAACATTTTTTGTCAAACTTAAAGCCAAAACAAAATGAAAAAAATCCAGGCAACAGACTAAAACCACATTCAATAAGATAATGTAAATAACAACAGAAACTAGTGTTGGACTTGACTGAAACAAAAAAGTTCAAATATTTATGATCCCGTGTGTGACATGAATAAAATGACCTCACGTCAATAACAACCTTAAACATCAATGTGCATCAACATTAGTGTTTAAGAAAATATTAAGCTTAGTTTCCACCACAGGAATTAAATGTTTGTCCTACAAGGGGATTTTATATTTCAATTTGGAAAACACTTTGTGTACTAACTTTTTCAGGAACTCTACTCTTCCACTGTAGTGACCAGAGTCGATATTAAGCTCCAGGGAACTTTTTGGCTCCCAAAAAGTAACGGCTGCATTAAATAAATGTTTATACAAACCATAAATGATGAGTGTCAGAAAGTTCAGTTTTCTGAATGATTGAAATAAAACACATTTAGCTGGAAAACAAACTCGTTGATTTGTTTTAGCAGAGATATGAGGCGACCAGGCAGCAGCCCGGTGAAGACAGGAGGGTGAACGGTCATCTGTTGGCCAGTGTCCACCAAAGAGTTGTGTGGATGTGAAGTCGGAGTGGACGCAGGACGACCAAGAGCAGCACAGCACGGTCGACAGACCCTCACTCCTCGGTGAGTCATCGCTTATTAAAACCACCGTTTAGCAGAAATCTAATCATTTTCAGGAGCTTGATGGTGTGTTGTTGTGTTTTTCAGGGGGTCTGGAGCGGGTGAAGACTGAACTCAGGGAAGAAGTCTCAGGAGACTCGAGTGTTTCAGATGTGGAGTCAGACAGTGACTCTCCCACAGAGGTGAATGATGAGCAGGATTTTATATATCACACTTTGTGAGAGGACGGAGAACCACGAGCTGACTCGCAGCACTGGGGGCTGAACAGTGAACTAAACAAGCTTCAGGTCAAACATGTTTAAATGTTTTGCTTGTATTTTGTTGTCTAATTCCTCGTCTTGCTTTGCCAATGCAGCGTAAAGCATCATCGTCATCGTCATCATCAACGTCGTCGTCCTCGTCTGATGAGGATTCAGAGAGCTCCCAGGAGGAGGAAGAGGAGGAGACAGGCTCATCTCAGCAGAAAGGCTCAGGGCACGTCATAGAGCTGGACCCGCCAGGCCACAAACTCAGGCACAAACACAAACCACTCAAACGGTGAGAAACGCATGAAAAGATGTAGAAAATGTTCCCATCTTGCACCTGTCAAAGCTTGAACGTGTATTAAATAAGAGGCTGTGATGTCTTCGTCCTGCAGAGACCGTCCTACCTCACCCAGCACAGAAGAGGCCATTCAGGGGATGCTGTCCATGGCTGGCCTGCTGTGCTCCCCCAAGCCGGAGAAGGGGGCCTCGTCCCAGGAGCCCTGGTGGTCCAGCCCGAGCCAGTGCTCGCGGATGGAGCAGAGGGAGCCGGGGCAGCACCAGCGCCTCCTGCAGGGGGACAAGAGCCCTATGGACAGCCAGGGCAACAGCAGCAGCGAGGCCTGGGACAATCAGGGGCTCCCCAGCCCCCTCAGTCGAAGCCACGCCACCAGTCCAGAGACGGACTTCCAGTACTGTGACCCCTCCATGTCTCCTCCGCTGCACCCTTCCAAGAGACACGCCCCCAACCCCCCACCAATCAGCAATCAGGCCACGAAAGGTTTTTAACTTTTTCTTTTTCCTTTTTATCAGCAGAAAATGTTGAAATATGAAAACATGACACATTTATGAAAGAGGAAAGTTTCAGCTGAAGGCAATACTGTGACTCTTTTACTGAGAGACAGCGCCCTCTGCTGCCACGGTGGTTTTCATGTAGAGAAAACAGTCTGTGTCGTCCCATTTACTAAACATGAATGGTGAATATTACCCATAATCCCCGGCTTCCTGAACCAGAAGAGCTGCAGCTGTAACAAATAAACCAAACTCTGTTCAGAATTCTTTATATTTTTAAAGTTTCCTGCTGAACATTGGAGATAAACTCTGAGTTCTGAGTCTTTAAACCATCATCAACTCATTTTAATGAAGCTGCTGTTTTAAGGCTAAACGGTCTGTGACGCAACCACGTTCACATCTTCTCTTGTAATAAAATCCATCTCCTCTGGTTTGTCTTTTTTCCAGGCAAGCGGCCCAAAAAAGGAATGGCCACAGCCAAGCAGAGACTGGGAAAGATCCTGAAACTCAACAGACACAGTCGTGTGTTTGTGTAGAAGTTCAGAAACAACACAGGTGAAAGAATGAAAGAAGAAGCTGGGGATCGTATTCCCCATGGAAAAACTAAATAGAACCATTTGTGTATTTGTTACTGGACACTTTTGTGCTGTAGAAAACATGAGGGGGAGGGGGCTCAGCGCCTGGAGTTCACGACTCCGCGTAAAAAAAACAAAAATAAAAAAAAACGAACTCACTGTGCATGCTTAGGAGACAGGGTATTGGATCTGAAACAAGCGAGTGCACGACGTCACTACAAGCACACTAAGAACAAAACAGAAACGAGGAGCGAGCATGTTGTGACATTTTCTGCTGCAGGGAAGAAAAAAAAAAAAAAACCCGGCGCACTGAAGCTCCCGGGGGCATTAAGGACTAAAGTCGACCACGCGAAGCGACTAAAAGACATTCGGCGACACATCTACTGCTTCCGATGACAAGATCCATCCGCGTCACGTTTGCTAGAACACATCCCCTCCCCGGGGAACCCCCCCCGCCCTCCCAGAGTAGCCGTCACTTGCTTTGTCAGCGAACAGGACGATGGAGCCGCAGGTGAAACGACGGCAGAGCTTCTTCTTTTGTTTTTCGCTCTGCGGGGAAAACGAGGTGCTTAAAGAGGAGGAGGAGGTGGTGAACTGAAATTTCAAAATGGTGCTTATTTGTTTGTACTTTTTCTCCACTCATGCTCGTCCCTTCCTGCCCTCCCCCGTCTCCACTTTTTATCTCAATCACACCAGCAATAATGGCGTAGAGGAGGAAGGTGAGAGTGAGAGGCAGCATGTCGGCGCACTTCCCTGTTTGTAAAAAGATAGGTGCATCACAAACCTTCTCTCAGACCTGCACTGTCTCTGGTTATTCATTAGAAGGGAGTCTCGTCTTTCTGGGTAATTATTAAGGGAAGTGGCTCCGAGTGCTGCCTCCTAGTGAAATAGTTATGAATAGGAATTACGAGTCGTTGGACAGAAAAGCGACTCGCATGTTATCCTGCTTAATTTATTTCTCGTTTTATCTGTGATGTTTTTTTTAAACGTGTTATTTTTATGGAATTCTGAATGATGTATTTATTAATTGAAAGAGATGATTTTATTTTATTTCGACCCTGAAACTTCGGCTTATCCCCGAGGTTTCTTTTTTTCTTAACTTTTATTGTTTTCTTTTTTTATCTTTAACACACTTTTTTTGTAAATGTGGATGTTTTTAGAGTTCATGTGATCATCTGTCGAGTAGCAGTTTACATACAGAATCTTTTTTATCACCTTTCTATCATCACAACTCTTTCTTTTCTTCTTCCCTCGCTGCCCGGTCGAGTAGATCCTGTGTTGATTCTCGTCTCTTCTGGTTTTGGGGGCGATGTGCGAATATAGACGAGTTTTTTGGTTGAGAACATCGACACCTGAGCTTTTTCCAACTAGTGCCGCTTATCATTTAGCAAAAAAAAACAAAACAAAGGAGTATTCTGAGCCACTGTGGTCGATCCAAAGTAGTTGATGTATTCAGAAGTGAAACTTTGAGGAACTTCAACAGGATGCGTGAGTTTTTTATTTTGAAGTAATACCAGTGCTGATGTGATGTGTTTTGCTTGAGGTGCGCAGTTCTTCACTCTCAGGGATTGATGCCATGGACATAACTTTCGATTAGCCACCAGCCACGTCACGGAGGAAACAGGATGTTCTCGACGCTTTCTCCTTCTGCTCTGGAGCTGCTGAACTTTGCTTGTTTTAACAAAAAAAAGATTTCATGGTTGTGACGATGAGCCGTCAGTCATTACTTCTGTTCACGTGAATTTGGTTCTGTCCCCTCGCTCTGTTTGTGATGCGTTGACTCTGAAATACTTTACAGCTCATGTAAATGACACCGAATTGTTGCCAAGTAGCTTTAACTCGTTTAACAGCGTGAGACTTCTGAAAGCTTTGCTCAGGTTGAACTTGTCGTGCACGTGACCCCCGAGAGTGACTGTTCACTCAGCTCTGATGGTGTTTCACAGAATCCCAAAACAAACCGATTTCCTCCGCTGTTTTCTGACACTACACTTGAACCTTTCTACAGAAACGGACATGGAATCATAACATATACATTCCTGTGTTTTCCAGTGATGAGATATTGAACTTGTTATCTCGAGGTAATGAGATAGTTAACTAATGAACTATTTAAATATCTCTCTCTAGATAAAGATCTCGTTGTTAGTTAATTATCTCTTAACTAAGTTATTATCACAGGAAATAAGATGTATGATCCCATGTCTCTAGGGTTTCTGTACCTTTTGAACTCTTTGCATGTTAAGTCATTTTTAAAAACACGAGCTGGCCCGCAGGCAGGGTTTCTTCTCAGCTGTAGTTTTCATCGCACAGGATCTGTCTTCTTTTTGCTTTTATATGCAGCTCTCTCTTCTCTCTCTTGGCATTTGTGTTTCTGTGTTGGTTTTTTCCAGATTTGAATGGCTTATGATTTAAAATATACAAACACTGGCTAACTGTGACACTGTTAATGCATTTTTTTCTCCTGCATTTCAAAAATTGCGTGTAAATAAAAAATAATGAAATAACATTTGTCTCTTCTTCAATCTATCTTTCAGTTTGTTGGATGTTCACACGTTTCTATCATAATCACTGACATTGAAACAACATAGTTTAACTTAAAGAACTTTATTAATCTATGTACAACAGCGACTTTCAGAGTAATCTGAAGACTGGCACAGCAGCGGGGATCTCTCCTGATCTACAAAAAAACAACACACTGTCACACAAGACAAGTAAAACAGTCCTGGAAGAAAGGCTCCGCGTTGACTAATTAAACATGTATTAAATCAACCGTGTGGTCATTTGAGGCTGCGAGTGTGGTGCTGGTCATTTAAATTATTATGTTCACCTTATTCATCATCTGGTGGGATTCCGAGCTCCTCGTCTGTCCATTCAGAGGCATCAGGCCAGGGGAAGTGACCCTGCAGGAGAGGACACAACCTTCAGCTTCACATCCTGAGTTATTGTGTTTCTGTCCGGTTCCGTAAAACTAGTACAAGTTCAAACATTTCAAACAGGGCTGCAGCCACTAATAAATTATAAAAAGTTGTTTGCAACTGATTAGTCGGGTCTGTAATAATATACAGCAGACAAACCAGTAAACCAGCCAATCCTGTGCCTTGTATCACTCTCATGACACCATCTCCTATGGAGGCAACGTTTGAAAAACAGCGGAGAAGAACAACACAGACGAGGAGAAAACATGTTGGAGCTGGCCCAGAGGGTTCTGCACAGTGACCCTCCATGTTCTGCACAGTGACCCTCCATGTTCTGCACAGTGACCCTCCCTGTTCTGCACAGTGACCCTCCATGTTCTGCACAGTGACCCTCCATGTTCTGCACAGTGACCCTCCCTGTTCTGCACAGTGACCCTCCCTGTTCTGCACAGTGACCCTCCATGTTCTGCACAGTGACCCTCCATGTTCTGCACAGTGACCCTCCATGTTCTGCACAGTGACCCTCCATGTTCTGCACAGTGACCCTCCATGTTCTGGACAGTGACCCTCCATGTTCTACACAGTGACCCTCCATGTTCTGCACAGTGTAGTGTTGACTCACCAGAACCGCGTCCGGGTCGTGCCAGCAGTGCCACAGGATCCAGAACCACATGGCTCCACTGAGCAGCTCTGACTGGAACTTCTGGTTCTTGGTCAGTTGTGGATATTGTCTGTACTGCGGCTCAATGTGAGGACCTCCGCTGCCCCTGTGCAGTTAAAACACATTTAAATATAAACGTTAGATCCACAGACATCTTGTCCTGAGTTCTGCTTTTTAACGACGTGTTAGCATGTTGTTGCTACAGCTAGCACACAGCTCGGTGCTCGCGGGCTGGAGGCCACTTACTTTCGGATGTTTACTCTTTGAGGCCCGCGGCGGAACAGCCGGGAGCTCAACCGCAGAACGCCCAGCGTCCTTTGTAAAGAAGACATGTTGGATTTGACCAGCGCCGCCGCTTCTATGTTTCTGTGTTTCTACCCGAGCTAATGGCGAAAAGTCACCTTCTCCACAAACCACCTTCCAACAACGACGCCTGTGATTGGACAGAGACGCGAGACCCACGTAGTTCCGTCAACAACAGGAGGCGGCGATAAAACCCACAGCGCCCCCCAGCGACCAGGCGTAACACAGGCAGACATAGATAGATAGATAGATAGATAGATAGATAGATAGATAGATAGATAGATAGACAGATAGATAGATAGATAGACAGATAGATAGATAGATAGATAGATAGACAGATAGATAGATAGATAGATAGATAGACAGATAGACAGATAGATAGATAGATAGACAGATAGACAGATAGATAGACAGATAGATAGATAGATAGATAGATAGATAGATAGACAGACAGACAGATAGATAGATAGATAGACAGATAGATAGATAGATAGATAGACAGATAGATAGATAGATAGATAGATAGACAGATAGACAGATAGATAGATAGATAGATAGATAGATAGATAGATAGATAGATAGACAGATAGACAGATAGATAGACAGATAGATAGATAGATAGATAGATAGATAGATAGATAGACAGACAGATAGACAGATAGATAGATAGATAGACAGACAGACAGATAGATAGATAGATAGATAGATAGATAGATAGGTAGATAGATAGATAGATAGATAGATAGATAGATAGACAGATAGATAGATAGATAGATAGATAGATAGATAGATAGACATATAGATAGATAGATAGACAGACAGATAGATAGATAGATAGATAGATAGACAGATAGATAGATAGATAGATAGATAGATAGATAGATAGATAGATAGATAGATAGATAGACAGATAGATAGACAGATAGATAGATAGATAGATAGACATATAGATAGATAGATAGACAGATAGATAGATAGACATATAGATAGATAGATAGATAGATAGATAGATAGATAGATAGATAGATAGACAGATAGATAGATAGATAGATAGATAGACAGATAGATAGATAGACATATAGATAGATAGATAGATAGATAGATAGATAGATAGATAGATAGATAGACATATAGATAGATAGATAGATAGATAGATAGATAGATAGATAGATAGATAGATAGATAGATAGACAGATAGATAGATAGATAGATAGATAGATAGATAGATAGATAGATAGATAGACAGATAGATAGATAGATAGATAGATAGATAGATAGATAGACAGATAGATAGATAGATAGACAGACAGATAGATAGATAGATAGATAGATAGATAGACAGATAGATAGATAGATAGATAGATAGATAGATAGATAGATAGATAGATAGATAGATAGATAGACAGATAGATAGATAGATAGATAGATAGATAGATAGATAGACAGATAGATAGATAGATAGATAGATAGATAGATAGATAGACAGATAGACAGATAGATAGATAGATAGATAGATAGAAAAATCTAATTCACAATCAAAATTTGTATTTTCTTCAGTCAGGCTCTGCTTTCCGTACCTTTGATTTAATGCATCAAACTCTGTATTACGATATATAATATTCTCACTCTATTATCACAGTTGTTATTTTTTTGTAAATGAGTGGTGAGGATAACTTGTGTGTCTGTGCTCTCAGGGTAAATGTCAGTACAATCTAAAATAGACTCACACTGCACATCACCAGACAGTCAAACTTAGGTTTGCGTGAGCTAACACGTAGGTGTGTGTGTGTGTGTGTGTGTGTGTGTGTGTGTGTGTGTGTGTGTGGGTCCAGAAAGAAAATAATAACCATCACTTCATATGTGTGGATATTTGCATGTTTTCAAGAGGAAATAATAAAAAAATCATTCAATTCAGCCATGCAGCCAGCAGATGGCAGCGAGAGTCTGAAGCTTGAGGGCCTCACGTGACAGGAGGGCCAGAGACTGACCTGCTGATTGACATGAACCTGACATGTCCTCAGCCACCCACACGCCCACGCTCAGGGCGGAAGCAATCACAGCTCCCTCTGAAGTGCAGTGAAAAGGAAATCGCTCCGTTTTTACTGCACTTCTAAGCGAGCAACATTCGTCCCAAGGGTTGTCATTTTCCAAGTTTGTGAGTGGGAGGCGGTCGGCAGTGGTTTGTCAGGCAGTGGACCTGGAGGAGACGTTCAGGGATGTGATGGTCCGTGTCTTTGTATCCAGACAAGGGAGGAAGACATGCAGCGTGGGGCCAAAGGGCCCTGTGGTCACACATTCCTCAACTCCTCCAGTGCTGCCCACAGCCATGACCAAAATATCAGATCCTGTCATGCAAACACTGCGGTCACAACATCACGCTTTCACACATATAGATGTTTACATTGTGTTCTGGACAATATCGTGGCAACAACAGGGGATGTCTTTAAACCACCATGTTCATCATGAACCTACATTTTACATTTACATTTAACAGAATCGCGATGTAAACAAAGTCTTGTTTATCTGGCACCTTCTGTACAGACGTGTATTTTTAACAACAGGAAGTGATTTAGATTTATGTTGCTGGGATAAAAATTGCACTGCCTACCACTCCTATGCTATATGTTCCCAAACAAAGCCACGTGACTATTGTACATCTACGCTTCAACAAACTAAAAGTAGAAACACCCGCAGAGATTATGACTCTGGCAAAAGTTCTGCACTGGAAATTGTCCTGAGTTAAAAATATTGAAGCACATGATGTTAAATGAAACTAAATCCTGAACTCAATGTTCATATTGTGCATTTAGAACATGTGCATTTGTGCTCAGTGGTGAATGAGACTCTCGTGTAGTTCACAGAGGCCTCAAACATTAAATAAGTAAGACTGAGATTATCATATAGTAAAAAAACATTGAGATACTGTTGGACTGTGATGTCATCGTTTGAATCCCTTCATGAAACTCAGCTTAATTAGTTTTTCTTTATGGATTAGATCTTAATTGTCTCTTAACTCTACTGGAATTGGTTCAGATTAATTATATTATTTATGCAAATCGAAGTGCTATTTTTTAGATTCATAAGATCACAATAGCAAAACAAGTACTAGTTCCTCTCTGCTAAGCTCTTCAAATAAATGATTTCTTTAAAGAAATCATAAATAATAAATCAATGACACTTTACAATTAAAAAAAAGCAAACAAACTAAGACTTTTCTCTCAGAGGTAATATACAATATAGTTTAATGTAACTGAACAGGACTGTGCACATTAGAGATCTTATCATGTGCACAGGAAACATAACTGACTGAAAACTTCCCTTATGAATCCCTGTTATTAAAATAATCCATAAAAAGCAAATAAAATACCATTTAAAACAACTGCTGGGTGATACCATAGACAAATTAAAATGTTAAGTTTTGGTGTGGTAGTATAATATAGTAAAGTATACAGCATTGCATAGGAAGGACCCTGCATTACTTGGGGTAAATATATACATTACAAGTATTTGGTTTACATGAAGCAGTACATGTATGAAATATGAAGTTATTAATTGCACAGATATGGTTTTATAATCAACATTAAGACTATATCATGTAAAAAAACTTCCAGAACTTCATGAGCCAGTTTTCTTTTTTGATAGTTTAATCAGCCTTGTTTGGTCCAATTATCAGTTTGAGATATTCAAGCAAACCCAGTAGCTGTGACTTTCACCCGGGGCAGCGTCACCAGACTGGATCCAGCGGCTGTGAGGTCATCAGAGCTCTTAATTTGAGCGTGTTATTGGAAGTGGTCAGGAGGCAGTTTTCCCCCTCAACCACTGATGTGAATGCCATCATTATGTTCCGTGCAGCAGCTCAGAGTGGTAGTTTGTGTGGGGCTCGCTCGGCCCGGCGTCGCTCTCCTTGTATGGTTGTTCCGCAGGTGGAGGCTGCAAGTGTTGTTATTTACTCTCCACGCAGGCCCGGGGGGGAAAATAGACGTGTGTCTTCACTGTTGAGACGTTTCAAGGCAAACACGCACGTCGTGGTTTGTGCAAATAGGATGCAGGACAGCTGGTGATGAAGTCGAAGTTCTCTAATGGAGGTTATTTCTTCTGTTTTTGTGTTTTTAAAGCTGCAAACTGAAGTATTTTTAGCTCCTCACACGCATTTAATTCTCAGTCAATGACAGAAAACATCACTGGTAGTGGGCAGCGGTTATTTACAAGCCTCAAACTAAAAATGGCCTGATGATTTTTTAGGTGTTTCGGATATCCGGCGTGAGAGTTGTGTCAGTGTGCTGTTGTTGTTGTAACCTAGAAATGGCCTCGCGTCAGAAGCCTCCAGGCAGTAACAGCACGGCCGCAGCGGCCGCGGCTTTAGCCAGGGAACCAGAGTGGGCAGACAGATCTGTCAATCAGTGGCTTCCGGAGTTTGTTTTCTGAGACCTCGTCTTCTTAAGTGCATGGTTGACACAGACAGTTTTTTAGTTTTCTTTTTGGGAGCACACACGCGGCAGCCACAGAGCAAATTGCAAGGACAGGAAGAATCTTAAGAGAGGTTTTAGGGAAGTGTGGGCTTTTATGGAAGACACAGCAGGATAGAAAAAATGGTTTCACTCATGAATATGACTGTAGTTTTGATTTGTGTTAAACATCCAGGCCTCTCTCAGCCTAACTGGCTTGTGAACCCTTAAAATGAAGCCAAACGTGGCCCCTCGTCACTCTGTACGCTGCTCTGACGCTGTATGAATACAGAGTTGGGGGTGTGAGAATTAAAACACTGTGCACTTGAGAACTTAACAATTGTTTTCAGGCACTTCCATGTTATTAAGAGCCCAGTCAGGAAATATTGGAGCCTATTTTCTCCTTGTAATTAGGACTTGGATGTTGACACAAACTCTTCTTCGGAAACCGATCATTACGATAATTATGTTGCAACATGAAAGCAGCATTAGTACGAATTTGAGTTTCCTTTGTGGTTCATTTCTTTGTAGGTTTTAACAAAGGAGGATTTAAAAAAAAAAAAAGGATATCTCTGGTTCTGCTGCAGCAATTTCGATGCTTTTTTAAAAACTCAACATTGTAAATCTGACATTATCATAGGGGAACAGCACTAAAACATGGGGATGCTCTTTAAATCATCCCCTCAGATTGATCTTGGCTCCACGTTTGTGTCTCGACTCCAGCGGTGGGGAAAAAGAAACTGACAAAACACTTTTGTGCTGAATCACTGTGACGAGACGTTGGTGTTTTTTTTGGGCAGCCTTATTGGCAATATCAGGCCCTGGACGGGGACACTGCAGCATGATTATATGTGTTGACAAGACGGCAGGGATATAAACAGCATCAAAGGGCCGAATAATTCAGCTCTGCCACTTTTACACCGTGACACCATTCCAAAATAGCTCGTGTGAGGCAGCATTGTTTCCTGCACTCCGGCGTGGCACTTGAAGGGCACCCGGGGAGCCATCTCATTAGGGCGACCTTTGGACGGGGAGGTCACAGGCAAAAGGACGCGAGCACATGAGACCCCCGGCGACTTGTGTCCCCGTCGTGCCTGGGATGCACTGCGCTCGCCGCTGCCTCTTTTGTTGATGGATCAGCTGGATCAGATTCTCTGTGGTGCATGTTTCCATTAAGTACACACACAGACACACACAGACACACAGGCCTCTATAATGAGTGATATGTGTCTGCATACTCGGTGTAGGGACTCTGATTCCTTCACAAAGAGGGGAGCTGATCAATGGACATGAAATCTTTCTCATTTAGTAAAAATACTCAACTTTTCACAGTAAAAGGACGAAGAAGTGATGTGTCAGTGCACAGACACAATGGTGGAAGTTCCCTGTTTCTCTCTGGCTCATGGTTCCATCAGTCATCAGATAATCTCCTGAGGTGATTGTGTTTTATTTTGATATTCCACTCAGACACACACACACACACTACCTGCATTGCAGAGGATGTCACTGTTGTCTTTACTACGTTTAGCCGAGCACATGCACACATCGTTATACATCCCATGAAACTAATGTGCTTTTGAAAACACTCAATGTGTAAATATATATGTATGAATATCTTGAATCTTATACATCGTACTTCTCACAAGTTTAATTCAAAGTAAAGTGGTATTGATCTCAGTCAAAGCTCATGTTGTGCCTGTGGCCCCGATGCTGCAATGCAGTGACTTATCCCTGGATGTCACTGGATGTCCTGACATCTGTTTGACACCAGAGGGCGATGTCAACATGTCAGAGGAGGGATGGGGACTCCACCGAGGTGCAGCTGGAGCCTTTTCCACACTGAGAATTAGATTTCATGTTCAAACTGAAGCTTCTTCTGTCACGTTACAGAGAAATCAATCTCCTGATAACAGCGATGAACCAGTAGACACAGCTTTTTATCCATTAGGGCATCGGAGGCCTGATCAGACAGGCTTTTAACAAATCATCATTTTAATCCAATCACCTAATCCATGAATTTGAAGTCTGTCCACCATCCCCCAGCTGTGTGACGACACTGTGGACACGTGTGCAGGACGTTGTTCTTCTGCGTTCACCAAATATTCATCAATCATATTGTTTCACCCAGTTTCTATAGCATCAAATAAACAATTAAAACCAAACCCTTTGGAAAAAATAAACACTTGTGTCATAAGAACTACTTAAAATGACAGACACCATCTTTAATTTTCCCCTCCATACCTTTTAGTTTGGTACGTGTCCCGTCTGCTAACATGGAGGAGGCAAGGGTTTAATGACCTCTACTGCAGCCAGCCACCAGGGGGCGATTTAGATGTTTTGGCTTCTTTTGTGGACCCTCTTATATCCAGTCTGTGGCATAGCATATAGCCACTAACACACGTCATACAATTTGTATAATTAAATTTAATGCATATGCACTAAACCTGTAAAGTTGACTAAAAGAATAAATTGATAGCCAATCAGATCCAGTAGGGGTCGCTGCAACTACAACTGAGTGTCTCATCTCATTGGTAAACAGACGATATTTATAAGCATTCCACATTCCCCCATTCACACACACAATCATGCAAGGCTTCTACGCACCACACACACACACACACACACACACACACACACACACACACACACACACACACACACACACACACACACACACACACACACACACACACACACACACACACACACACACACACACACACACACACCAACAGCTCAGTATCTAACCCAGGGACACTTTGACAGGCAGACTGAAGGATCTGGGGATCGAACCTCCTCACTTCAGTTGCTTTCTGCCACCTTTCAGCTTTTATTCTCATTTGACAAGTTTGTACCAGTTCTGAAAGTCACAGGCTGGTGCAGACTGCTTCCTGTTTGCCCTCTGACCTATGAGGACTGTTTCATTTCAGGCTGAGCACCCAACGGACTTGTTTGCTGTGATGAAACTAATCTTACCACAGTTATGTCAACTCAAAGTCTTCTGAGTCTCTGAGTCTCTGCCTTGAGTCTCAGAGTTTGTTTAAAAAAGAAACAGTGTCTGGGTAAATCACAACTCGACAGTGATTCCTGCGGATCAGTCTTGAATATCATTTGTTATTAGTTGCTCTTCATGACGGGCCGGGAGCCAGAACCTTTGATCGACTCCTTGTGGGTTTAGATTTCATCCAGCAGGGGCCGTGACAAAAATAAATGATCTGATCTTTGTTGTACTGGCAGAGTGACAGCAGCTTGGTCCAGGATGACTCACTCTCTCAGCAGCGAGCCATTCCTGACGCTCTCCCCCGACCCATCAGCCAAATTGCAGTGAGCCGACGCTGCTCGCCGCCCCTCGCTCGCCGCGGAGCAAGGTGGTCGCATCCTCGGGGCCCCGGCGGCACTCTTCACATCCCACAGGAGTGAGAACGTGCAAAGCAGTGAGCAAATGTGTTGGGAGAATTCCTGGCATTCTCCTGCCTGGTCCTGGTGGCCTGGCTCGGTGTTGGGTTCCTGGGAGAGAGGGAAGAGGAGCCAGGCGAGTCGGCTGCAGACTCAGCAGCTGACACCTCCTCTGATCTCTATCTCTTCCTCCAGCCATAAACCAAACCGTCTGACTTTTCAGCATGGCCGCCACGTAAACAGAGCTTTCCTCGTGGCCTCAAGCGAGTCTGCCAGTTCTGGCCCTGAAGGAGCCACGAGCTCTGACCAAACCTCAGTTCATTTCACGTATCTGGAAAATTCACATCGCAGAAAATGTTCACAATGGGAACTCTCTGGAAAAACCTGAGTATCTAATCAGTTTTTACTCTACTTCAGAACTACTGGAGCTTTTTTTAGACATTAACCCTTTCTATGAATTTAGCCGTCCACATATGAGGAACGCAGCAGGAGATTCTCCTGGTCTGACGTGTTCTCAGCACCAGGAACATTTTAGGAACATTCATGTGAGGGGGGTGTCTGGAGCACACAGGAGGAAATGTCCTATTCCAGCAAAATGGGACATAAAGTCCTTAACTTTAGGACGAGAGATAAACCGATAAATGCAATTAACTCCTCTAGGAAACATAGGCATAGGCAGCACTGTGGGTCAGCCGGTTTTCAGGACCTCATGCTAAGGGTTTTGTGAATTGACAGCCGTGCTGAGCTCGGGCTCTTCGGTGTAACATGTGACGCCCACAACACTGTTGAATCGCGCCTCGTTGAAGAGACATTTAAGCATCTTTCAGTTCTCCAGGGGTGAGAATGTGATTGCTGAGCTTCACAGGAGGTCAGTGGTCATGACGGGAGGCAAAACACATCCTTCGGAGTCATTTGTGGGTTTTTATCACAAAGGCCAAACAATTTACAACAATGTTTTGTTCTGCTATCATTGTGTGATTTGAATAATGAAAAGTATGGCTCTTCTTTGAAGCTCCTTAAAGCAATAATTTAGTCAAATGAATTTGTTTTGGTCTGTCAACACGCGGATCACATCAGACGGGACTTTGTTCTCGTTATTTGCATTTTATTTGTTGAAAAATCCCCAGGACAGGATGTTAGACTGGTTTCCTTTGTGCTGAAGGTCAGTCTGAGACCGAACGTTGGTAGAACGGTTTCACCACAAGCTCAATTAGTAGCTGCACCGGAGCTTTTGATCCGCAAACAAAGGTTTCACAGTTTTCTGACTTTTTCACTCTGTCAAGAAGATTTGATCGCAACAAGAACAAGAAATTCACTATGCTAAAAGAGAATGATTCAAGAATACCTGACATGTGGATTTTAGAAGACTCAACCAGGTTTGTGTGTAAAGATGGACGACATGACAGCTCCCAAAAAGAAAAGCCAAAGCGTCTTGATCGCCCCCTGTTGGCTGGCTGCAGTATGGGTCATAAACCCCGCCTTCCACATGTTAAAGTGTTGGATACATTTTTCTATAAGATGGTTTCTATCATTTGAATTAGTTCTTATCACACGGATGTTTGGTTTTAATTGGTTATTGGATGCTAGGGGGTGAAACGTCATGATTGACAGCTGACCCTGAATCTGCACGATGGCGTTGTTCATATCTGGGGTATTTATAGTCCATTGTAAAGAAAACAGGAGGTGAGTAACTATGGACAAAGTGTATGTGTTACCATTTTTAACCAGTTGTACGTCATTGTCTGGTTTGTCTGTAGGAAGAAACACCTTTTTTCCCACTGTCACTGCTCTATGACGTTGTGCTTGAAAACTGCTGTGTCACTGCCTGGGATTTGTAGCCGGCGTAAAAGTCACCTCTGCCTCGCTTCTTTTCCCCTCAGTCACTCTTCGCCCAATTTAGCAGCAGACACATCTTTCTCTGCAAGGTGCACAAGCTGTACCCTTGAACAGATATTTTTACAGGGAACACTTCCTCCCGACAGCCTGCACTCTGTCCTCCAGCCTCAAAGCTCCACAGAATGAAAATTAAAAGAGGTCGAGCGGATCCGTCGCTCACTTCAGCTACATTGCATATGTTTTACTATCAGTGTGTGTCGCCGACTGTCAGGCTCCCTGTGGATTTGCTGCTTTTTTTCCCTGTGTCACAAATTCTCAAAGCAGCAGAGAGGAGGGCAAACCCCGGTGCAGTTTGAAGCTGTTGAATTATACATGAGCTTCTTCAGCAAAAAGCTACTCTCAGGGCGGCACTGTTACAATTTTACAAGCCCTGGTTCCGTTGGAGTGAAATACAATGGTTTCCACCAGTCAGCTCCTCTGCTCGATAATGCAAAGTTTGTTGCCTGAGAAAAGGAAAAGGTCTCAGTGCCGGACATGGAGAGGTTATGATGTCAGACATGTCAGGGACCTCTGAGGAGGAATTGTACCATTGGTCCATTTGAATTTGTACGATACTTTTGGATGCAATTGATTATGATGTTGAACGTGATGTCTTTGAATGTCTTATTATAGACTGTAAATAAAGATGGACGACATTACGGCTCTCTAAAGTGAAGCCAAATCACCTTGATTGCCCCCTGGTGGCTGGCTGCAGTATGGGTCCTAAACCTCTCCTCCATGTTAGTGGATGGGACATGGATGACTGATCATCTTTATTTACAGTCCATGGTGCAGCCTCACAGAGCTGCTAACTTCCTGTAGACACTTGTTTTATCATATGAACTTTTATTTATCTATGTATGTCTTATGAATAATAACCTTTCCATCAACTGCTGTGATTCTAAAGCTTTAATCCCGTCTCTGTACGTGAAGGCCTGTGCAGCCTTGGTGTGTTGTCTCTGCGTTCACAGTTGGCCCGAGTGTTATTCGCCGTCTATGCCAACGATCCTGATGTCATTCCAGAGAAATCCCTCCCCCGTCTCCGGGTCCCCCCAGCTGTTGTTTCAATATCGTCTTTTAAACCCCATGTTAATAAAACAGTAATTGAAAGAGCTTTGCATCCTCCTGTATCCAGTTACTTACACTTTCGTAATAAAAGCTGTTTGTGAGGCTATTCCCCCCGGTGCATTGTCTTGATTGATGTGCATGTGTGGGTGTGCGTGCACTAAATAGATACTATAATTGCAACAGCTGACCTGACAATAGTGAACTGCAGATATTTCTCTCTTGCTCACGTCTCTGGTGTCTGCGTCGTCTAATTTAGCTCTAATATATTCAGTGGAGGTGAGTCTACAGGCGAAATCAATGTGCGCTGTTACTGTGAGCGAGGTTCCTTCTTCCTCTGACTGCTCTCTCGATACGTCGAACGTTCTCTCGCTCAAGTCTCGAGCCGCGACAATTAGTCGATCGATTGTTGAGTCGATTCCAAAATGAATCTGCAACTTTTTTGATAATCATCTGCAAACTTTATTTCTCAGGTTTATACGACTCATCGCGATTATACGAACTGGTGTGAGGTTGTAAAATATCTTCTGTGGCTTTGGAGGAAGTTTTACAGAGGTGGAAAGATACCTTACGGGAAATGTACAATGTTGTGTTTTTCAAGCTTGCGAAATAATTAGGGTTTGTCTCAGCCTCAGCTGCATCAGTTTTAACTGTACTTGTTTTAATCTATCTTCTCTAAGTTTTCTAACTTTATTAAAGTCTTAAATTCTTATTCTTAGGGTCTTATTTCGTATTTCTCTGTATTACAAATCACATAAATATACTTGATATGTCGACAACTATTAAATATTTGAGGATCTTGTTGTATTTTCCTGTCAAAGTGCATTCTGGGGGATGTTTGCGCAGCAGAAAGGTTTTATGAGCAAACAGCAGCCTCAGCCTTGTGCCAGCACCAGAGTATTATCTGAATTAATCTGAGGAGCGTAGTAGCCACTGATTAACAGTGCCCGCTCTCCATTGATTTAAGTTTCCCTCTGTCAATAACCCAGTAGTTTTGTCTATTCAGACTATTGGTTGCCATTGGTTTGCACAGTCATGTGCTGACACAGCAGCTCAGGAGGCTGTCTCATTAATTTGCAAATCACTCAGGTCCAGTCCGTCTGCTCCGGTGGGAACAAAGGACCTAGATTTTCCCTTTCATTATATTCCTCCAGGGATGATTCAGAGGAATGAAGAACTGCAGCATGTCAAATGAAATGAAAATAACAGAGTTTGAATCATAGGATTGTTCTAAAAAAAAGGTGTAGAAGGAGAAAAGACATGAAAATATCAATGTGCTAGAAACTAGGGCCGATGTTTGTATGTTACTATGTCTGTTCATGTCACGTCTGTATTCAGAGTTTGTCCCAGTGGTGGATGAAGTATAGAGATTGTTTACTGAAGTAAAAACAGCAATAGAACAGTTTAAATCCATTATAAGTAAAGTTACTGCACTTAAAATAATACTAAAGTGAAAGCAGATACTTATCTCTCAGTGTCCCTGTGGTTATTCACATATCACATTAATAGATTAGCAATATTCTTAATATTTATATGTTACTGAATTATTGTTAATATTAAAGCTTTAAAGTGTAAGTAGCATTTTAATGTTACAGCAGGTTTGATATATTGATGGAGAGTTCACCTTTAGCAGTACCAAAGTACATATGTGAAGTGTTCTGACTGAACATTTACGTTATAAAACATATCTTGATATTAATTTCAACCCAGAATACTTGAAATAGTCATGTAGATTTAGCCTGAATATGTTAAATATAGAAATATATATACATAATAGTGTATTTGAATACTGTATATGCATGTTGAATAACTGTCGATACATTTGGAAATATTGAAATTAATCTCTGTATTCTAAGATATATATGAAATGTGTTGTTTGTTTGTTGTTGTCTTGCCAGTCCGCTGCTGTTTATCAGCAACAAGACCTCTCCGGTTGCTAAGGTGGGCATGAGGCTCCCTGGTAGCCGACAGCACCTTGGGCCCCAGAGCCCGGTGCTCTGTGACGCACTGGGAAATCCCCCGAGCCCCTGTCACCTCCCAGCACCCTGCACCGTGCAAACAGGGATGTAAAGGTGGGGGAAACCAGTGCACTCACTTAAATTTTTTTTCGTAGTGTGTTTGTCATTCTCATCTCATAAAGAGTTTTAAACCACAACCTTCACTTAGGACCAAAAATCTGTCTTTGAATTTTAAATAATTGATAATGTGACATTTTTCGTGATATTTATCGTTATCTACTAATTATATATTTTTTACAGATTTTATATATAATATATTATAATATTTATTAGGGAAATATCCTTTTAAGACTAAATAAAGCAAAAATCCACTGCAGGTCTTCACTCTGCTCTCAGTTTAATAACGACGCCGTGTGATTTGATTCATGCAGGTTATATTTTTCCTTTTAGTTGCTGGGTGTGTTACTTACAATAATAACACGCAATCTGACCAGGCAAAATATTTGGTTGTGTAAACTTCCTGAACAAACAGCTAAGGACGTGTCAGACAGGATTGTCATTCGCTCTCCTGTGACTGGCTGTGACTGTTTTTACACCTTCCTTCTAAATAAGGCAGCAGGCTGCCAGGACATATGACCACCGTCCCGATTTGGGTTCTGGACACAGTATCCATCCATCCATCCCATGGTTGCTCAACACCAATGAAAGTCAAACACACACACACACACACTCACACACACTCACACACTCACACCCACCCTCCCTCCCTCCCCTCCTGCAGGTCTCCCATGTGAGAGAGAGCTGGTGTCAGGTCAGCCATAATTAGCTGGAGGAAGACCACGAAAATGGGTTAGTTTACCTTCAAAATAAAAGCAGGAATTAAACATCTTCGATTAGATATGACACGCAGTTCTGTTGAGATGAGATGCTGTGTTTATTAACAAGCTGTGATATACTAATAATATATTATAATAAGTGTGATGAAAACGACACTCTGGAGAGACCAGTGTTTTCATTGGACATTATTTACCTCAACTAGTAAACGCCCATTTTAAATTTAGATCCAACTTCTACAATAAACACCGTCTGAAAGTCCATCATGTCTTCAGGTGTCCTATTTTCAAACTGTCCAAAAGACAGATTGGCAGCTTGAACCTGCAAATGTATGGAATCTTAGCTTGATGATGAATTGATGTTTTTGATGAATTAACTCTGTGCTTGTCGAAAAATGTAAATCTTAATTTATTAATCTGAACTTTAGCTAAACGTATTAGTATTCACTTGTTAGTACCAGTGCTGGGGGATGAGTGAGGGGGAAACTTCAATCTAGAGTATATTGGAAGGTGAACAGAACAATTTCATTACTTCTCGGTACAGATCCATGGATTAAAGTTGAGATTTGGTGTTTTTGAATTCAAATATTGTTCAGTTTCCTCTTTGCTGTAAGATATTTAAATCTTCACGCATATACAATCGAGACATGTGTTCATTATTTAGTTAAGACAAGGTCATTGCTCGTCAGTGTTTATTTATCTAAACTATTAACTATAATATATGTTTGGTTATGATTATCCTAAATGGATGGACTGGAGACATTCAGAGTTCTGATGGGTGTTGGGTTGAGTTTATCGTGGAGGCCTTAAAATATGAACCAGATTCTTTTCAAACCCGTGGATCCATTTCATGATGACTTTTGCTTTGACCTGACGTGTGTCATTCAGATTTTCCCCAACTTGGCACCTTCTCTCATCGAGTTCGGAGGTTTGAGGAGATGCGGTGACGCAGGGACTCCCCAGGATGAGGGTTTTATTTTGAAATCTACCACAGGAAACTTGTCTCCTCATTGTGTGCAGCTTCTCCTGACACCGATGTGAAGGTGCAGCACTCCCCATCATTCCAGTCAGAACTGCTGCTGCTGCTGCTGGGGTCCTCTCTCTCCTCCTCCTCCCATCCCCTGCCTCTGATGGGGGTGCGCAGCGGTGAAGTCACAGTGATGTCATTGTAGGATGTGGGAGTCGGGGGCAAGGTGAGCTGGTTTTGCGGTGAGTGGTGTCCCCCCTCCTCCACAGCCAGCGTTTGCCTGTAGAGGGGCGCGGAGCGGCGAAAGATGATCATCGTCACCGGCACCAATTCAAGCTCCGACGCGCTCAGTCCCTCTCCTCCTGCTCACATCCCGGGCTATGGGGCCTCGGTCTGCCTCCATCCCACAACAAGCCTTCACCACCGCCACCACCATGCCAAAGGACAGGAAATAAGAAGAGTTGCGTTTCTAGGGCAGGTAACTTTGACCACGTGCCCCGACGGTGAACCGGATGGCCATTGCGCAAAGGTGCCTCTCCAGCATGTCCAGCGGGGCCAGGGCGCACTGGACGCTGCCGGCGGTTCTTGTACTGTGGACTTCTCTCTGCGGGATCGCCTCGTCTTACCCGATTCCCAGCAGGACTAACGCCACTTTGCTGGAGAAGAAGTGGGAGACGCTCTTCTCCCGCTCCTACCTGGGTATAACCGGGGGGAAATCGGAGCTGAACTGGGAGAGTGACTATTTGCAGGGCATCAAGAGAGTGCGGCGGCTCTACTGCAACGTGGGCATTGGGTTTCACCTGCAGGTGCTCCCGGACGGCAGGATAAGCGGTGCGCACAGTGAGAACCAATACAGTGAGTTGCATCCCGGAAAGCACGGATGGAGGAAACCAATGCGCAGCGGGGAGCGTAAAAGTTACTCCTCCTGCATGATATTTAATAGAAGAGGTGTGGGAAGTTTCCGAAAGCAAAAAGGTCCCGAGCCTCATATGCGTGCAGAGAGAAACATCCTCCCAAACCCAAAACATGACATGAATGCCCTGGAAGCAGTTCAGACGCACGCTTATTTTTACCCTGCAGCAGGACGCACGCACATGCACGCACACAAACACTTGCACACACACACACACACACACACACACACACACATTCATGCACATAGAGAGGGAGCACCGTGATGTCTAAAACGCATGGATCAGGGCTGATGGTGCACATCATCCCGGCGCAGTGCACCTGCAAGGTTACACCCATCACTGCTGCAGAGGCCACTACCACAGGCGCAGTGTGTGACTCTGTATCTCTGCTGTGCGTGTGCGTGTCTGTGTGTGTGCGTGTGTGTGTGTTTCCCTCATAACCTCCTGTTTCCTTCAGGTCTGATAGAAATCTCCACCGTGGACCGAGGAGTCATCAGCATGTTCGGAGTGAGGAGTCAGCTGTTTGTCGCAATGAACAGCAGAGGAAGGTTATACGGAACGGTACGTGTGTGCGCAACTCTACACACACACACACACACTCTCATGCACACACGCACACACACTGCTGAGTGTAAGACGAGTTCATGTGGCTGCTGCATCCTCGGGTTTATGAGCACTGTTGTGTTATTAATATTTCCTGATGATGGGGGGTTTCACAGTCCCAATTAGAGGATGAATCAGCGCCAACATCTTCTTCTCTATGTCAGTGCCACACTGAACAAGTAATCCATTACTCCATTACAAGTACAGGCCCCACATTCACATTTAAGTAGAAGTGCTATCAACAAAAAGTAATCTAAGTAACGAAGGTAAATGGCCCATATAGCACACAGCCTATTGAAATATAATATATGACTATGGTTACTGCTGCTGGTGGAGACAGAGCTAAATAGTTACTATAGTTACTACAGTAACTATCACTATAGCTATTAACTGTAGTGTAGTAACAAGAACTACGCAATAGCTAATAACTATACTCTAGTAACTATCGGGAGAGCTAGTAGCTATACTGTAGCAACTATTGGTACAGCTAGTAACTATACTGTAGTAACTAGTTACTATCACTAAAGCAAATAAATATACCACAGTAACTATTGCAATAGCTAGTAACTATGTTGTAGTAACAAGTAAATATTGCCGTCAATAGTGGAGTATTTGTCTCGTAGATGTAGTAAAACAGAAATATAAAGTAGCATAATATGGAAATACTCAAAGTAAAAGTGCCTAAACGTTACTTATGTACTGTATTTGAATAAAGAACAATTCTTTGTTACTTCCCAGCCACTGGAGTCTTAATATGTGATTTATTCCTCATAATGTTCATCGAAGCAGATTATGAACTTTGCCCTTCAGTCAACACCACGGCTGCAACATGTAGTCAACAGTCAACACAAGAGTCTGATCCTCAATCCAACAAACCACAGCACACGTCGTTGAAATAAGTTTTCAGTGGTTAATTCAGGAACTTTTTAAAAAGTAAAACCTGTCTGAATGTTATAAAATACCTGACCTTGACGTGAAGGGTTAAAAACTGCTCTGCTGAATTTTTAATGAGCCTTTCACTTTCATCAAAAGAGACAAATATTTAACTTCTTGGTGAAGAAACTAGAGCAAAGAGGAAATTCTTCTAAAATATGAATATAAATTAAATTTGACCTCCATACTTTTCTTATTACCTCGCACCGAGTACCAAACTGAAGTCTTGATCTGAATCAAACTCAAATGATGTTTCTATGCTTCTTCTGTTCAATTGATAAATATATTCTTATTAGAGATCATGTAACAGCAAGAGTAAGTACTTTTACACAAGTATTTGTAATTTTGAGGTACTTGAACTTGAGTAACTACTTGTACTGTACCATATTTTAGAGGCAAATTTCCCTTTTGACTTCCTACTTATCCGATGTTCACTTAATTTACCAGATCAATTTGTTATTACTCATATAATAATAAATTATGTATTACTATAGAATAAGCTCCTCAGCAGTATATAACTACAGTTGGCCTCGAGTGAAGTATATGATTCTGTGTTTACCTTTGAAAGCAAAGGTATATTTTGATGTTAACACATATCTACTTTTAATAAACCTTTCGTAACATGCTATTGTCACTTTAACAGAAATAAATTTAAGGAATTTCAACTAAACAATAATATAAATCTAATCTTAGCATGTAACACTATGTGCATTTGTCCTTTAAATTCATATTTTAGGTTATTGTACGAGTCGAGTGTTAACAGCGGTGAGACGAGTATCTGCTTTTTTGCAACAACATGCCTCCTCCTCCAGTTTCCCTCAAAGCCTTCTATAACCGTCTGTTTGCCACAGTAAAGGTCACGTGCGCAGACGTCGTGCATGATGACGTGACGTTCGTCCTGCGTCTGTCAGGAGATTTATTGACTCCTCTCATTTATCTATTTGTCTGATTGTTTGGGGGATGGGACTCTTTTTTCTTTTCAGAGAGTCTTCACGGACGAGTGCAAGTTCAAGGAGACTCTGCTGCCCAACAACTACAACGCCTACGAGTCTTTTGTTTACAAGGGCTTCTACGTGGCCCTCAGCAAGCATGGCCGCGTAAAGAGGGGCAACAAGGCCACCACCGCCATGACCGTCACACACTTCCTCCCGCGGCTATGAGAGAAACTGGCAATAACTCTGTAATTTGCACATATGGATGTTCTTCCAGGTAAAACAGAAATGCATAGTCACGATATACACACCAATGGACTGCGTAAGAAAACACAAATATTTATTCTGTTTATATATATGTATATTTGGATAGCTATCTTTGTATATGTATGCCATACTGTGCTGCTTATTGTTTTTACGGCCCGGGGGCGAGTCGAAGCCGCGGCCTGTCTCACTTTACCTTGGTGCTTGCTGTAACTGAACTATGTGTCACTTCCTTTTTTGAGATGGAGGATGAGCGATATCCTGAGCTTTTAAAGAGTGAAATGAATACGTTTTATTACCTCAAAGAACCACGTCACTATACATTTAAGGGATGCATGGACTTCCGCCCGAATATCTGCTACGTTTCATCGTTTTCGATCGAACCTCCGAGTGCTCGACGGCTCGACGTCAGCGGGGGAAAACTTAAATGCACTACCTTTGCTGCACGATTTTAAAGGTGCCTTGGTGTTCCCACTTGTGGCCCCCTTCAGCTTGCATGTAAGAGACACCCGCTGGAGTCAGAAATAGGGCTGACGCTCCGGAGAGGGCCTCAGGAGGGGAGGGTTGGGGGGGTGGGGTGGGTGCGGGGGGGGATTGACTATCTGGTTTATTTTCTTTTCTGTAATTAGATCGATTAAGTAATATACAATCTGTGGTGGAGACCAGAGAGTGGTCGGCCATGGCGACTGGCACGAGGCCACGAGTTTGACTGTGTGGCATCGCCAGCAAATACACAGGGTGGAACACATATCTATCTGAGCATGGAGAACGTTTTTTAGTTTTTGGTTTGGACCGGGCTTGCATCTGCACAGGAATCAAGCGAGCGGATCGGAGCACACAGTAGAGAGACGTATCCGCACATTGTCCTGGACGGAGCTCCTACACCAAAGTGGGTTGCTTCAGCTGCTGTTTGAAAATGATGTCCTCCGTCCGTCCATGAAACCAATGAAAAACTGTAAATAGCTGCAACTGTAAAGAAGAAGAAGACATCAGGAGCTTTTTACGCTGCTTTGTTGCAGTCGCCTGAACGAGGCAAAAAGAAAGAGTCCAGGTTGCACATGAGCCGTCGATGATGGTGCCTCCATGTTTCTTTTTTTCCGGTGAGAATCTGTTTCTTTCCCTCACGTTGCGGTTGTGTGTTCGGTGGGAGTATGTGTGCGCGCCCCGGGCCGCGTCCCCTCCTCGTGTGTGTGCTCTGCAGCAGCACTGCAGTGGCGGCGAGGTGTTGGGAGCTGGAGGCAGATAGTTATTAATGCAATTACAGATGAGCCAATCACGTGCCCCGAAGGACTCAAGGGCAGTGCAGTCGGTGGAGTGGCTGCTCCCTGGAGGATTTGTCACATTTTAGCGGTGGAAACACTGGCATCGGAAAGTTAGTACATCACAGCATCTTCTTCATATACAGATCGTGGAGGTGCACATGTGATCAGTTTGTTTCCAAAGCTGACGCTGTACCTCGCTTTGCAGACTCGCTGTCGGCATGTGGACCCCGTTTCAAACTTGTTTTCTCGCTTTGTGTTACTTCTGAGAATCTTAACGTGTGCATGTTCCCCTTGAAGTTTCTGCAGCTGTTTACTCTTTGAAAAAAAAAAACAGTGGAGGCTTGCTCCACCATCTGCCTCCATCCGTTCATGTGTCGAAAGAGGAAGCAGGGCCGTTTAAATCCAGGAAAGACGTATGCGAGGGAGGCGGCTGCTGCGTTTGTTGTTCGTCAGATCCCCCCCTGCAGGAATGACAGGCAGCCCCCCCACCACCACCTTTGGAGCTCTATTGCCCCCCCGAGCACCATCCACCACCCACCTCTGCTCTTCCCCCCTCGCCGCGGCGCTCACCCGCTGCAGGCAGGGACCTTTGGATTCCTGCTGTAACCCAGGAGCTTCCTCCTCTCCTTTCAGCCTTTTTTAGTTCAAGGTCAGAGTCACGGACCAGCCTTGGCCAGCCGGGGTGCTCAGCTATATGGGTCGGACTGTTTCCGTGAAACAGAGACACTGAGTGCATAAACTAACTTTATTTTATGCTTCAACAGATTATAAATGATTGAAGAGGTGGGTTTCTATGGGACAGGTGAGAAAACACGTCTCTTACAGTTCCCTGTAGTTCCCTGCTTGAATATTTCTGAACCAGTTCTGCTCCTCTCTCTGACTTTAAGAGCGCCACCTCTTTAAAATGCAGCTCCACGACATGCTCCCCCCTCCTCCCCTTTCCAAGTACTTGCATTGGGATATTTCTGGGGAGGGGACATCTGCAGAGTTAACGCAGTGTGCGAGGAGCAGGCAGAGTCGTGCCGAGCCTCACCTCTGCTGCTGCAACTCCAGTCCTGCAGGGCCGCTCCCTGGCCATCCTCAGGACGAGCCCCCTGCTGCTGCTGCTGCTGCTGCTGCTGCTGCTGCTGCTGCTGCTGAGTACCGACCCCAACATCTCCCATCACCTCCTGACACAGTATCACCTGCTGCTCTACTGTTGTCTACGACGCACAGATACACTCATAACAGTATTCGTCCCATTGATAAATCTATTTTTTTTCCATTCGCGAGTGCTGAGACCACGATGCTGAGAAAGTTCAACTGAAAAGACTTGTTGCTGTTGTAGACGAGGCTGCATGCAGAAGCACTGACGTACCTGCGAGGTGGGGAAGTAAAATGGTGGCACTCGTTACCCACCTCACCGTGTCCGACGTCTCGAGTAGCACCTTATTAACGACATCTTGATTATAATCTCACGCGGCGATTAAGTGAGTTTTCTGACACGTCTCAGAGCTGGATCCTAAACGAGTGATGGTTCGTGTCTAAAAAAAAAAAAAAGAAAAAGCTTCACCTTTCAGCTTTGACCAAAAGGAATCTTATCCAGATTGATCTTTTCTTTCCATCGCTTAAATCAAATTTAAATTCATTCAAGACGAGGAATCTTTTTTTAAAATAATGTTTAATGTCCTATAAGCATGTCTGGGCCCCCGAGCTTGATTGTGTGCTTCATGTGTTTTTTTGTTTTTTTTAATTCCTGCTCTGAAAGTAGTGAGCCTCCACTCTATTCCTCTCATCTCTGCTCTCATATACCTCACCTCCTGCCTTAGTTTTGGTTTGCTAATGACTGTAAATGATGAAGAAACAACCTCCTGTCACTTGTTTCTGAAAACAGACAATGCTAAGTAAGGATATTAAAGTTTTTTCCTTTTATTTTTGTACGTATGTGCTGTGCACAGCATTCTACTGTATTCCTGAGATACCAATAAAGGTTTGATTTTTTAAACGGTTGCTGGTTAAGTGTAATTACAGCATGAAGATACTCCTGTCTATCGAGAACATGTTTAAAAAGACAGAAAGGTCAAAGTGCTTGTGCAGAAAAATGTGATATTATAGTAGCCGACTGAAACAATATTTCCCTCTGATTAGAGTAAAAATCGAACAAATCACAGAGTAGAAATATTTAAGTAGAGCAGGAAGTACCTCAAATGTGTACTTTAGTGCAGTACTAACGTATAAATGTACTCAGTTACTTTCCACCACTACAGCACACCACTAAATGAACTAGTTTTCCTACAACTGGAAACAACTTTTCAGTTTCAAGAGAAGCTGTTGAAATGTCTTTTTTTTTTTATAACGGTTCACAGTTAAATGTGATTTTAACTCCAGCATCCAACTCTCAGCCTGACGCACTGTAACTTTCCAGGAAGTCAGTGAAAACTACATTGAGTGAGAGAGTGGCTCCCTCTGCCGGTGAAGAGCGGGGGTGTGGAGTTGGGCAGGTGCGTAAAAAGCAGACAAACTTCAGACTGTGTCAAAAAGTTTGATGTGACGATTAACTTCCTTAGTAAAAGTCTGAATTTGCACAAACTATAAAAGTCAGTTGAGCTCATAAACAAATAAAATGACCCTGATTTGATTAACAGGTCGTTTTTATAGGTTAATATCCATGTTTATTTTTTATTGCATAATTCAAAATGTTTCCTGTCCAAATAAAATAACCTATATAGACTTTGGAGCATTTGGTCTAAGGTGGACCAGTCGAGATGGGCCACCTAAAATAAGCCTCCTGTTGTGTGACCAGAGCACCGGGATAAACAGACAGAGGTGGAAGTGCCCTTCCGCTGCAGCACACCCGCACATCTGCTTCGGGGGCGAGCTGCTTTTTTTGTTTTTTTTTTAAACGCAAAGGATGTGAGCAGGAGTGGCACTCGGGGGGCTTTAAATAGGAACTGTCTCCAAACTCTGGGACAACACAGCATCTGCAAATCTCCCAGCAGCAGCAGCAGCAGAAACAGAAGCAGTGGAAAGCGCCGGTTTTGCTCCAGGATGGACGTCAACAGGAGACTGGGGATGAGGGACACTCTGCTGGCGCTCCTACTCGCCAGCTTCCAGGGATTTCCTCTCGGGGACGCAGCCCCGAATCCGTCCCCGCTGGTTGGATCGAACTGGGGGAACCCGAGGAGATACATCCACCTGCAGACATCCACGGATCTCAGCAACTTCTACTTGGAGATCAGATTGGATGGCACAGTGCGCAAAACTACCCTCAGGAGCTCGTACAGTAAGCGGTGACTTCACCTCTTGTTATTTTCAAGTTACTTGTTTTAGTGAAGGTCTGTTGTTAACATCCCCCTTCTCTCTCTCTCTCTCTCTCTCTCTCTCTCTCTCTCTCTCTCTCTCTCACCTGTGCAGGTGTGCTTTTACTGAAAGCTGAAACGAGGGAGCGCATCGCCATCCTCGGCGTCAAAAGCAGTCGGTACCTGTGCATGGATTTGGATGGAAACCCGTTCAGCTCTGTAAGTTGCTTTTCAATGAATTCACTCGATCTCCTCGTTGAACTTGTATTTGTCGGTTTCCTCTAACTTGGCACACGTGTGAGGTTTTACGCATCCTTGAAACGTTACTTTAAATATGGGGTTTCTTTTACGCACGAACATGATGCAGCAATGGGATGTCTCAAAATTGATTATTTTGATACTTATTAGATAACTCAGATCGACGACTTGTTAATTATTAATTGATGATCTCCTTAACATTTTTGTGTCCATATTTGGCACAATTGCGCGCTTTTACGCATGGTTTTAAACCACTTTTGGTACTTTTACGCACCAACTTTTTCATGGTTTCACTAACGTCCATTTTCACTTGATTATTCTACGAAGAAGAAAAATTGAATACCTCCAGTTTAATGTTCTGCCTCTCTCCTTCTCCTCAGCCCACCTGCCTGAAAGACGACTGTCTCTTCAACCACAAGCTTCTGGAGAACAACCGGGACGTGTACTACTCCGGCCGGACAGGCATCCTCTTCAACCTGGAGGGCTCCCGGCAGGTGTACGCTGCGGGTCAGAACCTGCCCCAGACCTCCCTCTTCCTGCCCAAGAAGAACACGGTGTCGCTGGAGCGCCTCCTGCTGCACCGGGAGAAGAGGAACCAGCTGGTGGATCCCTCCGACCCGCACAACGTCTACATGGGTCAGACCGAGGTGGGCTCCGACTCCCGGGCCGTGCCGGAGGACGACGCCGACCTGGAGGTGGAGGTAGAGGTGGAGGTGGAGGCCGGGGACGACGGGCGCAACGTGTCCCGGGAGACGCCGCTGGATCCATCCACCCACGACCCTTGGAACGTGCACTCCTCCAACCCCGCGAGCCCCCGGAGCACCGGCACCATGGGGTGACTTTCACGTGTGACCCAGCTTAGTTTCAGTGCGGGCGCCCAATTTACCATAATGTAGATGTAGGCTTGTAGTTCATAACCATGTGATACAAACAATATACAAACACAGACTTAACTTTAAGGAAAACAGAGGAAAGAAAAGCATTTCTTTCTTTTTCAGACTCTTAATCCAAAAAACAGTTTCTACCATCAATCATCCAGAGAAGCAGTGTGTTTATACACTGAGCGTAGAAATCATTACACTTGACTTGCAGCCCCTTTTGCACAATTCACATCATCTCTCAAATCCATTTTCAATATCACTTCTTTAACATCTGCTCTGAGACACAGGTTCAATTTATTCCTCAAAGTCCATTAAGAGAAATGTCTTTTTGACGTGGATTTCACTCATCACTGACCAATATTCTGTACATTCCCAAGTAGGTTTTGGAGATAAATGGAGGATATGAAAGCAGGTTTAGTTCGAGGAGATAACCGATGTGCCAAGACAAATTAGTCAAATCAATTCCCACCCGTTATGATAAGTTGTCACTCTCTTGCATGGAGATATAGTTTCAGCAATCTTTGGAAATGCAGGACCAAAAAACCCCTAAATATTAGTAATCCCAACACTTGGTTTAGTTTATTTGTGTGTGGTCTCTTCTCATCATGGTTTTGCAGCTGGTCTGAGAAACCCACATTTCAAAGTGACATTAACCCTCCGACAGACAGAAGCCTGACTTCAGCCTGACCTCCGGGGGACGAAAGGCCCTGTCTACTGATGTGAAACAAGGCAGGCGTGATTTTACATAACAGCACACGTTTACTTCAAAATGTGCATTGGTAGAGTTACGATGAGGTTTCGCTCGTATTTCAAAGTCCTACATTTGCTGAGTTGGATAAAGATGATTTGAAGTTTATTGTGAGATGTTGAACCTTAAAAACAATCACTTACATCATCTGTTTCTGCAATAATACAACCTATAATTCATGACTTGAAGTAATATGACAACAGGGTAAACGATCTTTACGGAGCAGTGATCTTGAAATCAAATCTGAACTCTTTTGATTTTACGGGTGCCGGGCACCACCAGCAAATGCAAATCCCAGTCCCAACGAGTATTTATTTATTTAAAACCATTCCTTTAGTGTTATTTATGGTATTTATATGAATGCTTTTCCTTTACAATGTACATATACTGTAAGAAAACGTGGTTTGTCTTTGAATGTATGAGCAGGAGTTGTGGACGGAGCGTTGCTTGAATTTGGGACAAAATAAACTCAAAGGAAAAAGTTGTGTGTCAGATTTGTGTCTTTTTTTGAACGTGTGGATCTTTAAACGTTGGTGCTTTGTGTGCTGCGTCATTTCCCAGGGACAACATGTACTATGCAAACGGAAGTCATGAATATGGGAGCAGGTTGAACAAATCGACCCAGTTTCTGTGGAGCTCCGCTCGTGAGCCGAGGATCCTGCACTTTTCACACCTCACTTAGCTTCATTAGCAAACGGGTCCACGAGCTGCGGCGCGATTTCAGCTTTGACCAAAGGTTCAATCGGGTCGTTGTCGTCCATTAACCTTTGAGGGAATAGCTCGACTTTTCCGCTGCTGTGGTGACGATTCCAGAACTTATACAGCTCCCGGGCAAGTAATAGTCTGGTCACAGATAACAGCATAACAGCTGAGACACGACTTCAGTTTTTACAAAATAAACAACATATAACTACCCTCGTGTAAATGAACATCTTGGGAATCTTTGCCAAATTATTATCTTTTTAATATTTATATTTTTGTTTATATTTGTTTGAAGAATCTCTTCGATTAAATCAGTCAAAATAAATGCCTTGGAGTTAAAAGTGCAATATTTCCCCTTTTATATGCACAAATATGAAGTATAATATAAGAATAAAAGTTGTTAAAAAACTTTAAATACTACAGTTCTTCAATATTTACATTCTTTCAACTAAACATTACTGTATATGTTTTGTTAGACGTTAATTCATAAAACACAAACCCTTTCTGAAAATATACCATGAATGACATGGTAATGATGAATCTATGGCAGATCCATCCATCTATAGAAGCCTATATGCGTATGTATTAGACAAGTAAAAGTATCATCCGCCCACACATACATAAATAATAATGTTGTTTCACAGCATTTTCAGACATGTGCATGAAAAACTCAGACAAAGATTTAGTTTTGTCATCTTATATTGCACGTAAAAGTAAAAATGAGCAGCTGCACAGGAGACTTCAGTGTTCACTAAAACATTAAATAGACTTTGGCAATAAAAGAGGTAATAGAACATTAAATATGGAGACTGACACTCAAGTCTTTACTGGCCTACAGATGGAAGGATCACATGTTTGATAATACAGTATCACACAAGTATTTAAATTACTGATCCACAGTAAAACATATAGATTACTGAGAAAACACCATTTACCCTGTTTATTCTTGTTCCAGTTACCCGTGGTAACTCTTGAGGTCTCGTATTTCCCTTTAGCGTTTGTTTCTTTACATGTTGAACGTAACGTGCACAGATGCTGCACACGCACAACGTCTACTCACTACTCACTACTCAGCGGCTGGGAGCTTTTGCAGGTGGTCCGTTCTGTTGGTGAACACGCAGCGAGCAGCAGAGAGGACCGAGCCGGACTCGGACGGGCTCAGAGTGAAGATAAAGCGGCTGATGCCGGTGTTTGGACAGGGTGCGATCATGTGGGACATCTTCACCCCTGCAGGTAGGGAGCACTTCAGGTCCTCCACAAGGTGCCCGATGGCTACGCGGATGTAGGCACCGTGGCTCACGACCAGAGTGTGGAGCGCGACACCCTGCAGGCCGTCGTCAGCCGCACCGACAGAGGGGACGTCCGAGGCGGCAGCTGCCATGTCCTTTGTAGCGTCTCCGGCGGATAACGCTCCATCGGAGGCGTCCGACCCAGACGCGCCGTGTTCCTCCAGCATTTGCTTGAAAAGGACTTTGAGGAATTTTTTGAATCGCAGCTTCACCTGGAAGCAAGGTGACATTACCCAGAGATCAAAAGGATTCCTCAACTGATTCTGCGTCCGCCATCAGCAAATGGCAGGAAGTCATGTTTGTTTTCTGTTAGCTGAAGTTTGGCCTCATATTTTTTGGTTGCAGCTTTTTGCAGCGAAGATTTGCTGCTGGTGATTTTAAAACATTTACATAAATTCTCCTGTCGTCTAAAAACACAAACCTGTTTTTCATTTTAAAAAGGTAAATGATCGTTATTCAACAGAAAAATAAAAAGGCGACTCCACTGAGTCTTGCAGCTGATATCAATCGACAAACTCTTAAATGCAATGTCCCAGAATGAACACTGAAGGGCGCTGTTGTGCAAGCAACACTCTTCTGACCTTGAGGTTCTTGGTGTGTTTTCAACTTTCACACTGTGACTGAATCAGCTTCTAAAATGATGAATCGTGACTCACCTGTCCTAAAGTCTCTCCTCCTGGCGGCGTGTAATCTCGACACGACTGGCCGGCGGCGTTGGCCATGTTCTTCAGATGCTCTTTGGGACGTCCCTCAGCGACACCGAAACCCTGCGAGGACGATGAAACCACTGGTCAGAGCTCATGACAAAAACCTGCTGTGGGGATAAAGGTGTAAATCTGTGACATGTGCAAGTTGTATGGAGCCCACGAGTCTCACCCTCTCTCTAAGTAGCGGCTCCAGAACCATCTCCATGCCAGAACAGTGAGTGTTGTTCCTCAGGATGAGTTCAGCTGTCTGATGGAGGAAATGAGATCTGAAGATCAATGACTCAAGACGTCTTTAGCTGCCAAAACACTTGAGAAATATTGGTAATACATGGTCAACACCGGTGAATCAAAACCCACAGACGCATGAATGGTCACACAGCTATTTCATATCGGGAAGTCATCCTGTTTTTCTCAATCAGGCGAAAACTACTGGGAAATTTTTACTGGTTTCACCGGGAGATTTGTCCCTGATGGGAAAACCTCAGCGTCAGCTCCTATTTAAGAGTTAACACACACATTTACAGAAGTGAGGAGATTTGAAACTCTGACTGTGGCACTGCGGAGGTGTTGAGAACCTTCAAATTAAGATGCTGTGGGTACAGTTACCTTCCTACTCCGTGGGTGGACTCTTTCAATAAACTGATGTCAGTGCTTCTAACCTGTACCGGTAATATCACTGTGTATGGAGCCAAATCATCACACAGGAGCTGGTTAAGATTTTTCATTCTTTATTAAGAAAGGAAAATGTGCATGCGGTCTGGCCACAGGATATGAGCCAGGGCTGGAATTACTTTACTGAAAAGGTCACTGACGTAAGACTGTTGCACAACGGCTGCATTGAAGTGGAGACTTTTATTCTCAGGAACATTTTAATCAACCCACACGAGAAGTTCCACCAACAACGTATGACACGCTGAAATAAATCTGATGAGTCGGACATCTTATTGAATCAAGCACGATTACAAAAGGAATCTGAGTTCACATTAGCTGTGACTCATAACATCAAACTATTTTTTACTCTCTGCCAGGGCGGTTGTTTAAAGTTCAATTTCATGTTTTATTTATTCTCTTCTTCTGTGCCTTGATTCTGTTCCTGGGAAGCTGTAATACGTGGATTTCCCCCATGGAGATCAATAAATAAATAATAAAAACATTAAATAAAACCTGAACAACAGTATGAGCGATCATGGAATAGAAGGAGAATGTCACCCAATGTTAAACCTCATGAGTTTTCCCACTCAGGAATGCAGCTCTATGGCAAAAGAGGAATACGAATCAGACTTTGGATTAACATGAGACCTTCCACTGTCACGTGTGTCACTTGTGAATTCCAGATGTTGTAGCCCAGCTGTGCGAGTCTGTCTCACCTGCACAGCCCGTTGTAAGTTACTGGTGAACACGTTGTTGAAGGCGATGTCTCTGAGGTACCTCCCAGCGGCGTCTCCCTGCAGCGACCCCGTCTCTGACAGGGACGTGTCCACGCCTTGACCTGAGGGAACAAGGAACATTTTTTTGCGGCCACAAGACAAATAAGTTTTGTGTCTCTTTTAAATTGATTTACACCTTTTTGCTTTTCTTTGTGTTTTCTTTGTCTTATGTCCTTCTAGTCATCTCGTTAAGCACGTCATAACATTAAGAGAGGGTGAGAGAGCTTATTAAAAAGTTCTATATTGTGATTATTGTTGTTGTCGTTGTCCCGTACTTGGGTAAATGTACTTAGTTACTTTCCACCTGAGTAGCTGACCTGTCCAGTCCAGTGTAACGTGAGGATACTCTAACACTGTGAGACTGCAGCTGTGTCCATGTTGAAATCCCCCTCTTGGTGTAACGTACCTTGCAGCAGCTTGTCTCTGTTGTACGTCGTTTCCCCACTGCGGGAAAACAACGTCGCTGAATTAGCTCAAACACACACAACTGGTTGTTTTTATTCGGTGACAACAGTGGTTTAAAAAAACCCCAAGAAGCTGAGTGATGAGGACTGAGCCACAGTGAACTACACACATCCAGCCGCCATGCTGCGCCAGTAGCCGGCTGACTGGTGTGGGACACACGGACACGAACCAGTTCCACCGTGCTCACGTTCTCTGAGGATATTAGAGTAGAATTAAATCTGTGAATGGTCACTTACTGTCTCACGAGGGTTAAACTGAACGTCAACATCTTCTCCTGCTGTCACTTCCTGCTTCTGCGCCTGCTTCTTCTTCTTTCCTGCTGTCTCGGTTGGCAAACGAGGAATTGGTGCATTACCGCCCCCTACCGCTACAGACAGAGTGAGGCAATATTAAAAATACAAATAAAAATACTATTGTTATTCATATTATTACTGTTATTAGACGAAGTAGTATTAATTATATGAATAAGAACATGATCTATATAATCTAGTATAAAGTTTCCTTGTATTTTCCTTCTATTGAAAATCTAATTTGTTGATCCCAAGTGTATCTCCATATTTTCATACATAGAATATAGATGTTCTAATATAAGTATTTTCTTTCAACGTTATTTTATCATCTATTGAGTTAACTTTAAACTGTATTATTATTGTAAATGTACCTGTACACATTGGATTACTGTTGGGATGACAAAACAACTCCAATTCCAAACAAACACAACTAGGATCAAAACTCCTCGTGTGTCTCAGGATGGATATTTCTGCAACAGGGATATAAAATACTCTTTAAAAATGATCTTGGCTTTTCAGACGCAGGTCTGTGAACTGATTTCTACACAATTATCTCACTAGATTAAAGTCACAATCCAAATAGAACAATTCATTCAGCAGAGAAGCAGATTGAAGTCTGCAGGACAAAAAACACCACTCCCATGATTTTAGCCAATTTATTGAGGAGAAATTGTTGAGGTACACTGTGTGGTTGCAGGTGGGAACAGTGGGAGAGGAGTTTGAAAAAACAAAAACAACCACACTGAACTTTGACAAAACATTCTCGTGGCTTGAACTTTGACAAAACGGGTACCTCAAAAACTAAACAATATTCCACTTTACTCCAAATGAACTGATCTAAACATGCCGATGAAAATCCAATTCCTCTTTCTGATACGTATAACATACAGTTCAGGCTGTTTTTTGACTTAGCACCAGCTGGATGAAATAACCTTTTGTAAAGTATAGGCACATTGAATTGCTCAGTGGAATCTGGCAGTTTGATATTTTTTGATTTAAAAGAAGAATTAGAAGAAGAAGAATTAGAAGAAGCACCATACTTCCTCTCATCCACACAGAGAAAAAAAAAAAAAAAAAGAAGAAGAAAGAAAGTGAAACCCGTCCAACAAATTCAGAGTGAAAACGATGTTGTGTGATACGAAGTGTGATGAGGTAATGATGAGATGGCCTCTCGCTCTATCTGTCCAAATTAACCTGAGGTACACAAACATTACAAAGAAGCAGCAAGAATATGATAAAATATAATTAAAAAAAAAATTAAAAAAAGATACAAATTAAACAATAAAAAGAATAAAACATGCTAATCAAAAATAGATCGGCAAAACACAAGTACAAGTACTTCCAGTCCCGCACCAAACTGTGTTACGTTCCCTCCGGTACACAAACAACAAAAACAGAAAAGCAAAAAGGAGACGTATACAAAAATTCATAATATAGCAGCACACAAGTGAATCACAATAAGGCATCTTTGTGTAAGACTAGAAAAGAAGAAGCTTCATAGCAGCAAGAGAATCATGTGTATAGTCCGTTTTTTGTCACTTTGGAATTATGTTTTACAAATTATACACAAAACATTTAAAAGCACGAACATTTTGTTCTGTTTAAAGCATGTTTTTTTTTTGTTTTTTTAAAAGGAAAAAAAACATTTGGCTTTAGCACAACAGAACATGCATGAACACAATAAAGAAACTTAAATGTCTGTTCTAATATATAATGAGGATTTCTGCTCTTCAGGGGAAACTGGTTATATACAAAACTTTCCGACTATGTAAACCCCTTCTTACCCACGTCTATAATGGAGAGAAGTCACAAAAATGGCAGTTTTAACATTTCAGTTCGGAGAGCAGTTTTACATACAAAGAACAAAACAATAAGAATAGTTTGGACACAGAATGTGTTGAACTCCTTAAGAGACTATTGGAAGGTTTTGGCTATGAATGAACAAAATTTCAAGTAAATAGACGCACTGGATCAAACAAAAACAAAAACAAAAAAAATCTAAGTCTACATGTGACTTGGCTTTACGTAGTTTCTATACTATTATACAATAACTGATTATCCTACGTCTACTCACCTGTCGAGGAATAGCTTTCAAGACAACGTGCGTTACCCCATGGGAATCCAGCCCAGAAAAAAAGAAAATCAAATAACTTAAAAGAAAAAACTAAAAATTGAAAACAAAACTAAAAATTACCCTACTAACCCACTGAACTCTCCTCAACCACCATCCCCTTACCAATCTTAAGGAGTGTGTTTTTAAAAGTGCATCAATATTGTTATAAGTCGCCCACTCTCCATAAAGTTAAATGGTCAAATGGATAACAGGAGAAACTGCGGCACGTCCAAACTGATCCGGGCCGACATCACCAGGGATTCTGTTCCTCCTCCTGTGTGTCACTCAAGTATCAGAAACATCATATAGCTTAAGTTAATTTCCCCGCTCTTTCATGACTTCTGGCATCCCCCCCCCCTTCTCGACTTTCCACGTGCTCGTCATCGTTCCCCTGAAAAAAAAAAAAAACTCAACAAACCTCTCGATCTTCACTCGTTTCCTCTCAAATCCTGTCAAAACTTTCCAAATCTCTTTTTGACTAGTAACATGACAACCTGGCTAATGCTAAATCCACATTTTAACTACAGACTAAAAACTTCTATCTGCTCTCGAACACCAACGTCTGAACGATTAAATGTAGCCTCACTGAATTCCACATGTACAGGCACTCAGGGTCCTGTGCTCCTCTGTGACTTTGGCAGTGAAATCAAGACTTTAATTGGTCTTCTCTTCTCACTCTTAACCTTTCGGACATTAGCCACTGCCGCCATCCCAGCTGTCCCTCCCCCATCCCTCCCTCCCTCCCTCCCGTCCTTCCTCTGTGAGCGGGCCCAGCCCACTCCTGGCCAGCACTTTTTAGCATAAATAAAGAGCAGTGCTACAGGTGCACCCAGTATGAGAGACGGAGCAGAGCGGCCACCCGTGGTGATGCTCCTCCGCATCAACTTCCTTTAAATGCCATGTACTGTATTTGATCAGCATTGCAATCATGCAAGGAAAACCCCAGTAAAACTGTGAATTGATAACTGTTTGCTAAAGATGATAAAAGAGTAACATAACTAAATGCTTGCTAAATATATACATTATTTATTATATCTTTTTTTTTTTGCTAGGTTGTATCAAAAGAAATATGTATATTTCATATAATTATGCTATATATATTTTTTTCAAGTATGAAAATATATTCAGATTTCCGTTCGGGGGAAATCTAAGGCACTATCAAGTTTTCAAGAATTAACCTTTTTTTGTTGTTGTTAAATAGCTTGTTTGATTAAATGTGGCCCGTACAGCGAGGTGAGAAAACACCCAGCCGGGTATGAATGGGGCAAAAAAAGGGGCGAAATTCCTTAATTTCTAATAGTTCATAGATTGTCACACCATCGCTCGTGCAGTTACTAGATACCCCCACCCCCCCCCCCACCTGTCTCGCTCACTCCGGCTAGTTCATTGGTGTGACGGGCACGAGTGGTGTGTGAGAGGTGGTCGAACAACGGCAGTTCACAAGTTGACGTCGCGTACATCTGTGGGGGTGCTGGACTGGTCCTGCTGCTCCCTGGCTTTTCTGCCTGCTGGGACCCCGTTCTCCTGCCGGTGCTGCTGGCCCTGCTGCAGGCTGGTGGCCAGCACACGCTCGATTTGCTCCTGGCACGCCCTCAAACAGTCCTGGAACAAAAAGGGGTCAGACGTTGTTACACATGCACACGTCACCAGCACCTCGGCTTGTGTGTAATTGCTTATAAAGACATTCCAGTAACCCAACAGCCCTGGAAGCACAACATTTTGTTTTGCATCTTTTGAACTGTCCCCACCACACATGCATGCAATCATTGGTCTCCCAAACAAAAAACGCAGCTTTTAGTCTGACTTTTCATTTTGTTAACTACCTCCAACGAGAAGGTTGTTTGTTTTAAGCGAGATCACACAAAAAACTAAACGGATTTCCACCAAACTTAGTGTAAAATATGTTGTTTCTCTAATTATACACCCAAATACTGCAGAAAAATGTAACCACTTTAATACAATCTGCCTCTAAAAGGTTTTTATCCAAACTCTTTGTGACTTTTCCTACAGATACCCGTAGATTCAAAGTTCAAAGAAAAACGTGCATGAAATATGTGAAAGTCCCATATTAGCACTGTCAGCTGGTTTTCTCAGCTGGTCTCTACATTATACACTAATTTAATTATATCACAATAAATTAAACAGTCTGTACATATATGGAGAGAGACCGACTCTTTAATTTTTACACCTGCACGCTGACACTCGCGTGTGAAAATCTAATGAACAAGTCGTTTAAGTGCTTTGGTCACATGCATGGCATACCAGCAGGGAATTATGGTTTTTGCAGTAGGTGGTCCTGTCTGCATCATGACCAGAACAATGGGTACCAGTACACGGCAATGCCAACAGCACCGAAACAGCGAGCTACAGGGTGGGCACAGGAGTGCACGTCTGATGTATGAGCAAAGGGTCCTAAAAGAGCTCTGTGGTGTATGAGGGAGAAGATAAGTGGAGCTGAGGCTCTGGATTCCCTCTCTACCTCCCTTCCTCCCCTTGGGGTTTACAGCGCGGCCAGTCCCATGTGGGGCCTAGAGGAAATGGCTTTGACCTACTGCACCCTGACCCTGTGAGTTTTGGTGTAAAACAGAATATAGGACAGTGGGGCCGGATGTTTTTGGACAACTTGTCTTGTGAAAGGGGGGGAATCGTCTCCCCGTCTCCCCTCTGCAGGTCCTGTGTTGGCGATGTGGGAGGTCTGCCTCGCTGAGCCGGCTGCAGGATTCTTAAAGAATGCACCAAGAGGCCAGCATTCCTTTGAAATGTACGGATAATTGGAACCCGATGGGCTGCAGTCGGGGTGCCTGTTGTGACGGCTGGGTTGCGGGGCACTCGTCACCACGGCAACGCAACCACAAGCCAAGAGGCAACCACGTTGTTCGTCTGGCACAGTGACTGCGGCCTATTAGGATTTCGGGGCCTATGAAGTGATCCACTGGTGTCACAAGATACTGTGACACATAAATCTAACACTGGGATAAATATGGTTCATGTAATGTTTATTTATATCAAATGTGATTGTATTTCTATTGTACAAAGCCTTTAAACTGTACAAACTCCATTTGAATTTTGAATATGCATATTTATGACTTACACAATGTATTAAAGTCTATGGAGTCCCATTTACAACCATTATATTTATAATAGAGCCCCTGTATCCAGCTCAAACTCTATTCTAATGTATGGTCTGAATTGTTAAAGGATTTAATTAAGTATTAAAAGTCTATGGAGACCCATTCACTCCCATTAAGTTAATAACACAGCCCTTGTACAATATAAAGTACAAGTGCAATTCAGTTGTTAGAATAGTCACGTCAATGAAAATGTCCGTCCACAGGTATGAGGACAGCTCGGTCAACTTTTTGTGTCTTCATCCTCACTTACTGGAATGGAGCCACTCCTTTGCTTCATTACGAACATATTCCTCCACCAGGAGGGGCACACAGCTAAAGTGGAAGCCATGTGAAGAAATTGCATGTGTCCTACCACAAGAATGTGGGCTCTGAGTTTTAAGAAGACATTCCCTCTGCCGCTGCTCTTTATAGCAGCAGTCTGGCTCCCCAGCCAAGAGCCAGAAACTTGCTCTGCCTCTCTCTCTCCATGAAAAGTAAATAGCTTCAATCTGCCACTACTGAAGTCATCACTGTTGTTTACTAAAGGGCCTTTGATGGTGCAGTCATGAGATTTTGCAATGATTATTATTAACAATGAATTGCTGCATTGATGTATGAATCTCCATCACTGCGGTACTCACCACCTCTGTGTTGGTGATCTTGGCCAGCAGGTCTGTCAGGTTGTCTCGACTCAGCCTCTGGTCAGAGTGGTCGAACTGGAGACCACATACGGCAGCTCCCATGCTGCCTGTGGCGATCATGGAAGGGGGATTCATCGCAAGGCGGTCATCTGGTGAAGAAAGAGCATTCATGTGCAATTAGTAAAGCAGCAGCTTTAGGCCACAGTGACGCACGGAAATTGCATTTGTAACTTTGATACGAAGCGCTGCAAAACTTGACACAGCCCACAGGAAGTGTGAGAGATGCACGCGAGGTGCAAACATCTGAATCATCCTCAGCTCCGCAGCTGAACCTGACTTTCCCACAGTCTGGATTTCAACAGACCGGGCTGCCACTGGAACCTGTGTGGTTTTCTCCATAGAAACTACAGCCTTGATTAGAAAAGCAGAGTAGGAAGCCTCCTACTCGCTGAGAAATGAGTTCCAGGAACGACTCCCTCCAGCACATATCGAAGTCAAGAAAGACTTGAACGACAACAGGCCTGGATGGAGGAGGCAGAGGACGAGTGCAAGTCATGAACAAAGCTGGGGGGCGACTTTGAACAGTTCATGATCTCTGGCCTCACCTCGAGCTTCAATTTTATGGGAAACCTTGGGTTGAATTCCCCAAGTATCTTAACTTCAAACAATTACATCTCTTTGATTCAAGTTTAAGAAAAAAATCCAGATCCATGACAATGAAATCAAATGGAATTTAAAAACAGATATCTGTTTCTGCTGCATCAATTTTGGTACTTTTTTTATAAACTGTCCATTGTGAGAATGTTAGTGCACAGTGCTACATTGCTGGAACTTGCCCGCCACAAAAAGGCTTTAAAACTTTTAACTAATCTCGCATTTATTCCTCAACTGAGAAGAGAAGCAACATCCCCTTCAGTAGCTGACCAATGTGAGTAGGTCTTATGCTACATCCACACTACGAAGTTCTTAAACGCAGTGAAACCCGCCCCTGGTGCTTTTTCAGCCGTCCTGATCAACGCTGATCTCGAAAAGGCAGGGAAACGGCAGACACAGCCTATCAGATGGTCGCAGCCCAGTGCCACCCATTCCTGGTGGCCTGTTCGCTTTGATTAAACCCTAGAGATCGGCCTGCTTCACTACGCCCATCTTTCTCCTCCCATCTTTCTCCTCCAGGGACCAGCTGTCCATAGGAGGAGCTCCTCCATCATAAGAATAACATCTCAACTCCATATAAAACTCCAAACATTTACATTACTGCAGAACCACAGCAGGCCTCCTTTTTTTTCCACTGTGGCTGCTTTGTGCTTGGATATAACTAGCTGCTTATGAATAGCAGAGGCGACCACTGAAACACACCCAAATATAAAAAAGAAAAATAAGTGTGACACTAAAACTTTGCCGAACAAGGAAAGAAACTCATTGAAGGAGCCTATGGTTCCAATAATTAGCTCTAGTAAACAAGTAATTATTGGCAGGATTTCACTGCAATGGCATTTGTGGGGAATTTTATTGCACTTAAGTGACCTTCTTTGTTTTATTTCCTTCATTGAATTAGCTGACAGGAAGTGGCAGATGAAAGTCAGCCTTGTGACAGAGGAGCGCTGCATTGTGTGTGTATTAGGGGATCCTGCAGTCGTGTTTCCATCCAGGATATGAAAAATATTAGAGGGTTTCCTTGTATAGACAAAGGAATGCCATGAAAATTCACCTAGGAAGAGGCCTAAGGGGACATCTGAGTTTGAGCTCCTCCAGAGTTTATTCTGGACATGACGCCAGGATGGGAGGAGGAAGGAAGATCACTCGAGCATTGACTTTTTTAACCTGGAAGCTCCTCTGTCAACAAACAGGACTTAGGCTGCACCTGAGTCATCCAGCAAAGTACGTGTGCTGGAGCAAAAGTTAAGAGTATGGTAAAAATCAGTACCATTACCATATACGTAGCTAATCTAAACACAGCACTTATACAATTTTTCTCAGGGACTTTGTAAAGAAATATGGTGATGACCACTTTAAGCAGCTTTTTGCAGCTGCTGAGAAAAACCCCTCCTACAGGCTGTGCAGGGAAGAGAAAGTGGATAAGGCAGCCCGAGAAGAAAGAGGTCACAGATGACTCACAATGGGAGAATGTTTGTGTGTGTGGGAATATTCTGGTGGATGTGGCAATAACAAGCCAGCAGAGCAAGCACGCACACAAGGCATATGAAATGATATGAAGCGGCGTTACCTGTGGCACAGAGGGCGATGAATGTCAGCGTGTGTTTGCGCACCATCGCCAGCTTGTCTTTGGGAAGGGGCAGCCTGCGTATGATGTGCTCTATAAAATCATTGGGAATGACTGAGGCCATGTTCCACTTCAACTTCCCCAGCACCACCAGTTCCCAGTCCTGAAAGAAACCAGAAAAATTAAAGACGAGTTCAACAAGAGCTTCGAGGCAAAAGCCCCCACAGTCTGAGGGGTTAAATGGCGTGATGCCATGCCTCCATTGACCATGAAAAGGATCACAGTCCATCTCTATTCCCAGAGGAAATGGCTCTGTAAGAGGAGCAACATTTCTTCGCTTTATCTCTCCTCACTGTATCTTATTATCTGCATGCCATTCTCATTCCTCGCATCCTTTGTGTTCATATCGCCGGCATGTGACAAGCTTTGCCCTGCTTAGAGGCCCTGCCAATGAGAAAGCTAGCGCCTTCCTTCCTGTCACAAGCCTCAAACAGCTACCATGAGTTTGCAGAGCACAGGCAGCAGCACAGAGCTGACTCTTCACTCAGTCAGAGAACACTCAGTGAACACATGAAATGAGTTAATCTCCTGCATGTTAATGACATGTTCTACTGTTTGGTTTTCAGTCATTTAAGTAAGTAGAGCATGTGTGAAACTTGTTGTGTAAAATGTGTAACTCTACACAACTCTACATCATTCAAAAGAAGGAAAAACACATTCATTTGTCGTTATCATCGGCGGAACTAATGACATTTACCCCAAACAGAAAGATATCCAGACGCCTCAGGATTGTCATAAATCTTGCTTGTAAAAAGAGATTTAAAGAAACTATAAAACTAAATCTTTCCAGACTTTTTATTTTTAACCATTTATTAGAGCCATTATTCTATTTTAGTCTTTCAAGTATTTATAAGTCACGATGTCAAATTTTTGTGCCACTTTCTCTTGTACAATGACAATGAAGGATTTCTATTAACACTGTGTAGGGAATTTTTTTAATCATGTCACATACTCACAAATTTCCATTAAGAGCGGCAGTTTTAAATGCTGCTGAACTGTATTGTAATAACAGGTGTATATTATTATGTCCACCTCATTCATATTAATACACCAGATGTTGACTGAACTATGACTGTCGACTACATGATGAATAAATGCTGATGATTTCAACTTCACACTTCCTGTGTCACCCACAAGTAAACGTAAACGACAAAACCCCGACAGCAGCAGGGGCACCCCCCTCCGACGCTGATCTGTCATCTCAGACGTCAGCCATCATTTACATTTACGTTGGTTTCTAGCCGAGAACCTGACACATGCTTTGCATTTAAACCATTTAATCTAACCCCTGAGGAGATTATTGACTGTGACATGAGCGGGGCGGAGGTTTGTTGTCCGGGCGCTCACTTCCTGGACAGCTGCCACGCACACGCACACACACACGCGCCCTTAAACTTCTCTGCTGCACCAGTACAGTGTTCATTACAAGGAAGAGCTGCAACATCTTTCACTGGCTCACGGTGCGTCCTCCGAACATCCTGTGAGGATATCCAGGAATCTGGAGTCTTACGACAATATGGAGCATCAGATGGGGTGCATGTCATTTCCCTCAACCGCTCCAGGCAACACAGGAAGATGTATAAAGAACATATGGAGCCATTGGCTAAAATAAGATACGGGTCAAATGGTCAAGACCTTATGTTTTCTCTTGTAGTCAAAAAGATAAGTAAAAGAAAAGTCTGCACAATAGTCGTAACAATAATTTGATTCAGTTCTACTTCTCTTAGCCTTGGCTATGAGAAAGTAGTTACTCAGAATCATTGAAAGTTTAAGCATAAAATAGCTAATTCAATTTGCCCATGTGGAGAATGTTTTGCTGATTTCATATCCTTGTGTTTTCGGCTGTAAAGTATTGTTGTGAATTCCATAAAGGGATACCCTCATATGGATGCATGGAAGTACAATGAAAGTGCTTATTGGGAGGTTTTAGAGAATGCATTCGTCTACATCTCTTGGGAAACCAAGAGCACATCCATTATATTTAAAGATAAATCCAAATTCTATGCTGCATAACTGGCACTAGATGGCAACACATCCCTCTCCAGTCCACATGGAGCCAAAGAAAGGATGTGGCTGTTAATGTGCACAACTCCACTTATGGGGAAAATGGGATACTTCCTGTGAAACAAATTAAGCTATTACCATTATAAAATCATCCCAAAATGTAATACTGCATTAAATTGTTCATGCCTCCCAAGAATGAACGAACAAGCACACGGATGGATGAATGGATGAATGGGTACATGGATGGATGAATGGGGGCTTTTGAAAGTGCAGTTCTTACCAGCAGCTCCCGTGGTGAGATGGAGTTGTCGGTGTACATGCAGAGTTTTTCTGCTGATAGCGGCCGGCTGTCTTTTAACTTGGAGGCCAGGAACATGCACACGGCTCCCAGGAGCTGCAAGTAGTTCTTTCTAGTCCGCATCACTGCTAAAAATCTGTCCAAATAATTAATGGCTAAAGGGAAGACATCCTCGTTGCTCTTCTCCTCCTCACACACCTAGAAAGACACAGATATATAAGGTGGAAAGTGTTATATTATAGTATTTAAAAGAGGGGAAATTCTCAAATACAACTAGATGGGATGTGAGCATTGGTTTTGCTTACAGGATTGTGTTGTTTTTTACATGCTCGTGTTTAAAATAGGTTAATAAAATTGTGACTTTAAACATATCTAAAGTCATGAGCTGCAAAATCAGGACGAAAAGCTAATTAGCTCAATAGGAAGTCGTTCAGCAAAGAAGAAGAAGAAGAAAGAAAAAAAAAACTCGCCTCCTCTTCCTTGTTGGGGCTTGTCGCGTTTTTTAGAAAATATTTTAAAATTAGACCAAACAACTTGGGGGTTTTCAAAAAACCTGCAAAATGTCCCCAAGTTGTTTTAAAACACTTCCCGACAGTTAGAAACAAGAAGCGGTAGCTAGCTTGAAGTGGGTTTTTTAACTTTTTAAAAAATGAAAGTGGTGTTGCACTCACGTCCCCCCCCCCCCCCACCCTGCCCTGCCATGAGCCTGCATAAAAGTTTAAAACAATTAATAATAATTACACCGAGGGGGGGAAATGTCCATTTTCGATATTGTTAATTAGCCTAAGCTCCCCCTGTGTGGTTTGAGCTAGCCGGCTAACAAAAAGCACCAGGTTATTAGCGGTTAACCGATGTAAATATCAAGCTAGGCTACTTCTCTGAAGTCGACTTTGTCTTCGTGCAGGAATTTCCGTCTCTCCCACGCGTTTCGGTGAGTCATTGTCATTCAATTGTCAAATGCATGACAAGTCTCCCTGGCCTAAAACACCCGGGGTTCGAGAGCTGGCATTTAAAACAAATGAAATAAAACGTTCGCGCAGGAAGCTAAAAAGGAAAGAAAAGAGAAAGTTAGCTTAAAAACGCATCCACAGCACGAAATGCTCCACAAACCTCGTGCATCCAGCCCGCAACCATTCGTCTCATGTAGGGCTGGATATCCGTCTGCACCCGCTGGAAGTACGAGCACTGCGGCAAGAACCGGTCCTCAATGGTTAATAAACTCTGCAGCACTCGGTCATCGTACAGGATGTTTGGGTCCGGCTGGGCTCGCACGGTTATGTCCGACTCCAGGCAAAACAGCTCCATGACTCGGGCCCCTTCTTCCCCCTCCTCCGCTTCTGCTCTCTCTCCCTCGTTCTCCTTTGTTTTAATGGCTAAACTTGTGAGAAGGAATTCAACTGGTGTCAGACGGTTGTTGAGAGTGGAGGAGGAGAGGAGGAGGAGGAGGAGAAGTGCCCAGGACGAAGCATGAAGAGGAGATGACTGGGTTCGCTCCAGTCCTGCTGCCTCCTGGTTCACTTCTTCCTCTGCGGCTGCTCGGAGGTCCGACCGGCCCCGCGGAGCAGCGACACATCCGGCGAGACCTTCACAATAAGAGCCTCTGTGGAATGAAGGCAGTGGAGACAATGTTGATTATAAAACACAGTTCATACACAGAAGGTATATTCAATATGCTATATGTATATATGTATATTAGTTGCTGGACAGACACATACAAAATTATAATAACTTTATTTTTATAGCACCTGTCATACACAGATGATTATTATATGTATGGTGTTGTACAGACACATTAAAAACAACATAGAGACTAGATTAAAATGATAATAAGCTTTATTTGTATTCAAGGTGCAGTACAGAGACATCAAAAACAACAGAGACAATATTACAATGATAATACACCTTTCATACACAGATGTTTATTCAAGGTGTTGGACAGGGACATAAAAAACAATACAGAGACTAAATGACTAAATAAACTTTGTTTGTATAGCATCTTTCATACAAGAAATGCAGCTCAAAGTGCTTGACACACAATCTAGATGAAAGAAATGTTTCTTAAAAAATATTTTAAGAAACATGAGAACATGTTAAAATGACATTTAAAAGAAAAGGAAATAATAGAATGAAAAATATAAAAACAAATACAATTTTATTTAATAAATGCATAAAAACTTAAAAGAAAGAAAAACGTTTCTTTGTTTTCTTTTTGTCTTTCTGTTCAAAGTCCATTGCATTCCATTACTCAGTATGCACTTTACATTTCCTCTTAAATGGCTGAAAATGTGTTGTATATTAACTTCCCTGAAGGCAGCATTAGAATAATTATCAGCAAGAATGATGCTTTATAGAAAACTGGAACGATGCCATGTAGCTGCACTAGTCCACAAATCATAGACTATTTACATTTTTTGATGCAGTTTATGGTACAAATCAGCACCGTAGCACTGTCTGCAATTAGACCTTCATATCTCCAAGCCCCAACCCAGCTGGCCTGACACATGTGAAGACAGTGCTATAAAATGTAGACCGAAACTCATATTCTCCCTTAAAAGGCTAGCAGGTGGGGGGATAAGTGTGTATAAAGATTATTAAAAGCATGCATGCCCAGAATTGGTAAAATGCTAGCAGACATACAGTTCTTCAGCCTTTCCTTATCTGCTGTTAGCTACAGGGTGGCCTCTGCATCAACGTTTTATTACTCAGTTTCAGCTAATAGCATCATGATCTTTTAAGTGTAATTGAACATGCAACGTAATTATAAAGGAATACATTCTTTCTTGAGACATTTTCAGACATGACCTGCAGGTAAAAGCCAGACAATTGGCTACGAAGTTTGGCATCTTCAATGGTGCCTTCTATGCATGTGGCACCGCCTTTCACCGGGAGATATGTGTTGTCTGTTGTGTGTTAGAAGCCTCATCAACCTTCCCACTCACTCGCGATGAATCCTGCTGGGGATCCCCTGCTGTGTTCACACATCGGATTCTCCTGGATTAGTTTATACTAGGAGGCCAGGCGGAGAGAAATTTCACACATGTTTTGTTCAAATTAGCTAACATTAGGATGCTAACACACAGGACTCTGATTGTTAAAATAGCTAGCTTAACATATCATGTTAGCATACTGGTATTTAGCATTTAGCACAAAGCACCACAGGGCCAGAGTCTCACCAAATTACAAGTGTGACTGTGGACTCTTGGTACACAACTGCAGCTTTTGTAGATGTTGCAGGTTTTGGTAATATGGGGTAGCCTTGCTCAAAGTGAGTACACAGACTTTGAACTTTTAAAAAACATGGGGGCTGGTTGTTGCACACATCCTTATGGCTAAGGGTGTGGACGGCATCTCGAACCACCAGTAGGGGAAAACGTTTCCGTAAAGGAATTCCTTTGGCATGGAGGCAAGTATGAGGATATGGACATCAGCAGAGAGTGCTTTCGAAAAGTGTTTATTATTTTGTCCTTCTAAGACAGGATCTAATCTGTAAAAAGGTGGGGGTTATAAAAGAGGAGGAAGTTATGAAGTTGTCAACTCCCTATCACGTTTGATCTACGAAGGTCGTTTCATTCCCTTGTTGGCTCCCTGTGCCAAATGTTTACAATAAAATGCGTCAAAATTTGCCGCCTCCAATCGCATGCAGGAATATTAAGAGTCGAGCTGAATGACAGTGGTTGAACTGCTTCTCACTGGAACAGCTTCACAAACGTCCTCCTTTCACAGCCGCCACCAGAGAGCTGAATGAGATATGAAGTTTCAGTGAGAAAAATCGAGGAGTACTGTGGAGCTATTATGAGAGAAGACTGTGAAATGAGAGTGGGAACTGTCTGAGGGAATGTCAAGGTTAGCAAGATTAGTTCTACTTCAAAGGGGGGGGGGGTGTATGTATGAGAGGATTCATCTTAGAATTGAGATTTCGTGTCAGAGGGGTTATCCCTTTGTGCATGGAGAGGGATGACAAATCCCTGGGTCGATGTTTTTGTCAAAAGGGGGTCTCTCCACAAGAGGCCAAAGAAGCCCCATACCAGACATTCAAAGCACTGACACTTGAGGGAAACAGAGGTGTTAGACAGATAAAGCACCCTTACCCTGTTGCTGCTGTTTGTGCATGTGTCCTATGATAACACATGTCAGCCGCTATCACACACTCTGGGCTGCACAGAGGTAATACAGAGCGGCCAAAGCCCTGGGAAAACGTGGAGGAGCGTGAAATCACCTTGATCCAAAGATTCCTGCTGCATACCAGTCCACTGAACCCACCAGAGCACAGGGGCCCGGAGATGGGCAGACTGCCACAGATCAAGAGAAAGACAAAGAGAAAGAAAGAGAAGAGGTGGAGGGTGATAGTCAAGATCTTTAATCCTAGTGATCGGTTTAAAGTTTAACATCATCTCATGCATTTCCTGTGCGAGATCAAGTGAGTCGCTCCATGAGGGAGGCCTCTTGGATATAAACACTGGATTTGCTTTTACATGGCAGTTTCAGGGCTAAGCTTGATTACAGGTTGCCCATGTGCTCTGAGTGAAGCTGGCTGTTTGGGTTTACTGACAGTAGAGGAAAGGATGCTATGGCTGGAATGCTGTGGTGTGAACAGTGGTGAACACTCCTCCCAGCCACTGACTGATAGCTGGTGTAGCTCAGCCAGTACAGTAGATAAAGTGGCTTCTGTCTGTCACATGGTTGCAGACTATGTGCTTTCCCGACAAGCTTGTTCACCCCACTGGAAGTGGGCTAAACACCCGTTCTCGAACATATAAAGTAGGTGACATAAATGTTCATGGGTAGGTTTTAGCTCTTTCACATGCTATTCTGGTCATCCTATCAGCGGGTGGAGTGCACCTCTATTGCTGAGCATCACACATCAAAGCTGTCCTGTCACTGCCACTCACTGCAGAGGGGCTGAGGGGAGAAGTGGCGTTCAGCAAGTAAAGTGCAGGATTGGAGAGCGCTCCGTACAACTATTGCTGTGGTTTCCTTTGCCCGGCATCTCCTAATTATATTTGTTTGAATGTGTAAATTCCTACTTCCTCAGTTCTCCATCAATCCTTAACATGTAATGGGGAGCCCTGTGGTGCAACCAGTTAATTTGCGCTCAACCAGGCAGGGAGATTAGAAAACAAATGGAGCGTCGTCAAATCAGCACAGGAAAAAAAAAAGAGGGTGTTCCCCTCACAGTGTCCTAGGAATGTTTTGGCTAAAGTGAAAGCCATCATTCAAACTGAAATGCCAACGTTGAGGAGACAATGACGGGACAGACGGCAACATCCGGGCCTGGTCTTTAGTTGTCTTGCTCTTGAACACAAGAGGGTTTCTTTTCTACAGTTTGGGCCTTGGTCACTGTTGAATCCCCCCCCCCCCCCCCTTCCATTTAGTCTGTATACAAGTCTGACGTCCGGCAGCTTGCATCCCTCACTCCTATCAGAGTCTCTGAGAACATTGCCCTATTCTCCACCATGCACTCAGGAGTAATAACAGACAAGAGGAGGGGAGAGGAAGAGGGTTCATTTTAAACAAAAGGAGTTCTATGAGGTGACAGGAACAAGGGGTTTAGGTTTGTTCCTGAAAATGCTCAATGCTGCTTTAAAGGAACAGTTTAACATTTCAGGACATATCCTTATTCTCTGTCGAGCAAGAGTTAGGTGACGAGATACCACGTATATCCCTCTTGTTTAATCCGTACAAAAAACTAATTGTAAAAACGCCAATCTGCTGTTTAACATGGGGCTATATGTCAGACTGTTACTTGGTCACTGAGTTCCCATGTACATCCCCCCCTGTAATACTATATAATTTGATATTTTCACTCTCACAAATGAGATGTAATGCGTTAATTTGTGAGGTTTAAAGGAGCTTATAGGGTGAATTTGTGACAGAGGCAGGGTACCTGTTTCCTCTTGATACAAGAGCGCTGTTGATCTTATCATCTAATTCACAGCCAGGACGTTTCCCAAAACAAATATCCCAAATTTAAGTTATTTGTATTTACACTCATATCTCTAGTTCCTACCCTATTCTTGGAGAACACACATCTTTCTGTGTGGGGGCTGGGAAGGGACACTCAACACAAAGGAAAAGCCTGGATTCAGTCATAACCGGCAAACGACATAGGTTGGATTTTAAGTGAGTGAGATCACATCCTTTCAATTTCACAGAGAACAAACTTCATGTCTAGAAGGAATCATTTATATCTGGATATCTGGATAAGATGGGATTTGCGTCTGTCCAAAAGAGAGCATGCATGTAAAGTAATGTCCATGTTCACGGTATGAGAGGACGGCATGCGTCTGCAAAAGAGAGTGATGTTCTTCATGGCTGCATGCAGCTAGATTTCAGACTGTATATAACTCTGCAGTGGGGGCCCCCTTGTTCTGTTCCAGCAGTTGACTCTGAAGTCCCCCCACTTTTCCTGTTCATTTTCCTCACAACACAGATGTCTCAGGGCGGCAATGAGGACGAGGGGGGTGACTGGGCCACGGCCAAGAGGCAGCGGCTGCCTGTCACAAGTGAACAAGTGTGTGTGGTCAGAGATTAGGGAGGGAAGGACACAAACAAAAATTCCTGCGGAGGAGCTCCTGTGGCAGCTGTGGCTTTCTGAGTGCGAAGGATGCTTGACAACTGGAGACGCCCGATTGGCCTGCAAAAGATGAGTGGGTGTGTCCTGGCAGTGGCCCGGCTTCCTCTGTATGATCTTAAATGAGAAGAGTGACAATTCATCAGGGACAGGATGTCCAATAGGAAGACAGATCCCAGGGGCAGATAGAGGGCCTTGCAGCTGGCCAATCAATGACCTTGGATCAAACAAAAGTTAGTCGTCTTTCTCTGTCCTTTACCTCAAACACATTCTGTGCCCATTGAAAAATGAGGCATTAATCAGCAGCAGACGGCTGAGCAGTTTCCAGTAAGTCATTTTGCGCCAGTTTATTTTAAACCAATGGGTCCCACTGTTCCACAAATAACATTGCTTTCTTCATCCATTCACTTCCCTTCAGCTCTGCAACATTTCCACTCCTGCACACTTACATCTCCCTCCTGAGAGAGAGGAGGAAATGGGGGGCCTCGCAATGTGAACGAAAGCTCTTTGAAAGTGGCTCTAGTGAGGCGATATGCTACTTATAAACGGCAAGCAGGGAGGGTTTCAGGGTCGGACTTCTGGGGCCTGGACTGTCTGGGAGCTGCCTGGTGTTTTCCTGTGTGTGATGCATTCTAACCCTGGGCCCCCTCGACTAGGGCTGCAGCATAAAGAGGCCTCTGTAAGGCTGAGTCAGCTCCAGCCCTAATTCATCTCATTGGTCTCATTGCTTGATTAAATTCAGCAGGGGAACTCAGAAGGCCCCCGATTTCCCCTCTAAACGCTGCATGCATTCAAACAGAAGGATGGAAATCAACCTGTTATCAGTATGAGAGCTGGAGCCGGCCACAACAATGGTCCTCGTGTACTGCAGAGAGAGAAACAGGCCTCGAACCACAGCCAGACCAAACACATCGATGCACACTGATAAGAATTAGTCCAACAGATCGGAGTGGGAGTGACAAATATTGTTTCTATGAGGTAACTATTGCCAATGACTTGAGATTGAAAATATAATAGCACTGCTAGCATTGCAAAACAGACCACATTTATCCAATAGAGCATAGAATACAATGTAGGAGAGTGTGAATTCAGGAAACCTATATAGCCAGTTATGGTCCCCACGACAACTTCACTAAAGAAATAGTTCCGTCCATCTCTGGCCTGCATTGAGCTGACCACTTCAGTTAGTGATGCAAACACACACACACTTGGCGACATCCAATGTTTCTCTTGCATATGGAGTAATTTGACATTCCAGAGAGCCCAAGAATAAAAGAAAAACACAAACAGGTGAATACCAGGCCTATCTGCAGGAAATACCATGATATGAGCTGGCATGGTGATGGTGTGGTCAGGGGTGGATGACAACATCATTCTCCTCCCATCCCCTGAGATCCAGCCAGGCTTTAATCCTGAGGAAGTCCAGTGGACGTTCAGCGGATGCAAAGGGTACAACTTTCCATGTGGCGCCCAAAATCATTAGCTTGAATCTGTATCCGCTGCAGCCAGGAGACAGTTAGCCTAGCTTAGCATAACGACTGGAAAAAGGGAGACACAGCCGGCTGGATCAAAGCCAAAGATATCCCTACAAGCATCACTAAATCTCACTAATTCACATGTTATACCTTGTTTGTCTAATTTGTGCAAAAATCCAGTTTCAAGACATGATATTATATTTAATGGGAGTACTTAGACATAGTCTGGTATACAACCCCCCAATACACCACAAAAGAGTTGGTGGTAGCGGATTTTGACGTAACCAGGTTAGCTGCTTCCCTGTATTCAGTTTCACTGCCCCAGCCTAATACAGTATATAAAGACAAGACATGGTTCCAATATTCTTGTCTAGCTCTCAGACAGAGAGGGTTTAAGCCTTTTCTCCTCCAAAATGTCAAAACGATGCCTGTAATGAATGGAATTTTTTTTTCTGCTTTTACATGTCATTGTAAAACAGTTTGGTCAGCATTTTCCCATGCCTTCCTCCTTTACACATCACTATGGGTGCAGCTCTCTTCAGCTCAGAGAACTCACAATCCAGTTTAACAGGCTGAGCTTTGGTTTAGACACAGAAACAGAGCAAAACGTACTTCCTCCCCAGACAAAACCAGTTGAAATCAAAACCCAGAGATTAGTGTTAATCAAATAACAAGCTTGCAGAACCAGATAGGGCTTTGTTACCAAACTAAGAGCCCCCTAAGCTATGAGAGGTGGGTCGGACCGATCATGATACAACATGCTACACCCCCCACCACACACACACTCACACACACACACACACACACACACACACACTCAGTATTTTTCACATACAATATGACATTTGAACCTAATAAACATTCCCACACGGGCTGCCTTCTTTAGCAGGATATCAACTCTGTTAATAATAGTTATCGCCCAGGAGAAAACTTCTTCCTCCCTGCCTAGAGTCATCGAAGATCAAATCATCAATTCTTCCCACCGAAAGTCTGGGAGGAACTGGGCTCATTCTGATAGCTGTTCAAATGTCAGTCGTGGGCCAACCCACGCTGGGAAAGACAGAGGTTTACAGTGCTGCTGCAGCCTGAAGCTGCGATGGTCCGGCTGATCCTAGGTCACTGCTTCCCAGGACCGAGGCCCTGTCCCTGGGGAGCCCTGCTGAAGTTCCAGCTATGTCACTTTGGCTCCTCAGCACTCGCACAAGAACGACACAATGCTTTGTAATGGCCTACATACTGTGTGCAAACAGAAATATGCAAGCTAGACATCACATCAGACCTTTAAGATACCAGCTTGTGCAAGTTATCTTCATGCAACACAGCTGCTACATGTTCTGGTCAGAACTCTTGGTTGGTCCAGACATAAATTGTCTGTAGTGGATGACTTACCTTACCCTCTGACCTTTCCTCTGGTGGCACCAACATCACCAAGCACCAAGCTCTCTTGAAATCCACCTGATGAATTTGTACAAATTTGGTATAGACATCCATACTCTGATTTATGACCAATGAATCTAACACACTATGGTGTTTACAATATACCTGCTAACATCCGCATGTTAGCATTGTCACTATGAGCATGCTGGCTCAAACCACTGCCTCACAGAGTATAATCAGTGAACCACATCCTCTTTTAAAGGAGTTGATATCATGCATGATCCCCTCTCATCAGTGTCATCATAAAACTTGTAATGATTCCATTCTCATGGAAATCGAGGGAGGGCTGGCTACTTCCCTAACAATGTAGGATGTCTTTGTTTCCGACCTTTATGTAATCACTGATAACAGGAAGTAGTGCGGCATATGTTATGGTTGGAGCCACGGCCAGAGCTCAAGCCCTTCGTCAGGATTCCCACCGTCACTGAGGAAATGAAAGCACAGGGAAGCTGTCTTTATGGTCAGCCCATGAAGACATAAATACTCACTGGGAGAAGCAAGACTTTCAATGGGACTGCAGAAAAACTGATGACTGGGCAAAGAACGAATTGCACAAGATGAAACAAGCCTCATAGAATGATCACGGAAAGCTGCTCAAAGTTGATGAGACACAATGCAGCGCTGGATTTATTCTGTTGACCTGGGAAAAAAGCAAACATTCTTTAGGAATGTGTGAAATGTGCTGCGTGGGAGGAGAAGTTTGACACATGTGGCTGTTAGCTAGACATGAAAAGCTGCCAGGGCTTTCAAGGTGCGGCTCCTCTCTCCACCCTTTGCAGTCACGGCTGTCAAACTGATATGAGTTCTCAGATGCTTAGAGGACTGTATATGTTTGCATTCTGTGTGGTTTCCTGAAATCAATCTATTGGCGAATGCAAATACAGTGCTGTTTGATGCTAATCCCATGTCACAACGTAGAATCATGCCCTGCTGTGTTTGTGCTGCCCCTGCAAACAAAACACAACTACATATTACGTCAAAACTGAGTTTAAACCAGAATCTGATCCAAGAAATGTGACATTTTGGGGAAAAGAAAATGTAAGACTCTAGATTATGCAAACATAATTTAAAACTTTTTTTTTCGTTGATATTCTGTAAAGTCTGTGACATTTAATAAAAAAGACAAAGCTAAAACCAACGTTTTACAACTTATATATCTCTGCCACTGTTTGGTTAAGAGTACATAAGTACCTGCATGTGCTTTATACCTGTGCTACAGTGAGCGACACAAACACATGAGTTACAGATCGGAAGTTACAAGTCAAGTGCAAACTGCGCTGTGAGAGAAAGAATGAGGCAATCATTTTTGAGAGACAAGCGCAATATGAGGTTAACAGCTGAGGGTTGCGACTGCAGACTATTGCGGTTCAGCAGAGAGGAACAACAAAGGTATCAATGGCCAACAACAGCTGGGTCTGCTTCCTCCAGAGCTGCATTTGACGGATGGGGAACATGATATAGACTTTTCCACTGTGCAGCCTACATGACATTTGATATTTCAGTGGACATATCCAGTACCGGCGTAATCGTCTCTAACATGACACACAGAAACTTCAAAATGTAAAAAAAAAAAAAAATGCAGAGGACATGTGTCATTCTCGTCCGTGTTGTGAAATGGCGGTCTTTCTCATCTGGCAGATAAGAAACATAAATATATGACATTCAACTGGCCCTAGAGAATGTGCACAAGAGGGAGAAAATGATAACACATTCCCACAATCATTTCCTCCCTCCGGCCTCGACAGCTACAGCTCACCAGCTGAGAGACAGAGAGGATGTGCTGGGGAATGTGTATTCAGCAGCAACGAATAATGAAAGATGGGTTACGTGTGAACACGCTATTTAGCTTTGACCGGCTCCCAGTGGAGTTTAAAGACAATAAGCCTTTCATCCACAGTTGTCTATGATTCGGCGTGAAAAGGTAAAGTCATCATTATCAAAGTAAATTGTCTCACACCCACAGAGCCAGAGCTTCCAGACCAGACGCGGTAAAATAAACGAACATTTGTGTCCCTCGTTCTGTCGAATCTATTCAATAAAATGATTTCAGTAATTTATTGATACCTCCTTATCAAACTAGATGAGGGAGGTGTCCTTTTACAGCTCTCCATGGCCACCTACCCTTAAGTGAGTCATTCCGGTTCAAAGGATTTTATCGCAATTTATCTCCAAAGCTTTCAGTTTTATTTTAATAAAGAGGTAAACAAGATAAGGGGAACACATGGGGAAAGTATCATGGTCCTTGATGTAAATCTGCCACAGACTGCCTCCTTGAGATAAACAGCTGCTTGGCCCTAATTCTTAAGAACAAGTACATCGAACAGCAAGATGAGTGACAGTCAGATGTCGGTGTACAAATTGAAAATTGGCATTAAAACCAGTGGAAGAGACATTATAACTGTGACTTTAAACAACATGCAGGATTTTCTGATAGTAACATATAATTAGTTAATAAAACGGCTTTTATCTAAGACAACATGGTGACTCAGGACTTTTGTCACATCTTATCTTTCAGGCCACAACTTACTATCACGTTATCGGAACTCAACTAAACATATGACTAAGAGAGTGAAAGCATTTGAAGAACAATTTCTGTGGAAGCTGTGCAGCTCTGCTCTTTGACACGTTTCGACCACAGGCGCCAAGCTTCCCTCAGTCCGAACACAGAATGTGATGTTTTCACCACCTTCAGGCTCAGTGTGACCTTCCGTTGACAACTTATCTGTCACTGATGTGGGGAAACAGCAATGGCCGACAGAAAGGCGGACGGGCACGTGCCAACACGCTAAGCACTGCACCCTCTTTTGACACAGCAGGAACGCAGTTTTCCCACACAGGCTTGGAAAACCAAACATGTTCTCACAACTGTTCTCCTACATGATAACAGAGAGGTTTATGTAATCAGAAGATCAGTACGCCGCCGAATTTTTCTCTGCAACCACAGAGCATGAAACATGGTGGCATGACTGAACAGCCTCTATAAAAGATAAACACAGTGCTTTATTAGAACAGAGGTATAACTCATATGCTGTGTGTGAGCCTGGCCACAGGGTAGAGCCAGGTCTCATTCACAGGTCCACTGCAACCAATTAGGCTCACTCATGTTGCCACATCAAATAGCTGCTTAAAAAAATAATGGGATTGGTTGTTTTTGCATGTTATTGTCCTGCTCGTGGGATTCTCATCTACAAGACACACATCGGAACCGGCAGGTTTAATCTCATTTCCAGATGTTTCATCATCTGGCCATTTCTCACATGTGCTGGGAGTTTCAGAATGAAGCCTTGTGGAGCTTTACATCATCTGTCGCCAGTAATGCATCCGCATCGCGAGGCGTGTGAACTTGTTCAGAACGGAGAAATCTCACTCTGATTTTAATATTACAAACAATCACTGGCTGTGGCTCCTCTGCAGCCCCAGAGGTGCAGCACTTCAGTCTCTCCGTAATGGAACTTTGTGTGGGCTGAGAACTCATTGACGTTGGCTCTCACAAAACGTCCACATGAAAATGCTTTTGCAAAGTCATATCAAGCAGAAAAGGCGCAGTTATCCAGACGACTACAGCAGCGGATTGTGCAGCAGATCAAACAGGCTGGCCTGGGGCGCCTTATATCAGATTTCATTTTGAGTTGAGGCCCTTCATTCATTTCTGACATTTACAGTTGGATTGGTGTACCCCTCTCCGAGGCCTCTTGGCTCTCAGTCTGCACTGAGGCCCCACCAGCCACTCTGGAAAAACCCAGTGCATCTGACTTGCATTGCCTGGCTCCACTTGTGTGTTCTGTTTGGCCCGTGCCGTTGGAGGAGGAGAGCAGGCCAATTACCAGCCGCCGCTCTGAGACCAATATGATGTCATCCCCCCGCTCCGCCATAACAGGCTGCAGATGAGAGGGGCTGGGCCTCTCAGCAGCCTTATTCGCTTAATGAAAAGCAGCAAAGTATTAAAACAAATCAAAATGGGATCGAATATCTGTGAACATTAACATTTTTCATCTCATCTTAACCTGTTATTATCCATTAAAGTGACTTCTAATGCATCACTGTGCAGTGGACTGGAGATAGCAAAGATAATAGCTCACTGTTTATCTCATGAGCCAGAGCACCTTGTTTGAATAAGACTGATAGCAGCCCATGAGAAAACAGTGGGAATGCCATTGTGTATTAAAGGCTGCACATTTCACAGATGTGAAGCGGAAGCAAGTTTTCATGGCACAACCTTAAACGTGCCCCACCCGTCAGAACAATCACCTGCGCGGTCAGGGTGTTGTGTCCTTTCGTTTTCAGCCATAAGGAAGCAACTGTGTCCTCACACATCAAAGGGGAAAGTTTTACAACAATGCGCTGTAAAAGAGCGGCAAAGAAAATTCTCCGACGTCCGCTTAAAGATGCAGAGGCCCGTGCACACGGTCACACTCCAAACGCTCCATTGCTAAAAAACCTGGAGACTGCTTCAGTGCAAATATCCCAGAAGACCTTGCATTGCCGAGGAAGTCTCGAAGCCACATCAGAGAATCCGAGGGGGCCTGTGGGCTGCAACAGATCTGCTCTCATTTCCCCACATACTCCATCTCCAACGCCCACTGACCACACTCTATGTATAGACTCTGGAGATGATATAAAGCCTGAGCAGATAGCAGGCCTCAGCTCAGTATAAACAAATGGCAGCTTTAACTGTTTAGGTGGCTGTGATGTACATATGGAAAAATGCATCGATCAAAACAAATTGGTAGTGTTAATTACCGTGGAGGAAACAAATTTTGTTATCTTTGACGAGCCGATATTAAACAGGTGTGATGTTTAGCATGTTTACCATCTTTGTTCGGCTCGTTAGCATGCTATCCGTCAATAATTAGGGGTAGTGGTAATGATTAGTTTTGGGGGCATTTAGTTATAAATGATATAAATTCGGTTCTTAATGAAATAAATGTTCACCATCTTTGTTTAGCTTGCTAACATTGATGCTAATGCAAATAATTTTGTTTTGGAGGTATATGGTGATGAAAAAATATGTTAAACTGAATTGCAGTTAATAAAGTCCATTCTGAGGGAGGGAGTCAAACCTTGTGGTTGTCGAGACCAAACCCAAACACAAACCTTATTGTGGTTCTAGAGCAGAAGTCAGGGGATTACCAAACTCATTAGGAGGCGTCCTCTTGGCACCATGAATAAATTCAGTGGTTGGGATGTTTACATCTGGAACAACGTAGTGGATGGACCTACTGATATTACAATCTATGAGCCACATGGCTAGCAAGGGCTAAAAATGATTACCTGTATTCTTTAATCTTTCAGTCCAACTGAAATGAGAAAGATCTGGTCAGCAAAACCTTTAACCAGTCACTTAAAGGTAACTTAACCTCATCTCCTCCTCACAGCTGAAGATACTTTATCAAAAATATATTGGTATTTGTAGTGGGAGAGTGAAAAGACTTGACAGTAAATTCCTATCTAAATATTTACAAGCCTAGGTTTAGATATGACTCAGGGGAGGGAGGGTGAAACAAGGTCAGGCACCTAACCTCAGCATGAGCCGGCAAAAGAAAGGACTTAATAACTTCAACACTACAAATGAAAAAACTATTGATGTAATAATTCATTTTTGAATTTGTTCTTAATTACATTTTTGCTATCAATTGTTAATGTGAAATACTGTTTCTGTCTTTTGTGCTAAGCTAACTGGCTGCTGTCCGTAGCCTTATATTCAGTGGGCACTGAGAGTGGTTTCAATTTTCTCAGCTTTGCCAGAAAGCAGAGGAGTATTTCCAAAAATGACCACGGGCCAAAAGCTTTGGGAATGACTGCGAACCCGTGCATGTTATATGTCAACTCTCCCTAATGTCACTATCAAATAAAAGCAAATAATAGCAGAAATGATGGATTTGAGGGGATACGGACCAGAGCTACCACCAAGACGTCAAATTCAAAGCTCTACCCATCGTGTTTGCAGGATTGATGACTTCACTGTCCTAAACCTGAGAAATGAAGGATTTACTTCTGTTATTCTGTGATCCTCTTTCATGGGGGTTGACTCCTCTCTGAAGACCCCCACCTTGTCAATGTGTCTTTGGTTCTGTGTCATAGAGACTGTGTGAGCTATGCCCCGCTTCGCATTCCTCTGCCATCCAACCTCTGTCCAGCCAGGACTTTCCCACAGAACCCTAAACCCTGTGAATGAGAGTAGACCTTTGTTTCAGGCATTTTTCATCCTGATCCCGGCAACTTCCCCATGGTGGAATGCAATAGGAATGCCAGCGCCAGCTACCTGGCATTAGAGAGTCTTTGTGCGGAAATAGGAGAGGCTGAAGGAGAGAGCGGGTCAAAGAGGTTTGACAATGGATAGCTCACTTCTCAAGGTGCCCAGCCCACATTACAGAGCCAGTGAACCTGGGTCAGGCCTCTTAAACATGGCAAGGTGCACCAATGAGAAGTGAAAAAGGGCTTTTTTTGGATCTAGACCAGTTTCGCTATGAGCTCTCTCGTTGTCACAAGTTTTTCTCCCACTGTAGAAATCATTAACTGGAGCAGCGATGTAGCAACTGATTGGCATGTATACACAGGCACAGCTGAAATGTGGGTCTGCAGCGGTTCACAAGTTGTTGTGAGCTTATCACTGGCTGAGTGCTGGAATGGTGAGGCAGTGGTTACCCTGAAGGTGCAATTCCATTCGTTCCTTTATACTGAGAAGAATTTTTAATTTGAGGGATTGCCATGTGAAGATGAGGATTTATTATGATACTGTCTAATAATGTTTAGGCAAGTCACAACAAGAGATACTTTTGTTATTGGCTTTTGGATCACGGTCGTTTTTTATTACTCAGCTGATGCAAAGCACTGCACAATCAAAATAAAAACACATCATACCATAAATAACAAATCCTTCATACTAGAAGGGCCCACAGAGGGGCACATGGTGGTGTGCATGTCAGGGCAGGAGCAAGCTCTGAGGTAGGACGCTCACAAACTGACAGACAGTTACCTGGGCCCGTCAGTGAAGCCATTTCCCCTGTAACCCGAGCCGCCTGGCTTCCGAGATGATGGCTGATCTTCCCTGGATCCTGTGTCTGATGATAAGCAGCTGAGATAAGGCGCTAACTGAAGGGTAATGACAGAAGCATGGAGACCAGGGTGGAGTGTCGAGTCACACTGAGGAGATGCTACACGTGATGACCCTTGTTACCACGGGGGCCTCCGCTCACCTCCCGTGAGAACCAATATCTGCAACCCACTCCCGAGTCCTCTCAGCTGGAAGTGCGCTTCATAGTAAATATAAATAACCCAAAAAATAACTGAGATTGAATACATATCATTAGCTGCTAAATAACAGTGTCACTTGCCATTTTGAGTCGACCAAAATGAAAGCGAATCAACCCCAACTGCAGTTCTAGTCCAAACCAAACCAGACCAAACTTGAGCTGCCCTTTTTTTCTTTGCTGTTCACTTATAGAAGTTTGACTGCTCGACATCCCTTTTCCTAGAAAACTCAGCAGATGTTCTATTTATTACGCTGCATCAGCCAAGAATCTCCGGGAGGACAACGGAACACGTGAAGTGAGCGGGAAAACTCAGTGACGACCGGACTCCCCTTCTACCTCCTGAGAGGACATTTTATGATCTCACTGGGGAAAGATAAGGCTCCTTCCTCGACGCGACTGCTCATACTACAAATTCCACTAAAATCGCTGCAGCTTGTTCACAGAGCAATGCAGCTGATGTGTTTACACCTAAAGCTTGCAGATACTTGCCAGAATTCACCAGTATGACCTAAATATGAGCCCAGAGCCGCCATTCTTAAACTGGAGGTAACTAATCACAAATCAAGGTCATAGACAAACATTCCTCGATGACAGAAGTCAGGGTTTAAATCTGGATTCAGGCCTTTTTTAAATTGTGGTGCTCCTTTATCTGATTTAGTCGTCTTTGTATATTAGAGGCAAACGATTCGTGGACATGTGCCTTCAGTTCCTTGTAGACTTCACCATGGCCACCAGGCCCGAGAGTGAAAGATAATCATTTCCTATTTGAAACCTCATTATGTAACCAAAGGAAAGCTCTGCAGGCTGGCTGCAACCCCCGAAGCATTCATGACACTTTTCTGATAGATTCATTTATGTAGAATCGGAGCAATAATGAGTCTGGGGTTCTTTACAGGAGGCACATCTTCCCTAACAGAGTCATTTCTTACAGGACTAAACATGCAGGGATCAGTGCAAAAGTCCACTTCATTCACAGTCTCTGTTCTGAGCAGAAAAGCAGAAGTATGTAAAAACAGTGCACAAAAATGACTTCCTGTCTACGACTGTAAAAATAAAAACACAGGAAGAAACTGGTGATTTCAGAATGAAACAGACAGCAAAGAAACTGCAACACACAGTCACTTGAGTCTATATGTCTGTTCTAACACGTAAAAATCATTATGACATAGAAATGTATAATATGCATGAAAATGACTCATAGTAAACAGACAAAACCGCAATAACTGGCTGAGAAGTATAAAACCTATAATACCTTTCCTTTTAATTCCCCTCTAATTTGTCTGTAATTGGAAAATACTGACATCTAATTGTTATTTTACACAACTACTTTAGAAGTAATTAGAAGATGGAAGGACAAAAAACACCTCTTGCAAACCATGTTTAAGCACTGAAATGCATCTCTACTCAGGTGGAAATGATGCAATTTGATGTGGTTAAGCTATATTTTTATATCAAATTTAAATATAATCTTCCCTGGTGCTTACAATATATTTTTTAGTTTATTTTGTTTCCTATTTTTATATTTATTTAGTCATTAATTCATCCTCTGAGGACCACAAATGTGCAAAACCTAATGGCAATATATCCAATAGCTGCTGACGTTGTGAAGTGTCCCATCCAACAACCTGGCATTTCCATAGAGCCAAGCTACCAGCATGGGTAAAATATTATAATACAACCCTTGTATCTTTGCCAGCCAGTTCACAGTTCAACTCCACCGCTTCCCTGCTGCTTTCTGTCTGTGTATGAACAGCATGAGACTTCTTCTTTGACATGGAATGACATTATTATTGGTGATCATCAAAAAACAGACAGAGGGCTGGAATACTGCTTTGCTGTGAGTTGCATTTGAAAAAAAAATAAAAAATCAAGTCAGGCACAAGGCATTTATCTGAGCCTGTGAAATCCTCCACAAAAAAGGGAAAATTTAAGAGTGGTTCTCACATAGCCAAATTCCATTTTCTCCTCGACGCATCAGTGGTGTGCTCACCTAGTAACTGGTAAACACACATCAACAATGACGAAAAAAAGCATTAACGAACCTAGAGATATTCTCCAAAGAAAACAGTTTTAAGTGTTGCCACACGGCAAAGTCTGAACAATCTCCCTGCTTCCACAGCCTATGTGTCTGCTTCGGCTCATGCATTGTGTCAATCACTATCACTGCTGGAGAAATTCACAATCCAGCTGAAGGGAATCTTTGCGAACTGGCTAACACCTGACCGAGATAAAGGGCTAAAACTAAATTGGGGAGACTATGATCTGCCGTAAAGTGTCTGTATAACCACGTCCAGGGGCCAGAGCTCAACCTCAGGTATGTGTGACACGTGCTTGAAAAGAAACTGAGACGTCCAGATGCTCAGTCAGGTTTTACAGGCTACATGTGGCCTTTGGCTGTTCTGCCTCTGGCATGTTGCCGCCTTGATAGTGTCTGCAGGGGTCAATGTCAGGGCTGTGCTTGGCAGGTGCTCGTCAAACTCGAACCCTGAGACACAAGTGATCAAAGCCCCACAGAGAGAATAATCGGTTCCCTGGATATGTAGGAGTTATCACTCTCTATTCAGATTCTAATGTTTCTTCTAAAAATGCTGTTGGCCTATACATATTGGTTGGCTGTTGGGGATGTACAGTATATATTCTAGACACCAAGTATTATAAGGCAGTTACCAAGAATATTTAAAGTACTTATAAAGCACATACACTTTTTGTAGAATAAACTACTCAACAGAATAAAGATGTTTAAATTAGGTTCACCTCTTCCCACCTATAGCTTGAGTCGTGCTTATACACTACCACCCAATAATGTGAGGTACACTTAGTGTGCTAAAATGTGCTAGTCAGCATAATAGTACTTATATTTTGAATGCAGGACTTAATTTTGCAGTGAAAATGTTTCACTCTGGGCTGTTAGCTGTTTTTGGTCTCTACCAAGTCCTGAGGGAAATGTGGCCCATCACTCATCTTCGATAAAAAAGCAAATGTTTGTTTGCTGTCCTACGTTTGGTGCTAGGCAGGTAGCATTCCGATGGATGTTCAGAATCGTTTAAAGTCAAACTTCTCCGTACGACTGAGCCAAAACAGTAAAATTTCCGGCCAGAAAAACAAAATAATGTGGTGAAAAACACTCAACACTTTATGGAGTTGAAGGGAACTGCAGGCTTGGATGAGGATTTTTTGTGGGTTCATTACTAAGAGCCACCCCGGCCCTTACACATTACACATAGTATTGTCATGCAGTAATATAAATAAATACACTATAGCTGAAAGATCTGAGTATTTCTAAAAACTGGTAAAAGATAAATCCATCTCATAAATCCATCAAAGTACCCAAAGTTATGATAATTTCTTATTGTGAAAAAATGCAACTTTCCTCTTAGTATACATCCATTAACAAACTTTATTATTATGACTGTTCCCATCGTCGGTTTTTCAAGATGCAATGTAACATCACCAACACAATTCAAAACACCAAACCATATCTGTGACACTGACTCAAGTCGAGACACATAACGCACATATCTAGTCCTGGTCTTTGGTCTCAATGTGGGAGGAAGATACCACCTTTACAGAAAGCAGCTCCTATGCTACATGGCAGCGAGATGACTAAGCACGGGCCCCACTGCCTGTGGCACTGTGCAGGCATGTTCCATTCTGTCAGAGCACTGCAGCACATAGGCACCATTTCACACGGTCCCCCTGAATCCTGGCCAAACGAGTGGGAACTTCAGAGGCTGTGCTGACAGCCTATGCCGAGCACTCAAGTGCTGTGGTTACAACTGCAACGTTTAAACTCCCTTCATTGCGAGATAGTCTCTGCAATGCATTTTTAAAAATAAATATATACAGATCTGAAGTACTAACATTCTGAGCTCGGGGGGTTGGGAGATGTGCTGAAGACAAAAAGATGAAGGTGTTGAAACCAGTTTGGTAAAAGGAAAGTTGATAGTTATAGGTAGTGATAAAATACAATAAATAGTGAGATGTTAATTTGAATTTTTGTTGGTGATGTTTTTGGCCGCCTCAAATCAGACAGAATTACTTCATTGTTCTTCATGAGTGACTCACACATTTTACCGCAGTGTCAGGAAAATGAGCACTGAGCCCCATTGCAGGTATTTCCCCCCAAACAGTGAACATCTAAGCTAAGCATTCTCTTCAAACCACCCCCCAGTGTCAGTGAGCTCGTTCGCATTGTGTGTGGTCTGAGAGTGGAAAACCCTTCAGTGTTTCAAGTCTTGAACGCCACCTGCTGCTGTCAGGCAGAAATTACGATGCTGGTGTAAAGTATACACCCCAACCCCTTCCCTGCAGTATTTCTTTAAAACATTAAACATTAAACCAGTCACTATGTGCAATAAAATCTAAAATTTAAACTAGTTATATCAACCAAGTAAGTATTTAATTCATTAAATCCCTATACTTTCCATCTCAGGCCTATATTGAACCTTGTCTCATATTCATCCGGAGAATTCAGGTTGTCGTCCCTCCTCTTTGGAACCTCTTCTGTACATTAACATGTACGCTGTGCCGCTGTAAAAAACAAGACAGAGATGTATCAAACAAAGCTGTGCCTCTCGGAGATGGGGCAGGAAAAGGATAAAAGGAACAACAGATTTACCAGACATAAAAAGTGAAAATGTAATTACCAGGTGTAAGGGGAAAAGATGTTTGTTGTTGGAAGACAAGACAGACAAGATGGATTTCCTCTGTTTAGAAGTTCAAAAGTTTAAAAAGCCCTCACTACAAAAACACCGCCACCTTTAGTCTCTAATCTCCCCCGAGGAACAGACAATACGGCTTTGTCTTAAGACTTTAAGCTGTTTCCGCGAGTAGGAAGATGAAAGCTCCATGATGTCAGCGGAAGTCAAGCACTGGATTTACATGTTATTGATGAAAATCTTAAATTTAACCCTAAAAAGCAGCTGGTGGCTGCTTTGAGCAGGTTTTAATGTGTTTCATGTTCATTGGTCATCTTCTGTATTCCAACATGTTTGAAGGTGGAAAGACAGAAACATTGAGTTTTTATTAGAATTAAAGATAGAGCTGACAATTTTAAGAAATGCAAATTTTGCTAAATCACCTATTAGAAAGTTGAGAAATATCATCAATGCACCGTTATATCTACAAATTGTGCTCCCAAATAGGAACATGCAATTGTAAAATAACAGGTGAACCAGGATAGAGCCCTGAGGCACTCCACAGTCAAATCAAACCAGGGAGGAAAGAGAATAATGCATCTAAGCTGGTTTTTGCTCACATAGCTCAGCACAAAGACCTTTGTGTGGTTTGTTTGTTTGGTCTATATAACATGTTAACATGTGTTAAGTTTAAGTTGTAGTAGGCAGAGTTTGGCTGAGGCTATGATTAAGTGGCTGTGGCTTATAGCTTCATGTTTAGCATACTGATACATGAATGAATTAAATCTTGTCATCCTTTAGAGAGAAAGTGAAAAAGTCTTAACAAGAACAGACAGACCCACAATATTTTCCATATGTTCCCTGCACTTGTTCCCAGGAAACCTGTGTGTTGAAATAAAAACAATTAGAATTAGTTACAAAAGAGTAAAACCTATTTCACTTCTGTAGATCATAATGAAGTAGAAAGTCTATTGTCTTATTGAACAAACCTTCTGTACGTGGCTGTCGTCTGCATAGTACCATTGCTGGTTCCCCCTATGACGAACATAGGCAGTGTAGTGCCCAGACATTGTACCACCAGAGTGCACTACCACTGCATACAAAGTGTAGGTGTACTCATCCTAGAAGAACAAATACACTTTTAGATGACAAAATACAATATCCAGAGAGTGAAGAGGAAATACAAGTACCTGGGCAAAGTCCGTGGAGAATCCACCTCTGGCGATCATCAGAGAAGTCAAAGGTCTCTGGAAAGGTCACCTTGCAATCAAGTTTTCTGATGTCACCACGGCTGTTCCGATACCGCTTCAGGTGCAGGCACAAGATATGAGGCAAGGAGAGCAGTTTGACACTCTGAAAGATACAATTAAACGTGTAAGTTGACGATAAGGTTAGTTAATATCTTTGGGTCACATTTAATCGAAACCTCACCTGTTTAGACGGAGTCTTGCTTCCACATTGTGCACAAAAGCAGCAATTTCTGCCCTTTAACTCCTGATCCTCTAAGAAGGAGGATATGCAACCTTCCTGAAAATGTCAGAAACACGTGCGTTGAAATCGTATTATTAGTATGATGGATTATTTGACATTTTGGGGACTATGTTAAATTTGCTTTCTTAACGACAGTTTTACGAAAGGATCAAGACCACTCTCACATCTGTACAGTCAGTATCAGCAGCTGGTTAGCTTAGCATAAAGACTAGAAAACACTAGGCGGGTTCAGTCAATAAGTTAAAAACTGTACACTTTTGTTTATGGGTGGTTGAAACAGCAGAGCTACGATAAATCAATGATGATTCAATAAGTGAGTATTAAGAGGTGCTAAGCTAATTTATAATAACTCATACCTGCTGTACAGACATGACTGTGGTTTCTATCTTCTTGTAAAATTCATGGCAAAAATTGTCCACAAACAAAGAAACTGCACCAGAGAGTCGTGATCTTCCTTCACATGCAGATGCAGGCTGAGCTGGAAGCTGGTCTGAGTCTGGACGGAGCTGCACTCCAAACACTGCAGGTGAGTTTCCACAGAAACCCTGTACAGATTCTGGATTTGCAGAGCCTGACGGAGAAAACAAAGGTAAGCAAACATATGACACGCTACCAGGTGAAAAACTCAGAATGCTAAAGGTTACAGGCCGACCAGTTCTCTGTTGTCCATCTGTTGCTGCATGAAGTTCAGGATGGAGAGGAAGACTTCATTGGCGTCGTGCTGCACACAAACTACTGAAACAGTTTCATTGTCACAAGGTGGGAAATAAACATCAGTGAGACACGTTGACCGTGTGAATCTGCGGCTCTTACGTCGAATGCAGTTTCTGTCCAGACAGTACAGGAAGTCCTGATGGGGACTGTTCTGCGTATGGTCGCTCCTCATGGCTGCGAGGACTTTCTTCAACTGCAGGGGGACATTATTCCTGTCGGCTCTCACACCAGCTGAATTCCACCTTGTGCAGTTCAATAAATCATTGAACAAGTACATGTACATATAATATACTAAAATCCGGGTTTTACCACTTTGTTTTGAGGCATTGCTTCCTGGTAGATGAGCAATGTGAACATACAACTTCCTTTTCTCACCTTTGCAGCAGGTCTGACAGCTCCCAGGTCGCAGAGAGGGTCTGCAGCAAAGTGTTGACGCAGCAGGACAGCTGGTAGTTGCTGAGGCCTCTCATTCCTGGGACAGACCAGTGGAAATATTCAAAACGAATGAAAATAGCACATTATCCATTGGAGGGATTCACCTGTGATGCAACTGTCAATTACAGCAACACACCACACCAAAGGTTTGTGTGAGATGTCTTCAGGTTAATCTGTCTTTGCCTACTCTCTTTAGAAAACTGTACAGGCAACAAGTCAAATACACCTGAGTGACGTACAACAACAGAAACACCTGAATAATGATGAAAATAATACAAACAATAAATAATGTGTTAATACAGACACACATACAACATCTGGTTGATACCATTTGCTCCTGTGTGCTGTGTTAGTTTCTCTTTGACATGCCACACTGCACAATAATTTAATCAACACAATGTCATAAACAAACTGTAAAGTTGCATTACACAACAGTAGTGTACAATGAAAACAGCAGTATTTTAGACTTTTAACTGCAATTTAACAAAGATTCAATATATATATATAATTAATTATATATATTTCTTTTTTCTTTTCAATGAAATGTATGAATCTATATTGACTGAAATTTGTATCTTGACGTAATTTGGGGAAATATCGTCCAGCCGTAGTAGAGGAGTGTAGAGGAGATTCAATTGATCTGGTAACTACTTCTAAAAATCACATTCAGCATCAAATCACAGGATAATGTCGTTACTCTACTCACGGTATTGAAAGTCCCTTTCTGTAACGAAATAATAAAACCTGGAGAGCATGATGTCTGACTTCACTTCCCGCTTCTCAACAGAACAGGAGTCGAACGTGTCTTGTGTTTTTTAAATCATCTGCTCCGAGTACATCGTTCGTCTCTCGTTTCCCAGTAAACATCGCGTCAGCTGCTCTGGATCAGTTTCACTTTCCAGTCTCTCTGTTTGCAGAAAACGAAACCTACCAGTTGCCATGCGCGGATTTCAATGACACATTTCATTCAACTGTATAAGCATTTTGTGACGATTTCTCCAACGACTTTATTTCAAATAATAAAACCGTGTGTGTGTAAATAAAGTGAAACCCTGTTTTATTTATAGCAGCGTAGTGTTGTGATATAATTGCCATTGTTGAGGTCGGACTAGATTTTTTTTAAATGGCAATTTTCCCAATATTATGACTGATACAATGTCGATAGATTTAATTTAGAAATTCTGTCATTTAAATTGGTAAATTAATTAATGAATTAGTCGTGTATTTGATTTAAAGTAACTTTTAACCCCAAGTCTGATTTACTCCATACAACCGTAAAACACAATGTTTAATTAAACTACCCATAAAACACAAAACTCACACATATGTATATATTTATTGCACATATTCATTGTCACCCATAATTTGTATGTCTTCCATTGACATTCTGATCACATTGTTGATCCATTATTATTCCTTTGTCATTTCTTTATCATTCTCAGTTAGAAGTGATGTAGGCACTGCTGCTCCTGTAAAATCTGGGACTAATCATACTGGTTAAACAAAGTTATTGATCAAGAGGGATTAGTCTTCATATGAAAATATGTGTTAGTGGCAGCAATAAAAAAAGTCTTAGGTTTCTGACAAAGAATTAACAAATATACACGGAATATGTTTTTCTCTGTTTGTTGATATGACTGATGGTTTTCATAGGTAGGAATGGGTCAAACTATGGACAAAACATAAAGTGTCTTTCAGTCTTTTACAGTCCTTTGCTCTGAGTGAGAGAATGGTAGTACGGTGCCACCATGGTGCTCCACATCTGTTTGAGCAGCTCAAGAAGTTTGGAAATCCACAGGAATGAAGACGGGAGAGCTGAGGGAAAACAACAGGAAGAAATGCAAAAGTTTTAAACTTCAACAAACCCAGTGATGGAAGTGAGATGCAAAGAACATTTTATCCAACCTGGATCAATTCGAAGTAAGATCATGTAGAGAAGGACGGCTGCCAGAAAGATTCTCCGCAGAGAGAATGAGCCAGAGCCGGTCATAAAAAGTTTTTTGTATAAAAAACGGAGCATGGCTGTGAGTTTATGGATGACAGCACCTGTAGAGCACAAACACATCCAGACAGAGAGACTGTCTATATTCAATATTTATACTTATTTGATTTTGTAAAATGCATCTAAAGAAACAGCCATTTGTTACCTTTATTTGAGAAACTATGAGCAGAGTTTGGGTTGCCATCAGGATTTAGAGGCGGCTCTAGATTCTGTTGCTCTCTTTCATCTACAACATCCAGCGCTGTCCGTCTCTGGTCTTCCGTGAACGCCCTTCCTCCAACCTCGCCGACGATCAACTCCCGAGCCTCGTCCGTGTGTCCGAGAGGGACGAGGACATGCAGCAGGTGCAGCTCTGCGACTGTCCCGAACCCCGACGCTTTGCTGTTGGACGGACAGTGTAACCAAACTCTGGCTGCCTCCTGCATCACAGCAGGCTCCCCCACCTTAGAGTAAAGAAGTATGCTGCCAATATAAAAATGAGAGAATCAATTTTTAAGCAACAGGTCCATCAACAAAACAGATGTAATAATCAAAACTTCTCTTTAACAGGGAATAATTGGTAGTTTTTGCTCATTAAAACATGTCATTCATTACCAAAATGTGCAGTTAAACAATCTCCTGCTGAGTTGGTGGATTCACAGCCTGTTTGAGCTCCACTCACCACATCTGCATGATCTTTGCAGGAATCTTCTCGTGGAGCTCGTACTGCTGGAGGACCCAGGGGAGGACACCGGGCCACTGGTTGAGCTCAGCCAGGGCTTGGATCCCTATAGTGCAGAAACCAGCCTTGAACTCTGCGGACCTGTGGGGACAAAAAAAAAAAAAGACACACCCAGTGACACACTTGACTCTGAGGCTGAAGGAAACACGTGAGCGTCGGACTCTCACCGGCTGTCCTCTGCCTCCAGGCCGCAGAGACTCTGCAGACTTCGGTCACATGTGTCAAACGCTGCCTGGAAGTCTCTGTGAACCACCATTTGCTCTGCAGCCGCTTCCAACATGTTGAGCATCTGTGGGGAAGCTGCTCGAACAAATCACAGTTAAACTGCCAAAATGACTGATACAACTTACTAGTTGCCACACCGCTGGATGCTACTACAGGTTTAGAAGCTTAGTTTATAGCTGAGGGTTGAATAAACCCGTGAAAACCGCTCGTTTACACCCGATATTCTCCTTTACGTGTTGTTTACATTCCACGGTCGCTTGCACTTCCTGGGTTGAAACCGCGAGCCAATCAGAAGCCGCGGTCTTCCGGCTCCCAAAAAAGAGCCAATCAGGTGACAGCTTCTTCGGAAACGCGTCCTTCCGTCTTTTCTCTCCTCCTGTAAACACGTGTGAGGAGCGTGTGGGGACATTTAATCATTTAACTTAAACTACGCACTCGTAAAGTAAGTGATGTTTACTGTTTACATTATGCTAACACGCCTAGCATGTGGGATAAGCTAACGTTAGCTCTTTTTTTAGGTGTTTCCTTACGAGATTTCCCACAGCGGCAGCTCGAGAGCTAACTAGCTAGCAAAACCTCGGTTAGCTTGATGTGGCAGAAACGAACTGTAAAGCTAATATGTGTCGTGGCTGTAGCTAACTGACATATATATTCATGTCATGTAGCTGCAACACGTTATAGACAGTGTGCAGCGCTAGCTTTGTATTCAGGTGGACAAACAGGATTCACATGTTTGATCTCGTATCACGTTCTTTTAAACAAACTCTTAAACTACTCTGTGTTCAAACTTATCCCCATTAACACATTTCATTTGTTATTATAAATCTACATGAATGTCCTTTGTCGTCATCCTGACTGCTTTTATATTAAACAACTGTAAACTCTGCTGCAGGAACATAAATTTGAGTGTTTTATTAAAAACCATAATGTGTCCATACTTGTTGGGGGACGGGGATCAAGTGATCTGGTGGGTTGAATAAGTACTTAACTTAAAAGTAAGTGAAAAGCTACAAAAAGAGCTGCCTTTGCTTAACGCATCTGCCATTAACTCCAATATAATGACTGTGTTGTTGTTGTTTTTCAGAACCTCCTCAAGATGGCAAAAAGCCTGCGGAGCAAGTGGAAGAGGAAGATGCGTGCAGAGAAGAGGAAGAAAAACGCCCCCAAGGAGCTGGCTCGTCTGAAGCAGGCTCTGAATTTGGACAAGAAAGGAGACGCTCTCATGGCTGACGTGCAGGAGATCGCCACCGTGGTGCCGGCGGACAAGATCATAAAGCAGCAGGCTGATGACGGTGAGTGACTGAGCGATCGTGGCCCACGAGCGATATTCAGCTTTAACTATAGCTGTTTTCAGACCTTTGACCATTGCCTTTTGTGTTACAGAGGGGAAGATGGACATGGACGCCAAACGCAACAAGACAACCCTGTTGGACGAAAACGGACAGTACCCTGTGTGGATGAGCCAGCGTCAGGCCAAGAAAATGAAAGGCAAGCGGATGGCAAAGAAAGGTGGAAAGGGCAAGAAGAAGAAGGGCATCGCCTGGTGAGCCGGAGGGAACCTAAGGATGTTTTCTTGGCTTCAAAGACTTTTGTTGCAGAAACACACGTTTCATGTACTGATCTCAACATGATGACAACTGTCGCTGGCTGCAGTCGGATCCTTCACTCGAGCAGGCCTGCTGTTGTAGAGCAATCCACTGCAGGAGCATGTTGGTTCTGATGGAACCGCAGCTTCTTCTTCATGTTAGGCCGAGTTTTACCAAAATACGACTTTATGTAAAATATGTTTGTCTGAATACAACATAGCAAAACAGGTGGTTGTCATATCGTCTCCACTGCAGTTTGAATCTGTGCTTATTCTGATAAAAAAATATTAACTGGTCCACGGCTTGCATTTATTACTGTGTATTTTTTTTGTATTGTACCATTTAAGACTCGTTGATATGATTAAAATCATTATAGCTGACGTGGCGGAGGCTCAGGTTAAAGGGAAACTGCAAATCTCTCCTCGTTAATGTTTTCCAGCTATTGTCAGAATCTCGAAATTATTGAAAATGTTTTGAATAATTCTATGTTAAAGAAAGTGGATAAAAACGTATAACGCATCCTTTCTCCAAGTTTCGTGACAATCCGTCAAGTAGTTTGTGTTGTTAGTGAAACACTTAACAGTAACTATTTGTGTTTTCAGTTTTAAACCAAACTCAGCTTCAAGTCACTTTGTATTTAATCCAGCTTGTTATAGTATGATCATGATGAAATACAATTCAATACAAGGAATGTCAAATAATACAAACCCACAGAATCCTGCCTGTAGAATAGTTTATTGACTCCAGTGTATTGCAGGTACAGGATGCATAACTTTATTGGTCATATTATATAAGAAAGTTATTACCACCGAGTAAGAGGATCGAAATCAGCTGATCAGAAGCTTTTCATTCAGTGATTTATTGTATAAATACAGAGCTGAATTCCCTCTGTTGAACAACCTGAGAAATCTGAGATCCTTTAAAGTGAAGCAGAAAGTCCCAAACTACATGAGCTGAACATAAGTCGCTGGGAACAGACCGGTGCGTCCGTGACACTCTCCCTTCCACCAGCCTTCGTCGATCATCTCTATGTTGTTGATCACGTCGTCTGGGTTGAAGGAGATCTCGTCGTCCGCCTCTGCACAAATGAGATCGTAGGATTTGTCACTTTGAGTGTGAAGACGATCGTTAAATGTAAAAATATGAAGCGTGGAAGAAGTGACGTACCTCCCTGATAGTCGTAAATGGCTACTGCCTTCTGTCCACATGTCAGGTCTTCATATTCATTGTCATCTGTAAAAGAAAACTGAAATGAACGGGCACTTCACATGCAAACGTGTTAAACGTTTGAACTGCAGCCGACTCAGAGGCAGACCTGTCTCCGCAGGAGGAGGAGGAGGAGGCCGTTCAGCAATTGCATCATAATCCCTGTCACCAGTCATCGTCCTCCACCAGTGCCGACCTGACAGGAAGCGGTGGGGCCTCAAGTTCGAGGAAATCTTCTGAGCGTGGAGGCAAATCTGGAGGCTCCTCGTACTCTGGTTCATCCTGCAAACAGCACGGGAGCATTGAGATCAAATCGCAAATCCTGGAGAAGACTTATACTTTCAAGCGACAGATTAAATGAATCTATTATTTGGTTGAAGGGATATTAGATTGAATCAGAGGGTCTTACGTCAGGCTCTAGCTCATATACTGGTTCAGGCTCTGGCTCATATTCAGGTTCAGGCTCTGGCTCATATTCGGGTTCATGCTCTGGCTCATATTCTGGTTCAGGCTCTGGCTCATATTCGGGTTCAGGCTCTGGTTCACGTCTTTTTTGTATCTCTGGCATGTGATGGTGTATTTCCGCTGGCATTTCGTACTCTGGAGCCACACATGGAGCAGGAGGTGGAGAACGTTCCTCCTCTTTGCTGCTCTGCTCCTACAGGAAACAGCAAATCACAGAATCATGAATATATACGTTAAACATTAGTTTATGTGTCAGTTTACAGTTCATGTTTTTACCTGCTGTCTACGTTTGGCCTCCTCTCGCTCCCTCTTCTCTCTGGCCTGTCTCCTCGCTCGCTCTTCATCTACTTTCTTCTTGTTCTCCTCGTCTGAAGCTTTGGCCATGTTCTCAAAACGAGCCTTCAGCTTCCCTGCGCCTGACGACGCTGCAGGGAAACAAACGTAAATATGACAACGGTGCAATGGCAGTGACGTCCAACACTTGTGATGATTTAGGAAGAGCATGAAACATACAGGCCTCCAGGGGTTGTGTCTTTTCATAAGCAGACGACGGTGCTTCAATATTTGAGAAGCCGACTGCGCTCTAGGAAAACATTATAAATGTTTAAATCGTCATAATTGAAACATTACATTCCTTCAAATAGGAAATTCGGATTTCTTATTATTTAATCACAGTTTGCAGAATAAAGAATTGATCAATTAACCCTGGCTGATGAATCAATAATGAGAATCCTGACCTTATCTTGGCGATCGGCCTGTACTCCATATCGACCCCCGAAACCTGCTGAGTAATCTGAACAGACATGAATTGGTTCAGTCCCGTGAACGTCGCTGGTTTTCCTGTGACACACGTGCAAGCGTTGTCTCACCTTTTTGTGACTGATGCTTCTCCGTCACCCCTTTGTAGTCGTAGCCCAAAGCTGCTTTGTCTACTTTGTCCTTCTCCACGCCGAACTTCCCCCCGAAGCCCTTTGAATAATCTGAGGAAGACCAACGTTAGACATTTGACGTGAGGCAGAAGACGATGGCGTCAACACTGACAAACTGCTGCAACTAAAACTTGCCTCTCTGTGACTGATGCTTCTCAGTTTCTCCTTTATAGTCGTACCCCAAAGCCGCTTTGTCCACCTTCTCCGTCTCCACGCCGTATTTTCCTCCAAATCCCTTCGCGTAGTCTGGAGAAATCAAGATGGACATTTGAAAAAAGAACAATTTGTTGATGCTAATTAAAACAGCTTGAACCCACCTTTTTGCGACTGGTGCTTCTCCGTCTGGCTTTTATATTCGTACCCCAGTGCGGCCTTGTCCACTTTGTCCTTCTCCACGCCGTACTTTCCTCCAAATCCCTTCGAATGATCTGGAGCCAGAAAAGATTGTCAGCTAAATCCTGAACAATAGACCTTTAACTGTCTGTTAAATAGAAATGTGTACTTTTATATAAAAAAAAAAAACAGTTGACCCACCTTTCTGAGACGCATGTTGCTGCACTTCCCCTTTGTATTCAAAGCCCATGGCAGACTGCACGGAAAACAGTCTTAAATTATACTGATCATACTGAATGCAGCTTAAAATACCTTGTTGCATAAAAACAATTAGACAATCAAATCAATCATGATGTGGCAAATAAACTGTACAATACGTTACATTAACTGTATACTAGAGCTGAAGTGTTTAAGACCCTGCAAACTATGGAGGCACTAAATCATTCGGTTATATTGCAAAGATGCTGAAGTATTTTAGATTCTTCGAACCTCATCTACACGATCCTTCTGAACGCCAAATTTCCCGCCAAACCCTTGAGCCGCATCTGTCTGGGAGGAGTGCTGCTTGACCTGGGCCACGTAGTCGTGACCCACAGCCCCCTGGACGCGAGAGGAACATGGAAGAACAAATTCAACCTATAGAACATCGTGAAAAGTGAAATCTGGCAGCGTATCAAAGGAGCATGTTATATATATTGTTGGTTATATAGCGTGGTTTGTTGACCTTGTCCATCCGGTCCTTCTCCACGCCAAACTTCCCTCCGTATCCGTACGATGCTTTAGGAGTGTGTTCTCTCTTCTTCCCCTGCTCGTGCTCCGTAGCCACTTTGCTTCTGAGCTCTGCAACGCTGTCACACACACACACACACACTGTGGTCAAGATGGCTGCACACAGAGGTGCACACAGACAAAAATATACACATATACACACAGGTATAGACACATTTATACACTTGTACACACGCTCTTATAGACACATTTATACACACACCCTATACACGTATATATACACATACACACACACAATTATTCACACACCCTTATACCAACATATACACTCTTATACACACACTTATACATATATACACATACGTATACACACTTATAGACACATATGCACACGTAAACACACAATATCTGTCAAGAGCACGGGAGTTTTCTCAAGAATGAACTTTATCTAAATTGATGAATCGACAAACAGATGCAGCACATGTGACATTTGTAAAGAAACAGTGAATTTTAACTGCTCTGGGATAAACAAGGGTTTTTTTAAGTTTCCAAAGTCAAAGTGATTCGAGCCATCTGACTTCAGCAGTCAGCAGTGTTTTAAATCCCCCTGTCACTGTGTCATCATCATGAATTACCCATATTAGGAGACACTAGCTGCCTGACAGCTGGAGCTCAGTTCTCACTTCCTCTTCCTGTTGCAACGCAGCACCCACTTCAACCATCCTCCTTTACCTGATGTGTTCTTGACGTCCAGAGCCCTCGATGGTCTTGGCTCCCCAGCGCTGCTCCTGCTCGGATATGTCATTCTGAAACACAAAAACATCATGAAATCCAGAATAGAGGAGGAAGCGTCTGTGAGCACTTCACGGCTTTGTCCTCAGCACCTCGAAGTCAGGGTCCGTCTCCCAGTCATCGGCCTCTGCAGCCACCTTCGCCTTCACGTCGTGGCCCACGACCGACTTCCACATCTGGGGGGGGGGGGGGGAGAAAACACAGGTCACACAGGAAGTTCACATTAACAAACGTGAATTATAACTAACACACAACCACACCACAGTTTGCTGAAGTCCCAAAAAGGAAGTGATTTTCAACATGGAGCTTCATTTCCCCTCAGCGAGCCTCAGGCTGTGACATGACTTTAAAACAGCCTCACGACAGCAGATGATTTATTTTCTATCATATTCTCTGACAATTGAGTTTTAGGAAGGAGGCCAACTACTTCACACAAGTTAAACACTATGGCAGTGACTATTATGGGCTGTCATCAGAAGCAAACGTACTTCAAAGTTTATTTTTATTGTCATTATTGTCAAAATGTGAGCATGCATCATGGTATTTTATATCTTGTAGACTTTAAAATAACCTGACAAACAAGTTACACAAGGGAGGCTTCACTTACAAGAATAATTCAATAATTACCATTTTCATACTTGCTATAATTTTATTTTAAACGGCAGTGCAGGTGCATATTAAGTGTCATGTGAGTCCTGACAACTTTACTGTGCTGTTGTTGTGTTGTTAAACTTAAACAAGTCAATAAATATATATATATTTGTAATATTATAACTAACGGTTCACAGCACAGTGGTTTTATTTGACCTACTTCCTTATTGGAAGTGGAAAAAAAACTTAGTAAATCTTATATTTAAGCATGAATATAAGTTTGTGAGTTGGTTTAAATGAGATTTATTATAAATATTTTTACCTTTTGACTTTTCAGTTCGATAAATCCGTGTTTGAATCAAGAGCAGCAGCTGAGCGTCTTCACACTGACTGTGTGATGGGCGACCCGTGAGCGAGCACGCAGCCCAGCGGGAGCGCGCGTCGATGTAAATAACAGAACGGACGACGTCACTGTAAACGTCACAATGTCCCTGATAATAATTATTATAATATTAACACAAACACACGATGTCGCACTTGTAGCATTGGAACATATTTAAACACATTTATTCAAAGGAATTAAAAAAGAAGTCAAGTCGGAAATTACCTGTAAAAGTTTAGAAGTTAAGATCAGACACACTGACTATTATGGGATGTGATCTGTAGCAACAGTTTATTACTTTAAAGATTATTACTGTTATTTAAAAGCATACAATACTGTGGTTTATGGAGTTGTAACGCTGTTTACACACTTGGGGGCAGACTTGCACAGATTCAACGCTACAATCTACAGAAAAGGGACAAATCAATAATCAAACTCAAGATTGAAAACATAAACTTTACATATTTAAGTCTTAACTCTGACATCTTTAATTCTAAGATTTAAATATGCTGGTGATTTTAGTGTCTCAGTGATAACAGTGTGTTTATATCATTGTTGTGCATTTCTGATTACTACAGATTATTTCACTTCAGTTTTGATCCTGAGCTTCACATTAACTTTGAGAAGCTGTGACGACCAAACGCTGAGAACATAACGAAAACATTTAAATTAACTACAAATTGTTTCAAAGTATTTAAAAGATAAAATGGGGGAAAAAAAGGAGATTCAATTCTTCTCGACAAATAAATGAGGAAATAATTCATTCTCGACGCGATCGGTCCCTGATCTAAACCACCAACACTTTAATTACATTGTATTTTTCTATACAGCCCTTTTTAAACAGTTATTTACAGCAGATGTGAAGAAGGTTAATTCAGGAAGAAGGTGAGTACAGAGTAGTCGTTTAACAAAGACCCAGTGATTTAACAGAACGTGATGGGAGGTGATCAGTGAGGATATATAAAGGACGGTTTTACATATTCAACTAATGATCAATAAATATTATGCTACGTCAGAGTAGTGGATAACAGGACGGATAATGAAACAGCAGTCTTCCTCCTCTGGAATGAGTCCACACTGTGGTTACATTGCACTTAAAGGCAACTTCATCTGCTATAAAAACTACACAGCAAACTGCAAAATCTACGTCTGTGCAACAGAAGCAAGGACGGGGAAGAATCGTGTCATGACAGGAGGGAAACCCACGTCCACCTGACAGAGATCATACGTGTGTACAAAACGTGATTTCTAGAGGAAAGTAAAAGAAACACACACACAAGTGGAATGTGTCAGAACAGAAATTGCACCGTGCTCCGTTATTTTGTGCATGAATGAGATGAAGAAGAAGAAGAAACTGAACAACAACACGTCCTGAACCTCAAGCCTTTGGAAAAGTTCAACATTTTGGGAAATTGAATTATTCTCCTTAGATCCATAAAACTCTCAAGTTTGTCTTTTAAATGTAAACTGGAAACACAGGGCGGAGGAAGGATGTTTGTTTGTGACCAGTAAAATCAGGCACATTTAGGGGCTTGACATTTTTGGTGCAGCTTGACTGAATGTAAGGGGACTGCTGGTCCTTGGCAGAAGTACGTACCCTACTGGTAGCAATTCCAGTTACTTAAGTACCAGTAACACACTACAGTAATACTACATTACGGGTAAAAGTCGTCAAATTTAAAATTCTACTGAAGTATTTCCAGCAAAATCAATAGAAATCAAACTGACATTGGTATTTTGATACTGATTCATTAGTATCTGATTAAGGTGGATCGAGTTTTTAAATACTTCTTATACAGTTGGTTGAATCCAGAGGCTCCTCGAGGTCGTTCCCCTCAAATATATAAATCAGAGACGTTGTGAGATGAACGATGACAAATGTTTTTGGTTCTTGGAATATTCTCAGATATTCGTTGTGTTACTTTCAAACTATTCTTAACTTAAACCATCTGAGAAGATTAGAGGGGAAATCTCTCTAATAACTAATAGATTAACTTTCTGAAAAATATGACGGAGGACAGAAGACGGTTTAATCTCTGAAAGTACTGAAGCTTTTCAAACAGACATACTGAGGTACCCAACTTTCTCATTTCGGACATTTCCTAAAATATCCAACTTTTGCTTTCACATAAAGTTTGACCCTTTTCATTTCTATCCCCATCGAAAGGCACACGAGGAAACCATCTGCCAAAATACTTGATCATCATTGTTTTTTCCCTCGAAACCGCAGATTAAAGTAAAGGAGGAAACTCAAGCCTTTGTCCCTTATGTCCTCTCTGCTTGGAAACCCTGTCATACACCAAAGTCATTAAATATTCAAAATGGTTAAAAACCATTAATTATATACTTTGGCTAAACGTTTAATTCCTGTAAAGTGCAGTGTGTGTGTGTGTGTGTGTGTAGAAGAGCCTCGCACCCTTTAATTTATTACATGTAACAATATAAAACATATTGATGGCCTCGGGTAAGTTCCCTTTTCTTTCCCTTCCTCTCTGTCTGTGTGTTGTCGGTCAGATTTGTCAGCTGGTTTCAGAGGTACCCGCCCATACACATCAGCAGCAGGACGTGCACAGTGAGCAGATAGAGGCTGATCAGCAGAGGCGTGCGCTGGCGAGCGCAGAAGGCCACTCTCAGCATCCGCATCCAACCCGGTCCACCTCTCCGACTCTGCCAGGGACGAAACACAAGGTTACGGGGAAACGTCGGGCTCATAAGTCTTTTTAATTACAGTTATTAAGAGGACAAATGAGGTGGACGGGGACATTAGTGGAAACGTACCCGTTTGACAGCTCCTTCCGGCGGCTCGATGAAAACAGCCGTCTCTGAGTGATCCCCCTCCAGGGCCGAGTGCCATTGAGCCGGGCTGTGACTGATAATAATAACAAAAACAGATGTTAGCCGTCACTTTTTGGTGATTAAGCGGATTTACCAGCGCGGAAATGGCACCAGGTGAATTATAGATGCAGAAAAACCAAAGAGAAAGTGTCTGACATCACGGTTTGTTTTTCCAAAATATTATCTTTAGTCTCAACATTATACAATTAAAATATATTTAATAATGAGTGTCTTCTACACACTTTGTAACATTAGCATCTCCACACACGATAAGAAACATGTAGTACAGTCTGCCTGGAAACAGCTTGGATGAGGGAAGTTAGACTGAACCCAAAAAGTGAAAGTAAAGAAGGAGCAGAACTAAAATCGTACCGTTTGAGTCCATCCTGTGTGGCCATGAGCTGCTCCTCGGCCGCCATCCTCTGCTGCGTCTCCTCATCCAGCCTGATGTAGAGAAGGTCAAAGTAAGGCTACATCCACACTACTATGTTTTCACAGATACACCTGGCAGCCACACTACTCCAGAGTTTTAAAGCTGCTACAACGACACTGCTGTTTCAAAACGTTTTTAAACGATAACATAGAAGTATGGATTGTACTCTACCTCCGCTGTAGCTCTTTGACCTCAGCCATGTAGGTGTGGATGTCGAGCTGGCTGCTTCGCTCCTGCGGGGCTCCAGGAGGACTGTCCGCTTTCTCTGAGCCCTGTGGAGAGTTGACGTTGGGATATTTCACATTGACTCAAGCACAGCCACAAGTACCAGCACGTGTGTCTGCCCCTACCTCTCTCTGATAGTGTTCCTGCTGGAGTTTGGGCCTGTGAGTGCGAGCTTCCTCCAGCATGGTGGTGAGCTGTCGCAGTTGATGGTCCCTCTCCGACAGCGTGGCGAGGGTCTGGTGTTTCAGCTGCTCCGCTTGAGCCATCCAGTCAATACGCTCCAGCCTAAAATAACCAAACAAGATTCTCAACGACACGTGACCACTTCCTCCGATTGGCACAGAAATTCAGCTGAATTATTGCAGATACTTTGGCATCACTTTAGTGGGTCCATGGTAATTTACAGTCTATAGTTGAAAAAGACAAAAATTGCCTGAAGTGTGTCTCACCTGAGAGTCTCTATTTCCTGTTTGCCTGTCTCCACCATGTTCTCCAGCTGCGTGAGGACGCCCAGCGTGTCTTCGTTCTTCGTCTTCTCCTCAAACAGCTCCTGGCTGATTTTAATGAGCTCCCCTGCTCCCAGCCGCGCCAGCTCCGACTTCTGCTTCTTCATCTCAGACGCTTGAGCTTGAAGCTGCTCCAGCTGCACACAGAGGGAAAGACCAAAAACAATGTTGAAATAAAAGTCTGTGACAATTCATATGAAACAGAACCAAACATGTTGGTATTTATAGTTTTTATTGTTGATTATTGTCCCACATGTCACTCACCAATCTCTCCCTGTCATTTTGAAGGGCTTGCAGTGCGTTCTTCAGGCCCCACACTTCTCCAGTGGAGCCTCCGGGGCTGCTGTGAACCGCGGGGCCACCTGCCTGGCTCACCTCCTCCAGCTTCAGGTTCAGTTCCTGGGCCTTGTTCACTGCCTGGTCCCTGCTGTCCTGGAGGGAGGCCATCGCTTTAGCAAACGACTGGTTCTCTGCTCTCAGCTGCGTTGTCGCTTCTTTCTCTTCGAACAGCTTCTGCTCGATGGTCAGCAGGTCTCGGGCGAGCTCGGCCACCCTCTCCTGAGCGTTCTCTGACTCTGTCCTCATCACGCCTCCCTCCCATCGCAGCTCGGCCAGCTCTTTGCTGTTGCTGTTCTGCTCCTGTCTCTCCTTTGATCGGCTCTCCTCTAAGGCCTCCACTTGTTCTCTCGCAGCCTGCAGCTGCTCTCTCAGCTTCTCCACCTCTGCACCAGGAGCATCTATCACCTGAGACACTGTCCCACTGTCAGCAGCCTGACTGAGAGTCTGCCTCTCCACCTTCACTGCCTCCACCTCTGCCTCTCTGGCGCTGCTCACGCTCTTTAACTGACTTTCCAATTCCTCCCGTTCCCTTTCCAGAGAGGTGATCCGCTCTCTCTGAGCTGCCAGAAGCTGTTTGTGTTGGGAGTCCTTCATGCTCAGGACTTGGTTAAGTTCCTCTCGGTAGCCGTGGAGCTGAGCCGACAGTTTGCCCTTTTCAGCGTACAGGTCGTCTCTCTGGACCAGCAGAGAGCGCAGCTCCTCCTTCAGGCTGTTGTTCTCCCCCGCTGCTTCTTGGATCAGAACATCCTTCTCCAACATGACCTGGGAAACAATACAAATATTATAATCAGCCACTAGAAAAAAATTACAAGTTATAAATATCTGCATTTTGTACACTACCTGCAGGTGTTTCTCCTCCAGCTGTTTGTACATGTTGAGGACTCTGTCTCTGTCATCCTGTAAGGAGCCCATGGCCTTCATGAACGAGTCCAGCCGGGCTTTTCTGTTGTTGCTCTCTTCCTCAACCTTTCGCAGTTTTTCTTCCAGATCCCGAACCTCTTCTCTCCTCTGCTCCAGCTCCTTCTCGGCTTCGTGTGCCCGGCTGTCCGCCTCCTTTCTAGCCTCCTCAGCAGCCTGGGAAATAAAAACACACATGAAATGGTGAGACATTTTTTAATAATATCTGATGGCTGCCATTTGCTCTCTAATAAATGAATCAATGTTATTACCTGAGCAACAGCTTGTTCCTTCTCCCCCAGCATTTCCACTTCTCTTCTTTCCTTCTCATGTAACTCAGTCTGCAGGCTCTCTGTGAGGGCCTTTGAGGACCTCAGGTCTGTCTCCAGTTGCTCCACATTCAGACACAGCCGCCTCTCTTCTGCCTCCCTCTCCCTCAGCTCAGTCCTGGCCTTGTCGACTTCGCCCTGCAGCCGGCCGACAGCCTCGTCCAGAGCCTGGACTCGGTGACGAAGACCCTCCAGCTCTTCTGTCAAAGCACGGACTTCATTTTGTGCAGACGTCAACTCAGCTGTTGTTTGTTGAAGCCTGCTCTTTTCTTCCTCGATGACAGCTTGACTCTCTGCGACTTTCTTTTCCTCCTCTTCCAGTCTGAGCTGCCAGTCTTTGTCTGCTTTCTGTAGTCTGAAAAAAAAACCCCAACAACAATTGAGTAATCTAATCTAAACTTTGGGCTAAAAGGCTGAGTATAATGAATCGAATGAAACAGGGAAATAGGACAAATACTGAGAGAAGCTTTTTACCTGTCCACAGAAAGCTGAAGTTCCTCTTTCAGCCCAGTTTCTTTCTGAAGCTGCTCTGCCAGGTTCTTTGCTTGTGTTTCAGCCTCCCGGACTTCAGCCTCCTTACCCTGCAGTACACCATTAAAGCGAGTCTCCCACTGCCGGGCCTCATCCAAAACTCTGTCCCGGTCATCTTGCAGTGAGGACATGCAGCGTGAGAAGGCGGCTAACCTGGCCAGAGACTCGTCTAGACGGGCTTGCATCTCTTGGGCTCGTCTCTCCGCTCCCTCTGCCATCCCTCTGGCCTCCAGGGTTGCCTCCTCTTCCTTTTCCTGGTCTCTGTAGGCCTCCTCCAGCCTCAGCTCAATCTCCTTCAGTTCAGCTCCCAGCCTGAGCCTCACAGAGTCTAGCGTTTGCTCCGCCTCAGCCTTTAACGAGGCCTCTTTCTGCTGGGCGCTCTGTTCTAAAGTTGTTTTCTCAGCTAAGGCCTCGCTCAACTGTTTCTGGACGTCATCCAATTGAGATTTACAGCTAACCAACTCGTCCTCGATCCTCTTCAGGCTCTCTCGTGTTGTGGAAGTCTCCAGCTGGGACTGTTCCAGTTTGTTGTTGAGCTCGTCGTGGCTGTGCTGCAGCGACTTCGCCTCCCGGCCCAGTTCACTGATCCTCTCCTGGTACTGGATGCTGTCGTTCTGCAGCTGCCGCACCTCCCGCTGCTTCTCCCTCAGCAGTTCCTCCAGCTGCCGGGCTCGGCTCTGGCTGCCTTCTCGGACCCTCTGTGCAGACCTCAGCTGTTGCTCCAGCTCCCTCTGCTTACCAGACTCTGCCTCCGCCTCGTCTCTCTCTCTCTGGGCCTGCCTCATGTCCTCTTCCAGTCGGGACGCCCGGTCCCTCTCGCTCTGAGCCTCGGCTTCGAGTTCAGCTCGCTCCCTCTCCAACTTCTCCACGTCCCGCTGAAGTTCAGTCAGGTGCTCCCGGTTGTCGGCCATCTCTTGCTGGTAACCAGCAATACTCCCATTGAGCTGGGCCAGCTGGTTCATCAGACGCTCCTCCAGGTTATCTTTGTCCGTTTCAAGGCTTCGGAGGAGTTCTTTGAATTGAATTTCTCTCTTGGAACCCTCGTCAATCAGGCTCTTTTCTCTATCTTTACTTTCTTGCAGGTTTTTTTCTAGAGAACCCGCAAGACTCAGCTCCTCTTGACTTTCCTGGAGCTGTCGCTCAAGAGAGGCCAGTTCAGCTTTGAGTTCACCCTCCCGTTCTTGCCACAGACTTCTCTCTGTGTTAACAGCTGCCTCCATCTCCTTCATTTTAGCCTCAAACAAGGCTTGAACACTTTCTGTCTTTTCGTCATTTGCTTTCTCCTCTGTGGGCTGCAAATGAGTTTCTGGTGCAGACGCTGCAACTATTTGTTCCTCTGGAGTCTCCTCTAGTCTTTCTTTGTCTTCATACTGAGTCTCATCGGGCTCTGCTTTGGTCATGATGATGTCTGACTTCTGTTCGGTGACAACCTCTTCTACAACTGCAGCAGAGCTGAGTGGAGCCACTTGGATTTCACTCTCCTCTTTCTCTTTTATTTGGCCAAGCTGTTCCCTCAGTTCTTCCACCTGCTGCCCTAAAGAGAGTTTCTCTGCAGCTGTGGCTTCCAGCTCAACTTTCAGAGCCTCCATCTCTTCTTCAAGTCTTTCAACCTCAGCTTTGAGAGAGTGGTCCACTCGTTTTCTTACAGGCTTCTCCTGCATCTCTCTAAGTTTTTCATTCTCCTCCTCTAACTCCAGAATTTTGTGCTGCTTTGTTTTGGCAAATTTCCTCATTTTGTCTTTCACCGAATCCACCTCTTTCTGCGCCTCCTCCGCCTGCCGCTCAGCCTCTTGCCTTTTCACCTCATTTGTCCTCACTCTGGCAGCTAACTCTTGTCTCTCCTGTCTGGCAGCTTCCAGGACGCGCCTCACTCGTTCCGCCTCGTCGCTCACGTTTTCATAAGACTTGAGCAAAGTCTCGTACTCGTCCTTCATGCCTTGAACCTTCTCCTCCCATTCTCTGCTCACCCTGGCGGCCTCTTCTTGCGCCAACTCCACTTCTCTCTTACAAGCATCTTTCTCATTCACTATGCCTTCCATGGCCAGTTTGAGGCTCTCGCAGGACGATCCAAGGCTTTGGTTCTCAAGTAACGTACGATCGACCTCATCGATCAGCCTTAGCCTTTCTGCTCTCAGCTTCTCCAGCTCATCTTCTGCCGACTCGAGTTTCTGCTGCAGCTCGGCCATGAGCTTCTCAGTCGACGCTAGCTGCTCCTTCTTGGTTTTATTGTCTTTCAGGGTCTCTTTGCGAGAGATCAGAGCAGCCTGAAGGTTTCGCTGAAGCTGCTGGATCTTTGCCTCGCTGTCTTTTTCTTCCTCTTGCTTCAGAGGAACCTCGACCTCTAACCTCTGGGTTTTTTCCTGCTCAACCTTTAATTCTCCCTGTAAAGAATCTATTAGTTGATCCTTTTGAGACACTGTATCTTGCATTGAGTGAATGAGAGCGTTCTGCTCACTTAGCTGCTGACTCAGGTCCATTATCTCGTGGTTCTTGTTATCGATGAACTGCTTGAAGTCTTCCAATTCAGCCTGAAGATTTGCGATGGAGGCTGTGGAATCTGCAGACGCCCCTTTGGTTGCAGCTTCCATCTCTGCTTTTAGGGTTTCTGCATGAGACTCAGCTTGACAATACTTTTCTCGAAGATCACCAATTTCCTCTGAAAGCGCATCAATCTGTTTTTCTTTTTCTCTCAGCGCTTGCAGCTCGTCGCCCAAATCCTGCAATTCAGCCTCTTTCAGTGACAGACTGGCCTGAGTTTCCTGCAGCTGCTTCTCTAGCTCCGTGTTAGCGATGCGCACAGTCTGGATCTCGTCTCTGAGAGCTTTCAGAGATTTCTCCATTTGTGCGGAGTGGACGTCAGACGGCTCTGCAGGAGGCTGAGCTGGATCACCGGTTTGTGGTTGTAACGATTCAGGCTCAGTTGCCGCAAAGTCCACCCAGTCCTCCTGGACCCAATCGCCTGCTGCTTGCTTCTCAGCTCGTTGTTTGGTTGCTTGCTGAGGCAGGTTCTCTCTCTCCGTGCACTCTTTCTTCCAAATCTCTCAGTTCAGTCATAAGGGTTTCTCTGTCTCCGCTCTGTGCCTCAAAACGTTCCATCAGCTCGTTGTATTCTTCTTTCTGCTGCTTCAGTTGTTCGCGGTGGTGTCGGTCTTTCTCTTTCGCTTTGCGAATGGTTTCTTTGCGAGATTCCTGAGCCTCGTGAACCTTCTTTTGAAGCGTTTCACACTCTGCTTTCATGAAGGCCACTTGGGATTGTAACTTAGTCGTTTCAGAAGAAATGTCTGACGCCTGCTGAGTGTTTTCAGCTTCTATGCTTAGTGTTCTGTTCAGGGTGAGCGTCTCAGCAACGACTTGATCTTGTTGGCTAATTTTCTGCTTGAGACTTTCAACCATCTCCTCTTTAGATCTTAAAGCTTCCTCAAGCTCCTGGAGTTTAGTCTCCATTTCTTTAATATCATGTTCTCTTGTTTTTTCTTCTTCTGGATCATTTGCTGGATTCTCTCCCTTCGCTAACTCCTCTTGCTCTTTCCTTGTTTTTGCTGCCTTCTCAAAGTCAGCGACCTTCCTCATGAGCTCTTTACGTTGCACAAGTGCAGCCTGCAGCTTCTTCTTTGTGTTTGTTAGTTGGGTTTCCATCTCTCCTTTCTCCCTTCGCAAACTACCAAGCTCATCATCCACCTGAGTGCTCGGGTCTTCACGACTCACTTGCTGTTTCTCATCTCTCACTTTCTCAAGTTCCACGATCTGCTCTTTCATTTTACTGACTTCACTGTCGATCTGGAACTTCTCTTCTTCTACTTGAAGCAGTTTAGTGGACATACTGTCATTGAGCTCCATCATCTCTTGCTCTTTCTGACTGAGACGAAGCTGCAGGTCACTGATCTCCGAGTCCTTCATTGCCAAAGACTCATTGTTGAGGTCTGATGTCTGGGAACATTCCAACACGCTGTTTTCCATATCGTGCAGCCTCTTTTCTAGCTCAGAGGAGAGCAGTTCGGTGTCTTCCAGCTGAGCGCTCAGCATCCTCACCTGACTGTCCTGCTCCGACAGAGCACTGTGGGTTGTTTCCAAATCGCTCTGCAGGCTCTGGATCTTCTCCTCCTTGGCTTTACTTTCAACACTCAAAATGTCCATCTGTTCCTCTAGAAAGTGCATTTCAACGCTGTGCTTCTCCACCATTGACCTACTTTGCAGGGAAACCTCATCCAGCTGCAGTCTGGTTGTCTTAAGCTCCTCTGCAAAGTTATTGACCTGAGACTCTGCCTCTTCCTTTGCGGCAATAAGAGACTGCGCTTCTTCTTCCAGATTCTTGATTTTCTCCTGTGACTCTGCAGCTGCCTCTCTGAGCCTCTGCAGCTCAGCCTGAAGTTCACTGTACCTCCTCTGGAGCTCCTCGGCTAAGGCCTGAGCAAACACCTGGCCAGAGGCCACGTTAGCATCTGAGGAGGAAGAACTCTGTTGAGTTACATGAACCTGAACTGTCTCTCGGATGATGAGAGAGGAGGATTCGACTTGAACCGTGGAGGTTTCCTGCTCCATGCTCGTCGCCTCCCATGACTGCAGCTGCATTTGGCCGAAGTCCTGCATGAGGGAGGGCCACTCCTGGCCTCCATCTTGATTCATAGCTTCCAGGAGGGTCCAGCTGCTGTGGGCCACCTCTGAATCACTACTGGCAACCATCTCGTCAGAGGAAGTCCCTTTGGATTCTTCTGGGGACTCAGACTGGTGTCCGATAAGCTCTGGGCTGCTCTCAGTATCAGCAGACATGGAAAGGACGGAGGTGTCCTCAGCCATTAAGGTGGTTTCTTCATCTTGTGTATCCTCCATTAGGTCAGGAAGAGCTGCAGAGCTGCCACAGGCGACTGAACTGGCGTCCTGATCCTGCTCTGGAGTCTGATGGTATATCTCACTTGATGTAACCTGACTGGAGCTGTGGTCTTCAGCCAGTCTGAGGGATTCTCGCAGGGCAACCAGCTCATTGTCTTTTTCTAATAGCTGCTGCTCCAGTTCCACTATTTGTGCTGTGGAGCAAAAACATGAGGGTTTTAGAAAAGATAGAAAACTAGAATTCCCGGTGGTTATATGCCTTTGCCAACCAGTGCAGTTTGAGTCCACATTAATTTGTTATCTCATAAGGTCATTGTGAAGTTTGATCACTGAAATTGAATCAGTTAATCTTGGCGATAACAGTTCTATATTGTTTGATTCTGTTTCAATATTTTGTGTAGGATAAATTTTTGTACCCTTTTCAGCTTCAGATGATTCCTGTGCCGACAGTTCAGTCACTTCACCTCTTTCAGATAACTGGAAGAAAGAAACATATATATTAGCAGCATATCAGGCTCCATAGCAGAGTGTGAGGAACAGTATACAGCCCACAACTGTTATCTGACTTTGATGATAGACTTAAGAACTACTTTGACATATTATCCCTCAGCTACTACTGTGCTTCTAGTTCCACTTCAACACCTTTTTAATCATATAAACATAGACCAAACAAAACAGAAACTCAGTTCAAAGTTTTGGAGAGTGCTCTCTGAGTGCCCTTCTAAGTTTGCTTATTAACATCTGATCACATTCCAGACACAGTGGAGAACATTTGAAAGTTCATAAAGCAAACAACAGAAAAAGCAGGACAAAAAGCCAAGGTATGCAGTCACAGATTAAATGTTTACACCACCCACTGTAATAATTTGCTGCTCCAGCTGCTGTATCTTGGCCGTGGCCTGCTCCTGTTCTGTGGTTTTTCTGTCGAGTTGTTCTGAAAATCAGATGATCATTTTAAAACATCATCACCTCGATGAAGAGCTTCATATCTTTCATTAAACAATTCAATCCTGCACGCAACTAGATGCATGTGCTCTTACCCTGAAGGGTCTCCATGGTGTGTGCGTGCTCTGCACGCTGTTCCTCACTCTCACTCTCTTTGTCTTTCAGCCTCGTCAGTTGGTTGTTAATCGACTGCACAGTGTCCAGGAGAAGAGGAAGGTCGGCAGGGACGGCGTTTTCCTCTGAGGTTTGAACGTCATCTGGAGCCAGAGCTCGTAAATGTCTCCAAACTTCAACCAAGATCTCACCCTTCTTCTGAGCATCTTCCTGCTCCTCTTTAAGTGAAGCCAGCTCTCGTTCTAATTTTTCTATTTCTGACTTCTCCCTCTCTTCGGTTTCCTCGCTGACATGAACTGCCGTCTCTCTCATTGATGCAAGTTCACTTTCAAGGCGAGTTATTTCTGCCCGGTTTCTCTCTGAAGCATCATGGCTCGCTTGGAAGGCTGCGAGCTCAGCCTCTTTCATCAGAGCCAGTTCTCTCTCCAGTCTGGCAACTTCCATATTCTCCTTCTCCAGAGCCTCCTGACGAACATGCTCAGCCTCCCGCAGGGAGAGCAGCTCGCTCTGCTGCCTTGCCGCCTCCATTCTCTCTATTTCCAGAGCCTCCAGGCTGGATCGAAGGGCTGCGAGTTCTACATCGGCCCTGCTGGCCTGTTCGGCCCACTGCTGCCTCTCCTCCTCCCTCAGCTTCATGGCCTCTGCCAGCTCTTGCTCCATCTGCCGAAACTGAGAAGTCAAAATCTGAGCAGAGAGAGAGGGTGAGGGAGAGAGAGAGGATGTGAGAGGGTGTGTGGCTCAGCCAAACAATGCATATAAAATAAGGGCCATTGCCATATCAGGTGTGTCGTCTTTTAAACAGTTTGCTTGTAGGAGGAGTTTTCCTTGCTAACAAAGCGTCCGTAAATATGTCAACATGAAGAAAAGAATTAGACGCTGCTCAGATGGCATCTGGTCCGACAGGATCTGTACCTGTTTTTGCTGATCTGCACTGTTCACCTCCCCCTGCAGCACTTCCAGCACTTGGGAGCGAGATTTTAAAGCCTCCTCGAGCTCTTCACAGCGCCTCTGGGCTGCCTGCAGAGCCTGAGAGAAAACAAAACAACAACAGAACAAAGAAAGAGGTTAAGAACATGAAAGCAGGTGTAAAGCGTGACAAGTCACCGGGATATGAACAGAGACAGATTCAAAGTCTTTTGGTGGTGATACAGGATTTTTTTTAAATTTCTCTAATAGGGAGAAAGGGCATTTTGACCCAGTTCAGCCCATTCAGGGCGTTGAATAGCATCTTGATCTTGTACCTGCTGAAGCTCTCTGTCATTCTGAGACTGCAGTGTGACCCTCATCAGCTCCTCTTCATGCTTCTGAATCTGTTCCTGGAATCGCACATCCTTCTCACACACCACCGCCTGCATCTTCTGCAACTGAAAACAGAAAAAACAACAAATCATCCAGAAGGATCTTTTCTATGGACATTTACAGATAATTGTTCACAGTTAAGTACAGTTTTACATGTCACCTGTTCAGTGTGGGCAGATTCCTTCTCGTGCAGAAGCTGCTCGGTGGCCTGCAGTTGTTGCCTGAGCTCCCTGCTGTTGGCGTCCGCCTCGCTCAGCTTGTTCTTCAGTTCATGGAGCTCCTCCTCGACTGCAGCTCCGGTGAAAGAGCTGTCTGGGCTCAGCTGCAGACAGAACAGATGCTCAAGTCAGATAAAAACCAAATGTCTTGATATTTACAGTTTAAGTGTATTTTACGTGAAGCATTTTTTATTCTGTACAAGATCTTTATTTGTAATAATCCTCAGTCTCAAACTCACTGCGCCTCCTCCAGATCCTTTTAAATCAGTAATCTGTTTGTTGAGGGAGGCCATCTTAGCTTTGGCCTGCAGTTTGAGTTTGGTGAATCGAGTGTCGGCCTCTTCCTTTTCATTCTGGGGATATTGAGAAAGAAAGGCGTTGGTTAACAGACATACATATCTTTGGAGAAAGGTGTTGATTGAGAACACAGACAGGATTTTTCACCTTGAGCTGAGCATCTTTGTTGGCCAACTCCGTGTCCTTCTGGACAAGATGAATGTCTTTGTCTCGGATGAGCTCCTTCAGCTGCACCACCAGCTGCTCCAGGTGAGCCAGCCTCTCAATGGCCTCCTCAGGTTGCTCAGACTCCATCGGAGCCTGGCCCTCACCGCCGGGGAGCTGAGGCACCAACATACCCTACACACGGAAAGAAGTGGAAGTCAGTTTACTCAGTCCTGCTCAGCCGGTATCTCTGGGCGAGGTTAGTAAACTAAGTCCACCAGGCTTATTTTCACCTTGGTCTTAAGGATACAAAATGTCCCGACAGAAAGCCTGTGTTAAAGATGAGGGCAAAGTAACATATTTTCTTTTTCAGCCTCTACTGCTTCAATACCATTAACTCTCCGCTGAGGGACCAAACTTAATAATCCACCGCATGTAAGGAACATCATCAACATGCCCACTCGCTCACTGTGAATTATCATTCTCCAGACTTTTTACTAGGGGGCTGTAAAGAAAAGTTCTGGCAAATGTCCACAGGAAATGACTTGGAAAAATTCTGCGTGGAATTCAGTGCATGTCTGAAAACTGAATACGAGAACTCATCTTTAATTCAAGAGATGACAAGCAGAGATTTTCTACCCTCGGCTCTTTGTGTCCCAAACAGAGAACAAAAGGCTCTTTCACGTTTGACCAGATACATTCTCTACACACACTTATTTAAAAAGCAGAGGACAGTTAAAATACTATTCATTATAATTTTTTATGAATGCATGTGTTGCCCTCTCACCTGTGAGTCTCCATCTGGGCCCTCCTCTCCAGAGAGCTCCTGGAGGACATTGGCCAGGCGGCTGAACATCAAGATGGCACTGGGGGGGGGGGAAAAACAAGCTTTGAGGCTTTAGCAACTAACATCAGAAACCATTTCTTTGCTGCATAGAGGCATAAATGTGTGTTATTTATAGTATCATAAATGCAGCCTGGAGTTGCACCTGTCTTCTTTTCATAATGCAAAGTATCTAACACAATATGTACACGTGACCTTTCCCCGTGTCTCAGCTCGACGACACGCCCTGTGAAACGGATGTTGATACACGCACAGTCCCGGGTATATTTATTCACCTTTGTTTGCACATGCAGGCAGTGACGGGACGCTTAGAATAGTTTTATAGATTTGAGACAGAGAGAGTTCACGATTGACAAAACAATCCCAAAGTCTGTTCAGTCGCTGCCATTTGGAGATGGAGTTTTACCAGGTGACAGTTGAAATTGAAGAAATTTGATTTGAGACTAGAGTCAAGAATGAACATTCAATCTTTATATTTAAGGCAACGTGGACAAGAAGTCCTTAAAGGGCTCAAAAGAAATGAAGACGTGAATATGTGAAATGTCAAGAACAAATGTCTGAACTGCAACTGCTGAGCGAGATCCTGTGACACTTGAAAGCTGTAGAACTGCGACTACAAACAACTTGCGGCGACGTTTCACCAGTTAAATATATCTTTTTAATGGCATTACCAATTACCACTGCTGAGGCGATTAGTCAATTAATTAGTTAGTCAATGACGGAGGGATTAATGATGAATCTGTTTAAGTAATTTGTCTCGCAAAAAATAGCAACAACCCCCCCAAAAAAAAATCACCTGGTTCCATTTCTCAAATTCTATTAAATAAGTTGCTTTTGTTATCTTTGTGTTAAGGAATCTGGGCAAAATAAAAACAGATTTTTACGCAGAATGTGTATTGAGATTACATGGTGATGAACCAGTTATAACGACAATTGCTGATACTAATGAAGTTTCAACTTTTTGAGGGGAATCAGTGACTTTGATTGACTGTATCATGTTTAATATAGTTCACAGATAAATTGTTTTCATATCAAGTTCTTTTCCAGCTCAATGTGGATCTAAATAGTGTATTAGATAGATAGATAGACCGATAGACAGATAGATAGACAGATAGACGGACAGACAGACAGGTAGACAGACAGGTAGACGGACATATTTGTTTTATTACAACCAAACACATGTGTTCCTCCGTGTTTATACGAATAAAACTATTTAAACAGTTTGTTTTTCATCCCATCCACAGCAACACATTGTCAGACACCCCCTAACCCCGTTTCTCCTCCGGACCGGAGCGAACCTTCTCCGAGTGTTTCCGAACCCGCAGAGCTCGGCAGCACTGCGGCTGCGTCACGGTGTCGCCGAACAGCGCAGATTAAAAACAATAACGACAAATAACTACCGTAAACTGCACGCGCTACCGGACACCGACGCCGGGAGGAGAAGACGAACCGGGGACGTTGGCGGGGAACGCGCCGGTGTTTACTCTGCGGCTCCCACGGTACAGTCCGGTTAGCTTAGCGGGCTAACGCCGAGAACTCGAAGATTAGCGCCGCTGCTTCCGAAGCTGCTCCGCGGGGTTCTGGTGCGTGACAGCGGTGCGGGGCCGCCACGAGCGGACTGATATGAGCGGGACGCGGCTCGGACTCACCTGTGTCAGCGGCTCTCGGGTCAAAGTGTCCGGGGCTTCTTTGCTATTTCTCCTCGGATGGATTTCAGAGCTGAGCCACATCACCAAACGCATCCCGGAAGCAGAGCTGCCTCTGCGCTGATTGGACGGAGCTGCAAACGTAAGGGACCGTCTGCAAATCCCCGAAGCGTCTAGGGAGCATCTGTCTTCTTCCTCCTCATTCTTCTTCTTCTTCTTCTTCTCTCTGTTATTCTCTCTGTTCTTCTCCTCCTCCTCCCCAACCTTGTCTTCTTCTTCCTCTCCTTCTTCTTCTTCTTCTTCTCCTCTTTCCCTACTTCCTGCTTCCTCCTTTCTCCTCTTTATTCCTTCTTCCTCCTTCCCTCTCCTCCTTCATCTTCTTCCTCCTTTCTCCTCCTCCTTCCTCCTTCATCTTCTTCCTCCTCCTGCTTCCTCCTTTCTCCTCCTCCTTCTTCCTTCTTCCACCTTCCTCCTCCTGCTCCTCCTTCTCCTCTTCCTCCAACATCAAGGTGCATTACAGCCATCCACTGTGTGTTTCAATATCCTACTTCTGCTCCTTCATCTTGCCCTCTCGTTCCTGTTTCTCTTATTATGCTTGATATTTGATAGCTTCTTCTTCTTCTTCTTCTCTTGGTGCCAATAATCATCTGATGATTCCAATGATAAATACTATTTCCAAGCTCAGTTCTTCCACTTCATGCTTTGCAATTTCCCTCTTTAGCTTTTCACATTCTCTAACATACTTATTACAGTAAAGAATAATGTTAACGACGAAAAAAGGAGCCTTTGAAATTAAATATACCCACAATTTGACTCCTTTGCATCAGTGACATCGAAGAAGGAAACATGAAGAAGACAGGACACGACCTACGAGTGAACCTGATCATCAACCACGTCCGCCAGCTGGGCAGGAGCCTGCTGCTGCTCGCCCACTACACCACGGTGTTTGTGGCCTTCGTGGGCCGCAGCGTGCAGTGGATGGTGGAGGCGGTGAGGTGGACCAGCCTGTTTGCACGATACACCGTGTCCGCGTTCGATTCCATCTACAGACTTCTGCACCGGGGCAAGAGGAGCAGCGTGGCAGCGGGGACCAGAGAGATCTGCCCGGGCGCCGACACGCATCCGCACTGTGCATCATAACTTCATATCTGCAAACTGACAACCACCAGCGGAGACTGGCTCAACTTACGAAAATAGAGTGAAAAAACAAAACGCACGATGGAGGAAAACGAGGCCTTACTGTAGTGTGAAACTTTTTACTTTTTTTAAGCACTTATAACATAACTATTTGTAACATACTCTTACGAGTCTTGAACATTTTTATGTTTTTTGTTATCGTCAGCAAAAGCTCTTTCAAAATGTTGGAAAACATTCAAGCTCTTTGTTAGATGAAGTCATTCATCCCTCGTACCTGTTGACATGACAGGGGAATGCAAACATGATTAGGTAAAACACTACGGAAGCATAATTTATACCATTTCAGAGTTATCACACTAAATTGAACACTACATGAATTCAGTAAAGTACAAACCACTACCAAGGTCCGACACTCCCCTCATGAAACCACATTTAAAGCCACTAAATCCAGGTTTTATATTTGTACACACTAATAGATATCAGAGCGCTAAACATTACTCCATTAATTATTCTCTGAGAAATCAAAGAAGACTTTAAAGACACAGTATCTCAATGTTAGAGAAAGTGGAAAAAAACATTCCTGGATTTGTCCCCTAAACCAGACCCACACCAGAATTTATCTGGTTCTTCCCTGACACATATCACATCTTTCCTCAAAGTCTTTCGCGGAACTCTATCCAGTACTTTTTGTGCCATCTTGTTCACAAACAAACAGACAGCGGTGAAAACATATCGTCCTTGGCGGAGGTAAAAAAAAAAAATGCATCACACCATCAACAGCCAAATGTATTTTTCAACCTGTGCCTGTGAGGTTCATACATGATTCAATATGAATGTGTTGTTTTTTGGGCATCTTTGACTGTGGAGAGACGCATGCTGCTTTATCTGTGTTTGACATTAATACCAATGTGTTCCGGAGTTTATCTGACGTCAGTGTGAGAAATGACAACATGAAAAGTAGCATGTTGCTTTAAAGTGACCCGCAGCTGCATTTACTAATGAAGTTTGTCATTTTTACTTTTGTATTAATCATTGTATTTTAAATGTAAGTATATTCAGAATGCAACGTCAGCACTGACATGACTATACTGGTATCACTTGTCTATTTCAGCAGCTGAAATCAACAAACTCACATTCAAGCATATTGCAAGATTGTTATACCAAAGGAATCCTGTGCAAGAAGTGAGATTTAATTTCATATATTTTCTCGTATTCACCCTGAGACTAAAGGGAAATTCTGCATCGTTTCGTATATGTTTAAAAAATGCAATGTAATGTTTGTTCAGTTATTGTACTAATCAGCTATAACTGGTTTCATACTCTAATATCCAAATAAATTTCTTTACCAAACTGTTTAGTCATTTATTTTTCTTTGAAAACAAGTCGCAGAGTTGGGTCTGAACTTTCCCCAGGGTGTCATCTTTAAAGGTTCCGTGTGTAGAATTTAGTGACATCTAGTGGTGAAGTTGCACGTTGCAGCTACTCCTCACTCTCTCCTTTCAACCCAAGGGATGGTCAGATCAAGAAGAACAGCAGACATGTAGATGTGGACACGTTTGTGTTGAGGCTGATTTTAAACCCTTGACTTGTCTTCTCGGTGTGGAGCTGAGGGAGTCCGGCTTGTTGTCTTTTGTCTTCACTAAGACCATTAAAGCTGCACCAATCAGCTGCCGAGCAAAGTGAATCAGATGCACGGCTGCGTCTCCACGTGAGCGATGAAAGCTGCACAGTGATTGTCAGCACATCTCAGGGGAGCCAGAGGTGCACCAGTCAACCTGCCCTCTTAATGGGGCCATTAAGCCGATCATCTGCATGTTCGTCTGGATTACAGCCGGCGATTAGACCTTAGAGGACACAGAGGGGGGTGCACCGATTCAACCTTCACACACAGTCACCTACAAAAGGCCCCCGCCCGCTGCCACCCTGAGTCCCTATGTTGTGTGACTGTGAAGAGGGAGCACCCTTCGCTTCACAGTAGACCAATCGGGCCGACAGGGTTTGTGCAGCAGCTGCCGGAGACGCCAGATACTTTGCCTGCAAACACTTGGGTGCCGGAGCGATGGGAAACTCCACTGGAAGCACCGTGGACGACATGCAGGCCGTGGAGATGCACCTCTGGTACAAGAAGTTCATGATCGAGTGCCCCTCAGGTCAGCTCACCCTGCACGAGTTCAAGCAGTTCTTCGGGCTGCGCGGTTTGGACCAGGAGGCCAACGACTACATCGAGCAGATGTTCCGCACATTTGATATGAACAAGGTGAGACGCATGAGTTCAATTCAAGAAGGTTTCCACTTTGGAGGCAGAGGGAAAACTTTTAACGGTAAATTGGAATAAATCTGAATGAAACAGTAAGAAAATATATAAATTAAATAAATTAAAATGTCAGAGAACCGAATGTGAAAATAAAATCTGCATCACATTTTAAGGAGCTTCTTCCCTGACTCACACTTCATCCTCCCACTGAGTTCAGTGTTAATCTGTCACAGAGCTTTTGTGTAATCTTGCTCATCAACAACTCGATACGACCTGCAGCTAATGATTCTGTCAGAAATGACTGAAAAGGGTCAATCACAGTTGAAAATGACGTCTCTAAAACTCAGAGGGGCAAAGATATTTATCACATTTGACATCTTTGAAAGGTCAAAGTGTGGCGGCGACCTCCCAGGACAGTGCGGCCTGTGTCCCACTTTGCCCCTCGGATCTCAGTTGAATTAAGAGGGAGCACATGTCAGGGTCATCACAGGATGTCCGCCGGAGAAGCTGCACATCTATAATTAGTCCCCCCCAGCTCAGTTAAAAAGGCCAGGGTATAATCTTCATGCATGATTTAAACAGTGAGATTATCCGTGAGACAATGCTAAGATGCTAAGATTGTTGCCCATGTTCAGACACAGAGTCCCCGGAGATAATCCTCCAGCCTGGAACACTTACTTTCAATCACTGATGTGTCACTTTTGCAGAATAAGTGAATGTCCCACATTAATCACCGATGTTTTGATAAAAGCAGAACCCACATCTCACGTCCCCGCTTGCTCCTGCAGGACGGCTACATAGACTTCATGGAGTACGTGGCAGCTCTGAGTCTGGTGATGCGAGGAAAGATGGAGCACAAGCTGCGCTGGTACTTCAAACTTTATGATGTGGACGGAAACGGCTGCATCGACAGACACGAGCTCCTCAACATCATAAAGGTGGAGCAGACGTCCTGCATCTTTCACTCTGTGTTTCCTTTGGGCGTCTTCATGACTGGTTTTATTGGTTGTTTCCAACAGGCCATTCGTGCCATCAATGGAATTGAAAGTCAGGATTCAAGCGCAGAGGATTTCACCAACAGTGTGTTTGACAGGATTGATATAAACGGAGACGGTGAGTGTGTGTGTGAAAACATTTGTCCACTTGTTGTCGTCTATGAGTCAGGAAATATGATATAACGTATATATTGTGTTTATACAAACTAAAAATGTAATATCTGTGGATCTACTGTTTGTCTGCAGGCGAACTCTCCTTGGATGAGTTTGTGGCCGGCGCTCGCACTGACAACGATTTCATGGAGGTGATGATGAAGAGTCTGGACCTCACCCACATCGTGGCCATGATCCACAACAGGCGGCACAGCGTGTAGACGACCTCGATCGGGATGTGACCCGAGAGCTTCAGCGCGTCGTCACCTCTGGTTAAAAAAAACATTCACAGACTGAGATTTCTATTAAGGTTGAATCCGGTTTAATATGATGCTGGTGTAACACCAACATTTCCGTTAATGTAAAAAAAAAAAAAAAAAAAGTGATACACATGCACTTTAAATGCATCGGGATGACTCAGTCAACCTTTGCGGACCCGTCATTGTCCTTGAGTAATGATGGCGAGTTCTCCCGAGGCCACGCTGGCGTCAGAGACGACCTCTGACACGGCCCACTTACCCTCAGATACCCACCAGGGATAAGAGAGGGAGACAGTGGAGGAGAGCAGCAGCTACAAGCTCTCAGCTGTGATTTCAAATCTTTGTTTCAATCTTTATTTTCCAGGTCCCTCTGCATCAGATTACTCAAATCTCTATTTACCCGTTAGCGCCTGTGGGGTTCACAGGATGAAGGACAGGAACAGGACTGATGAAAAGGTTTCTGGAGAGATTAAAAACATTTTTAAACAAATAAATTTACCTTTTTGTTTGAAACAATTATAGACGCTGCAAAAAGCAAACTGCTGACCTGTGGTTTTGTGTCTTGTGTGTTTCTCTGGCTGAATGATTTGCTTCCTGTTCAGCACAAACACAGATTCAGTTAGAGATTAGCTTTTCTGTTTGTTGGCTGCGCTCGACTGGAGCCTTTTGTTAAACGACTGCAGACTGTGGGGTATTTTTTTCAGATTCTGATTATTTGTACAATAAAGACAAACACTTAACATAAGCTGTGAACATGTGTAAATCAGTGGGACGCATCGTATTCACAGGAACAACATTTAAACTCGGGGGATAGTGATAATATATTTGGTTGTAATAAAGTAAATCTGTTTGGAAATATTCTATAAATAGAGAGCAAAAATAAATTCTATTGACAAAACTCAACTTTACAATATGGAGTTTATTTTGTACAAATGCAAATATTTAACATGTGAGGCACAGAAACTCGGAAAAAGCTTGTGTATCAACCACAAGGGGGCAGCGACATGATTGGATGAATTGTCCTGTGTGTCCTTAAGCATGTTCTCATGTAGAGAAACCCCGTCTCATCATACTGTCACAGCGTGTCGCCTCTCATCTGCTCACCACAGGCTCACAGGAAGTCATACAGATACTTGACAATTTCAAAGTTCACTGTCCTGGAAGATAAATCACAACGGGCACATTCTCAGTGGAGAAAAACACTGTAAAAGGTCAGTTCCCTGAAAGAATTCAGCCCAGTTTAAATCATGTGAATGAACAAAGAGGAGCACACACCTGGATATGGCGCAGATGAAGTCCAAAGAAACGGCACATTTGTACTTGGGGGCGTCGAGCTGGTCGTCGTGACTGACCTGAGACAGCAGCTGTAAGGTCACCAGAGAGGAGATCTAAACGTGGGAGAGAGGGAAACCAAGATATGTCTCTGTTCCACTTCTTGAAACACAGCTCTCTCCCACTTTGATGCACACGCATTAAAACAGACGTCAGACAGCAATTTTCTAAATCCATTTCATGCTCGGGGCCATAAATAGATCAGCAGTTTGGCCACAGATCCAAAAACTCATGACCATTTGGGTTGAAAACTCTCATGTGGGCCGCTGTGGCCGCATTAGACTCGATAGAGCAGAATATATTACAACATTTGTGGCAAATGTATAAAATGATCATTTGAAACCCTCGGATTATAAAATTCATATTCACTTTCCTTTGGTCATTTGGCAAATGGGAGGAAAAGCATGAAAGTAAATGATTTTTAATATTCTGATGCAGCCACATGAGGCTTCGTGGAGAGAGACTAGAACCTCGAGGGTGGAATTCAGTTTCAGCTTACGTCAGAACAGCGGTTCGACCGTTGCAAGTGTTGCGTGCATGTTAATTTGTTCTGAAGTGCAGGGGTCAAGAGTGGGAGCGTTTTCTAAACATTGCTCGCAGCAGCACATTAGACTCTCACCTGGGAGAAAATACTGGCGGTGGGGGCGACTCTGCTGTCCACCACGCTGTAGAAAATGGCGAGCAGGCGGTCCAGAGGGAACGGCTTGGGTCCAAGCAGATGGTTACTAGTCTGGAAGATATTGATTTTATGATAAGTTACATGTGATGCGAGAGGAACGGAGAACAACCAGAGTATTGTGTGTGGATCACCTTTTCATTTTTCTTCAGGAAGTTTGTTTTTTTGATTTTACCGTGGTGCTGTCGGGAGGAAAAGAAGGAAATCAAAAATTCACATAAATCAAGTTCTCTTCAGCCCGAAATCAAATCTGTACAACCGTCCATCCTCTGACCCACGATTTGTACGGAACACGTCTCACAAAATTAGCAACATTTCCTCTCCTCTTGAATAAATTAAAACAAATGTCGTACTTCAAAACTATTTACTGCATCAACACATTGCGAGTGACACTGCTGCCATCTGCAATGTTTCTAAGCTGCAGATCACTTCAGTAAAACAGGCCATGGATCAGTTTGACTGAGGACCTTTGTTGCAGTGTCATCCCTCATCCCCCCCGACGTCCTGTCACTTATATAAAAGAGAAAAATGTCCCACCTTGACGAAGAAGCGTTTGTCTGCTCGGGCAGGGTTATAGGACGCCAGGTAGGCAGCGATCAGCAGGAACTTGGAGTAATACGGCAGCTCCACATGGGTGTGAGCAGATAAACCTGAGGAATGAGGGAAATAACCTTGAACACCAAATAAAGCAGGTATATGCATTTTAATTGTGTTTAAACCTTGTGTTTTATTGTGGTGGGGTTAGGGTTAGTTTCTACTGGGGGAGGGGGGGGGGGGGGGGCTGACAGGAACTGACATGCAGCCCCTCTAGATACTTTCAGGAGATTATCTGGAGTTCAGTGCACGTCTGAAAGCAGCTTATGTTCGAGCCGTTCAACTCAAACCAGGAGAAGCTCTCTCTCACCGAACTCCCTTATGTTTACATCCCCGCCAATCAGAGCTGGAGCCGATAGACACCCATGAAAAAGTGATGCACAACGTTCAGGGTTAATCTGCGGTCGTGTTGTCAGTGTGTGTTGGTACCTCTCAAGGCTCCGGCTTCCTTCTCTTCCATTTGCTGCATCTGCTCCCACTGAAGACTGAACGGAGAGAACACAACATGATGAGAAGAGCGACAATCATCCACATGTCGCTGGTGAAATGAGAAAAACGGGTTTAATCTGAAAAACCTGGACACTTCTCGAAGATAAACCGTCTGCATGGCTTTTTTCAAATGAGGCTCGATGTTTCTCCACAGCTTGTGTGTGTCCGTCTCTTTCACTAAACACAAAAAATAAAGAGACTTTATTGAGAAAATCCACAGTAACGATAAGTGATTTTTTTTTTTAATGATAATGTTGCCCAGTGTCTATTCATGAGAAGTTCTTAAAACAACAATCCCTCTTTACAAGCCACAAAGAAGAAGAAGACATTTTCAAATATTGATCAGCTGTCGGACGAATGGAAACTCCTCTTTATGGATTACCTTTGCCTTCTGCCAATGGCTCGCAGTACTTTGAAAAGTTGAGGGCAGCCTATTGGAAAAGAAGGAAAAAAAGAGAAATCATTGATGCAAGACTGAAAGAAAATCTAAACAGTGAAAAATCCTCACTGACATAGGAACGAACGTGTGTGTGCGTGTGTGTGCGTGTGCGTGTGTGTGCGTGTGTGTGCGTGTGCGTGTCTGTCTGACCAGATGGCGAAGCTCTCTGAGGTCCCGACACACCGAGTAAAAGACTCCCAGCAGGATGTTGATGTAGGACGAGTAAAACTCGTCTGAATATGAGGGATGTCTGTCCTGTGATAAGATCTGCTGCAGCTCGCCTGGGAATGAGGGACACACACTGAGATTACATTTAGCAGAAGTGAAAACAAGAGTTATTCTCTCCACAAACACATTCTCACATATCAAGCACATGAATTCATACAGTGGTGGTTTGTTAATGCACGACTCCTCCTCACAGTCGCTGCCTCAAGTGTCAGAACAAACTCACAGGTACAGATCGCACATCGCACACTGCTTCTGCCAAGTGTGCATCATCACTACGCAGCGCAGTGAGAGTTACTCATGGCGCTGGCTGATGCACGTGTGAGGACGTTTATACCTTTACTGTAGTCGGGGAAATGGAGCAGAAGCGGCTCAAAACAACCCGTGTTGGGTCTGAACTTGTCCCAGGAGATTTCACTGAGCAGGATGACGGTGATGTTGTCCTCAACCTGAAGGACGGACACGCGTAGTTAAGATCGGATAAGTTTCATTCTGATTAGATCAAATCGATCCGTGCACGCGACTGGAAGAATTACAGGGTTTCCCTTCAGTCTATGGCGGTTGTGGGACGTCACTCACATGCACAACCGATTCTGAGAGACAGGTACACAGAGTTAAGTGTGACGGACAAATTCTCAAACTTCATGGGTTGAAAAAGAGGAGCCATACACGCAGAAGATACTCATGATGTCAGGGGACGTTAAAAAGCCTCTATCCAATACTTAATGGAAAATTCATACATACTCCAACCTCTGTTTGTTCCTTTCGGCCTCTATAATAAAATATATCACACACACTCAGCTCAAGGTCATCCATCATCATAAAATATGCTCTTCCAGTCCCTCTTCATCATCCGCACAGTGCGACAACAATAAAGTGGCTCGAAATTGACGGATAAGACAAAAGAGCTCGCTGCTCCCTCTCACCAGCTCCTGAAGACGCAGGAGGGCGGGGAGGAGATTGGCGTCGGCGTCTCTCAGCAGCTCGGCTTTTTCCATCACCTGAAAAATACACGTGTAGGTTATACTGGAGAAAATATTGTGTTTTATGCACTTCAAAATGCAAATAATGATAAAACCACAATTCTGAATTAAACACACGTCTTTCCTCGTGGCTGCTTTTTGCATTTGCTGTAACTACTAAATCACATAATCATGTAAACATCAGAGTGTTCTGCCAAGTGAGGACTGATTCTCTGGTTGGATGTGAAGTGCACGTCGCTCACGATGTATCGCGTCTGCGTGGCAGGAGACTGGGAGCACTGCTGCCTGTAGATGCGTACGAAGTCCGACAGCGAGGGAGTGCGGGCGAGCAGCGCGGCGGCCTCGCAGCCAAAGAGGGACAGCAGCACCTGTTCAAACAGCAGCGAGTTGGACACGCACTCGACACAGCTGACGGTGGCGTGAGGCAGCTGCAGAACAAGACGGGGAATAAAGACAATCAGTTTGAAATCTGTGGGGAGTGTGAAGCGTCAGTGAGAATCTTTATATTTAATTCACGCAAAGAAAAAGAGGATGTCATATTTTCAAGGACTAAGACATGAATGGTAAATGGGGTGTATTCACGCAGCACGTTTCTGGTCTCAACAACCTCCCACATTCACATACCATGCACCATGCACTATCATTGACCACGTGGACGGACTGAAGTCACTGAATCTGACTCTCACCTCGAGCTCCTTCAGCAGAACGTGCATCACGTGGCTTTTCCCCGAAGCCCGATGACCGTAGATGAAGATGGAAGGGTAACTGTACTGCTGCGGCTGTAGGGACAAATCCGTTTGTTTGGTTCCGTCTTCTATTCATAATACTTGGTTAAGTTATTACTTCTGCATGAATTTCTACAAAAGTTGAGCCAAGAAAGTACTTATTTAATTTAGTTGTGGATCCACAAGCAAACATTTTATAAGTAACATTATTTCTCAAAGCTATCGTTTAAAACATCTAGGATATTTGTAAATGCTTTAATTGACTTTTGAATGAATGTTTTTCAGACTTTAAAAACGTCCTGTGTTCATTAAAAACAACATAAACATGTCCTATATAACAATCAAATATCTAGTATATTAGTAAATGCTGTAATTGACTGTTTCCTGCCTGACATGACTGTCTGCAGTTTCTGAGCGGACATGTGTGGATGTACCTGCCCGAGGAGGGACAGCAGCAGCCCGGCCTGGTTCTCTCTGCAGGGCAGCTGCTCTCTGACCCTCTGCAGCTTCTCCTCCTCGTGTCCCGGGTGTTGTGACAGCGCTGACATCCTGCTCCTGCTCCTGCTCTTCTTCTTCCTTCTTCTTCTTCTTCTTCCTCCTCCTCCTCCTCCTCAGTGTTTTATTCCACCGTCAACAACAACAACACAACCAGCGTGTAGCTCGTCACTGCCCCGGACACAGCGCGTCCGACCTGCGGGGCAGGAAGCGACGAACTGCGGGGGAAAAACGGGCCAAACCGGGGAAAGTGTCGGGAACTATTCGCCGTGAACACGACGGGGAGCTGAGGAAACACCCATGACTGAAAGTAAAACGTTAAATAAACGTTAAACTGAGAGAAATCCAGAGTTTTGAAAGTTCCAAACAAACACACGAGCGAAGAGACACACGCGTCGGTTTCCCGCGCGCCTTCGGATTACGTCACACGACGACGTTCACTTACCAGCCAATCAGCGCTCACTGCTGCATTGTGGGTAATGTCGTTTTGGGACCCTTGTGCCGAAACCCTTCAAAATAAAAAGACGTTGTGCATTAAAGGTTAAAAACTAATCACTGCGTTTACTGTTAGATTTGAATTGAATCAAACATGACGCCAATTTTTACACAACATGGGAATATAATAATTGTTGTATAATGATGCAATTGGAGAGAAACAATTTTAAATACATTTTGTAAAAACAAAGTATGTTATTACCATCATCATTATTATCATTTTACTGTAAAGTGCATATTTATGTGCAGAGGGAATTTAATTATCAGAGGAACCGTAATAACCAGAGACTTTTTACCCCCGCACCTTATGTGTTTAAGCTTTGTCTGATTACCGTAAAACCACGTCACAGAGGATTAAGGGCTGTGGGCTGGCTCTGGAATATCTGAGGCTTTCCTCCAGATCCAATTCAAAAGGAGCTCAGCTGCGGTTGTTGCTCCGTCGCCTTCGAGCTCAGACGAACCTTTGCAGCGAAATCACACTGATCTGACGGAATAACACGAACACTACTCATAACAGCATCTGACTCTGGATCATCCAGGTACATGCATCTGTTTTGTGCGTGAACACGAGCAGACAGGGGGATTCACGCTCCTCTGTGGGTGGAAGCTGGAGCTCGTCTCTCCAGGAGCTCCCTCTTTTGCAGAGTGAAGAATAAAACGTCAGCAGAGGAGCGTGGAGCCTGAGGTGTGATGGACGTGGAGCAGTGATGCTGCGGCTGCAGCTGTGACTCAATCGGGAGGAGAATCCAGCGGCCGGGAGAAGTTGTGCTCCCCGGACCCAGCGGCTGTTCTCCGGATCAGATGCCGCAGATGCTGCCGGAGTGAGGACGCGTGAAGTGATCCGAGCGGAGCCACCTCTTCTCCCCCACAAGACCGGAGGATGGTCCCCGGGGCCCCCGGCACCATCACCACCACCACCATGCTCCCCGCGTCCGAGGCTGCCAAGATCTACCAGACCAACTACGTGCGCAACTCCCGCGCCATCGGCGTCCTGTGGGCCATCTTCACCATCCTCTTCGCCATCGTCAACGTGGTGTGCTTCATCCAGCCCTACTGGATCGGGGACGGCGTGGACACCCCGCAGGCGGGCTACTTCGGGCTGTTCCACTACTGCATCGGCAACGGGCTGTCCCGAGACCTGACGTGCCAGGGCAGCTTCACCGAGTTCAGCACCATCCCCTCCGGCGCCTTCAAGGCCGCCTCCTTCTTCATCGGCATGTCCATGGTGCTGGTGCTCACCTGCATCGGCTGCTTCGCGCTCTTCTTCTTCTGCAGCACCGGCACCGTGTACAAGATCTGCGGCTGGATGCAGCTGTCTGCAGGTAGGACCCTCTGCCCACAGGTGGAGGTCTCACTCCAGGGCTGGTCGGTGCATGGAGCTCCATGTGTCCAACATAACATGCAGGGTGCACTCTCATATCCAACCCTAGTGAGCGGTTTACTATGAAAACAGCTGATCTGAGCCAAAATACACAGGTTTACTTCTTCTACCCTCAAGATCCACATGTTCTGCAGCCTTTTGGGCTCATATTGACCACAGAGCCTCAGATTTTCACCCGAATACATGTACAGCCTTATTGGGGAGAGTGAGACGTTGAATTAAAGAAGGATCATGGATCATGAAAAAGGGTCTGGACTTTAACCGTCTGCTGATCTGAGTCAAAATGCACGTTCTCTTCTACCCTTAAGATCCAAATGTTCAAGTTTGCGGCTTCATTTTGCAAGATTTTCTCCCTTGAATCCCCACATGAGTGTATTTGTCTGGTTTCGAGAGCCCTCATAAAACATTGTGTAACTGTAGAGTGGTGTAGGTGGAGCGGCTGCAGCCTTGGGGGAAGTGAGACCTTGAATTGAAGCAGTAAAACGTGTGTGGAACTTAAGTTCTCATGTCCGAACTGGACTTTGAGTTGTCTTCCATACACTTAGAGATTATTAGAGATGGGGATCATTATCAGTGTTCATCAAGATACATCCTATTCCAAAGTATATCCTGGAAACAGGTTGTCAGTGGTGTGTGTGGTTTACATTGTGTTTGCCCTCTACTTCATTTCATATGAGGAAAAGATGAATGCACTTCCTTCTCTCTTAACGTGAACTAAAAGGGTCTCTAACATAATTTTAGTCAAATTTCTGAGATCGTCTCTGAAGCAGACGGACAATCTGCCTCTATGTCCCCGTCCAAAAGTACATTTATCAACTGACTCAGCTCTGCCTCCCAACCAGTTATATTCAGTGAGTGTGTGAGAGAGAATGACAGTAAATATCAGCATTAACATTTTCCTCCCTGTATTTTAATTTTTTGGTGGATTGGAACGTACCAAGCAGCAGGAATAGGGACGTATCAGGGTTGGGCATATTTGTTTATTGGGTTCCTATAGATCCTATGAGATTTTAAATACTATCTAACACATATACATATAAACACATGACTGTAGATGCATCCACACACAGAAATGAAAACACAACCTCCTCCTCTTCTCTGTGGAGTTAATCAAAGCAGCAGAATTTTTGAATCCACCTTATTAGTCGAAACTTTGTGCCTACGTTACCCACAATGCTACACGAGCGGCGATATTTACAGATTTGAATGAATGAAAGCTCAGGGAGATGAACTGCGATGAACAGCGTGTCCAAGGTGAACAATAGATGTGATCAACCTCCGTCTTTCACACGACCTTGACTCAACATTTACTGATGTTGGCCACTAACGTTTGTTTTTTAACAAGAAACCAAACAGAATCTCTGTTAACAGAGCAAATATATAAATTAAGAATCTGTACTTGAATCAGAAAACATGAGATTTGATAGGAATCAAACGTCCTGACCGATACCAGTCATATTCACGCAGCCGCCTTCAGAGACAAACAGCAGTTTGATCCTGTGGCCCAAACGTTCACTGACGACATGATGTTTTTTTAAATTAATTAATTTGACGCTATAAAAACAGGGTGAAATGTTGTGATTGACAGATTGGCTGTGGATGTGTATCGGTGGGACCTCGATCCCTACTGGACTGACTCTGCATGGCTCCACAACGCGTAAGATGGCAGCGTTCATATCCAGGATATTTTGGATATTGAAAACAAGTGCAGTCTCTAAAGTATCCAGATTTTCTCAAACCCTCACAGCGGCGAGGGCGGATTATTTCTGTAAAAAAACAAAGAAGCCAGACTTAATGAGCAGTCGCAACGTTGTGTCTTTGCTGCTTCTTTTTTTGTGTGTGTGTCACAGATCAAAGCTGCGTCTTATTCCTCCGAGTCACATGTTGCGTTTGTTCAGTTTTCCCAGCATGCCGAGGGAGAAGATGTGAGACTTTACAACAACAGTCAGGTGAAAGAAATCCAGGGGACAGATTTTCAAAGACTGTCGCAGCCGATACGCTCTTCCTCTCTGCTGGGTTTTTGTGAATGTGATTAGCAGGAGAGAACTCTCACCTTAACCTAACCACAGTTCACATCTTACATCTCTCGAACCTTAACCAGGACCGAGCCATGGTCCCGTGAGGTCTATTGGTGACGAGCTCAGTGTTGAGCCTGGAATTCTGGGACTTTAACTCCAGTAAAATTTGGACTTATCTTTTCTGACCCTCAGCATCTTTCTCCCTCATCCCCTCCTCTGTCTCCTGATGCATTGAAACCTCGGTGAAATCAGCCATTAAGAGGTTTTCTCTGCAGCCTCAATAACCCGATATCGAGGCTCCTTCTCCATCTGAGCGGCCTGAAATCCCTTTGTGATTGTAAAAAAATCCTCCTCTTCAGATGTGATTTGAGGAGGTATGGAGCGGCTGTGATGTGCTATCAAAGGCAACACGTATAAACTCAGAGGCTCGGCGTCAACCCCGGGTCGTCCTGAATGTTTGATGAGCCCCCGCTTTCTGGTGGAGACAAGGTTTTTAGGAAAGTAGCGGAGAATGATGTGAATCGTTGTAATGATGGAACTGTGTCTTTGTAAATCACAGTCTGGTTTGATCGTTCGTTTTATAGTTCGCACAAATCTTCTGCGTAACTTTGTGCAACAGATGGTAGGTGTGAGTCCGACAGAGCCGGCTTCTTTATTTCTAAGGGCCCTTATCGCCAAGAGCTCAAGAATCTCCCCGTCTTTCCAACTTGACGTCTTTGTCAGCGTCTTCTTCGTGTATGGCTCCTCTTCTTCATTCTGAGATATTTTTACTCCTTTCACTTTTGTGCACACTCACTCGCTTTGACGTTTTTCACATGGGCTCACTCAGTCATTCTCTGCAGTTTTTACCAGGGGGGCCTGAGAGGAAAATGTCAACCAACTCTGCAGCAATGGACTCAGACATTTGCGTTCTCACGTACAGCCCCCGCAGAGGATTTCAGGAGATCATCCAGAGTTCAGCGCAGGTCTGAAAACAGCTCTGGCCTCAGGTTGGAAACAGCAGCAAAGGTCAAAGGGGTCAAAGATCCCAGTGCGTGAGACAATGAGGCGGCACTTTTTTTTTACAAAGTGAATTTCATCCTCTTCTTTATCTTCTTCTTTCAAATGTTCCTTATAACTTATAAGGTCATTAATGCCTTATCATTTATTTACGAAGTGTTGAGAAGTTATTTATTTGCCATTGATAAATCCATTAGATTGCAATTTGAACGAGTGCCTGATGAGAGAGGGTCGCTGACGATGAGAAGAGGAGGAGGTGAACGGGCTCAGTGAGGAGCAGCAGGCGAACGGCTCGGACACGAGGCCGCACGTCGCTGCTCAATAACCTGGACGGCCTCCACAGCTCTGATTGCCATCTGGGTCTCACAAACACACACACAGGGTCATGCTGACTGGCCATGGCACGAGCAGCTGCCCATTCTGCGGGCCTGTAAATCTATAGACGTCCACAGAATCAGACGTGGGTGACCGAAAGTGCTCTTAAAGCGCTTCCAGCACACGGCCCATTTCCTGGTCGTCTGACCGGCAGCAGTAAGTGGCTCTCCTCGTGGTGCTCTCTGCCTACTAAGTGGTCCTGAGCTGGCATTCAGACCCAACAATAAAAGGTCCATTTGGTAGCTGGAGGTTTATCGATCAAAATGTTGCTTTCCAGAATAACAAGCAGCGGCTCTCTAACAGGGGACAGCTGCCTCTTCACGTCCCTTTCCACTGCTCGTGGTGGGATTCAGTTATGTGTCATTGTTGGAGCCCAGAGAGTGACAGGGCGAGGACACAAAAGCCACTTGCCGAATGCTTCATGCATGATAACGCCGTTTGATAGCGAGTGCCCGACTGACTGATATCATTGTACCGATGCTCGGCACGTCGTGCTGCTGGTTCAATTTCACACCTCCTCAGAAAGTTGTCAAGTGGAATCGGGGGACGTGCTGGTTATCGCCGTCGCGTTGTGTCTTCAGAGAGGCGAGGTGGAGATACAGCGAGACGCCATCACGCTGCATCTGTGGCGGAGAAGGCCGGATAATGAGATAATTTGAAGGCTGAAACGTGCATTATTGAAATACTGCTCGTGTTATTTTCTGTCCACTATCTTCTGAACTGAACCTCTAGAAGATAAAGAAACACAGCTACAGGATTGATGGTGATGATAAGTTTTAAGTTTGTAGTTTACATATCATACAAACCAGTCAACGAAAAGGACTAAAATATAAATATATACCATAATACTGTTAAATTTTGCACCTTAAAAGCACAAACGTAAAACAGCTTTTCATTGTGTGATAGAGTTCTCACACTGGCACCAAGTGGATTCTGGTCATTTATAGCCTAACGTATAAAGTGACATTTGAAATGTTGAGAAAACAAGGTCTGGATTTAAAGCCGGGAGCTAATGACATCAGCCGGGTCCTGATCCTCTCACACGTATAACGAAGGGCCGGAAGAGTCTGAGAGGCTTTACAGTGATGTAACGTGAGACTAAGACCCAGACACACACACAGGTGATGTGTCCACCTTAGGGTGTTTAGATGAGCCTTCTTCTCTGTCCTCTCTTTGTTCACCTCGGAGGTCACAGCGGTTGGACGGTGATTTTTAACTGAGACAGAGGCGTAAATAACAAAAAAGAGACGGCGCCGCATGGTGAATCAGCCAAATTAGAAACCAGCCGAGTCAGCAGGACATCGGGGAGGAGAGGGATCTCCACCGCCGGCTAAATCCGAGGATTAAGAAAGTGGATCCTCCTTTGGCTGATGAAGATTTTAAAGGGACAGCACCCGACGTGTGTCAGTTTCAGGAGAGGGTTAAATACGAAGTCAGTTCATAATTGGGCTCTTTGGTGAGTGAAGAACGAAGCTCTGCAGCCTTTGTTCTGTCCTCATCAAAGATTTTTGAAGATTTTAAAAGTTAGAAATCAGCAGCTCCTGGGAATCTGGCATCGTTTGATCAATTTCATGTGTCTGACAATTTTATTCTATTATATTTCATTCATACTTTTGCTTTCTCCACACATATACTGTGTCTGTAGTTTGTGGTATGTGGACAGGTAGATAAATGTCCCTTTATACTGGAGATTTGGACGATATCACATGATATTAGATGCTTAATTCAGTTCTCTGATCGCTTTAAGGACTTTTTATTCCTGGTAAAATCTACAGAAAAGCTAGAAAACGACTGTTTCCAGGGCCAATGATAAACTTTCAATGTCAATGCAAAGTTAAAAAAGCCAAAATAAAATAAGTCCACATTTCAGCCAGTGAAATAAATAAATGTCACTATATTTCCGTCACAAAAAACACATAAATTAAACGCTAAATGTACAACATGAGAAACACACAAGCAAAAACCTCCCTGACATCGTCGAGGTCACATCATTTCTGAAGCATTTAGGTGATGATGAGTTTGCTTATTCAAAAAAGAAAATTGGCCGATGGTGGGGGTGTGTCTGATTGGGGAATGGCGAGGTGTTTAGTGTGACTGACAGCTCTGATTGCAGAGTCGTTAGGACGCGGAACGAGCTCAGAGATTGAGATTATGTGTGAGATGGCAGGAAGAACTGGAGACGGTGGACAAAGTCCTGCTTCTTCCCTGGGACTGTGATTACACTGATTATACTGCAGGAAGTGGACACTTCGCTGTTACAAGTAAATAAAGAGGTGTTGATGTGGGTGATATATGCACTGATGTAACAGCTCGGAGGAATCACTCTATTTCCTTTTGTCAGGGCGGTCGTCCTAATGTTTGATTGTCTACTTGTTGATATAGCAAAGACATTTTAAGGATTATTATAGTTAATAGTTACATATAATCGTTTTTTATTGAAGATTATAATCGCCAAGAAACTCATGATGGACTCAGTTCCTCCACATTTCATTCAACCTTAACTGAAGATTGTAGATTAAATATTGGAACTAGAGCGGCACATATCTCCCTCAAGGGCCAACAGTCCCCTCATGAAACTACATTTATGTGGATCTGCACCAAATTGCTCACACTCATGAATATCTAAACATGCATGATTCCTTTCATCAAGATCCAGGATTTATCCTCTGAGAAATCAAGGAAAAGGTTGAAAAATGCCCAATTTCAGAGTTAAAGAAAGAAAAAAGTCCTGGATCCGCCTCCTGATCCAGATCCACACTGCAGTTGAATGGGTTCTTCCCTGACCCATATCGCCTCCTTCTACCAGGCTCGTGTAAATGCCTCCGGGGGTGAAAACTTAATTTCCCAGGTGAAGGTAAAAAGTCAGCAAAACACACTTGAGTTTTTATTTTATGTTTCCGTACAGTTTTCATGTAATAAGCTTCCAAACGTTGTTTTCGAATCTCTATAAATGTAAATGGTCATAACTCATCTTTTCATCTTTAAGTTGCTTTATCGTAGAGACCTGAGAGACCTCACTGACGCCATTGCCTCATCATTATATCAAACTTAATAAGGAAGTGGGTTTATGTTCACGTTGCTACACGGTAGCCGCAGGCAGCTCTCCAGCATCGCCGTTATTAAAAAACTGTCAGACCTCCGACCACATTCTCTGGCATCAGGCGGCCTCCAGCCTTTATTTCTGCTGTGTCTGCCGGAAGGAAGCTCTCTGCATGTTTCATGAGCTCTGCCTGCTTCTCTCACGTTCTGCTGAGGCCAGGACGGACGCCCGGTGCGGCTTCGGGAAGTCCGCTGGCATTTTCCAGAGCTGTGTCGGCCTCCAAATTGGTGCGGATGACGAGGGCGGTTGATGGGATAATGTCCGGTAGAGCTGACGGAGAGATAACGAGGTGCTTCCTGGAGTCCCTGCAGGATGAGGATGTGCTGAAGCTACAGGGCTTAATAACGCTCCTAATCAGCCGCTAGTTATTGAGCGGCAGAGAAGCTCACAGCAGGAGACTGAGGAGGAAACGAGAGCTGAATGGCATGAGGAGAGCAGAGGAGCAGTGATTGGCAGCTCTGAGTTTGACATCCTACGGTGTGGAGCAACAGTGTCAGTGCGCATGAAAAGACATGAGCGTGCATGTGCAGGGCTGGAGTTGTCACATACACACACACACACACACACACACACACACACACACACACACACACACACACACACACACACACACACACACACACACACACATGCAGCTGTGGATGTTATTTTCCACCCTGCAAAAGAAAATGTTCCCAATCTGTTGTTGTATTATCCTTCTTTAATATGTATCCCTGAGAGAGCGTCACTAAATTGCTCCCCCACTTCCTGCAGCACGACGGCTCAGTGACAAATCCCCCCCGGCAGGAGAAGGTGATCGTCCTGAGGAGTAAGCTCGTCACAGAGGAGAATAAATCACTTTGTTTTTTCCCTCTGCCTTTTGAAAGTCATGGGAAACACTCGAAAACGTATATATTTCCTCCGAGTCGTGGATATGGGTCTGTTCTGCCTATCAAAGATTATCACAATGATGGATTTCAGGGTCTCGGCTCCTAATCTGATCATCAAACCCCAAATTCTTTGTTAACTGTCAAGTTGCTGACCTCATCAAAGGCACCTTTCACCACTTTTAAGCCAAAACACGTTCAGGTTTTGAATTATTTATAAACCTGTCACACCAGATCCTTTTCTCCGCTCTTTGTCATCATGTGAATGTTGTAAAGAAGTGTCCGGAATTATTAGATAGATACAAACAGGAAGTGAATCTTAAAACACGCCTCATGAGGACGTTGTGTTTTATATCCATCCATCAATCACAGCTGGACTCGGTTTTCTGATTGAATCGTCTCATCAAGTGAAAGCTGGAATCCTCCCACTCCTCCTTCCGAGCAGATTGCAGGATGTGAATGGGAACACTCACGTAGTTTAATTGTTTTGGCCCAGATTTGACCCACATCCGGGCCGACACACAGCAGTGAGTGATGGCACTGGTCCTGTTTGCCAGATCTGGAATTTGCTTTGTGCTATTTGGGCCATTTTCACCATTTACCACATGGGCCACTTTAGGTTCACGTCCATTTTGTCTGGGCCAGAAGAGCCTGGAGAAGCAATCAGAGCTGCAGGAGAGTTGCGCTGAGCGGAGGTGGTGCATTGAACCTCAGTGTTACCTCACATAGATGTCTCACACCTTGAGGTAAACATGTTTTCATGCTGGGTGAAAAGGGAAGAGCTTATATAGAGGCTGGCAAGAAGCCGGGGTTCAGGGAGTAAACATGTTTTTCAGGCTGTGGCAAGATTCACCATTTAGAGGAAACATAGTGAAATATACATCAGAACTCCAGGTTGTAGGACGCAGTGTTTAGGGTCAAAGAGGATAATGATTCATTTATCTGTTCCAGAATGAAACATCAAGATCATTTGACTTTGACTGGATTTATTTGACCTGATGTGATACTGTAATTACTACGACTGGCTCTTCCTGCTCAGACTTCGGGGAATCGACCAGATCTCCTCTGTTGGTGGAGACTTCCTTCCACGCCTCGTTAGGGTTTGATTATCCCGTCTCTCCAGGAGTAATGTAATTAGTGTATCCAGGAAGGAGGAGGAGGGGCAGAGGAGAACGGCTGAGTGCAGCTCTCTGCCAGAGCCCCCCCCACCCCAGGGAATTTACGGACCGACAGGCCACAGACTCAATCCCGAGCTGGTCACCACCTTCTCACCGTCGCCCATCACCTCATAACCTCATCACCTCCCATGACTGACCACGGCTGCGAAAGTTTCCAGTCCCAGTCAGGGGCTTAAAAACCAGCTGAGCTATGAGGCCCGCCTCGTCGTGATGGGATGTGACAGGCTGAGCATGAGGAACGAGACCCTGGGTCAACAGGACGACACATGGACTTCCTCTTGATCCCTCGGGGCCGTTCAGCCTGAGCTCCCAGTCCAGATATTCTGGACGTCGCCGCCCGTTCGGACGACCTGGCAGATTCAAGGCGGCTGTTGTTGTCATTGCCGCACCGGCTGCTGCTGCTGCTTGGGTTTTCCCCAGAAATAAATTTAACAAATGCCAACATGAGTGCTTGTTTGAGATGAAGTGGAGCGAAGGCGTCGGAGCCGTGTTTCTGTTGTGCTGCTGTCTGCGATCGCACAAAGTCAATATTTTGCAGCATATTTGGGAATCGCACACAGTTACAAAACGACCTGCAGCAGAAACACCAAACTAAAACCTCCCCCCCCCTTCCTCCTCCTCAATCTGTTTGTGTTTATTCTCGGGCCAGAGCTCCCTCCCTCCCTCTCTCTCCCTCTTCTCCGTCTTCTCTCTCTCTCTCTTCGCGGCTTCATAATTACGAGATGAAGTTGAATTTCACTTAATTAGGACCTGAGGGCGACGAGGGAGAGAGTTGGTTCACACAATTAGTCTCGACCCTGAGGGCGGTGGGAAGGTGCCGCGTTTTACCAAAATATAAAAACATGGGGAAGTGTGGTGTATTAACAAGAAGATTTTTATCTTTACATGTGTTTACTGTGCAGACAACACAGAGCAGGTCAACGCAATATGAGCATTCAGGGTTTTAATACCTGCTTTCTAATGAGCTACAGAGTTTCTTTTCTCTTTACTCGCTGATTCAACTCGTGCATTAGTCATCACACTAAGGGATTATAAGACCAGAAGCCCCCCCCCCCCCGAGCTGAAGCCCTGCAGCTCTCCAGGAACGTTCTGCAGGATAGTTATTCCTCTAGCGTTCCTGTGGTGGCGTCACTCATTGGTTTGCGAGCTGCCGTTTTGAAGCCTCGAGTTTGTCCAGCGCCATCTTGGTTTCTGGGGTTCCAGTACATTACGGTGTTGTTTACTGGTTTATGTCTTGTCGTTAACTTTTCCTACGCTCTCTGCGTGTTTCAACGTGAATGTGCATTTTGACTGATGTTCACCCGGTGAGTGCCTCCGGTGGAGGAGACGGTGGCACCGGCTCAGGTCTTCATTCACTCCAGTGTCACGTTTCCATCCCAAAACTTTAAATTACCAGTTGAACAGGTGGATAAAACTGCACTTTATGTGGATTTACCCTGTTTTCTTTCATCTTACTCTTCAATCTCTACAAACTAAATCTCTCTTTGCTGTTTCTATCATCCCAAAGTCCAATTCATATCCTTCAAATCCCGTCCTCTGGTCGTCTCTGCCGTTCCAAAGTGACACCACCTCTCCTCCCCGAAGAGAACAAAACTCTGATCCATTAGGATGGACTTCTCCGCATAGAGCTTTTTCTCGGCAGGGGCGTTTCGTCCCCTCCTCCCTCTTCAATCAATACGCTCATCTCGCACGGGGGGGGATGTTTGATGGCTGCAGCCTTTTAGCAATCATACAGACACGACATCCAGAATGCATCACTCCACCGGAACGCCTCTGAAGATTTAAGTGCTTCCTCGGAGTCGACTGAACGGAAACGTGACAGCGGATACCAAGAGTCGTAAATGTCCACCTGATGTTTTCCTGTTGAAATTACCTCAATCGCTGAAAGGGGCCGACACAACTCATTCAGTCCATTCAAGTTTACAAAGCCACGAGGCGTCTGCTCCTGCTGCTTCGCTCTCTCCGAGGAAAACGACTAATTACACTGAACATCCATCCACGATTACAACGGTGGCATTGAGCTGCAGATGAGCGGGCGCCGCCATGCTGTGTGGAAAACATGACTAACAATGTTAACATTGGAAAACATGCTGGCGAGGGGACTGAATCAAAGAAAGCGAGTGGAAGCTGGGGACGTACGTCGAATACAAATGAGGTTGGAGCTCGAGGACGACATCAAAAGGCAGCGGAGCTCGAGGAGAGGGTTGTTATTTGATAAACTTTAGCGGGGGGGAGTTAAGAAGTGAGAGCTGTGGGAGTGTTTGCGTCCCAGAGGACTTAGTTATGATTACACCAGGGACACGGCAGAGGAACAGCCCTGCTCGCTGCACTCAGAGGCTCCTATAGGCCGCGAGGGAAGTGTTTGCTCAGGTGTGTGTGTGTGTGTGTTAACAGTTGCCGCTACTCTGCAGTGTTTGTTTACAGACACCATTTTTCACAGGTCACGGATCAGAGCTCGCAGGCTGTGTGTGTGTGTGTGTGTGTGTGGAGATGGAGAGCGGGGACGTGTGTTGTGTCTGTGATGTTCGCAGCCACCTCAGTCAATGCTCTTCCTCTCTCCATGCTTGTCGGTTGCCATGGAAACCACCCTCTTTGCTGCTGCTGTTGCCGGCAACACTTCCCCTCCATCCCATCACTTCCCTCTCAGAGAGATCGCCCCGGCGAGCTGCTCAAGATCAGCGGCGTCCTTCAGGAGCTGCAGACGGAGCAAGACTTTGGGAATTGATGCACCCCCCCCCCCCCCCCTGTTGCAGATCAAGGTGTCTCCATGGCAACGTGGATGGATTCGACGTTAACACGAACGCTGTCTTCAGGTCACAGAGGCGGGTCAGGGGAGCACAGCTGCATGTCAAGTGACCGGATGAAGCGTCTTTTTCTCCCATTAGTGCAGGAGGGACAAAACGTTAAGGAGCTTAATGAACATTTTCCTTGTTTATGTCTCCTTAAGTAACTTTGAATTAACTAATGGCTCCGTGTAGGGTGAAAGCCATCAGACATCATTATGAACTCTTCGGTTCAAGCATCTTTCAGGTCATTGTGTTGGTTTTATGACGCACAACGTCTCAGCAGCTCAGTTGAAAATATGTAAAAACCCACTTTGAGGAGCATTTAGCAGCTTATGTTTCTCTCTGGAGGAGGTGGAGAACAACAACAAAGCTAAAGAGAGTGAATATCACACTTACATCACATTTATGGAAAGTCAAGGCCTTGATTTCAACAAGGAATAGAAGGCAAAACCAAAATGAGACAGTCTGGCCCTAACACGTGAACCTTTGCCGGTGCGATTACCTCTTTGAAAAACGAAGCGCAATGAATCCTGGGATAGGTTGGGCCGCGAAGGATCCACCTGTTTGTCGGCTGCATTTGAAGGAGCAGCCTCGTTCTCGATCTTTAAAATCTTGTGGTCACATCAGCTGACTTTTATCCCTCCTTTGTCGCCGTTCATCGCAGAGCTCCCCTCTCAGCGTCAGTCATTAGTGCTCCGTGCTGCAGAAAGAGAGAGGGAGGCAGAAAAGGGGAGGGGGGGGGCTTAAAAGAAAAGAAGAGAAAGTGGAGGACATGTATTCTCTGCCATCGCCACAGATCAGAGACACATTAGAAGTTAGCGAGACAGCGAGGAGCAATCCCCTCGGCCCCGACTTCAAAGCGCGGCGGGTTTTGGGGAGAAAATAAGGACGACCGTTAAAGATTCAGAGGAGCTGCCAAAGTCGTCTACCACTTCAAGAACGCCTGTCACCGCATCTGAGGCGGCGCGGAGAGGAGAGAGCGCTCAGATGAGGCAACGACTGATCACACATGTAACATGCGACTCAATACAAACACTGGGTCGAGTGTCAGAAATAAAAAGTGACCATCTGGGTTTTCCCCTCACCCTCACGCCGAGAAAACTAAACTTGTGCCTGTTGTTTTATTACTCGCCTCTCACCTCACATGCCGGGTCACGACAGGTAACTTTACTTAAAGTGACTATACAAGACTTTTAACATGTTTTCCCTCAGTCTGGGATGTAGCATGGACGTGGTTTAAGGTGCACAACCTTAATGAGACCATCTGGTCTAAAGAGACCGGACACACACATGGGTCAAGGTTCACTAAAGTTGAAATCCACGTGGAGGCCCAAGAAGGATCCACCTGTTTGTTTCTTAAGAGCGTCCGAAGCGGGACAGTCTTGTTGCGCCGCTGTGACGCAATCGGGTCTTTAAATGCAGCCTCTGAAGTTGAGAGCGTGTGATGCTGATGTGTGAGGTCATGCTGCTCACATGCGCGTGGCTCTCACATATTGATCAGGAGGGATGGAAGAGGAAGAGGAGGAGGGAGACAACAAGACGTTTTTTGTGTCACATTCACACCACGGCGTGGAGGTGCCGGTGCGGCCCTGACACGCTGCAAAAAAACCCACACATCAGCTGGAGCAGCAACAGCAGGCAGCCCCGTCTCCATGGCGATGCAGCATCTTCCTCATCCTCAAGTGCTGTTCGGGGAAACGACCTCTTACTTCCCTGAACATGTTCCGAAATAAGAGGAAGCTTTGATTAAAGCTTTGGAAACTCGGAGACTCAAACAAGAGGGGAAACACGATCGGGGGCGGCCTCAGTGTTTGGATGTGACTCGTGAAAGCGTCTCCTGTGTACTGGCTGGCAGCAGCAGGGCCTTGTGCATCTGAAGCAGGAAAACAACACCTCCGCCCAGGAAGATTATCATAATAACTTTTATGCAGATTATCACTAAAAGAAGAAAAGCTTTGATTCGGCTCTGATGTCTTGCTGAGAGGTTTTAAACAAGGGGGGCCACAGGAGGTATCTTAAAATAATCCTCATTTGCTTACACGCTGGTGAGCGTCACATTTGTGCAGCCTTTGTTCTCGTGTCATCAGATGGCGTCGTCGTTACACTAGCCTGCATTATTCAACTTTTTCTTCGAAGGAGCAGCGTCGTCAGCTCAACTCTGAACAGAGACGGTTCAGCCGTGAAGAAACAAGGCAGATTTCCAGTCCAAATGACATTTACCCAAACTCTATTAACACCTATCTGCCCATAAATACAGAAAAAGCTGATGCATTTTGTTTTAGGCTGAAACTGAAATAACACAAACGCAGTGAGTCGATTAACCTGAGTGGAGTTTTTACTGTTACATGGTTTCTAAATGAATGTGTGTGTGTAACCTTGAATCAATGTCAGCTGTTCCCTCTGTGATAAATGATAAAGCACTAATCATATAATAACTCTCAGACTTGTGTTCGGCCTGTTCTCAGATCAGACCCGAGCTGCTGCACCTCCCTGCGCTCAGACTTGATTAGATTGCGAAAAATCTGATCCTCAATCAGTTTTATTGCTGCGTCTTCACCAGGGGCCGTCCCCAAACTACCTCGCGTTGGACTAAAAATGTTGATTTTCCGTAGAGTGAAAGAGTAAAGTAAAGACTTAAGTGAAGTGAGACTGCGTTGTGTCTCTGAAGTGTGTGTGTATGTGTGGGGGGTGTGTGTGTGTGTGTGTGTGTGCGCCATTGAATATTTAAACAGTCACTTTCATTCCCTTCATGTCTCAAATGAGCAGCATCGGGATTCCACTCTTGTAAAAGTCGTCCCTGCCTCGTTTACTCCAGCGTTCACTCTCATCTCTGCTCGACCTCGTTGTCTCAGTCCTCACCTGAAAAAGACACACACACACACACACACACACACACACACACACACACACACACACACACACACACACACACACACACACACACACACACACACACACACACACACACACACACACACACACATATTAATATTCGACTTTTCTCAGTGCTTGTGATAATCTCCTCCTCGATCCTCGTTGTTTTCCCGTCATGTTACAACATCCTGACCAACCAAAAACAACACACTGTCACCAGTGTTATTTTAAGCCTGAGCTGCACACATCTCCCACTCTACTCATCGTTCTTTCTCTCCCCTTCATCCTCTGTTTGTCTTCTCCTTCTCCCTCCTCATCCTCCACAGCGACTGGTTGTTGCAAGAGGGCGTTCACGTGGTCTTTTGTTTCAGCCTGTGAGCTGTGTGAATACAAGGGCAGTTTTCAGCACCACAGTGAGTGGACAGCTCCCAGAGACACCTTCACAGTTTCACTGATTTCCCAGGGAATCGTTCATGGATCTTGATTTCTTTGGGTTTTTTAATCCGCCATGTTTAGCGGACCGATATCTGAGTGTGTGAAATGTGGCGAAAAATTAGGGTACGTTTAAAAAAAGGCAATGTGGATACAGACAAATGTCCACATGCACGAGGCCCATCTGGGGAGTAACTGACTCTTGGAGCAGACACTGAGCCTTTTCAGCCTTTAATGTCTGTGTACATTCAAAGATGTACACAGACATTCACAGATCCACGCAGGTATTTACATATTTGTCTACACATGCACAAATCTCATTGCATATTTACACATTTACAAATCTGATGACACCGCGATGGAGATTCTTTTCGCTGCTGTCCACACACACACATGTAACACTGGCTCTATATTACAGGTTCATATTCTCTTAGCAGTTTTCTCAGCTCTCAGCAACATGTGACTCAATGAAACATAAAGAGAGGAAGTGCAGCGAGTAGCAGCATCAATCAGAATACTCGAGGAGTTAATGAGAACGGTGTGCAGAGGATACACTCCCTTATCTCACACACACACACACACAGGTCAGTGGGATGGAGAGTGGGAGGAGGTATTTTCTCCTCGTACCTTCTTACATCTGCCAGTTTCTGCCCCAATTAACTCCCATTAATATAACTTGCCATGCTTCACCTTGATGCTGATGCACAGTGCACACAGTATGAGCTCTCACACACTCACACACACACACCTGGACATGTACTCACACCACATCAATAATCTTTGTGAAGTGCACAAAGTAGACAGCTACAGCTGGGCTGTGAAATGCACCATAATGACTGTGTGTGTGTGTGTGTGTGTGTGTGTGTGTGTGTGTGTGTGTGTGTGTGTGTGTGTGTGTGTGTGTGTAGCATGTGGAGATTGGGCGCAAATCTAGATGATGACACCTCCTCCTCTGATTGTCCCCGTGGTCGCTGCCAGCAGCTGTCAGCTGGGAAGCCTTCAAGGAGAGAGGACGTGTGTGTGTGTGTGTGTGTGTGTGTGTGTGTGTGTGTGTGTGTGTGTGTGTGTGTGTGTGTGTGTGTGTGTGTGTGTGTGTGTGTGTGTGTAATCAAGGACTTTCACTACCGCCAAGAGGATGCTTGGAAAAACTTTTCAATGGCAAAGTTATTCTGAGCAACCTCTCATGTGGTGAGATCATTTCCCTTTGAGCATCAATAAATAATCAGATTGTGGAATGACACATAGGATGGTGAGCTGCACATTACACCATCATGTTTCCTTAATCACTTCCCTCAGCACGCACACACACACACACACACACACACACACACACACACACACACACAGAGATGAAGCTTCAGCTCAGTCATCCCCCTCTTCTCTCTGTGGTGGAGAGTGAACCTCAGCTCATCACCAGCAGCCTCCTCTAGTGATAGAGCACCACCAGCACCAGCACCAGCACCAGCACCAGCACCAGCACCAGCACCAGCACCAGCACCAGCACCAGCCTGAGCGAGGCGGTTTTAGACATGTCTGAACAGTCGGTCGACATCATCTGAACCTGGATCACTCAGCCAATATAAACAGAGCTTTTAGCCTTCACTCATCTGGAGACTGACAAGGAGGCGACATGATTCCTCATCTGCGGGTTTTATAATATCTTTCATTATTTATGAGGGGGATTGTGCACCGGCCGCTCTGCAGCCGAGCCGAGGGGATGTTGAGATGAGGGGAATTTATTTATCAGGCGATGAAGAGGCTGGTCCCGTCGGCTTACCCCCGTTGTCGCTGCACGTTACACTGCAGCTGCGTGCCTTTTATCGGATTCTTGTACTTTTTTTTGTCCCCACACGACATTTCTGCACGAGCTCAAAAAAACCAAACATTTTAGCAGAAGATAAAAGATCGGCCTCGGCCTACTTCAGAGGCCGTGTTGGGGATAAACACAGTTATGGTTTGAGCTTTTTTTCCCACTTTGCAGATAACAACAAACAAAAAGTGACATGTCGGCTGAAGCTAAAAGATTCAATTCAGTGCAAAACGAGGACAAAAGCAGGGTTTTGGCAGGAATCATTTAGGTATTGAAGAAGCAGCTTAAAGGAAGATAATGAGATCAGTCAGCGAGAGAGCGCTGCACATGTGGCTTCAGCTCAACACACTCAGGCATCGAACCTGCCACGAGTGGAACCTCAGAGAAAAGGGAGATCTCCAGGTTGTAGGAACACAAACCAGCGTCTCTCCGATTCTCCTGGACTTCAAGGTTTGAGGTTCAGCTCGTTCTATTAATATTGCAGTTAACATATATATTGAGTTAACTTGAGTTGCATCATTTTACATTTTCTCACATGAAGGCGGTGTCAGTTTTTCTTTTAACAGTTCGAACACGTGTAAATGGCTTGTCTAATAAATACTATTTCTTCTATTTCTACATTTTTAACAGGCTACACGTTGTGTGTAGTAAACATTTCAACAGTCCGCTGCTGCTTTAAACTTCTTTTTTTTGTTTCTTTGCTCTGAGAAAAATTGATCTCCAAACTCAGGCAGACAGTGGTAAAGTCAATAGACTCAATGCCTCCTGGGAAATGTAGGCCCAGGATATGGATTAGAGTGTGTTTACAACAAGACTGGTGATTATTACAGGAGCTAGTTGCTGCTGTTGTTCGTACAATTGGTGAGAAGCATTTAACTTGTGAAGCAAACAAAGAGGGGAGGGAGGGCTGAGACTCTGACTCACCCAGACACTCATGTTGTCTGTACCCACCTTCGGTCTCTGTCACAGGCTGTGGGTAAAGGTCTCCGCCTCACTACTGCACCAATCTAGAAAGATGGGGGAGAAGGGAAGGGAGGAGGGAGGAGAGGGGAGAACAAGGGAGGAGAGGAGAGGGGAGGAGAGGAGAGAAGAAGGGATGAGAAGGTAGGGAGAAGGGGGGAGGAGATAGGAGGACTGAGGAGAGGGGAGGAAAAGAGAAGAGAGGAGCAGAAGGAAGGACAGAGGAGAAGAAGGGAAGAGAGGGGAGGAGAAGGAAGGACAAGAAGAGGGGAGGAAAAGAGGAGGAGGATATGGCTGTACCCGTATCCATGGTACTTAAGTTGTTGTGGTCTAAACATCCGTCCTGCACCTGCATCATTGCACAGACGCCACATGATTGGCTGGATAGTTTTTGAATAAGCAGCAGGTGTTCCTAATAAAGTGCTCAGTAGGTGTACAGCCAAAATGTATTTATTCTCTATAACCAGTCATAACATCAGTCCCAAAATAGCAGCTCCTACAATTCCCACAATGCCTCACTGCTTGGTGAAGTGCCCCTGACACCTTAAGTGTAAACCTCACTCACACAAATCGTCCAGAGCACAAAAATCACTGACACACAAAACCTCTGACGATCCCACAGAGCAGCATATTCCACAAATAACCACAGACCTCAGAGACCCACAGACAATTGATGAGTGCGAGTGTGTGGATGTGAAAACAGCTTCCTGCCGGCAGCAGAGGTGTCGTGAGACGACTCTGCTCTCCGTCTGTCATCCTAATGAAGGCACTCCGACTCCACACAAGGTGCCATGACACCTGGAAACTAATTCCTGCTTCCACCTCCTGGCTCTTCTCCTCCTCCTCCTCCTCCTCCTCCTTTGTTTTTGAACCCAACATGAACAAAACACTTGTCCTCCTCTCCTCCCTGATCCAGGTACTAGTCTGATCCTGGGCTGCATGATCTACCCGGACGGCTGGGACAGCGACGAGGTCAAGAGGATGTGTGGCGAGCAGACGGACAAGTACACGCTGGGCGCCTGCTCGGTGCGCTGGGCCTACATCCTCGCCATCATGGGCATCATGGACGCCCTCATCCTCTCCTTCCTGGCCTTCGTCCTGGGAAACCGCCAGGACAGTCTGATGTCTGAGGAGCTGCTGGGAGAAAGTAAGCAGACACACACACAGTCATTCATGTGGAACCATGGAAACTTTAACACGAGAACCAACAATGACAGTTTAGACAAAAGTGACAGAAAATCAAAGCTGTGGAGCAGCTGAAATGAGATGAAGGTTATTTTCAAAACAAAACAAAGCCACGAAAACTCATTAAGAAAACAATCAGTCTGAGTGTCAGTTTGCTCTTTCAACATAAAACAGGTCCTGGACAACTTTTGTATTTTCATTTTTAATTATTTCATCTTTTGGCACAACTGGCCTTTCCATTAAAGTTCTGTACGACACATCAATACAACATGTAAATACCTCCGCCAGCCAAGGAGGTTCTGTTGGTGGTTTGTCTGTTTGTACGATGGTGGGTTAGTTGGTTTTTGGTTGGTTGGAAGTTAAAAGTTAAGGTGGATCTGGACAAAGATCCAGGACTTTCTATCCCCGTCTTTAACATTGAGGGACGCAGCCTTTGTTTGCATTTTAACCAATATCCCTGGGAAATGATTTATGGATCTTGATGTATCTCTGGAACTGAGGAGCGTTTGGTTTGGTGCGCACTTCAATCTGGATCTCATGAATTAAAACGTGGTTTCATCCGCCTCTGTACGGTAAAGAGGTAGAAACCTGTCACCAGCACCGAGATAATGTGATGTGGCTTTAGCTACAAGGTTTGATTGAATCTGAGTCGACTGCTTGAATCTAAAAAAACGTCCCATTTTCTTTGCATAATCTTCACATGCACAAAGTTATTCATTTGCATACGTTGGAAGGACGTTACCCAGCACCTGCTTCCCATGAGATGACAAACACACTCAGACCCAAAGAAAACGATTTAAACACCGGAAGGGCAGGAGGGACGGGAGAATACAGATGAAGGAGGAAGGAGATAAAAAGCAATCAGAGAGAGAGAGAGAGAGAGAGAGAGAGAGAGAGGAAGATGAGTGACTGGGAGGAAGAATGCACCGATATCAAGGGTTAATTGAAGCCTGGGGATGCTGGACAGAGTCATGAATTACTAATGGCTGTTTACACAGCTTGCTGCTAGCCTGTCGAAATGAATCACAGCCGCCCTATCACCCAGGACACAGTCGCCTGTTAGCTCGTATCAGCAAAGTGACTGGGAGGAAGGAGCCATTATCAACCGAGAGATGCCGGAGAGGGGGGAGAAGACAGAGGGGAGAGGAGAGAGAGAGATAATGAGGCGAGGAAGAGGAGGAGGAGAGAGAGGAAGGGGCAGATACATGAAATGTGAAAACATGGGTTTCATCGAACAAAGTTTAAAAAGGATGTTTTTTCTTATCTTGTCACTTAAAGGTGGGAAAGTGACACTTTCTCTGTAGGAGAGAATTTAATGCGACACTGCCACCTGCTGGTTCAAAGTGTCCTCTTACTTCTGACCTGGCCTCTCTTTCTCCCACAGAGAGCGGAAACAACGCCATCTAGCGGTCGCATTGAGTAAAGCAGTCACACACACACACACACACACACACACACACACACACACAGGTAAGCATGTTTTTCAAGTGCAAGTAACAAATAACCAACATTGATTCTCATCTATAACTCGATGCTACTGTTACCTCACTATAATGAATTATCACATGCTTTTATTTTTCCCATTAAAACATCTTAACATTTTATTTCCTTTAAATGTTTTTGACAGGCGAATAAAAACATTATTTATTAAAAGTTTAACACTCAAACAACTCAATCTGTAGATGTATGTATTATTATAATAAGCTATATTATATTATTATAATATTGCTTTCTACTTGTTTGCATTTGTTAATGTAGCTCAGTGCATTTAGCTGATTCTATATTGATTCATCTGAATCTACTGATCAGAAGAAAAGAGATTCAACATCTTCTGCATCTGTTGCATTAAATGAATAATATCAGAAAGCATGTGATTGTTTTGTATATTATGTCTTTGTGGGAGAGGAACACTCTTTAACATCGAGAGGAAATTTCAAATTAAAAGCATGGGAAGTAGATACAGTTCAGCTTATTTAGGCCTCTTGAACATTGTGCAGATTCTCTCTCTTCTCATCGTCTCATCTTTTCTGCTGCAGGTCTTGCTGCAGAGATGTGATGTTACCTGGTGCAGCTTGTGGCTGAGACACAGAGCTGATGTGTGGACGGATTAATGAAGAAGAGGAGGAGGAGGTCTGGAGGAGCTTGTCCTCCCTGAATCTCCCTCTGTAAAATAACCTTCTCAGTCGTCTGAAACTGCTTTTTATCTACAGGATGAACTCTCTCAAAGACTTTCTCCGGCTTCCGTGTGGACGGGAGGCTCAGTCCACAGGTTCCGCTGAGGGACAAAACAAAGACTCAATGTGGTAAATCCGCTCGGGGACCCTTGACGTGGCAGCTGCTCAAATTGAATCAAATCAAAAAAAAGAAATTCTCCAGACTTCGAGCAACACAAACGAGGACTCAAGAGACTTGAGGTGAAAGCTGTCGGAACGTCTCTCTCGTCAAAGTCAACAAACTCCAGGAGAAAAACCAGGAGTTCAGCTCCGGTTCGAGACATCTCAACGCTGAAGAACAGACAGAACAGTGACGTTTTGTTATGATTCAATGTTTGATGTGATAGAAACACGAGGTAGTGATTAGAGGTTTTTGCTGGTGACAACTTTGCAAGAAAATAAAAAAAAATAAAAGTGTGCTAAATAGGAGAAAACATCAATTATATGGAGAGTGTAATCTGTGTGTAGGTGTGTTGATGACGTCCCTGTACTTTGTCTTGACTTTGAAAATGGTCCATTGCTGCGTCTTGTAATCTGACAGTGTTGTGGCGTTTAGGGAAAAGGGCCTGAGAAACGCTAAATCATCAAGAAGTGTGGCTTTATCCTTTTTTAATATATTCCTTTTCACAACTAAAAAACAACTGACGTTTACATTAAAGCTGTTAATGGAAGAAATCGATATAAAGCAAAGATCTGCTCCGCTTAAGTCTTCACGGACCGGGACACAGCTAGCTAGGCTCTGTGAAATGACAAACAAATATAACGAAATGAAACTAAAATGAAATCCATATTTGAACAGCTCAAAAGCTTGTGGCTGTTGAGCAAACAAACTTGTGTCCAAAACAAATGTTTATAGGCAAATACCAACTGTAAAATGGCAAACTGTCATTTTAATATTTAACCAAATGAGTCAAACTGTTATTTAATGAGCTTCACTGAATTTAATGAGCCAGACAGACGTCACGTGTTGACCCATGTTTGTTAATACATTGGATTGTACGACCTTGTTAACGTACAACATGGAAATCTATCGTCTTTGAATATTAAAAGCATATAAAAGCATCGATTTCATTGCCTTTAAAATGTATTAGTCTTAAATTTTATTTATAATTTTTTTGATTATAATCTGGAAAATCTATAAATCTTTCTTTCCATTCTCATTTCATTATCCATTTTCTGCTGTTTACCAGCTCCAGTTCCAGTTCAATTAATAATTAATGACGTTAGTATGAGTCATTGATTCACTCTGCTGAGAAGTATTGACAAATACAATGTAATGATGTGAAGGTCAATAAATTCATGACGTTTGTTTCATAGACTTGTTTCATTTCTTTGAGTCATGTCAGGAATTAAATTGCATTTTGTGAAATGCTGCATCTTGAATTAACACATTTCATAATGAGTAAAAGTCACTTGACACTTCTTTTTCAGACAATGTGAGGCAGTTTAAATTCTTACTGGGAATTCAGAAGGTCAGAACCTTGTGATTAAAAACAGGCTTAAATAAAGTTAATGATAAAATCTGAGGCAATCATGTTTTATCTCTCATCTCACATTGAAGCTGTGACATCTCAACTCTTCTGTTGGGTAAAATGATGGATGAGCAGCCTGCAGGTGGAGTAACTTCTGCCAAGTGAGAGAGAAACACACGAGGAGAGTTGATGCTCGTCCTCGTAATGAGAGGCAGTGAAGGGCGGGAGCTTCATCACAGTAACGACAAGAGGACCCGGCGGTTTCACCAGCGCCAGCCCAGATGGAGATATTAGCTCTGACATGCTCGCAGGGTTCTGGATCACAGGCCATCTGCTCACATGAATCGCGGGCCTGGCAGGAGGCGGAGCACCTCCAACAGGAGAAATGACAGTTCTGACTCCTGGTGATGAGATTGTGTTTCATCAGGTAGTTTGTTCTGATTGGACTAGAAGCTTAAAGCCGTTTCCATGAGGCTGCAGCAGCGATTACACAGCAGAGTCAGACTGAGCCTGAGGAAAGAGCAGGTTGTCTCCTAAACCACCACAGCAGTGGATCTGTGTACTGGGGCCAGTTTAGGACATTTCAAGCTGAGCCTATCGAGATTCAGCTCTCAAAGTACATTCCTGGCTGCACCGAGAATTAACAGGAGCTGAAGTTATTATTGAGCCACCTGAGACAACCTCCATCCTCTGATATCATTACACGTTTGGACTAGATTCGTTATTGATTCATTTGATTGTTTGTGTTCAACAAATATTTCAAAATGCTTGTTGAAATTATCGAAAAATATCGTCTTAAAATATATTTTGTCTGAACAGTCTTATAAAATATAGCTAGTTTACAATGATGACATTTTTTTTTTTTATGTGACTGAAAAACAGATTCAGCAATGAACAAACTTTTCTTCCGTCCTTGAATGTTTCTTCTTCTTCTTCTCTCCTGAAGGCAGAACAACCACAGAGGAGGTTTACCTCGGAGACGGTGGCACAAATTCTCCCAGACACACGTCACCACAAGTGGTATAAAACTGTCATTACAGTGATTTATTATAATGAACCATGAAAATAGCCAACCAGTGCAGTGTCTGTGAGTCTCTCCCCTCCACACAAACATACACTCACACACAAATAATAAAAAAAAGAAAAAAGGACAAAGTCGAAGAGTCCGGAGAGGGAAGGAAAATAAAAATAATGCTACAGTCACAGAAACATTCAGCTTTGCCAAGAAGAGCGTTCATATGTACAACGATAATTCAAAATGGGATGGGAGCGAATTGTACAAGCATAGAAAAGAAAAGAAGCAAATATTTACAACCTGTTCCTGGTGAAAGCTGGAGTAACCACCTATACATTAAATTACACTTTCTACAAATAACCATTGATATTCAAAAATAAACCGCTAACGTCCTACCTGTGGGCGAGACCACTCTGCCTACTTCAGAAGACTAAGAGCACTCGTTACATGAAACCTCACACACACACACGCGCACGCACGCACACCTTCCTCCTCAAAAGCAGCCACACACACACAAACGCACACACAGACACACACGAGTGCAGCCTCCCGGGGGCGGTGAGGCAGGCTCCCAGAAATGGGTCTTTTTTTTTCTGAATCTGCAGCGGTGCACAGATATTTGTTGTTAGACAGAGGAATAAAAAAAATAATTGTGTTTTTTTTTCTCTATACAAAAAGCGTTCTCGTTGCTATAATGAGCCACTAGATTAAAACAAAGAAATGGTGTAGAGAGCCGACGAGACGAGAGAGAAGAGGAAGTAAAAGGAATAACTGACAAAAGGAGGAAGAGGAAAGGGTGGGGGGGGGGTGGGGGGGTTACAGGCTGGAATGTCAATTGGTAAACAAAGTGCGGGGCCTTACAACGGGAGTCCGAACAAGACACAGAACAGAGAGCGTTCCTCTCCGTCGCAGGAAGGATATACAAAACGAAGGGAGGCCAGACAGTGAGGGATATGAGCACCGGGGGTAGACGGGGGATCGTCCATCTTTATTTTTACAGTCTGTCTTGAAGATTATTTCACGGTCCTTTTTTCTAAAATTTTCTGTCCTTTATTTTAAAAAGTACCCTTTTATCCCACAATCAGCTGTTTTTCCACTGGCCATGTGTTCAGGTACATAGAAAACATATCTACAGCTTATGGTACACGCCCCTCTCAGGCTGAGTTCTCAGGGGCTGCGGGGCCGACAGCAGAGAGGGCGGTCAGTGCCACCCTGTGCTAAGGTACCCCGAGCTGTGGAAGGGGGTGGAGGACGAAGGAGCTCCACGAGTCCCAGAAGGCATCTGGGAGGCGGCGGCCTGGGCCTGGCCTTGTTGAGTCTGTTGGGGTGGAGGAGGGGGAGGTGGAGGTGGAGGCAGTCCGGTCTGCTGAAGGGGTGGGGGATACGTCGATTGGGGCACTGAGGGATTGGCTGCTGGTGCCTGGATGCATCAGTGCCGGCTGAAACCCCCCTAAGTTCTGAAAGTGGTGGGGCTGCATCTGGGGGTTGGTTGATGGGGCCGGGGGAGGAGGTGGAGGCGGCGGAGGAGGAGTGAGCGACAACAAGTTGCCGCCGGCAGGAGGCTGCTGCTGCTGCGGTTGTTGGGACGTCTGAACCTGAGGGGGAGGAGGCGGAGGGGGAACGGTGGTCAGCAGGAGCTGGTGCTGCTGGAGCTGCTGGATGGGAGGAGGCTGCAGGTTGACGTGCAGCAGGGTGGGGCCGCTCATCGGGTGTGGAGGTGGAGGAGGCGGTGGAGGAGGCACGGCTGAGCTCTGATAGTGCACACTGTGGGGAAGAGTCTGCATCAAGGGCTGAGAGCCGGGGGGGTAAGTGGGGGTAATAGAAGGTTTGAACCCGGGAAAGGGTCCAGCGGGCGAGGGGCTCTGGCTGGGAAAATACGCCGTGGAGACTGGAGGCGCTGGCGGAGGAGGGGGAGGTGGCGGGGGAGCACTCTGTGCGTTATACTGGGGGAACGGAGCGGGGCCAGTCTGAGCCTGGGGCTGCGGCTGGGTTTGAGGCTGCGCCGAGAACAGCGCCCTCTGGCTGCGGTAGGGCGAGCCCTGAGACTGAGGCTTGGGGGAGTGGAGGAGTGAGGATCCAGGGAAGTGGACCGGAGAGGAGGGTAGGGGGGCTTGATGCAGCTTGGTGGGGGTCAGAGGAGCCGGCTTAGGTCCTGTGGGTTTGCTCACTGGTGGCGTTGTCAGATTTGGCGTCCGAGGTTGAGCGTCTGCGTCGTCCTCCTTTACTGAACGACTTGGAGTCTGGGAGACGGCACCGGGAGAGACGGGCTGAGAGGAGAGAGGCAAAATCAGACACCTGCTGAGAACTCGCTGAGATGAATCCGATCACCATCATGTAAAATCTAAATATTCAAATTTTTGGAAACAAGGATTTAAAGATGTTAAATTGTGTTCATGATTGTTTAATTGCAGCTCCACATGTGACACAAATACTACAAACTTAATAACCGAGTTTAAAAACATGTAAACAATGGCTTCACTCTGTAATCACAAGTCACAGTCTCATGAGGACTCACTCCATGGGTCGGGGTCTTTTGAAGACCTGGCGATGGACAGTCTCTGAGTGCAGGCGTGTCACCACCTTCTGCCTCACCATCTAGAAGAAGAGTAATGAAAAGTAAGAATGACTGACAGGTGAAGGTAACTCTTCATCCAGATGAGTCAGTGTCAGTGTCTCTATTCTCACCTGTGTCTTTATCTTTGCTGAGCAGCAGCGCTCGGTGGTAGCTCCGCTCTCGGGCCTGCTCCACGGAGGTCGACGACGTCCTGCAGAAAAACATTGGGACCATTACAAATCATACATGATGATACGAGTTTGGTAACAACTTGATAATAAACGTGGTTGTTCATGTTTATTTCTGAGAGCACGTACCACTGTCCTTCCCCGCCTTCCTTCTCTCCTTTCTCTGCAGCAGTCTCTGCCTCCTCATTGGTTTGAGGCTCTTTTACCGTGACCGTGGGGGCGTTGGTGGTGGCGTTGCAGAGTACTGGGGGAGCAGGGGGGGGAGGAGGAGGCTCACTGGGGATCTCAAGAGCGACAGGAAAGGCGTCCATGCTCAGAGGCGGCACGGTGGAAACGGGGGAGCTGCACTCAGTCTTGGAGCCGCTGCGGCGAGCTTCTCGTTGACGCTTCCTGTACTCGAGCAGAGACACCTGGGAAGAGAGAACCTCAGTGTCATTTATACACAGGGAAGTCTTACATCGAACCACTAGAGGGCAGCACAAAACAAATTAAATTGTGATGTAGAATTGGTGCAGATTTTAATATAGAGTATACTGACAAGCTCAGAATTATCAGTAAATAACTGAGAGGACCTCTGCAAATGTACCTTTTTCTTTTGTGGAGGGTTCTGTGCCGACCCTCCTGCCTCGCCACTGCCGTCCCCGTTCAGTGAGCGAGAGAATCCCAGTGAGCTTCCCTCCTCAGCGCAGGGGTAAAAGAGCTGCCCCTGGCCTTCACTGAAGGGGGCTTGAGCGCTGACCAATGGCCCGGTCACTGCTGTGGACACTGCTGCAGTCCCAGCTGCAGCCTCAGGCCTGAAAAGAGCCACCAGAGGCTCCAGGGTGTGTGACGGGGTGAGGTCCCTTAAGTTTGAGTTGACTGGGGAGAAGTTCAGGCCAGCTGCCCCAGTCGGGCCTCTCTCTGGGCTTTTTATCCAGCCGGGAAAAGAGGAAGCAAGAGTTTCTGCGGACGAGGGAGCCTCGCTATTGCCTTCTACAACTCCACCATCAGCCCGGTCCTCTCCGCAGTCCACAGGCTCCGTCACTGGGGGCTGTGGACTCTCTGGAACTGACAGCTTGGCTTCAGTCGGTAGCACATCCGAGCAGGGAGCCCTGTTGCTCGGAGAGGAGACCAACGAAGGCGGGCGATCAGCCTGGGGGAGAAGAGAGGGATCAATATCTGTCTTAATGAAGAAAATGAATATGAAACCCTGTCATGTCAAACAATGACATCAGAGGTACAGTCACTCTGGCTCAGTCAAGCCATATGATGTCAGAAATATATCCTGCTTCTGAATTTTTTATCTTTCAAATGAAATACCTTGGTTAGACCTTTCATTTTCAAACTTTAAATATTTAATGAGGCAGCACACAAATCTGTCTTGATGAACTGAAAATGAGACTAATCCAGTTGTGGGCAGGATCCACAATGTCTGATAATCACTGATCCTCAAGAGCCGTATTTGCTGCTGTGTAAATTCACCTCTTGCACACTGGGTTTCCGGCTGACCTCTGGTGAGCTCTCGTCAGAAGATTCACTCTGTGAAACCAAAAACACTTTCAGTCATTCTGGGTTTTTCTCGCATACAAACACAGAAGCCACCTTCATGCATCAGCCTTACCTCCTGAGGGGCAGTAAGTGTCTGTGTTGGGGTGCTGGGCAGGGGCTCCGTATTGGGCTCCTCTGTCCGGGGACGTGGAGGCGTCGCGAGTAAGACGGGCGTCACAGGTGCCTCCGGTTGTTCGCTCCTGGTGGGCGTTGCACATGGGGAGCCGTAGGGCGTCGAACTCTCGGACATGCAGGCATCCAACGGACTCAACCGCCGCTTTTTCAAAGGTGTGGGCAACTCTGAAAGAAGCAACGTTTTGTGCGTTCATGAGTTTTAAGTGCTTTTTGAATACTCACTTAAGTAAGATTTATTCTACATAGGTTGCTTTTATGACCAGAGGGCACATGCACAATGTTAGAAATTACTATCTCATGACTGATTATAATCGTATTTACATTTTTCACAAAGACTGACCTGGTAGCAAGCAGATGCCATTATAAGGTAGAGGGCTGTCCGAGTCTCCATTGATGGAGGGGCTGAGAGGTCCCTCACAGGGCATGAGGAGGCTATGTCGTCTGGCTGGGATGGGGGAGCCTTCCTCCTCCAGAGCCTGCTTCAACCATCGCTGCGAAAAAGAGAAGAGGGAACTTCAGTGAAACTAGTAAAACAGCAGCTTAAAACAAGTTGCTCTATCCTCTTCTTTAACTGGTCACATTTCAATCTGACCCTTTGATTAGTTTCGCACACTGCAAAATGTTTAATTGGCTGATGCACTCAAAGACAATATGTAACAAAAAGCCAAACAGGAATATTTCTGTAGCAAGACTCTGTACCTTCTTGCAGGAGCCTGTGGTTGGCGGAGTTTCTGGCAGTTCTCTAGATCGCCGTCTCCCTGTGGGGACTCCGGGAGTCGTGGGGCTGCGATTCGCCAGGAATGGGGACGAGAAACGAACGTAGTGTTTGGGCGTGCTGTAGACCTGCGGCGAGCAGGCCATACCTGGAAGGGCGTTCAGCTGTGTGGCAAGTACTTCTGGGTCACTGCTTATTCTCAGTGGTCTCTCTGGGATCGGCTCGGGGGTTCGCACTGCACAATGGTCCTGCTGCTTCTCTCCCACCCATTCGCTGACAAAGTGCTGTTGAAAAGTTTGAGAACATTTAGCAAATGAAATGACAATTTATTCAATGTAATATGTTTGATGTTGTGTTCTACAAAATAAATGATCAATCAATAATTTCTTTGTTTCCAAGTAGCTCAATTTAAAAACAAAGTTGTAAGCCCATGAAATAAGTCCAAAACAAACAGAGTTGCTCAGTAATGATGACGTTGCTTTTGCCCGAACAGAAATAAAAATGGAAATGTACCTTTTTAGTTTTGAAGTTCTTGCTCCCAGAGCGGTTTCTGTCAGGTGCAGGTGAGCTGCTGTGCGGAGGGCTGGAGTCCTCTGCTTGGAAAGCCATGGTCTCGGGCTCCAGTGCAGTGGGGATTTCCCCTTCAGGAGAGTCATTGGACATGGGCTCAATAGACTCAGTCGGAGAGCCTGGGGCCAAGTCCGAACAGGTGCTGATGGTGCGAGCTCGCCGGCGCTGCTGACCGATGTGCGTGCGGTTTCTTGAGAAACTCTTCCTGTTTCTTGAGGATTTGACTTTTGCCTGCTTTAGTCCTGGCTCCTCTTTGACCTCCAGAAGTGGCTGTGATGAAGACAGTCAAGTATATAGATTTATTAAAACAATTAAAATTGCTGATATATATTAGTTTCATAAAAATCTGATCAGATGTTTTTGTTGATCTGGAAAGTTTTCCAGCATTTTTTTATTTTTTAAAATACGACTTAAAAGAAACTATTTTTGGGAAAACAATGTTTGGCCAGGGTTAGTAGAACAGAGGCTACTTTGAAAACAAGGTTTGGCTTCTGTGTGCGATTGCTCAAGTATTTATGTCACCCAACATTCAAAAGAAACAGCAAACTACAAGGTTTTCACTCTCGCTCTGTTCTCACCTGCATGAGAGTTGGGGAATCTTCTGTTTCAGGAGTGGCCGGAGGCTCTTCCTTGATGTCACTGCGGCCCCCCATCTCTGACTTGCAACCGCCGATTCGCTCCAGGGCCTGCTCCCTGCGTTTCTCCCTCTTCTCCATGCGGGCGAAGGCTTGCAGGATGGCCTCCATCTTCCTTTCTTCCCGTGTCTGTAGAGGGTTAGTTGTGGGGGTTGGGGGGAAAAGGGGGTGAGGGAGAGGAAGAGGGAGCATATGCATTAGTCCATTAAATATTACCTCACCCACAGAGCCCCAGAGGGAGAAATACTTCGGGTTAATATGTGCTGCGCAGAAATAGCCTTTCTAGCTGAGTGCCAAGTGCAGAGACAAGTGAAGAAAGTGACCCCTTCCCTTTCACAATACGAGAAACAAAAGGGAGAGGCCGGACAGAAGCGACAGGAGAATGTTGTGAGGCTGCGTAACTGGGACGACCAGACATTTGAAATGTGTCCTGCCTTATGTGTTCCTGTTTGCATATTTGTAACCCAAAAAGATTTCCAGCTCTGTATATGGAAACCAAAATAAAAAGAGCGCCACCTTCGTTCAGAACACCCCCTTTGAAAATACATCTATACCACTAAACATAGAGAGGCAACAACAGAATGTCTGCATAGGTCAGGCCGAAGATTGGCGTCTGTAAAGACAGTTGTTATTTTTGTCAGTCAGTCACCTCATAGAGTTTGGGGGTGGGGGGAGGCTGGTAAATGGGTGGAGTGGGTTTGGCTATGTACGGGTCAAGTTTACCTCCTTGTGTTTCAGTCCCTTCCAGCTGGAAGCCGCCCCGACAGGGAGATGGGACTGCTCCGCTGGGCTGGCCTGAATGTTCAATAAAGAGACAGCCCAGTTTAGAAGAGACATGTCCCCACTAAACAAGGCTTCAACAACACTGAACAGATGTGGATTCTAACTTTCTGGTGGTGTGTCAGGTCTTTGTAATACCCTACTATAGAGGACACTGCCAATTAGAGAACTACTTTAGGAATGTACTGATGAGACAACTGTCAAATATTGAGGTAACTTTCTCCTGTTATCGCCTCCAGGTTCGGGGGATTTTCTACAGCTGATGTTTTTAAACCTTTGTCAATGACAAGTCGCAAACTGCTTTATCCTATTTAGTCCTGAAGCAACATGTGTGTGTATAAACCTTTAAGACCGGGTGCGACATGTTTCATGTTTCTCCCTAAAGAGCTGGATGAGACATGTGTGAGTTTTGTATTTCATAATTTTAAAAGACATGTACAAATAAAATAGATTGTGTTTTGCTGAAATGCATTATGGGAAATGTAGTGTATATTTTCAACGCTCTTAACCTGCAAAAAAGTTTTTAAAGTTCACACCATGGCTGAAGAGGGGAGCGTTATTGAGGCAGATTACAGCAGTATATCATTGAAGAAAACAAAATGACTCAGACTCAGACCCTGTACTAATATTCACGAACTTTAAGAAAAAGGCAATGATTTACAATGGCAGCCAAATGCTTAAGCTATCAAATGTTATATTTGGCGCCTTAGCTCTTAATGGGTTCAGGACTTCTGTCCTTACAGTAACTACTAAGCATGGTCATCAATCAATTGTCCTACATTACAATGTTAAACATTCACAGACAAACAGAAACAAAAAGGAAAACTATGGAGGTTTGTGGCCAAAGTTTTTTAGGTCTATATTTAATGTTGCACTACAAGAAGTTTTATCTTCATTGTCCTCAAGGGGAAATTTGTCTTGCAGCCAGGTCAAAAAAAGCACTGAGCGAACAGTGAAGGCTTTACTTAGGAAATCAAAAGCCAAACATTCAGTTAGCGGAGCATTACACAAACAGCCTTTTCAACCGATAGGCACGTCTGTTTAAGTAGGCAGGATATCAAGCCAGCACACACTGATGTTATCTCCCTCGCACCTTGTCACAGCTTGGATTTAGAACACCCACATGCATCTACTACGCTTGTGAATGCATGCTTCGTTGCTGTAGCGACTCTCTCTCTCGCTCTCTCTCTCTCCTGGGCCACATTCCATAGAAGGCAGACTATTGGATCTCCCAAAGTCAATGTGGCCCTGGCAACAAGGGTCTACCCTCTGCAGCCCCTCCTCTCTATTTCTCTCTCATCCCCTCTCTTCAACTATCCATCCCTATCTGGCCATTAGCAGAACTGTATGTTGGCCAGAGATGAGTCAGCAATTTAAACTTTGGGTCGGCTGTGTGAAATGGAGCTGACTGCAGGGTAATTTCCAGAGTGTGTGTTTGTGTCAGTATAGTGTACCATGCTCGCCCTGTGGTTGTTTGATCCCATTGCTCAGGGGCATGAGGCTGTTTGGCAGGGACATGGAGAATGGCTGAACCGGTAACAGGGCGTTTCAACTGACTTGACAGTTATATTCAAACCATAACAAACACTCTGAGATAGTTTCAAGGCAACACAATATTCAGGGTTTGTTCCCACTCATGTGTATGAGTATGTGGCACTTGGGTTCGGATTCATTTTTTAACATTGTGACCACAAAAAACAGATGAAAATGAGGAAAATAAAATTTATGACACACAAGCACAAAGCCATATAACTCTGAGGGGACAGAAGAGCAAGGTCAGGAATAAATGAGGGATAAAGAAATTTGTAAAACAGCAGCAGTAATGGTGAGAGTGCTAGCAGCAAATGAATGATGAAGAGTAGGGTAGGTTTAAGGTTGAGCAGTAGAAGACAGCTGCTCCTATCCAAGCCACAGCCCCCTTAGGTCCATGCCCAGTGCAACAGGGGGCATTTAAATTGTTGCTCTTTCTGCTGGTTGGCTATATGGCTTGAAAAAGAAAAACACACAAAAAAAAGCTGTAGCCCCTAGCTTGGCACACTTACCATCTTCCTCCTCCTCTCTGCAATCTGCTCGTCTGATTCCATCTCTACTTCATTGCTAACGGAGGTTTTGTCTTCAAGATCCTCATATAACTCAGGATCCTGTAACAGGAGGGAAGAGGGGGGGTATGGCGCTTTATCAAGGCTGATCATTCAGTCTGGCTACAGACTCAAGGGAGACAGGTAAGAGTGAAAGAGAGGAGAGGTGAGGTAAAGAGAGAGGGGAGGGGGGGGGGTGTAATCTGTAAAGGTACGAGGGGGTGTCACTCTTTGGTGTTTTTACTTTAGATGTTCATCCTGTGCACAAAACACACCTGATTAAATCAGGACCCTCTTCCTGAATGAACGGAGCAGCTGACATATTGAGACCTGTCGTCAAACTGATGCTTCTAAGTAATTAAGATCCTGTGCTCTGACATCATCTTTTCTTTCTTTCAGCTGTGACACATCTCTGCAAAGTCTGTAAAGTCTAAACCATCCTACAAGCTACGTGACGCTGGGTTGACGCTAAACGGTCAAACACCAAACTCTCAAATAAACAAGAACTAGATTTCTCTAATTTTCAACTGTTGAATGAACCGTGTGTCATTAACGCTAAAACTGCTGTTCTGGAACAAACTCTGTTGCAGTTAGCACATCCATGAGCTTTTCTCAGACTGTCTTAAATGTCTACACCTGCACCAAAGAGAAATACACTGCGACACATCTCTCCTGCGGAAGTGGCGCCACAAGTATCGTGTGCTGTAAAATCTGAACTGTGTCCTCAATCATTTATCGGGAAAGCGAAATGCATAAAAGGGGTGATGGGAAAACAGGGAATTAAAGAGGATGTATACTAACAAAGAGTGACTAACAATGGAAAATACATGCACAGACCATTTTACAAAGATCAAACAAAATCTCATGCATGGACAACAAGGTTGAATGTATTTTAACTAAATGTCCATGTAACACATGAGCAGTCAAGCGCTAAAGAAGAGTGCAATCTGGTGCATTCAGTGTGATGATCACAACAGTGGGATCTTACCTGGTTGTTGGAGATGGAGAGGCGGAGAGGAGAAAGTTTTCTCTGTTTGCCGTCGCATAAACTCTTGCTCTTCCCCTCGCCGTCCAAACCCATGTTCTGGTTCTGGCCCAGGTCGTCCCGCACCGTCTCCTTGTCCTTGCGACTCCCGCGGCGGCGACCTCCAGAACCTAAGTTCTCCGTGGGCTCCAGGTTGTGCTTGAGCACCGGGCATTCCTGGTTCCCCCTCACACAGGCACAGTCCACCTTGTATTTACTGCACAAATGAAGTCAAAGCCAAATATGAAGTTAGAAGGAAAAATAACCGTGTTTTTCTGCATCGATTCCACTCAACTCCTCGTAACTCACCAGTTGCCATAGTCAAAATCAAAGCCAATGGTGATCTCTGTGCCCTTGGTGATAGGCCTCAATGAGTAGATGTATAAATGCAGCATGCCGTCTTCGATGACGTGCCGCACCTGAGGGAGGTTGAGCAACACATTAGTAAAGACTAAAGGATGATGGACACAGCAAACACAGAAAGAATATGGCTGGGGTTCAATATTAGGGCTGTGCTTAGCTTAATCAAACAAAGGGAATTTCAGTTCTAATTTAATTTTCAGGAAGTCTCCTCACCTCAGAATTCGGGGTACAGGAGCGACGGATGAAGCGCGCTTCGTTGCCGAAGCTACGAGCGTCCACACACATCTCCAGTCCATCAAATTTTGAATAAAATAACACAAATGGGTACGGCCTAAAAGGGGAAACAACGACAACCAATGCATTAGTGGTCATAATTCACCAGTGTAATATGTTTCCCTTGCTGCTCCTAGTGTTTGACCTGCATAAACTAAAATGGAGCAGTATTCAATTTAAATTCATGAGACATTTCCTCTGAGAAATATTTTGACAAGTGACCAGCATCCTGACCTCTTGAAGAAGTAACCATTGGCCTCAAATTGCTGTCGAAGCATGAACTTTCCCCTGTACTCAATGATGAGGGAGTCTGGGGCCAGGTCTCGCACCGCCTTGAGGATCTTCTTGTTTTTCTGAATTTGACTCTGGAAGGGAGAGAAACACAGACTCTGGTTAGGCCATAAAATTAGATAGGCACTAAAATCCAAAGAGAAAGTTATCTTTATAGACAGGCGTAACAGTAGAACTTGTGTGTTTGGATGTAATTGTAGAGTTAATACTCTAGAGCAGACTATATGTAAGGCATACCTCCACAGGTGGTTTGAAAGAGGCTGGATGTGTGTTGTACGCCAGGCTCTTGCCGTCCCCTTGCTCTTTAACACGCAACAGGACCTGGACGTCCTCACTGTACTGATTGCTGCTGGCCTCCTCGTAACGCTCCATCCACGTCTTGATCTTGTTCTCCCACAGAGACGGGTGTTCTGTCGGCTCCTGCTCTGGAGCAGCACCCTGAAAGTAACAGCAGCAGTTGTTGATGTTTAGACACAAGAGAGGACACAGGATTATACAGACAGTGGTTATGTGTGCGAGAGTTTACCTTTACTCTGGAGGACTTTCTGGAACCTTCTCGGAAGGCCTGAAAGAATAACGAAATAGAAATCTCAATGTTATTTGAAATTCAAGCATATAAAACACAACATGCCTTATTACTGGTTTTACAAATTAGTCAAGCGGACCTTCTTGGCTCGGGCTGAGGATGCTTGAGGCTCCTTATCGCCACTCTTTTTACGTTTTTTATCAACCTGTTTATGCCCGAGGCGCCCAGTCGTCAGGGTGATGGTGGTAGGCGTGTGTTGGAAGGTTGAGTACAGCTCTAACGGCACCTCGTCTCCACTCTCTGTCGCACTGGTGTCCCCATCTGAATAAGCACATAATTACACATTAGTGATAAGAAGAGAGAACCGAATAAAGAAACAAGGCTATAAAAACCTTCAGCTGCCACAAAGGCACAAAAAGAGTCGGCCAAATGACGACAATGGAAGATAAGGATTGTCACAGCACAGATAGTGGATACTAGAAAGAGACCGTTAATAATCTGTCCAGCAGGTGTCAGTGTGTCCCAGGCTCAGGCAGTTCAAAATATGGCTAAACCTGCAGGGGAGGAGGCTGTACCCTGACACAGCCTACAACCTGCTCTGTTCACTAACAAGCTGGCCATTTACTGCAGCAAGAAAACAGGCAAAAGCAGAACCGAAAGATCCATGTAAAAACTCACAAAGAAAACTTGTGACACATGGTGTATCTTCCACAGGGGAAAGGAGCTCTCAGAATTTGATCATATTTGGCAGCATACATGCCATCTGTAGTTTATCCGACTCAGTGTAAGTAAATATAACTTTGTTTTTACTCTACAGGTAAACTAAACCACACGCTTTTATTTACAGATGGGCCTGCGTATGCCTCTATGCCGTCATGCTTACCAGACAAACATTCTCGTTTCCTGGTCTGCAGCAGGATGGCCCTCTCCCTATCAAGGTGTCGTGGTTGGCAGCGTTCACACAGATAGGTCTCAGGAATGTTCTGCCTGTCGATGCCCATGCAGTCAATATGCTGCCAGGCACTGAGGGAAAAAGAAATCACAACAAGCAGGTTTTTGAAAAGTTATTGTTTGACGTTGCTTCAATGTTAAAATCAAGGGAGGTCTCAGGAGAAACGGACATCTGATTCATCAGCTAATCAAAATCATACAAAGCATCTGGTAAACAATGAACAACAGAGCAACAGGAGTGAAGGCGTGTGACTACTTGTGCTAATCGGACTCTTTACCTGCACTTGTCACAGCAGATCATGTAGCCGTCATCGTGGGTGAAGCCACAGATGCAGCGGGTGATGTCAGCCCCGTAGCTGCCATCCTCTGAGGTGCTGAGCGTGGTGCCCCTGGATGCTTCGTCCTGGCCCCCTGGAACAAACAACCCTCCCTCTCCTTGTCGGATCAACATGGAGGGAGGAGGGGAGGCCGGGGGTGTAGGTGGGGGCCGCGCCCCATAGTTATGGTCCTGGCGGGAGGACGGAAGACATGAGGGTTATGTGGTGGAAGTAATAGACAGTTTAGCAAGTTGATAATACAAAAAGCAAACACCCCAAATTGTGTAGCATGTTCCCGTTTCAGAGAATGAACTGAAGAGGTCCTCAAAGTCTTAATGTAAGTAGTAATATGAGAAGGGACTTTGACAGGACTCAAACTTACGATCGATGCAAGATTACACAAAAACTAGTGGACGGATAACCAAAGAACTTGAGCTGAAGTTGGTGTCATTAAATATTTGGTCCAATATTTGGTGTGTGTGTGTACTCACGGCATAAGGCAGGCCAATGTAACTGTGGGAATGGTGTGAACTGCTGCTGTAGATCTGGTGTGGGTAGCTGGACTTTTCCACCACCACAGGGCTGGCCTCCACCGATTCTGGTCTGCTGGGCAGCAACACAAACAGAGAACACATTTTTACTTTATACTGAAAAACTAAAAATAACGTGGTTACACAGGGCAACTCGTGCATTGTTCTCATCCAACAGTGTGAGGAAGTGTGTGTGCATGAGGAAGGGTTAACAGGGAAAACGCTAGGGCAATGACGGTCACATTGACAGAGGGCAGGGTCAGTATGACTGCTATTGCAAATCCAGTTAAACCTTGGCCTCACAACTCACAGGCCTCACAACCTGAGACAAATAACAGACATTTATTGAAGTTTTTACCCCTACAAGCCAGGTAATCAACACGTGCTACCTCTTATTCTCACAAAACAACAAACCCAGAATTCTTAAGCTCATTCATACAAAACCAGTAAATCCACTTTCCCTCAGATCACAGTGCAGCCGGGGCGGGAGCCTGTTTGGCCGTTTGAGACCAACCCACGTTTATTATTACACGATTGGTCTATTCTTCAGTTGCTGGGGGGGGCTCCAGAGGAAAGAGGGAAGTAGAGCTGGCAGAACGCATGAGGCATGAGACAAGATAATCAGGTATGAACAGGGACGCAAAAAAAGAAGTGAAAATGTAAGAGGCTGAACGATACAAGACGCGCAAGAAGCTTTTGAGATAAAAAAAAAATGTCAGCTATTAATCTGAAAGTCAGATATCTACGTGTTAATGGTTCAATCATGCAAGAACATCTTGGTTTACAGAGTACTGTTCAGAAATCTACTACAAAGCCAGAGACAGACAAAAACCATTATGTTTTAGTTAATGTGTCAGCGGTTGAACTTCTTTCCCTCTCTGCTCTTTTTATCTCTTAACCTCCCGTGGACATTAAACAAAAGAACTTCACCTTAAACTCTATGCAACCTACTGCCGGCAGGTTTACCTGAACAAGGCATAAACATGGAGAAAAGCACACCAAGCAAACTTGTTCGATGTGTACAAAAGACTTGGAGTGTAGGAACAGGCCGAGCAGTACTTCAGTGCAACACTGTTCAGCTTTACTTATTCTGTGACACATTCTAAAAACCCTATTCAGAAAATAAGTTCAGCAAACAGTCCCATTAGGAGATATAATAACCAAGTAGTCGGAGCGAGAACTTTTCAATAAAAATAGACATAACTCTCACTATCCCTCATCTAAACTCACCTTTTTAAAAAGTTAGTCCAAAGGTAAAGTGGTGACACGGTACCGCGTGAGTCTCTCTCTGCCCTTTTGCTCCGGTTGCATTCTGTAAGAGCACTATGCAACACTTCCTGTGTGTATCGCTGCTCACTGTCAAAGTGAAAATGTAAGTGCATGCATGAGGTCTGGAGGCAGACCCAGGGGAAGGTGTGTGTGTGTGTGTGTGTGTGTGTGTTTTTATGCATGTGTACACAACAGATTATGTGACACCTACAGATATTTGTCTAAATGTTTATGGATGAAGAAACAGTCAGAGTAAAAATGGTGGAGGGAAAGTTTTAAAAACCATACTTGAGAGAGTGTGCAGTGGGCTGACACACTTAATCATTAACCAGACTAAAGCCTCCACTTTATAAAACAGAGTGAGACTGGGTGCATTTAGTGCAACGATCACTCTTTTAGTTGGACCTACAAGTGAAACAGTGAGTGATATAAAAGGACTCAGCACAGTGACAGAGACAGGCGGCATATAAGTGAGCCCGCCTAGTCAGTGGGAAGTACGTAAGCATGTTTGAATGCATGTGTGCATAACTGGAGGGTTGGTATCATTCACCTCACCACTCCTCTGAAGTGGAAGGAGGGGCTAGAGAGTCAGAGTACACATCAGTGGGAGGGTTCTAGCTGTGCAGTCAGTAAAGCTCAAGTTCCAAAACCAACACCTATGGCCTGTGTCACAGATAAAAAAAAAAGATGAGGGCGAGAAAGACGGTGGAATAAAACGGAAGTGTGGATCTTGAAGTTTAATTCAAGGTGGCAGCTCCCTAGGTGCTATTTATAGCATATAGATGTCACGTATTTAACGAAGGAACAGATGTCATTTAAAATGCAAGCACCTGCTGTGAAGAGGCAGAGTGGACAAGTGTGGAGAATGGAGAGATCAACAGCAAGAGAGAAAAGAGCACCACTGAACAGCCAGCGGCAACGCCTTCACTCCCAAAGAGCTCTCGCTCGCTGCTATGGCAACACTACGTGTTCTGTCAGCGTGTGCGCGCACGCTAGGCTCTGTGTGTCACCGTGGACACACACTACATTAGCCAACAGCTGGTCACGCTGCTGCAGACTTCAGGGGGATGTGGAAAGGACGTGACGCTGTTTCTCTGGTGAGTAGCCAGCCCCGCTGTTCCTAGACTCGGCTGGCGCACTCACAATGCTCTACACACAATGCTAGCTGCGTGCGTATGTGCGTGTCCAGCTACGCTCCGTCCCTCTGGTCAGGAGGGAACCTGCGCAGCAATAGGTGGAAGCCCCTTTCAAGCTTGTTATCTGAATTGAATAAATCTGCAGCAGGCGATCGGACACAGAGCTTGGACGGACAAAGAGTGAGTGAGAGAGTCAAGTCAGGGGCTTACTCCTACCCCCTGTGGCAGCACAGCTCCGTGGAGAGGAGGAGAAGGAGGGGGATGCGAGGGGGTGCAGTGAGACTGTTTAAGACGCCATATCTACGTGAGGGCCACCTGTCACTCAGGCCAGTGACCATGGCAACAAGCCCTGCGCAGTGCAGAGGGGAGGGAGGGGAGCGAGGTGCAGATACCATGGCAACACAAGCTGTCAAGGCAACCGCTCTGATGAAGGTAGAGGGGAGGGGCGCTCCATCTTTTAAAGAGACAGGAGTACCTCCATAAGTTGATGACGTGTGTTATTCTTTAGTCATACGAGAACCTCTTGCTTCATTTATCTGACCAGAAAAAACCACGGCAATGTCCTTGAAAAGACTATAGGAAACAGAGAGGAGGGGCAATAGGAGGCTTGTTGCCATGGTTCCATGCACCATTTCTGCATCGCTAAATGATCGCAGTGTACACATGTGAGGATCAGGGAAAATCATGTGTGCTTCTGTATGCTCGGGCTCAATTTTATTTTCATGGGCAGATGTAGTTAATAGCCGAACACTCAAAATGTCTTTGTGACGAGCAATAGCTGAGTGCCAGTATAATCAATGAAAAGACAGAATTGTCCATTAGAGACGATACTGGAGGGGCCTAGCAAATGGACTGCAAATTCCTTTCCTCATTACCGGTAACTGTGTAAATGTGGGAGAGGATATCTATGCAAAAAGAGAGGATTGAATCAAGCCACGCAGAAAAGAAAAGGATGACTGAGCTGCTTCTGTCATTACAGAGGGCTTGTTGGGGCATATTCAAAGGAGAGGAGAGACAGGGGAAATCATATTAGACCGAATAAGTGTCAAGTGTATGTGACTAACACCAAAGAGGGGTGAGAAATGAGAGCAGAAGTGGGGAGAGGGGTGAAAGATTATAGAGCTTGGAGAGAGTGAAATTGACAAGAATGAACAAGGGGTGTTTTGTGGGGGTTACTCACTCTGAGCCCGCCGCCATGTCCAGGTATGAGGTGTCTGCTGTGTCCACCCCCACTGGGATGACTATGCTCATGACGTTCTCTGCTGATCAGTTCTTGTCCTACTGAGTCCAGAGAATGGGAGTCCAAAACACTGAGGCATGCCAGCCGCAGCAGTCATTGCAGACATCTAAGTGCATCCACAAGGCCTGAACATGCAGGAGATGAGAGGAAAAAGTAGACAAACAATAGAGAGAGGGAACAAAGAAATGTCATTAGTATTGTGTAGCAACCTTTGGCAAGTATATATTAATGATCCCATGACACACAGGATGATGTGTCATTACTTTCATTCCAAGTATGAAGCATTTGCAAGGTTTCATCTAGCAAACCCGAAATTACAAAACCATAGTGAAAAGGGGGTATTTCCAGAACACGTTAATTCATACTTTCATACCAAGAACACTGTTGGACAGGGAAGAGTCAGAGAGGAATTCCCCCTCCGACAGAGCCGGGTGTTAACCGATGTAAAGCGAGAGGATATGGTTTTGTGAGGTGAAGCCTGGCGCTGCTGCTGTGAACTGCGCTAAAGCAACCTCTACACACACTCTGCCTGGAATGCAGAGGGCCGCACTGTAAGGAAGCTCCCACCACTAAGGGGAGCAAGAGAACACACAGCAGCCAGCCGCCATGAAAGGAGGCAGGAGAAACGCACACAGAACAAAACACAGAGGCCATTTTTCCCCCCTTCGACAGACTGCTCTGCTCCGAGCTCACACACACACGTACTCTCATCCTGGTTACACATGCACACAAACAAAATCTAACACTGCAACTGCACACCCACACATCCTCTTAACGGGAGAGTCATTGCGACTCTCTAGCACAGCACAGGGAAAAGGCATCTGTAAGATCTTCATCAATGATTGATTATATTAGGCATCAGGCATCGACTATGTCCTTTTGGTCCCCGGGTAGGTGGTTTGATGGATTCATAAATTAAACACTGTGGATAGTAACGATAGGAATATTAAGCCATGTATTTGCGTCTGAATCCAGACGAGAGCATATGTCAGTGTGGCTGCCCCTGATACAGAGAGCTCTGTTGATAAGCGGGATTAGTGGGAGGGACAGATGCCGAGACAAAATAGGCTGGAGGTCACACCTCCGCCTGCTCATGCACGCTGGGGCCAAACAAAAGCTCAGATCTCGGCTCGGGGTGTAGATGGGAGAGGGGTTACAAAGCAAGGATATGTTATGTATCGAGTAGGACCATACGTCACATTTTGGCCATCGACAACAGTGCATCACGCCAAATCCTATCTCTGCATGCCTATGAGGTGTCTTTCTAGGAAGCCTGTATTTTATTACCAGATGTGAAGGAAACATCTCTCGGTAGCAACAAAAGTTTATTGTTCTTGTAAATAGCCACGGAACCATTAGATTTATTTCAATTACTAATTTACCCAATATCACTGTGTGAGCCAGCAGGACTGGTGAGAGGCTCACAGACATGACAGCTGTCATCTCCAGGCCTAATTAATAGAAGGAAGAAGACCCCTGTGAGACTGTGTGTCAGCCAAGGCTACTGGTGGGATCACTTTCCAAATTCTCATGCGAGTCCGTGAGCACTGACTGGTTTGATACCACAGCTGCATTTCATGATGGAAGCTGATTGAACCTTCACTTTCAACAAGGACGGGAAAGTTTGTCTAAAAATTAAATAACAACCCCACCCACCCCTTTGTATTATATGAGAGGCCCAGTATACTTTAGCACTGGTTAATAGCTTCCCTCCAAAATAGTATGTTTGTCCTCTTGTCCAAGAGGTTCGTCTCCACTTCAACCCCAGACCCAGTGAGGGAGTCCTGATGTCACTACTATGGAATATAAAAGCTTACGTTCACACATACACACAACCCCCACCCCCCACAAAATAACACACACACAGCCAGATAACCCCTTGCCCTGTCCTCTCAAACATTCCTCTATAAGGAGCCTCTCGTGGTGCGCAAACACACTTGCACTGCTCTGCAGCGGGCCACAGTCGAGACTGACAAAAGACGAGCGGAAGAAAGAAAAACAAGTACAGTGCAGCAGCATTCCTGACTAAATCTGAGCTGCGCTGTGACTGCCTCTGCCTGCTCCTCCTACTTCCTCTAGAAGAGCTGTCCATCACCAAGGAGAAATGCAGCCAAAGAAAAGAAGAAGAAAAAAAACACATCACCCTCCTTCCTGTGCCCAGTCACCCCGCCCAGCCGGATTTCTCTCCCTACTCTGTGCACTTCCTAAATAAACCTGAGACAGTAATGCAGAGCGGAGGGGAAGGGGAGTGTCGCAGACACTGTTCCTAATTACAAGGAGGCTGGGAAGACCATTTAAAGGCACCTTTGGCCAAATCCTCTGCCGTTATGGAAACACATGAGAGGAACGAGGGGTGGAGAAAATGGGGAACATGCAGAGGGGAGGGTGAGTAGATGAGACATAGGGAGACATGCAGCGAAAGTGGACAGTAGTAAAAAATGAGCCACAGGATGGAGGTGGTTACGGTTTACACTGGGTCTCTTCTCTCTACAACTGTTCACCTTTCATGTGCTCTGAGGAGATTTCCGTGCGCTGTACGGAGCTTTAGAAATCATTCACAGCCCCTCCATTTCAGAGGGCAGCAGGGTGGGGGAGGTGTACATGGGGTCTGTCTGACAGTGACGCTACACAGCCTGGGTGGACTCTGGGTGGCAGAGTGGAGCACATAGCGTAACCCAGTCTCTCCTTTCTCCTCCTTCCCTCCCTCCCTCCCTCAGTGAGGGGACACAGTCACGTCATTGTGTGGGGTATAACTATCCTTTTAAGACAGAACCGCACTGAAGTCAGTGAGGGAAAACCCATACCATCACACTCAAACCACATAGCTACAGACAACAGCTTTCCTTGCTCCTCAGTTTATTACCACCGATCTATGTGTAACAGTGTTTTCATTCTTGTTTTCGCAGCCAAGTCCGGGCAGATCATGTTTCTCGATAAAGAGGAGGAGCAGGAGAAAATGAGGGATTCCAACTGAATCCCACAACTCCCCTGCCAAGCTGATGTGACTTTACACCGTCCTCACTGTTGGCTGCAATGACTCAGCTCGCAAACAAATGGATAAAACACACAAGGAGAGCCATATACACAGGAAGCATGACCCAGATGGAATGTAGGCCTGGCCCTCGTTTTCACGGTGCCCACAGTGGGACACAATGCATCTGCCCCGTCCTTCATAAATCAGTGTGCCCATGGCTGCCAGCACTCCCCGTGCACTCAAGCACTGAAGGTGAAGTCATACATCAATACAGCAGGGGATGTGGATGTTAGTGTCCACACAAGCAATATTTAAGGGCCACATTACGAGTTGTGTTGATGTGTGTGCAAGTTAATAACCTCATCAGACTGTAAAGGCCAGACGACTTAGAAGTGCTCATGTACCCTAACTAACAACTAGTACACAATAAAGGCTTAGGGCCAGCAGTGCTGCAGAAGAACAAAGATTTCTTCATGGTTACATGTTCAGTTCCATGTGGACATGGGACAGTCATTTAAAAGCGCATCACAACATGCTTGGCATCTGCCACACAGGCTTGTTTTGCAATGGTAAGATGCAAGAAAAAAATTAAAAAATTGTACAATGTCCTGTGTGCTCAGTTCAAACAACCAGGAAATGAGCAAGTTAAAGTCATTAGGAAAAGGGTTTGGCAGCTAACCTGGGGCAGCCCCCCCGCAGTCTGAGTAATGTCTGTTCACGGAAAATCGCTCGGGTACGATCTCTCCATCTCCGACTCACTGCATCTTACAGAGTATCACAGCACAATGGGGAGATCCTTTAAACATTTATACACCAAAGCAACTAATTCACTTCATACGCCATCTTTATCTGTGTGTGCTTGTTAAAGTAGTTCTGATTTGGCCCCTGGTTTTACCAGAGAGTGACAAGCAGGGACATCTGCAGCTGGCAGCTAATTAAAGCATTTGGGGAATGCATTGTGCAGCTAAATAAAATGTGAGCTATGTGTGCGCAAAGAAAATTGGGAGAGGCTACTCAGCATCTACAGGGTAAAACACTAAGAGCCACTCAGGTCCCATTACAGCAGTGTTTGATGATCAATTTCACGCTTGCACCGCAGTGCCATTACATCACCATCATTAACAGCACATCTCTTTATTTGGCCTATCCCTCCTTGTGCTGCTACCCATAAATGCAACTGTAACATAGGCACAGCAACAGGAAGAAAGTAAGGACGGTGCAGTCCGGCTGCAGCCTCCGGAGCCCCAGCCCTAAAGCCACCTGTCAGGGAGGCAGCTTGCTAGTTTAAAGAGGGATCTGTTACGGCCCAACTAGCAGCACAAAAACAGGTCACCTGAGCCTTGGCTTCTCGTCCCCAGCTGGGATGCCATGTGACTGTGTTGGGCCCCAGAGCTGGCTGGCTTTGTCTCTGGGTCTCTCAGGATCTGGGTACCACACAAGGGTGAACGCTAGAGACCAGACCACAGCTTAGCCCCCTTCCTCTGAGGCGAGATGTGTGTCTATAGAGACTCACGCTTCACCAACACAGAGATGCGACTGTTTCAGGTATGAGACTTTCTGTCTGCAGACGGGGAAAGAGCATAAAAACAAGGAGAGCTCTTCCAAGTACAGGAAGAGTGTCGGAGAGAAAGCTGATGAGACTGTGACCTTCATCTGCCCTGTTAATACACTAATAAACACCCTGTGCCTTTGCTTGACTCTCTCGCTCTCTATTGATTGGGCTGAAAAAAATAATATTTTGTGTTCAGCTTGTGACTTTGTGTCAGAGAGAAACATACAGCCAGGCAGGTATTTAACACACTATAGAGCAGGGGGGGGGGAGTGAGTATCAGGTCTGAGGCCTTTGCTCCTTCACAGGGAAGAAAAAGATGGCTGGGGATTTTGTGTATTGTGTAGCAGAGACAGATTGAGTACAGTAGGGCCCTCTTACTCATCTCGCTGTACAGAAAATCCTCCTCAAAAGAGAAGACCCTTTGTCACTATTAAGTGAACCGTATCTACAGGCAGCTGAAACTCATTAAAAAGAACCATGTCCTCAATGGACGGAAGCTATACAAACCGTTCAGGTGCTTAGTGATGTATATGAGATGAATAATGATACAGAGACTCCAACCTGCCTGCCTATATCAAATGATATGCAGGAATGTGGAAGTCTGTGTCCTGATTTCCTCCTCCCACTATGTTTTTGTGGCGTATTTGTATGATACATCAACACAGTGAGGTTGACAACAATGCAACATACTCACATCACCGCGGACAAAGCTGATTGCAGTCCAAATTCACATTTATGTGGTTGATAAAGCAAGCTTCAGAGGGAAGCCTCAGCATACGCACCTAATGACTCATTGCCCTTTAGCAACTTTGAAAACGTCCTACTTTTCACTGAAATTATCAGTAGGAAACAAGAAAAAAATGCTCTTGGCAAATGGTGATAGGCATGAAAGGACATTTGAGCTCCACAGAGTGCCAAAGTTCATCCCATGGGGGTGATGTAGAGGAAAGAAACACAGAACATTGTGAAAGCTTGTGAGCTTTAAACTCTATCCTTACAACTACTGTTGATTTGGATCCTTCCAATTTCTTGTGTAGTTTAGTGTACATTTGAATGATTCAGATTTCAAACTGGCTCAACAAAACTGGTAAAATTGAGCCAGCATGGGGCACAACTCTGACACAAACAGTCATATTTTACACATATACTATTTAGAGTCCAAAAGATGAGGATCTGGAGAGATACCGGCAGTGTTTCTTTGACTTTTATGTGTTTTAAATATATATTGTGAAACTGGCGGAGATTGTTATATTACCTTCGAATATATATCTGTGCCACGAACCACGATATCTGTGTTATCTCATAGGAGACTTGGGTCTTTGTATTGAGTAAACTTCCACCTGGTTTACATATTTGAATGTACTCAAATACACTCAACTATCAAACTACCGTCCTGAATTCATATTCAAATGACTTCAATATGATAACTAACCCCTCTCTCTCACACACACACCCCTCCCCCCAGTGTTTCTATATAACACAAAGCATATTACATTTGAAAGGGATTAACCGAAAACAGTAAAGAAATAACAAAGCTTGGTAGTGGGGGGGGGGGGGGCAAACTGCATAATAGTGTTAACTTAATAAAAGAGGATGCCGGGCAGGTGAGAGAGAAGCAAGCCTTAAATAGATTTATTTTGAGGGGTGTGTTCGTGTACGTTGATGAAAGTCACTCTTTGTTGTCTTTGATGTTTTAAATGTATATTGCTCGTACTTATCGTATAATTTCTCTAAATAACAATCCTCCTGTGCCAGACATCAACACACGAAACACAAGCAAAAGCCGTGACGCACGTTACAGGGCTGCTGTGTTTTGGGTTTTTTTTGGTTTTGTGGAACAGACACAATCTATCCAACCCATGGCTCTTTGTGACGAAAATCTCAAAAAAGACGCAGTTGTGTATTTCCACGACGACAATCCAAATTGTTTGTTCGTATTGTTTTGTCAGCCCTCGGCTAAGATATACAAAAGCATGTGTTGTGTAGTTGCTTCCCGTTGAGTGTGTCGGCGCTGCAGTCAGTCCTGCCGATAGGGGTGTGGAGGGCACAACGTTGCTATTATGTTACCACACAACTCCCTGGTGCTGTCGCCATTTTCAAAGCGCTTTTCTCAGGACGGCGAGACAATCGTGTAACCAGGGGAGGCTCGCCACGGACAGAAAATCCCCAAGATTGCATTCAATCGCCTCTTTCATACACTCTGCCTTAAGTATCACCCTGTCGGTACAGTCTGTGTTGTTACCAGTGGGCTTCTTTTTTGTCAATTCGTCGAAAGCAGAGCCCGTGAGCTAATCGGCTAGCAATTATGGCCTGTCGAAATGTAGCAGGCGGTAATCGGAGCAGTGGAACAACCCGAAGCACGTAAATGTGTGTTTGACAGAAAAGCGAAGGCAGCAACGCTTCACACAGTGACCACTCGGGATTTCTAGCAAGTGTGGGGCCGCGAATAAAAGGTCAAAAAAACATCCGTGGAGAGCAAACGCACAAAGCTAGCGGGAGCTGGCGGAAGCTAGCTGTGTAGTGCGCAGTGGGTTAGGGTTAGCACGGGCAGCGACGCGAAAGTGGATTAATACTTCGCTCGTCACAGGCAGGAAAGAGCGACAACGTTGAGATATAACTCCTTGGGGCAAACCAAAGCCGATTGCGCATTCCTACGGTAATATGTTTAAGGTCCAGTGGAAATCATTTGCGACAATCAGCATGGGCTGGGGTTGCCGATCGAGACGGAGTTACGAATTGTGTGAGGCGAGATGCCCAAATGGAACATCCCCTCCCCCACGCTTGCAGCAATTGAGCCCAATACACCCATGACTCTAAATTAAGTGATCGCGAAATGTACTTTTAAGTCCGATTACAACAAAACAGCAGCCACCATTTCCTCGCTCGACATTTGAGCCATTCTCGACCCATCTCGCTGTAGTGGCGATTCTATAAAAGCTCAGCAGCCTGTGAGATTACTGCGCAATGTACCCGGGCATTTAAGTTATTTCAACAGCTGACCGGTGCTTTGGGTAGATTTGGACATAGATTTAACACCATATGTCTGTGTACATGCATGTAAAAGCTCATTGTTCCGGCTTTGAACAGCGGCATTGTATAGATTTAGCTGAACGGAAATAATGCCCCCTGCTCTGGGGTGAGCAGGATCGGAGCCACCACGACAAATTCAAGTTTGCAACTAATGGTAAATTTACGTCGTTCATATTGAGTGGCAATGTTTAAAACCGTGTATTCAAGTAACATAAGGTTAGAAGAGGAGCTAGCGCATATGCCAAACGCTGCAGCGACTTGCAGAGCAAATAGTATTTGAAAATAAAGCGGGCAACGTTACATTAGGGGGAAACATTATTTACGTTAAAACGGATGAAATCGTGCGCAACATTGCCCGCAGTGTCACTGTGTCACACTGAACATGAAGTGAGCGCCCCTCTGTCTCTATTTATAATCAGGCGACGCACGAATCCTGTTAATATGTCGTATTTTGAGGGCAAGTTCACTGCTGGTAATGTTAACTGTTGTTGACTGGCTCTGCTCTGGCGAAAATGTTACACGTTATGGGACAGACAATTCAAATGCAGCGTTACCGCTAATGTGTAATTGAGATTAAGGCTGCTTTAACCACGTTGTCAAACTGACCCCTACTATTATAGAATAGCATTGGCCCCACATCTTTGTATGGCGTGTCGTGTTTTGCCACACTATAGCGAAAAGTCAGAGCCCTGGTTGGTCTGTGTCAAGCTAATTTGAGCTAGTAGCATGCGCTAGCTAGCAAGTGGTCTCCTGACGTTACGCTTTCCAACTTGACACTTACATTAGAAACTTGCGTCATCTACTTAGCTGGTTTCTTTTTTTATTGACGTGAATACGAACCAAAGGGGATATATCACCTGCAGACCCCGAACTAACGATATCGACCAGCTAGCAAGCGAGCTAAGCTCAGCTGATACTAGAACTACGTTAGCCAGCATCAGCATGATGCGCCTAGCCAGCTAACTAAAGCCAACGTTAGCCTTCCAGGTCGGATTTGTGCTCAACCCACAACAAACACTCAATGTGGTGTACTCACCGTTTTATGTCCACTCTGGAGGATCTCAATAGCGAATAAGGGGAGCTGGGGGAGACCAGTCGCTTTCCACACAGCCTCCACAACCAAAACAATACTTCTGTCCACACACTGCGGATCCCTAGCAAAGCTTCAAAATGTTTGTATTTCAGCGTGTCCTCTAAAAAGTTGCTTCCCGTGAGAAATCCCTTGCCTCTTGTTCTACTCGGGGACCCGAACTCAGGCTAAAAATCACCTCGGAACCGTTAAAACTGAGCCTTAGTCCACGGCGACTTTTAGAAATTAGATCCCCTCAGACCAGTCTCTTTTCCCTTTGCAAAAATGGCGGCCCTGCCAGGACTGCCGAGACTCCGCCTCCCCCACGAGCCCCCCTCGCTCCCTCCCCACCGCTCGACCCGGGCCCCGCCCCCTCACACTGCGGGGCTACACTCCCGGTTTCACAGGGGCGCCGGGGCCGCGCTCACATGCGCGCGCACGGCGGCGATTCCTCAAGCCTCTGCTATTTCTGTCGGTGACGCTCTGGATCTAAACCCCCGCGAGACACTGAAGTGTTATTATAGGAGAGAAAAATGGCATTCAGCTCGTTATTTATTAGCAGACGTGATAATTCTAATAGACAGTCACAATACAGCTGGTTTTGACGTTGTTTTGTCAGTGTTTTTAAACATCAGTAGTCTCCACTGTGTCCGTGTTATCTTCACGATCAGCTGATGAAAGTGAAGTCAGCTGTGGGGATGTTTTTTATCAGGAGGTTGTGTTTACACTAATTGTTGTTTCCTCTTGTGTTTCCTCTCAGGCTGAAAGGAGGAGGGACACAATCTCAGCCGATATATGAGCATTTAACTGCACATACGTATATTTTTTATATTCCTTACACTTCAGTATTGCATGTTACTTACTACTACTACTATTTTTGACTCTTGCTGCTGTAATATTGCAAATTTACCCATTGTGGGACTAATAAAGGATTTTCTTCTTTTGTTATTCTCAACATGGACCCACACCAAAATGTTATTCTACTATATATTTTAATTTGTGACTGTATATAAAAACCTTCAGCCACAATATACACACTCTAGAGTTTGTCTGAAAAAAGGCCAGTCCAGATTGCTCATTAATAACTGCCACAGAAATGCAGACAGGTTTACAAAACATTGGTCAGTTTGAATCAAAATCCTTTGTTTTCCCAGTGGCAGGGCTGAAAATGAGCATCTAAATCCTCCACCCAACGCTGTAGGAGGCAGCTAAGCTGTTACGTAACCCCTTACACAAGAGCAGCAAATACTGAGCTGATGTTCGGAAAGGGATAGCCCATGAAACACTGACCGGGAAGATTAAATCATGGAGAAAGGAAGCGGGCCGTACAGGAAACATATTCCTAGGGCTGTGACAGTCAGGAAAAAGTCTTAATAAGGGCAAGAATCAGGATAAAAGTGGGGGTAGATAAAATCATTAAATTGTGTAAATGAAATCTCACACTCAGGTTTTGATGCTATATCGGAGCATGTGTAAAATATGTATTTTGTGGAGCTGTTTAAAGTCTTACTATCATCACCTGTAGAAGTTGCATTTTATTATGAGTTATACGATTTATTGTTCCTCTGTCAGGGAAATTCACAATCGAGACAGCAGCAGAAGGGAACTGCAGTGGAAGTCAAAGTTTGACGTCATGTTGAAGCTCATGTAAAATATGATTTATTTTGGGGAGTGTCTGTTAGATGTCCTGTTATCGTCACTGGTAAAAGTTGCTATTTACAAGCATTTTGATTCAGAAAACATTAAACTCTATTGATCCACACACCGGGGGAATTCAGCTGTTACAGCAGCAGACAGGTCAGACTAAGGGAGACAAGAATAAAAACACCTACGTACATAATAAACACCTTTCCCTGTTTATAAAGTAAAGTGACACAGGATTTGAAAATCCGTTTGTACATAAATATAAGGACACATCACATTGTGATGTGCAGATGACACACAGGTGCAAAAAGTTATTTCCCGTTAGAAATAGTGCGAGGGACATGAGAATAAACCCCGTACAGTAAGACTAATTTAACAACAAAGTAAAATATGTAGAATCTTGTGAGTATACTGCTGTTGTTCTAACTGTTCGCTCTGCAGAAACAGGCCTGTAACAAATCCCATTGACATCACATGTTGCGGGGATGTTCTCATCGTTTCCATCTCTTGACCCCCCCCCCCCCCCCCCCCCCTTCACCCTGAACCGCATCCCCCGGCGCATGCGCACTGATGCGGGAGCAATGCCCCGCAACTGCTGGTGCACGAGCTGCATGGACGTTTGAAATAACTTTGCGGGACGGACGCATTCGAAAGTCGGGCCCCGATGTGATCGTCGTCAAAATCGCAAACGTCTGTAAAACTGCTCCGGAGGATTTAACGCTCACTGTCGATTTTTTTTTTTTGTGCGTGTAGTTTTCGGAGAGGATCACGATTAGTTCGCGGGTTTAACGGGAAGGCGACGCGGTTCACTTTGAGAATAAATGGCGCACGGTTGCAGGAGACCGGTCAGTTTTTGGGAGACGGTTGTGATGACATCATGCAGCCAGCATGTGTGGGCGGGTCCTGAGCTGAGAGGGGAGAGGGGCGCACCCGGAGATCAGCTGCGATCCGGCGCCATTAGCGAACAACGTCCCCGCGGTGCGGTTTTCTAAATCCTCACGCAGACTTTTCCCCGACGAGAAACAGCTGATCCCCCCCGCGAAGTGATCCCGCGTGTTCGAGAGCGCGGAGTGAGACGCGGAATAAACAGCAGCGGGCGGGACGCGACGACTTCATTTCGTCGTTCGGTCACCGCTCGTCGACTGGGAACAAGATGGCGTCGAGGGTTTTTTTTTTTTTTTCTTTCTTCTCCTTGGTCGAGCACTCAAGGGCGGAGGCGGCCGTGCGCGTGCCCGTCACTGTTATTGTTTCCTGTCTTGTGTTAAATTCACAGATCCGAGTGCACGTGGTGTCACATTTGTTTGTGGTTAAAAAAAAACAACCGACGCGTTACCGTGGAAATGGGTCGCGATCCAACGGGGAAAAACGACCCTTTTACAATTTCTGCACTTAAATTGTTGTGAATATGTTTGTGCTGCAGTTACATAAGCATCACTTCCCTCCGCCACTGTGACAGAAAGCAACGTGAACGGCAGAAACGTTCAGAAACATCTGCTACCAGCTGTTTTTAGCTTCTGACACCATCTAGTGGGCCACGCAGGTGGAACATAAACCCATGTGCCTCCCTGTTGAACACAGTTTGGTTATTACCACGTTATGAGGAATTAAAATGTGAGATCTTTTAAATGATAGCAACAAACATCCCATATTACAAAGTTATTCCAACTAGAGCATTTAAACACAAAAAATGTGGAAACTAAATAAACAGAAAACAAAGTGCATCACAGTGTGTGTGAGGTCAAATAAGAATGTGGAGGTTTTAGGTGATCATAGTTGCCGTCCAAGGAGACTATATTTTATCTGTCATACGTTATGTTATACTATATTTTATCAGGGGCTACCATTATGGGTGCATCAGATTTTTCTTTTTGCCGCTTGAAGTTCCGCATCACAACTGTGAGTTTGCAATGACCTTCTGTGAGCGAGTAGATAAAATCATTCTGGGACGAGCACCAAAATAGCCAATAGTGTAGTTAGTGTCGGTTTTTCAAAACAACATTACACACTTATGAAGTGCATATCCTTTATTTTGATAATCAAGAATAGTCACTGCACTGTTCATGTATAGCATTAGTTATGCAAAAATACTTATAAGGCTTCATCCTTTGGGCCAAATGTAGTTTACTTGATGTAGTATTGCCACATTGAAAATACTCAATTCTAAATCCTTCATTGCAATGTTGCATAAGAAAAAGTTTGTCCACTGATCAGTAACAAGTATGCTTTTTAAAGTTAATTCTGTGATCAGGATATTATTAATCTAATCTGCCTATTACTTAATTTGTAAACTGTTGGAATGTTACATTTATAATAAACCATAAAATTACTCCTAAATTGGTTTGATGTTTTTATTTCATGTGCTTAATTTGTAAAAGATCAATTCAAACTTGAGTTGACATACAAAGTAGCAGACAGTAAAAATACTCAACAGAAGTACAAGTACTGAAGAACTGCATTTGAGAAAATGTACTTGTTTGTCACAATACTGTTGCTGTAAATGAAACATGTTTTATAGTATACTGGTTATAATCTCCCCTCATTATTTATTACGATTCTTATTACATCTCCCTTTACCTGCCTGGAAGGAGTATACACCCACCACAACACAGCAACATGATTGCTATTATTACTATTATTAGTAGTAGTTGTAGTAGTAGTAGTAGTAGTAACACACTAAACAACTAAGCACAAAAATGACCCTTTAACTGTTATATTCTGTTGACTCAGGGTCTAGGTTTAGGATTTAATTTTAATATTTGAGGGTTCAATATTTGTATTTACAGTCCATGGGTTTAATCAATGTATTTGCCAGAAGCAGATTCGCCAAATTCTTGAATTAAATTTCGTAATCAGATTATAATTTCCGATGACTCTGCCAATCCACCATCCTCTGTGTGAGTCCGAGTAGTTTTCTAGGAAATACTCTGACATGTGTTTCAGTTTTTCTTTTGGATCGAATCGGCGGCCGCTGCTCGTCGCGCCGGCTAACACTACGTCACTTCTGGTGGGTTCAGGCGGGCTGGTTGAACACGCAGGAGGGAGGATCGTCTGCTCCATGTCGTGCGACAGAAGTAACGACCATCCGCGTAGTTCAACGCGCTAGTTCGCGTTAACCCACACGTTACACCCGCTAAGTTATCGCACGCACGTCTGTTTCACAACCGTCGACAGGTAAAGCTAGCTTAGCGTGTAGCAGCTAGCAAACGTAGCCTGTGTAGACACTGGGGGGGGGGTGTTGTGTTGATGTAGCAGCTGATGTAACGTTCGTGTAAGTTGTGTTAACCGGATAAAAACCTCTTTAACTTGACCAACTATGGAGCGACCATCGAGGTAGGTGGAGCTTTTATTGCCGCCCCTGTTCGTTCTGTTGTTAATGTCTGTTGCTAACACGTTGTTTGTTGTTTACACACAGGAAGACAAAGAGTGTGAACTACCGTGAACCCAATGACTGTGATGATGGTGAGTTTAAACTCACAAATCGTTAAAAGTATAACAATATTACTGCTAGAAATAACAGATAATAATAGAAATACCGTTGGATGGCAGTTATATAGTCTAGGTTTTAGATTTTGTACTTAAATCTACATGTCAGTTTGATCTTCACGTCTAAAAATATTCGTTAAATGCTTTAAACAGGCAAACATCTTTACTTTTTTAGCTTCTCCAATGTTATTTAGTCCCTTCAAGAATTCACACATCCTATATATTAAAGTACAAAGTGCTGTCAGAACAGGAAACCTAAGAATACATAACCACCATAACATCTGCATTGTCGACACTGACCAGACGCCCGATCAAGCAAATACTTCGACTTCACACCAGCCTGTAATATTTGCTGTTTCACAGTCAGCACATTGTGGCCACCCCGAGGCCGGACTCTCTCTTTTCATGGCACACAAGATGGATACGAATCGGTGCATTAACACGAGACCGTGCCCTCTCTCACCACTAACACACAGTATCTTCTTCATGTTGTGACAGATGACGATTTTGCCTGTGCGAAGGCTCCACCCAGCAAAAAGGCCAGAGACGATGTGGAACAACAGGAGCACAAGAAAGCGTCAAGCAAGTCGTCCACTCAAGAGACCGACTCTCAGTCCAGCCAGAAGAGCAGGTGTGGAATGTGACATCTGACCCTGTATATAATGACTAGAGGGGTACTCGGAGTACATACCTCCGTCAAGGGCAACGCTCTATCTCGCAATGTTAATTTTCTAATTGAATTTGCTCCTAAAGTTAATGGGTTCTTCCTCGATCCATATCCCATCCTTCCTAACAGCAATGAGAACATACCCTGAAGTGAACAAATACCAGTTTACAAAGCTCAGCAGCTGCAGTAAATTAACCAGGGACGACATACTGTACAACACCGTATAAAATCGATCGAATCTTGAATTATATATGATTTTTTCCCCCCATAGAAGACCATTAGATGAGAGGTTGTGTGAACGAGCTCTAGAGGCAGCCATCACGCTTTCTCTGCTCAATAATGCAGAGGAGGTAGAGGACCAATCACCATCCAGTAAAGGTATGCTGTGTCTTTTTAAAAACATAGATTTAGTGTGTATGATGAAGGTGTTTTCAGTTTAATGATTTCTAAAATAAAACATTTTAGGAGACGTCAAGGTTCCTATTCCATCAGATGAAAACACAGATCCCTCTTCACTGCACAGGTCAAACTGCAGTGTGAATGCTGCAATTCTGGGTAACTTTCCCCTTATTTTTGTCCAATATGTTCAGCGCCTCATATTTGACAAATACATCATTATCTAGCATCGAAAAAGGTTTGAACAGTTTGTGAGGCTGCTACACTTTGTTTTCTTCAGGCCTGGATGAAATCACATCAGAAAAGGTGTTACCTGCCTCATCCAGACAAAGAAAAGCCGCCACCGAGGAGCAGAGGAAAAACCTGAAGGAAGAAGATGACGACTATCGACCCAAACTGACACCAGGTTGTTATCACTTGTTCTTACGTTTGTGGTTTTCTTTCTACCACTGTTGTCTCTGTGGGATTAAAATAACAACAATACTTTTCCAGATTCAGAAAGTGATGACGATTTTAGCGAAGCAGATGAGAGTGAAGAGGAGGAATTCACCGTGAAGAAAGTCAGCAAGACCAAAAAGAAGGAGAACGTCGCCAAGAAAGAGAAGATTAAATCACCACCAGCCTCTAAGAAAGAGAAGATTAAATCACCACCAGCCTCTAAGAAAGAGAAGCAACCATCAAAGACATCAAAATCTGTGGCAGCAGGTGAGTTCCTCATAGTCATCAAAGCAGCTTTTGTCATTGATGAATTTATTCTAATTATTATGACTACTTTGTTCCACGAGCAGCTTCCACACCAGTGAGAAATCCTCCAGCTTCCAAACTGGCATCCGAACGACCCGCTTCATCCCCCACACTTCCTACATTTAAACCTGTGGTGTCTCTGAGTCCAGCAGGGGGCAGGATACCCAAGTGGAACCCACCAGGTGCAGCATGAATGAACAGCAGCAATGAATGCTTAAAGGCGTTTACACATTTACTCTGAGTTACTGAACTCTAAATTAATTATCTTTTCCTTCCTAGGTCTGATGGGTAAAAGTCCCACGTCATCCCACAATCCCTCAGGGAAGTCTCCGGGTCAGGGTCTGCGACTCGGACTGTCCCGTCGTGTCAGAGTTAAACCTCTTCATCCCAGCGTCGCAAGTCACTGACTGAACTCTTCAACTCTCCATGTTTGTGTCACTGATGTACAGCTATAATATTCTTTTAGCTTTAATTACTACTTTTAAAAAAATGTCGCTTGTAAATATTTCTTTCTGGATTTGTACAATAATAAATATGACGTGATTTCCAGCTTTGGCCACAAATGCCATATTTTGCCTCAAGGAAAAGTGATGGTGATGGTTACTACATACATTTCAAAGTGAGGATGAGCTGCTGATTCAAGGTTCAACTTCTCCAAGATGAAAACAGATCCATCATTCGGCTTCTCTACTGCGTATAGAAAGTTTTATTAACACGTTTTCCATGTTCACAAATAACAGAGTCTCCAGTGAATATCTTAAAGGAAAAAAAGCGTCCTGTAAAATGGGGAAATTAAGTGTTCACACTTTTGTGTTCACACATTAAATTCCGATTTTTGATATATTTAATTTACATTTACTATATTTTACTTTTGAACCGACCTGTTTCTCACCGCTTCCCGTCTTTAAACCAAGTTCAACATCTCATCTAACTCTGAAAAACTAGGAATAGTTACTTTCTGGTAAATATTTTATTCTCCTGAAGAGACGTCTGGAGCTCTGTGAGATTTTACACTAATGGTCCACTTTGCCTTTAGCAGTGTGAAATCCATGCCCCCATAATTGTACTGAACAAGAAAGGATTGTGATCTCAGATTACACATTATCAACCCAGTTCCTCTATTGTTGGTGTTGGATGATATGAGTTCGCAGCCTGAGGGATTAGGATTTTGAATTCATATGATATCCTCAGTCGCACTTGGTGTCTTTTCACGTACAGTAAAAAGGAAACTCTTGTGTCTGAAAACAGGAGGACTCCTCCCTTCATTATTTAGCAGATCGAAGAAAGAAAACAATAATATTCAGGTTGTTAATTGACTAAAATGAGAGTGGAATTGCTGAATAATGTTTCAGAACAAGGTTTGAATGGCAGGGATTTCCAGACATCACCTGGAAACATTAAATATTGACAGTGGATTTGTACAGCAAATGAAGTGGTATTTAAAGCTTTATCCTTTAGTGAATAAGACATTCATTATTTTAGTCTATTGAGTTGACCCGGTGGAAACTGAGTGTGAAATGTGTACATTGTAAGGCCGATGGTTTTTGATGTATGACTGCACAAGGATGCAAGGTCCTGTTTGCATCTCAACAGCCTATCAGGCGTAAAAACAGCAGCTTGGGTTTAACAGCCTTTCAGAAGCTTCCAGAGCAGGTTCAGTGCTCTGTGGTTTCATTTAGGTCCGTCACACTCAACAGTCTCTCATGTACATAATACCTGGACATGCAGGAGCTAAAAATATTATAGTATTTTTATTAGAATATTTCAATTATAAATATATATAGTATTTTTTTTAGAAGATTGTTTTAAATAAAACTGAAGCTTGGCTCTGGATTAAAAAAAACTGGATTAGTAAATTAGTAACTGGATTTCTTGGCTGGGTCACGGCTTCATTTAAGGTAAATAAGGATTCAGTGACAGTGGATGTTGAACATGATACAAATTTTTACATGTCTGTTCTCTGTGTTTTTTGGCAGAAGGGATTCAGAGTTCAAATATGTACATTATAACATCTGCTGCAATATTTATAATTATAGATTAGTCTGCTGTTTGTTTTCTCAACTGAGTAGAAGTGATTTGTTTTATCAATACATAGTGAAAAACGTCATTGAAATGGAGCTTTGACTAATGCTCAGAGAAACAGAGAAAGCAATACACAACAAATTTTAAATACACATAATCAAACATTAAAAACAGTTCAGTATTTCTATTTCTATATTTATCCATCCTTCATAAGTTATTTTTAAGACCTCACACAAATAAAATTAACATTCAAAGTTTGCTATTTAATCAAGACAATATGTTTTGTTGTGCTTATATAATATTTTGTTTGTGTTGAGTTTAAAATGTTCCCATAAGTATGTATTGTTTATGTAATTCTTTATATTTTCTGTGTTTATATCGGATGAGCCACAACTTTGAGCATGATACAGAAATAAAAACATTTCTTTTTTAAATTTTGTCAAAGGGAGCAAGGAAACCATGACACGGCTTTAACACACAGTGCGATTTTTTCCTCCACTGATATAAAAGTGAGGTGAGAAAACAGAAATGCAGGGAGTAGAGAGGCTGGACATGCCCGTCATGCTCATTACAGCTAATGACACACACCTTGTCTACCAGGTGCAGAGGGAGCAGAGGGAGAAGAGCTCGTCACGTCTGTGAACTGCAGGATATCGGATCACTTTCCGGTATGATGTGTCACTGCTTGTGTGTGTGTAGACAGGGAGGGAGAGGGACAAAGAGTTTGTGAGATTTAGTGACTGTTTAGTCCTTTCTTCAGTCAATGTGACACCAAACTTAAACTCTCAGCCTACGCAGCAGCAGCAGCAGCATGATGAGGTCCAGCTATTTCAAAGTGTTGATTCTGGCCTTTGCCACGGCCTCGACCCTGGTGTACCTGAGCTCCATAAAGAATGAGGTCCATACCCACTCGGAGAGACTCGAGGCGACCCACAACAACGATTCCATCAGGGGCCAGGGGATGCTCAGAAAGATGGACAAGATGGAGAAGGATATAAACAGGCTGTGTGAGTAAAATAAAAAAAATCAAAGTTTTAAATCAAAGATTAAAATGGGTTGAACTTGATTTTTAAGCTGGAAAGACTCGGTGTGTCCTGATCCAATAAAGGAGGTGGTAGATTATAACAGGGTTCAATTAGTTTTAAAAGTAAAGTTTAAAAAAAGTTAAAGTTTATTTTACATTTCCACGTTATTGACCTGCTTCATGCTAAAATCAGTGTTTATAGGGAGAAGAGCTGCGACCATCATTTGAATTATCAGTTACTATAATTATTTTCCAAATTAATCAATTATTTTATCTGCAAGTGTCAAAATGCCCAGAGAATTTCTTGTATTTCATATTTTATCCAACCAACAGTTTTAAAAAATCAACAAATCGTGACATTTAAGAGCCAGAAACTACAGTAAATGAGTGATCACAACTAGATACAGATTCAAGACTTTTACTGAAGCAATTTCTAATGAAGTATGACTTTACAGGAAGCCAGTGACAGAAAACATCCTACTCTCTGTTTTCTGTCCACAGTCAGTGTGATGGGCAAGGTTGAGATGAAGGTGCCAGCGGGGCAGAAGGAGGCAGAGGTGAAGAAGGAGGTGAAGAAGGAGGTGAAGGAGGAGGTGAAGGTGGTGAGGAAGCTGTTCCCCAACTCTAACCTGTTCAGTAAGTGGGGACAAGAGCTGTCGGAGGAGGAGCAGAGGGAGGCGGAGATGCTGTTCAAGAGGTACGGGTACAACGCCTTCCTCAGTGACCGACTCCCCCTCAACAGAGAGATCCCTGACACCAGGCCCCACAGGTAACCCCCCCCCCCATAGTATTGCCATGTATTATATTATATAAAATTAATGACATTTAATATTAATATGATTTATTGTATTCATCTATCTTAGTTTATGCATGTATATATTTTCTATTTTATATATTTTATATTATTTTCCCTTGCACTATATTTGCTTTATCCTATCTTAACATAAACCAACATGGATTCAGCTTTTATTAACCCAGAAAACAAACTTTTTGGTGATGTGGACAAACATGTGTATATACAAAAAAAAAGTACATTTTACTCTTTTCAGTAAAGTAGGTTCCTTTTATTTTATGCAGATTTAATGTGAAAATAAAAACCCAAATTTATGCATTTCTGTTTTACAAACTGATCAACCAGCGATGGAGAAAAAAAAGCATCACAGAATTTGGGCTCCCGCGATATCTTTCCTACATTTACATCTGATTTTCCACTTTTCTCCTGTGACCATCACTAACACAAGGATTTAAGACGTAAAAATAAACACACGTTCCCCCGTCACAGATGTGCTGAGAAGAAGTACCCAGCTGATCTGCCCACCATCAGCGTGATACTGATCTACCTGGACGAAGCTCTGTCTATCATCAAGAGGGCGATTCGCAGCATCATCGACAAGACGCCGGCTCATCTCCTGAAAGAAATCATCCTGGTGGACGACAACAGCAGTAATGGTGAGTTAGATAATCTGGTTTAAGGCTATGGGAGATTATTCTGAGATATAGGCTGCTTTCATTTTCATTCATTTGTTTCCTCCACATTATTTAAGACGTACAAAGACAAAATGTTTACTGACGCTATAAATCAAGTAAGAAGTAGAGTTCTTCTCTCATTGACTGATAGAAGCTTGCGTTGTGTTGCCCTCTGCTGGTCATTCGAGAGAAGACTGGTTCAAGGCACTTCCACTTTGGCTTCACTTTCCAGACCTGGAGTATATACGTCCATTTTTATAAGCAGTCTGTGGTTTGCCCCTGCTTCCAATGTTAATGCTACGCTAAGCTAACTACCTCCTGGCTGTAACTTAATGTATCACGTTCAACAACAATTCTTTTCAATATATATGAATATAATAATATTTTTCTTCCTTGTTGGCGCCACCAGTGAAATTATCTTTATTATGCTGGGGTGACGTTTTGGAGGTGGACATTTCCAAATCAAAACCAGCTGCATGGCAACTGTCACTTTTAAGGCTGGTTGCTAAAGTTTTGTAACTAGACTGAACCTACAGCAACATGAATAAAACCATTCACCACACGAAACCTTCACCGTCTGCAGAGGATTTAAAGGAGAAACTGGACGACTACGTCGCCCTGATCAACGAGGAGTGTCCAGGCCTGGTGAAGACGATCCGGCACTCTGAGCAGCTTGGCCTCACGCAGGCCAGACTGTCGGGGTGGAAAGCCGCTGTGGGGGACGTGTTGGCCATCTTGGACGCTCACATCGAAGTCCACGTGGAATGGTTGGTTCAACTCCTGAGTGATGCAAGTTAATTTGTCTTTTGGAGCATTGCTGTGCTGGTAAAGCTGTCAGTGCACATGTTGGTTCTGTCGAGTTGACCTGTCGCTGTGTGTGCAGGGCAGAGCCGTTGTTAGCTCGCATTAAAGAGGACCGCACTGTCATACTCACACCGGTGTTCGACCGAGTCAATTACGATGACCTGGCGCTGACCCCCTACCCGCCTGCAGCTGACGCCTTCGACTGGGCTCTGTGGTGCATGTACGAGTCCTTCAGACCAGAGTGGTACAAGCTAAAGGACGATTCGCTACCTGGCAAGTAAGTTAAACCATAACTAGCCAATTAAGCAAAACCATACTTTGGTTAGGTAAGAAGGTCGATACGCATATATGTATTTGCAGCAAGAACCTTTTCAAATCATATCATGCATTTGTCGAGCTTCCCTCTTTACTACTCTTATTACAGCGGTTGAATTGATTTACACATTGTCGACCTCTGTCATTAGGAGTCCGTCCATCATGGGGATTTTTGTAGCCGATCGCAAGTTCTTCGGTGAGATCGGGAGCCTTGATGGCGGAATGAAAATATATGGCGGTGAAAACGTGGAACTCGGCATTCGGGTAAGACTGAATTCTTTCAGTAGACCAAAACCTACAAATACATACTGCATTGTTCTAATTAAATTATTTGTCCAGGATGTTTATCATCTGCCGGGATGTGTTGGCGGAGTTTGAGGGTCAATGCATAACAAGTTGTATAAGCATAAGCAGACTAATCAGTCAACGTTTTTCAAATATATGGTTTTGTTTTTCAGGTGTGGCTTTGTGGAGGCAGCGTGGAAGTCATACCTTGCTCTAAGATCGCCCACATAGAACGATCATCGAAGCCTTACCTCCCGGACCTGAGTGTCATGATGAAGCGGAACGCACTGAGGGTGGCCGAGGTTTGGATGGATGAATATAAATATAATGTCAACATTGCCTGGAACCTTCCTTTAGAGGTGAGACCTTTTACCCTCCAAAATCAAATGACTGTTTTTAGAAGTTGTGACTGACGCGAACGCTGCACTTCCTCCCACAGAATCATGGGATAGACATTGGGGATGTGTCGGAGAGGAAGAAGCTGAGGAAGAGTCTGAACTGTAAGCCGTTTCAGTGGTATCTGGATAACGTTTACCCCTTGCTGGACCCCCTGAGTGACCTGCTCGGCTATGGAGCTGTGAGTTTAAAGTAGAAAATCATTCAGCGTACATGTGAGAAGCAGGGATGTTGCAACGAGGGCCGAAAAAGGGAATGGTTCAAAGTTCTGTGAAAACCACGTTTTAAATAATGTGATCGACTACAAACAGGAGCCTGGAACGACACCATGTTCAATGAAGCCCCCTAACGCTAATGTTTAATGTAAGAGACAATACTATGTACAACACAATGTTCCCAACAGCGTCCCGAAGATGTAAAAAAAAAAACAAGTACACAAAGTTTCATGGCTATTGATGCGCCCGCACCAGAAAAGGTAAAGCATCTAGAAAACCCTGAGACCGAAGGAGGGCCACATGATAAAATCATCAAATACAATTTAAAATGAATACTTTTTTCTTTGGCTCTGTGTGAAATCTACAGCAGGTCAGTTTACAGCACCAGAGGAAATGGTTTTATGTTTGATGCAGTGCCACTTTGGATGCTATAAGAATACATGTCCATGTCTGCTTCTGTCTGCAGCTGAGGAATGACTTCAAACCAGAGCTGTGTATAGACCAAGGCCCAGTTCCCGGGAACACACCAATTATTTATCCATGTCACTTCTACTCGCCTCAGGTATGTTTAAAGATTTACTGCAGGGAAAGGGTTAGTCCTTGTTATCTTTTCTAACCTACATGAACAGACTGATGTGCTGTAAATGTTTAATTTTAATGTTTTTCCTCCCACATTGAAACAAATATTCCCATTTTAAAAAGGAAAAAGTTGCTGTAACACAGACTATGATTATATCTGTTGAATAACTGCTTTTCTCTGGTGCAGAACTGTTATTATCGCACTGATGGACAGATCTACATCGGCGCAATCAAATCTCACAAGTACAACAGCAACCGCTGCCTGGTGGACTCCGGCTCTGGAGTCTACCCGGGGCTGTACGAATGCAAACTGGCCGAGCAGAAGAAGTTCCACATGCTGTGGGATTTCAAACAGGTGAGTAATATGTCGGTTTTAAGGAAAACAAGAATGCAAAAGCCATAATACAAATAGCCACATCGATACAACCACCACAACACAAAAGGTATATATGTATTATTTTAAAAAGAATAAATAAAAAAAGATGCCTGCCTGTCTGTGGTATTACGGTACAGGTGTGTTCTTCCTTTTTGGATGCTCCCTGTACCAGTAACACCTCAAACAGACAGGCATCTTTTTTTTATTGATATATATATATAGATATCTATAGATATGAGAAATAGTGGCGAACAAACAGACACACTAGGAAAGGAAAGCATTTAAAAGAAAAAGACAGTGGGGATATTATGAAAGAGAGATGCACAAATAGAGTGTAAATAAATCGTCGGCTAACTTGATCAGAGAAAGTAACGGTGCTTGTTTCATCGTCAACATCTGTCGTTGTTCATTTCCGCTGTGGTTGCGTTTCAAAGTCGTGACCTTTTGCATTTGTGTTTTCCATTAATGTGCTTGTACGACACGTCTCAGCCACCGTAGAGAGGTTGACAAAAACATTGACAACATGTTTCATACCCAGGACGAACCGATCCAGAACAGAGACACGAAGAGATGTCTGGAAATCGCGATGGACGAAAACAGCAAGTACAAACTGATTGTTCAGCAGTGCAGTGGTCAGAAGTGGAAAATTCAGAATCTCATCGAGGGCCATCTGCTGGACCCCAAGAAGACAATATGAGAAATGAGCCATTATTGTGCAAGAAAAACAAACCAGAACAACCCGCTTTGCTTTGCAGTGAGTTTCACACTGGTCGTGAACTGGATCTCAGAAAGTGAAATATATATATAGTGATTTTCTGTTTTTGCTTTGAGTACAAAAGAGCTTTTCTGTGAGAATCACCCTTCACACCAGGGCTGCCTTCACCTTCCCGCTCTTATCAGCCTTTGCAGAATAAACAGCGGGGTCCCAAGAGGGCACTTAACATTTTTATCGTTTAAATAAAAGGCTGGCCATGTTGAATTAGGGTGGAATGTTTAAACAAACATTCAAGTCCAACAGGATCCGTTTTGGTTCAGTCAGGAATGATCAGCGATGAAAGCATCCCATTGGTTCTGCCACATGACGCGGCCCCTGTCCTTCAGGTGAGCCGGCAGCGAGCTGTACCTGCAGGAGGGAGGAAGGGGGAACCAACACCAATGAGGCTGAGACACCACCAGAATTACACAAATAATAAGTCCCAGAAATTGTATTTATTTCCTCCATTAAATCCATGAAATATTCTCTGAGAAATCAATTCAAATGAAATTCACCAGCTCCTCTTCCTTCCACTAAGTTCTGCTGCAATCCGTCCAGTAGTTCACCCTTGTCCATTTGTTGGTTTGTATGTATTTCAGCAGGATTTTGCAAGAACTACCGAATGGCTTTCCAAGAAACTTGTTGGTGGGAGATGGGAACATTGGTCAAAACAACCCTGTTGTCCTCCGTCTGGATCAGGAGGCGGATCCAGGGATTATTTTTCACTTTCTTGAGTGGCATTTCTTTCAGATTTCTCTCAGAATCATAGATATATATTTAAGTGTGCAATTTGTTGCAGATACAAATAAAAATCTGGATCGATTTGAATGTAGTTTCCTGCACCAGTAGGCTTTTTAATCAACCAGTCATTCTTCATCATTCTGCGATGAAGATGATGCCTTCATGATCTGCATTGTATTGATGGGGACTGCTTTAGCGGTGGATTGATGCACATTCTGAGCTCCAGTGTGTATTAAGGGCAGCAGGGGGATGTAGTTTATGTCAGAATACTATGTGTTTGTGGTAATTTAGGAACTTTGCAAATAATGTGTCTCCTGCGTTTTGCTCCATGGCACAGAGGAATAGGTTTTGAGGTCAATTCCCTGATGGTTTTTGTCTTTTAAGGGGTGTAGTGGTGATTTTGTATCTGCTGGGTAATGTTTAATTAAAGAACAGACATGAATGTAGAAGGATGGATGTATGTATGTGTGAAACAGATGTGGTTCCCGTGAGTTGACTTACACTCTACAAGAGTTTACTTAAGGAGCTCAGATGTTTTATGGCTTCCTTCCGCTTTGTGTCACTGGGCAAATGTTTCACTCCAGGGGTCACTCAAGGTGTCCGAGAAGATGGGTGCGGGGATCTCTGTTGTGTACAGGAAGGGGGGTCTGTTGTCCCTGTAAACGAAGCTAGGGGGCTGATAGAGATGGAGACAGGATATCTGCCTTTTGGTCATACATCAAAGAGGCTGATTGAGAACCTTCTGCTCCTCTCCAGGGAGGGGCTTGTACTGTAAAGTGTTCATTCTCCTCTAAACCTTTGCTCATTGTATAATGTCCTTCTGGTGATTTGTACTCTGAGTCCACCTGCAGGTGCGAATTAAACTTACCAAGAGACAACTGTATAACTTTGTGCTTGACTTTACAGAAATTTCCATGACAGGGGATTTGCTGAAATATCAAATATCCCCCAAATTTTCTTTTCAATAATAATTTAGAATTTGTAGTAAAAACTAAAAGGGAGACGATAAAACCCATTGATTCTGACCTGATGGAGTTGAGAGCCAGTTCCTTCAGAGTGCCCAGGTTTGCTTTCAAGCCTCCGATGCCCACAAAGGCTTGATAGAAGTCGTAGGAGAGGCCTGTGGTGCCGAACAGAGACGGGTCGTCGGAGCTGATCACCATCGGGTGGCCCTCGGACATCAGCACAGCGGCCGGGTGGTTCCTCAGGTCTGATACCAGCTTCAGCACCTGGAGGCCGGAGGTCAAACTTAATATACAGACAGGGACCCATTTTCTTCACGAGTGTGCTAAATAATTCAACCTGGTTTGAGATGGGGCACAGCTCCACAGCCACGTTTCTTCTCCTGGAAAGCTCTTTTGCCAGCGGGTGGTGTGCCAGAGCGTAGCCGTGCCCAATGCGTGTGGTGTTGAACAAAAGGGCATCGAGGATGTTCTGATCCACGTCGGTGCCTTCATCATCTGCAGAGAAACAGGATATGTGGCGTTGAAGAGATCTTGGCTTTGCAACGGATGACGGTGAACTTGACCGGCTCGTTCCCGCACCCACCTGTTTCTCCTGCATGAAAGAAGTATGGTAGCGTGACCCCCAGGTCAGCTGGCATGGAGAGCGCCTCCCTGAAGTACCACAGAGACCTGCCACTATCCTCCCTGCCGACCTGGAAGCCACAATGTAGGCTTAAGCAAACTTCGATGTCACCACAAAGAGAACAAGAGCAAACCTTCTCTGCTACTGTTGTTTTCCTGCCATGTCGCACTTTAATAAATCAAACCTGAAACCCAGAGGTGTTGGAGTGTGTATGCCGTGAGTTCACTGAATGATTCTAACTAAATTGTTATGGGTGCGTTCATAGATTCATCGTGAAATGGTCAGAGCATTGATTCATAGTTTCAGATCATTGCAGGGTGGAGCTGCAGGGAACTAATCAGTCCTGCCGTCAATGTAGAGAAGAAGGGAGGTGGACGTTCATCAGCTCAATGGAGCCTATTGTACATACAGTCAAACCCCTGTTTAAGGTGGAGCTTTTATAATTCTTAGATAATGCTATAGTTTGCCCAGTGGCTGCAGGGGTATAAATGCAACATCCCCCCTCAGGTTTCTCAAAGATCTGGAAATCTACAAACTCAGCCGTGAAAGTTTCCTTTTCCGTTTCCCTTTTTCTTAAAAGAAAATTACAAAAAGAACCATTTTAGTACGAAAAGCAGCAGGGATACGTTTATAATCTAAATGTTACTCATTCTCTTACCATGTCAAACCCTGCCACGACGTCTGGGAAGTTCTTCTGCAGCTGAATGGCCTCTTTTATGGCTTCTTTGACCTCAGACACACTCAGAGCCCTGGAGGAGAGCGAACACAGGAGTGACAACACGATTCGGTAAAATAAGATCAGGTCAAGTCAGCACTAAAAATATATATAAAATGTCTAATGTTCAATTGAAGGTGAAAACAACTGGTGCGTTAGTCCATAGAGACCAAATTGGCAGCTAATGATGCGTTCAGAGGAAGTACGGAAACATTTCACTTGAGTAAAAAGTACCAATAAATAGACAAAAAGTAACATTAACTTTTCTACCTGAGTAAAAGTAAGTACTTGCTTCCGGATGTACTTTAAGTACTTTAGAAGTACCTGTCGAGTATTCCTAAAGCAACAACCCTTAACTGTTCCCACTGTTTAAACATAAATAATACAGGTTCTGTCATATTAATAAAGAATTTGCGATATGGAGTCTCGGCCTCTGTCTGGTGTTTTTATATATTTAGCAATTTCCTGATGATCCCAATAAAAATCTGGATCTAGTGGATTTAAATCTGGTTTAATAAGTGTCAAGGCTTTTTCAGCCGCTGCACAGAAACAAACAGAAACCTGTAACTACTCCTAATATGTAGCTGAGAAACAATAGAGTGCCATCTTAAATCTTACTGATGGATTTATTTACCTGTGGACAGAAATTATGACGCGAGCCCCAAGAAAGTCTGGATGATCAGCGACAAATTTCTTTGTGACTTCTTGAAACGTCTTCAAAGTCCAGACCTTATCGTGAATGGTTCCGTCGAGCTCGTACGTCTGCAAACCCAGAAAACATTTTTCATGGCAATGTGCAGCAACGTCAGAGCTCCTGCTACTTTCTACTGAGGCTGGAGCTGCAGGGATCAAATGTGAAACCAAACAAGGTGAATAAAACCTTGGAGATGCCGCTCCTGAGCTCCAGATACATGATGTTGTCTTGGTGGAGCTCCTCCAGGCCCTTGTAGAAGTAGTCCCTCAGCACAGGAGCATGGGTGATGAGCCCCGCTGCTGCGATGAAGGCTTTCTCAAACTTCTCCCACACAACGTCCTGGTCTGGATACTCACTGTCTGGATCCTCGGTGAAGAGAGTGAGGTGCTGCATCAAACTGGAACGAAAACACCAACAAAATGAGAATGAATATTGTGTATTAAGTTCCCTTTGTCACGTCTTGACTTGAAATGTGTGAGGAGGACTTTTTAAATCTTCCTTCAACCTGCTATCAAAGCTCGTGGGGTCTCCTATTTTGGCTCGCAGAGTCTCAAGCAGCTGCCAGTAGAAGCAGTCCCACCGGGGGAACGGCTGGCGGTCGGAGAACAGGAAGCGGACCGAGTTGTCCCACGTGAAGCAGATGTAGCAGTGAGGCCTGTAGGTGACGTTTTTCACCAGCCAGTCGACACCGACCAGAGTGGAGCTGTGGATGTGGAGGGCTGCACCTGCCGGGAACACAGCAACGTGACCTCAGGGCTTTGTCTATTTATTTATCTTTCACATCATTCTGTTTCTTTGTTGTCAGTTTGCTTCAGCTGCTGTCATCGTTTTGTGCGTGTTATGTTTTTCTATCACATTTTTCCCTCTCAGGAGCTACGGACGGTTCAAAGGTTGCACATCTACAACTACACTAAAACACTGATATGCAGGTTCTGTTTCCTCAAAGCAGAGTAAAACCTATTTAAACTGATTTAGCATTGTTACTGTATCTGTCTGTGGCTCACTTGTTCACATCATCACCTTTAGGCATCTTCTGCAGCAGTTTGAAGATGGAGCTCTTCTGAATGAGAGGCTTTGCTTTGAAGAAGTGAATGGCCGGTGGGAACTGGGCAGCAGACATTTCCTGCTCCTTCTGCCGATGCAGGTACGCTCCCAGCTTCTGCTCGGCCGCCGTCAGTGCCACCCGGCCCCCGGTCTGCCTGGATGCCTCCTGACGCATCAGCAGGTCCCTCTGGGCGGGGTCTGGCATCCCATCAGCCGCCCTCATGAGCCCCAGGAGGAGCACGTAGGTGGCCACAGCCTGGAAGATTGAGATCATCTTTGGGTGCCGTCCGCCTCGTCGTCCTAGAACATGGTCACACACCCTCGGCTTGAGTGGGATCTGGTCGTGTAAAGAAAGAAATACTGTGCGAGACATGAACTAGTGAGATTTAAGTCTCTGCATCGGGAGCAGGAGAGGTCGCAGGAGTTTTTGCAGCGTAACTGGTAAATACAGTTGACGAACTTGCTTTAAGGTAACCGACATGATGACATGCTGCTCATCTCGCATTACGGCGCCGACATGAGTCCATTCACTAACTTGACCGTGACCACTTAGCTTTCTAAATCAGACGTTTCCAGGAGCAGAGCAGGAGGAAAATGAAATAATCCTCGTGGAAGATTTAACAAGAGGGTTGAAAAACAAAAACTAAGTTAGAGGCTAAATGAAGCAACTTTAGAATCATAAAAAACACTCACAAGCGAGAGGGAGCTCCCGAGGTCCTGCGTCTCAGCCGTCTCCCAAAGGACTCCGCTTGTTTTCCGCACTCCGCTGTCAGCATGTCAGCAAAATACTCGGAGCAACCGGATAATTGGGGCATTTTTGTCTGACAAATACCATGTGATAAACTAATGAATGAAGCATGAATGGCCAGTGTTACAAAATAAATGTAAAAACTGTACGTGGCTCGGCAGCGAGGTCACAAATTAAAAAAAAAACAACACACAAACAATCATGTGGTACTAATGATTTATACTTTATTATGTTTTACATTTTCCACAATTTAACATTTTCAGTTTGAGACACAATCCAAAAAAACCAAAAACAATAAAACAACCACACATACGTATAATTTACTCTGGAAACCTCATATACATACAGTGCCTGCTCTGGAATGATAGCACCCACTCTTGAACTCATGACTAATAACAGACAAGTCGATGCAACGGCAATAAATTAACTGCGGCAGGTCAAGCACGGTCTTGGGTTTTGTCTCACGGACGCTTTTTTAGTTTTTGCCTCTGTGATTGGTTGGATCAGACACCCATTAGCAACACAATGCCCCATGCAACTTATAATGTGGGGGAGAGGTTAATGACAGAGGGAGAGCTGACACACAGATGACCTGTGCGTGTCATGAAGCCTGATTCAATTAGAGGGCGACCTGTTAAAACATCCAGTCATCCCAGACTCATCAGTGTAAACCGAGACCCTCGGAGGGGGGAGTAAACCATCACAGCTGTGCAGTACCTTCGATGATGATGAGGAGAAGGATGATGATGCACATCTGTAATTTTGAGTTGCAGCGTTTATCTCGTCCCTTAATGCACAGAAAAATACAGCAACACATCACACAACAACAACGTGTCTCTTCTGCGCCGGAGATTCCGTCGCTTCGCAGACATGAGGAATGACGTCTTTCATTTGACAACATAAGAAATAAAAAGGGGGATTTTTGTTTTCCTCTGATACAGCGACTCAGTCCAGGAACTTGCGGTTCGGGTTGGCGCCAAACAGAGCCACTCGGACTTCAGGCATCATCTGCGGACACAGAAGAAAACGTGTGTATGAGCAGGAGGGTAAAAGAGATGATTGTCATCGTGGATTCATCTTCAGATTATCCGCTTGATTCATTGTTTGGTCGATAAAAGAAGAAATTAAAAACACCGGACCCGGATGAAAAGAAGGAAAAATGTCATTCATCATTTCTTGTCATCGACGTAATAAAATAGTTTTTTCTACACTCATCGCTCGTTTCAGTTGTATTTAAGCACTAAAGTGTAAAACATTAGTTTTATTATGATGAAAACTCTTCACACTTGGAAAAGACGGCTCAGATTTTCCCCCCCGAGAGTAAACAAGGTGAAATATGAATTAAATGAATAATTAATAAGACGACACATGAAATATAAAAAAACAAAACAACACATCAGTGTCTCCACATTGAGACAAGTGATGTCACTTTACTCACATGTTAAGTTTAAGGTTCTGGTAACGTGAGAGCGCCACTAACCTCATTTTGGTCAAATACAATAGTTTGTTAAGGGCTTGGTTTATTTTATATGGTAATTCAATGTCAGGCCATTAAACGTCTGTTGACCTTAAAGTCCACTTTGCTTCATTGAACCGGGACAGACCGTGACTGGCGACTATGTATAATTTCCTTGTTGTTATAAGTCACTTTAAGTGGAGATAATATTTAACAACGTCAGGTGGCTGCTGGTTGTTATATTTATTTATTTAGGTTCTCAAGAGGCGAGTGGAAAAATACATATGACGTGTAAATAGTTTAGAGACATAAAAAACCTGTCCGTAAATTAATTCCATTTTAACGATAACACTATAACTATGTACAGAATATTTATGTCACATGGTTGTAGATCACTATTCAAAGACAAAACCAAGACACAATTTAATATGCTGATAGATGAATTAAAAAAAATGTACGAGGAAAATTTACACAGGGATAAAAAGGAGGATTTAATATGAGCCATCTCTGTTTCTTACCTGCTGAGCCATGAGGTCCAGTCTGCTCTCCAGAGTGTTGGCCACCTTGATCTTCCCGTTGCTGTTATAGATCTCGATCCCTCCAGAGCTGCGAGAGGAGAAACATCACATCAACATTTAAAAAAGATGCTAAAACATTCCGGAGCAATTTTCCCCCGAGCGAGGTTTGATTTAAGTTTCCAGTGTGACGGTGCTCACATGTCTGGGGAGAGGAAGTTGTCCTGGTCGATGCGGACCTCCAGGTTGGTCTTCACACCCGCTTTATAGATGGGAATGTTCCTCTGGATGGACGCCTGAGAGAAGAGTCACAGTGAAATCTCATTTATACTCATCTCACACACAATAAAGAATCAATTTCCTCTGCTAATGTCTTATTACCTTATGCACCTATGATATTTTAATCACATTGCAAAGCTCTGTACCTAGCTTGACCCTTTATCCGCAATTACCACCAAGTAAAACCTGGTACCTGCCCGGACCCGTTTTCATACGACCCGCGACCCAACCCGTCATGCTACATGCCGCAGCACCTGTGCTCCTGCAGCCATTTCCTCAGTGCCGACGTAATTAGCTTGTTTCTATCAAAAGCAGCAAAGCCACCGAGGAGCTTTTCGTGGCTATTTTTGTCTTAATGTGATTCATTTTGATTCACTGGGCAGTGACAGTTATTTGGGCCGAGGAGAAGGAGACAAATCCTTGCAGCTGACAGGGCTTCGTGGAAACTGATTTAGATGTTAAAAAGGGGGTCATGACATACTTTAGTCCTCACCGATTTTATCTGATGTTTACCCTGACGAGTCTGAACGTGCACTCGCTGACTTCACTCACCTGTACCAGCTGCACGTCCTGCTTGCGGCAGCGAATCGTCACCTTGGGCTCCAGAAGCTGATAGAATCCCTGGTGTAAGAGATTATAAAACAGTTTCTGACGTCAACACAGTCTCATCATAGAAATACATAATACACACACAGGTGCCAGTTTATTAGGTACACAGTTATAACAAAAGCAGTCCATTCAACAGTCCTGTTATGTATCTTCCCTTCCCTACCACTCCTCTAAACAATACGGTTATGAGGAGTGGTTCTTTCCACTTATTGAGCCACAACCCAAAACTATAATCAGACAATCACATGCAATAATATTCATTTTAAAGCATCATATCACTGGTACAGAAAGTTTAAGGTAAAAAAAATGCTAATAAAAATCTAAAACATGTGATTTTATTTTGAATATATTTAAATACTTTTTTCCACAACCATCTGGTGATGCCCAGTAATTATCTTGGGCATCACAGCTTTAGAGGGAGTTACATGTACACTTTGAAGTATGGAAGAATTGAAGAATTGATACAAATCTGTCTGTAAAACTCAAACAATTCAACCACCATGAAGTTGACTTCGCCGCTGCAACTGTTTCAACGTAAGCCGAACATCAGGATTTGTTGCAGCACTGTTTTATTAGGTTGTTACACTATAGGTAGCTGTACCTAATAAAGTGGTAACTGAGTGCACGTGCTTTATGTAAAGTGAGAGTGCAAACGAACCTGTAAGATCAATCCATCCAAGAGAGATGGATACCTCGCCGGGTCTTTTGCGACATTACCGAGCCGCTGGCGAGCCTCATTCAGCATTTCCTGTCGATCCAGACACAAAGAAAAAAAGGTTTCATCATTTACACAGAATCATTTATTAATCTCCTTCTCCTCTATGTACATTAAATATTTCAGCACATCAACAGGATGGTGTTCAGCGTCTTACGGAGATCATGTCATCTCGGGCCTTCAGGACCTTCAGTCGAGCCTGGTTCATCAGGTTGGACATTTGACTGTAATGTTGACAGATAAAACACACTGTTTAGATTACTAAGGGAGCTCTGTTTGTTGCTGTGAAAACCCAGGAGACACAAAAGAGTCATTGTGGGATAAAGCAAATATATAAAATCCCAGGAAATTGGCATCACACATAGTCACTTTGTTCTGAAAACGGAAGGGAGGACTCGCTGTGTCCTGTGATGTCTCGTCATGACTCACATTTTCTTCTGCTGCTCGATCTGCTTCTCTTTCTTCTCGTAGTACTCCATTATCTTCAGCCTCTGAGTTTGGACCAGACGGCCCTTCTCGATGTTGAACTCCTCTTCCGCCTGCAGGGGGAGACACAGTTCACTCAGAGGCGGCAGGGAGCTTCCGTTACAACACCAGAATTAAGAATTAAAGCGTGTCCACAAACATCTGCACGGCCTGGTGATCTATAATACGTCACAACTACGAGTGTCCACAGTTATTTCATTACCTCATTTTATTATTATTATTCATATATATTCTTTGCAGCTAGAAAGAAAAACATACTCTTGAAGCTTAAAATAAATGTAACTGTATTTGGCTCTGTGCGTTGGCAACTTTCTACACTGCCTGGTCAGTGGGGGGCGCTACAATAAACTTCAAACTCTGAAAGGACATAAGTGCAACATTACAGGCCTGGATTTAATGAACCCTTGTGCAAAGATTGGGGTGAATGATGACTGAAGAACAGGTTTTATTCGTGTTTTCCACAACATTGGAGACGGATTAGTCAGAGGCTCTGACACCCTCTGGGACTGAAGGTGCTGACGATGACCAGTTCAAGTTGAGCTGGTGACTTCTGATTCTTTCCCATCACTCCGCTGCTGACTCATTCACAAAAGGGATGAAAATGTCTAAAACCTCAAATGAAAAATGTCTAGAGCTGATGTGCACGTGTGTTTATACCTTTGCATCAATTTCCTCTGCCTTCTCGTTGGCCTCCTGCTCGATGAAGGCCATCATGTGCTTGATCTGCGAAACACAAACAAGAGAAACATTAAGAGTCACTTAAAAAAATATCAAGTGTGTTTCCACCAAAGCAGGATTTGTCAGGTTTTAGCCTCCGAAGCTGCCTCCTGTGACACATTCAAAAATCACAGCCGGGTTTTTCCAGAATCACCAAAGACTCTTCTGACGATCTGGGTGAAAAAATATATTCTGGATGTTTCACAACAAAAAAAAGAATCCACTTCCCAAATTGTAATTTTACTTCCTCAAACTGAAGCTGTAAATGGTTAATTTTTTGGGGGTCACACTGAGCAAGGTCAAAGGTCATTTCCACCAGTGAGTGTTTTTTACACACACACACACACACACACACACACACACACACACACACACACACACACAACTTTCATCAATATCAATACAAAAGTTAAACAAATATTAATATAATACTTATGCATTGTGCAAACTCAGTGATAATCCTCCAGGTGGACAGAGGACTTATAACTTATAGTATAATATGAGTTCATGAATGTTGTGTCCGCTGGTATGTTGTGTCCTGTTGTTGTTTGTTGTGTCCGGTTGTGTGTTGTGTCCTGTTGTACGTTGTGTCACGTTGTGTCCTGTTGTGTGTTGTGTCCGGTTGTGTGTTGTGTCCTGTTGTTTGTTGTGTCCTGTTGTTTGTTGTGTCCTGTTGTTTGTTGTGTCCTGTTGTACGTTGTGTCCTGTTGTACGTTGTGTCCTGTTGTGTGTTGTGTCCGGTTGTGTGTTGTGTCCTGTTGTTTGTTGTGTCCTGTTGTGTGTTGTGTCCTGTTGTGTGTTGTGTCCTGTTGTACGTTGTGTCCTGTTGACACACTGGATGGCAGCTTTCCTCAAAATGAAAGCAGGGTTTCGTTGTGTTGCTGTGAAGTGACTGATGCAGTTTCTCACACCACAATGAGGAATAGTTCCGCTGAGCTTCACAGTAGCTCGTGTAGTTTTATTTCCCTCTGACTGAAGCTCACCCCAGTTCCTCATCAGGCCCCTGACGTGTGTTCATCATGTGATCAGGTGGAAACATGAGCCTCCACGTCCCCAGCTACAACTTCCACACAACACTGGACACAAAATGGCTTCTTATTCCCAACACTTTCTTTCTCATTTCTAAAAACCAGCAGCTAAACTGTGGTGGAGTGGGCTCGTGTTTGGTTCGGTGCTAGCTAACGCTGTCAATGTCATCCTCCTGCACCGACGCTCGGTTTCAATGAAAACGGCAGCCGGTGGAAACACGAGCCCGTGTGATGATACGAGGAAACTGGGAGCGTGGAGCGTTTCGCCCGCTCGCTGGATGTGGATGTTTGAATCGTGTCATGTTGAAGGTGAAGTCGCTTCGTTACCTGCTTCTGAACGTCGGCATCGCTGAGCGCCATGGCTGCAGTTGTCAAAAAGATCCGCCCGGGTCCTGCCACACAAGAGGAAAACACCGAATGACACACGAATCAAACGCACCCACACACACACAGGAGAGCATCGTCTACAAACGTGAGAATAGAACCGAGTAATGTGAGTGTTTGTCGGAGCTTTATTTACCGGAGAGTCTCAGAGGAAGAGCTTTGAATTAATCGCCGCAGTCGTGACTCTCAAAGATGTCTACGGAGGGTCAGCTGATGCCCGAGGTCACATGATGTTTACTTCCGGCCCAGCGGCCAATCAGGTGCGAGAGCCAGAGAGGCGCTTACCTCAGTGCAGAAGAAGAAAACAGCAATTAATATATATTTAATTTGACATTTCTATTGAAGGTTTACCGTCGATCTAATTATAGTTAATTATAGTAAATTTTAATAATATATATATATAATATTCACAACATTACTACTTAAGATGATCATCTTGTTCCGTTTTAATTGAGGTTGCATTATCTTTTATTATTTGCTTCTTACTTTTCCATGAAAAAAAGATATTTATGAACAAGGTTTCTTATAATTAATAGATATATTTATAATATATGACAGGAATGTTCTTTAATTTACTTGAGATGATATTATTATAATTGTTTTATTCATGTATTTTAACCATTTGTTTCCTGCTGTGTAGTACTAAGTTAATGGCATGAAACGTGAGTCCAATGTCATATTTTGATTCTATATTATTTCTATTATATAATATAAAAGAAAGTATTTTATTATGACTGTGTTTTATACAGTGAATTGACAAACTTTAACTTTAGGCTTAAAAATAGCTGAGAGTGTATATGTTGTTATTCTGTGTTAGGGAACCACATGGAGCCTCCTGGCACAGGTCCCTGTCATGCCTCTTGCCAGCAGAGGGAACTAGAAGGTGGAAAGTTCAGCTTCAGAAATAGCCCCTCTCCCCGTCTGACATGTATTTTCCACTGAGTGTCACTGGCACACACTGTTTAACCTGCTGTTTGAGCCGTAAACAATGAACTCAGAACTCAGACCTGGACGAGAAGCTCACCCACTGACCCCTGTCGACCCCTCAGACAATGGACACACAGGTCAAAGTCTGATTTCACGGTTAAACTGTCTTATTTTTCAATATTTACTTCCATTAGTCATGTTTATTCTCACTGAGGACAGACAGCAAAGTCACAACTGCGTCCTCTGCAGACAACTGTTATGTCATGGATTTAAATGGGATGTGGGGGGGGGGGGAGAGAGAGAGAGAGAGAGAGAGAGAGAGAGAGAGAGAGAGAGAGAGAGAGAGAGAGAACAGCTCGTCCATCCTGTCATTCCTGTGCCAGCTCCAGTGTGCATGTCTGCCTCTCTGTTATTCCGTGGCTTCGTGTCTGGATCTCACTTTGATTTCCAGCCTCTGCTCGTCATCTAAAGACTCACACAGCACAGCACCAGGAGGACACAGGTACACCGGGACGTTACTTTTCCTCTTTGTTCACATTGCAGAAGGTTTTAAAGCTTGAAATCACAGGAAAGTCTGACAAGTGAGGAAGATTGCACTTTGCTGCAAGAATCAAGACTGTGATTCGATTTTTTCTAGGCCTTTGTGCGCTGAGTGTATCAAAGGTAAACACGTCAGGGTTAGAGGGGTCGTTATGGGTCACTGATGTGGTGAAGGGTAAAGATCTCACTCTGCAGCACAGAGACACAGGCGCGAGGAGCTGGTTTGTCTTCGTCTCCCACGTTGACATTGAAAGGTGACCTCTTGTAAATCGTGGTGTCTGACATCAAATTGTCTTCATCGCACAGCAGCACAGAAAGCGTGGCCTTAATCACACTGATCATTCAGTTCACTATGAGTCTGTTATCTCTGGGATGGGATCAATGGCAATCCAATTACTCAAGTAGGCCAGTACATACAGGAGGATCACAGAGAAGAAAAGGTTGATTAGTTTGTGTGTAGACAGGGACCCGGACAGTGTGTGTGTGTGTGTGTGTGTGTGTGTGTGTGTGTGAAAGCTTTTAAATGTTTGTGTGAACAACTTTACCCGAGAGCGGCACTGCAATCTGCCATATTGTCTCTGTAGAAGGATGACATGGCAGCTAATGGGTCATTAAATCAGTGATGTCTGGGAGACTCAGGGTGGAGCTAACCCTTTAGCGGGGGGGGAGTTATATATTTACATTCATAATAAATCATGAATAAAATATAAATATATTTACATTTCAAATAATCCCTCATTAGTCCCAAAATTGAGAAATTTGCCGTGTTACAGCAACAAAGGAGAAAGTAAAAATAAGAAACCTTCTGTAAAAGCAATAAATAAGTGAGCATGCAATATAAACACAAGGAAATGTGTGTTCAAAGACTAATTCAGAGATTATTACGATTTTTAGTGATTGCTGTCGAGCTGTTGTCGTCTCAGAGTCCAAAGGTTGAGTTGAACGAAAAGTACAAACTGTTGCACAACTGTCAGGAAGCGGGTTCACTTTCCCCTGTGAGGCAACACAACAGAAACACAGGAGTAGGTAAATTTAGAGGAGCATTTCAACCTGCATTTTCTTTGCAGGTCACATTCATCAAATATCCTTCAGACGTGGAAACAAACATCAGCAGTTCATTCAAGCTCATTCCTGGCGTTTAATCTCTCTGTTTTCCAGAGCAATGGTACAAACTGAAACAGGAAACAACATTAATCAGCATTAGCTCTTAATGTGTCGGATGGACTTACAAATAAGGTTGAGTGTAAATGTAACGGACACTCAAGCCCCTGTCAAAGGATTTGTTCTTGTTAGGCGACATGATGTGAAACCAGAGGAGACACAGACAGACCATATGTTGTGGGTCTGATACAACATTAGTGAGAGACGAGCGAGTGTTGAGGAAATCTATTCTGGGGCCGACGGGGGCGGGGGTTGAATCCTTCCTGCAATCAAAGCGGAGACGTGGGACAAGAGGGTGAAGTGAGTCAACTTAGGTACATTCAAACTGAATTCATTCAAAAAGCCATTTATACTGTGATATTATTTGAGTATATTTAGAAATTGAGATTTTTTATTTTAGAAATTAAGCGAAAAATCCCAGTTTGGGTCCGAACCAAAGGGCGACAGACAGAATTTTGATGTTGGCCGGATTCTCACGCATGTGAAATCTCTGAAATAGCTTCCACCCGTGGGCGACAGATGGAGATGCATATAGTGGCTAAACATAGTAAGATATGCAGGTCGAGGCTATAGATAGTCACGGCCACTGTACTGCACGGCGGCCCCTGAACAACTTTTTCCAGTCACAGTGTCACTGACGTCACAGCGAACTCAGCCAAGTAAGAAAATAAAGTTGATGGGCAGGAGAGCGTGTAGCTGTGCTGCACATTATCAATTCATCATGTGAAGAAATATTCTTGTTGTCCTCCAACCAGAAGGTCGGCAGTTCGATTCCCAGTCTTCCCCAAGATACTGAACTGCCCTCATAGCAAAAGTAAAAGAACTGAGATGGAAATACTCAAGTAAACTACAAGTACCCTGTAAATATATGAAGTTACTCTCCACTACTGCAGGACTTAGGGGAGTTTGGTCCGGAGCTTCAGAGCCTTTTCCAGCTACTTAGCCCCACCTACAGGCGGACAGGATTGGTTTCTGAGGTTTGTGACATCACAAAACCTGGTTGTCTGAATCCATTTTTCATACTCAGCGATGGTCTTGACTGTTTATTTCACTCAAAATGTGTCATTAACATGTTTAGAACTTGATTTTCAAAGGAGGGGGAATTTAAAACAGATCTGTTTTGTCTCTGCAGTGTTCAGCTGTCATTCTGGAGGGAAAGGCCCCAGTCGAGTGGAGCAGGGGGGATGGAGGAGGTGAGGAGGCTAGCTCCTTGAGCCCCAGCCCCGCTGCTCTGCCTCCGACCCACTCAGAGAGCGTTGGGCCCTGGCAGAGTGAGAGCCTGCTGGCAGAGTCCTGGTCCACGATGGGCGACATGGATGCCGAGGACACCAAGAGCCTCGACAGCAACGACGGGGCAGCTCTGGCCGGAGAGGAGAACCACTCATCCAACTCCGACATGGTTCACCTGGAGCGAGAGGAGGTCGAGATGCTGGAGGAGGCGGTGGAGGAGAGGGCAAGGAGAGTGGAGGAAGACGAGGAGGACGATGAGGAGCTGCAGACGAGTGTGTTGAGTGTTTTAGGTGGGGAGAGGGAGCTGGTGGAGCTCAGGGAGGAGGAGCAGGACCTCCAGGCTCCAGAAACTCAGGAGCTCCTGGTGTCAGCAGAGGAGCCTCATGTGGAGAAGGAGCCCGCAGAGTTCAGGCTGGTGGTTCCCCCGATGGCCCTGCCTCCTCTGCCTATCGTCAGGCTCGATCCCCCCTCGGCGACCACCACCCCGGTCCCTTCAACCACAATCTCTGAAGCTGAGGAACTCCTTTCCCTTAAGGGGCTCCACCCTCCGTCTATCCTCTCTCCGCTGGCAGCAGAACCCCCGGTAGAAAATCTCCAGCAACTCAAATTCTCACAGATCCCTCTTTCAGAAGAGGAGGAACATTCAAGTAAAGAAGCAGCGTCAGAGAAGCCACAGGCCACTGCTCCTGAGACCAAACCTCTGAGCTCCACGGAGCTGCTGTGTGGAGGAGCTGCTTTAGTAGCTGTTGTTGGAGTCATGGCGTACGGAGCTGTGGCCTACTGCCGAAAATAAAACCTCCCATCCTTTCACCGCAGGCTCTGTTTTTAAAATCTAAATCTCTGAATTCTGGATTTCACTCGTTGTATTGTCATTATTAGTCACATTCGATTTTTCAGGTTCATTTTGTGCTACCTCAGCTCACATCAGAGCTCATGGCCTTTGTTTCTGTTTTTTTTTCTTTTTCTCAGAGGAAATTAAACCTGTAAAATGTAAAAAAAAAAAAATCATGTGCAAGCTGCAATTTTAAAGAATCCTGAAACTTGAAACGTTTGTTTGGATGTTTCTTTGTGGGATTGTGTCGCTCGTCACGTCACCGGAAATCAACACGGAGGAAGAAGTTAGTGACAAAGTCCTCTTCTACCAAACATGTGTCAAGTTAACTGGCAGGATATTGGACTGTAATTGTATTAAATCTAGAAACTAGAATCCCCCCCCCCCAACAACGCTGAACAATCACATTGTGTAGTAGAAATATAAAAGATAAAAAAGGAAGTGGTCTGATTACCCAAATTTTATGGGATCAGATCACTTCCTTTTTTTGACAAATTAATAATTTTGATAAATAGTTTGGGTTCTAAATCATTTATTCGTCAAAGTTAAAGAAAGTAAAGAGAAATTCATTCCTGCATCCACAACAAAATGTGAGGCTTTCTTCCCAGGACCAGGCCTCGTCCCTCGACACACTATAGATATCAGTAATAATCAATATTCCTGATTTCCTCTTTTAATTTGTTCAAGATCCATGAATTATTCTCTGATAAAACCATGAAAATGTGGAAAAAGTGGTTTAAATGTTGCCCCAGTTGAGCTCAGCGTCATCCAGCTGTGCCATGGGATAATCCAATAAGCGGTCAGCCACTGGAATGATATTCTAGTGTCTCAACAGAAGCTGAAGCACCAACGCGGCCTCACGGTGCTGTGGAGCAGGAAACCACTTCCTGCTCACGTGATATGAGCCCTGACCCTTGACCTCTCTGCATCAAGAGAATCAATAAAAAAATAGAAAAAGATGTTTTGTTGAACATAAGTTTTGCTTCTTACAGTGGACTGAAGCTGACTGTTGGTTTGATACTCTGTCCTGTCACCTACTGGTCGGTCAGCATCATTACAGTGAGACCAATGTCAACCTCAGGGCAACAGCACTTCCTGATCACATTTAACTAGAAGCACTAAAAATATGAGGCATCAAAAGTTGGATTATTTTAGGCACACGTCTACGATCTCATTGCTTTCATTATTGTATTATAATAATTATTAGTAGTAGTAGTTGCAGTAGAAGAAGTATAGTAGTAGTAAATATTCTTTTCAAGAAACAACAGATAAATCCTTCATGAAAACCAGAAAATAAAATTTTACATTAATCAATTAACTCACTTTTGCTAAGAAAGGGAGAATAGGTCTAAGTTAATCGTTAAAACTACATATGATGTAACTTTTGAAGCTTTAAGAGCCAAATGAGACGAACTGGAGAAAAACATGCATGACATTTTATTTACAATGCGAAATGATAAAGTGTTTTGCTGTGAATATAAAAGCTAAATAAGTGGTTTATGGAAAAATGCTTCAAAGTGAAGTAAAAGCATGTTAATTGTAGCACAAAGACAGAGTCTACACCGACTCAACCAATCATGTCCATCAGTGTTTTTCCAATCCTCTCAACCAGGACACGAGCACGACCCATAAAGATGATAATCCTGCGGTCACACAGCACTCGGCCTGATAGACGAATTACACACAGTGGCTTTAACACTTCTTGATTTTCATCTAGTGACAATAAATAAAGAAGAACAATGGGCTCCACTGTGCGGCTGTTCCCACATCGGTGTCAACAAGCACGCAGCTATTGAATTGAGAAGGGGAAGGAAAGTGCTTCTTTGTTTGGAAAGATAAAGCTGCAGCGTGTGTCTGCATCAGACCAGAAAATATACTGTACCACCTTCACAGATAAACATTCATCTGTGTGTGTGCGTGTGTGTGTCTTTTTCCCCAACCTACTCCCTCACGCTCAACACACCCACCTGAGCAAACCTAACCGCACATTTACTGGCTGACTTACTGTCACCCTCATCATTATAATATCCAGATAACAGCCATAAAAGTATTATATTACAGCAAATGGGGATTTAATGTTGTTATTTAAGGTCAGAATGAGGTCAAATGATTGGGTCAAATATTAAATTAATATCAGTGAATGTGTCAAAGAGAATATTTCTTTCTTATTGAATCAAATCAGACGATTCACCTTCATTCATCTGGGCGAGGACAATAGACGCACGACAAAAAGGAGAAGAAAGAGGAAACTATGTTAACCACACAATCCAGGACTTTAAGCATAAAAACTATATATGAGGAAGTTATCATACATGATCTAAAGTAATAAATGTTACATCTAAAAAACGCAGAAAGAAATGAAGCTACGCAGCAACTGAAGACATGTGAGGGGCTGAGATTTGACAAGATGAGCGGCAGGCGGTATAAATGATTTGAAGGTTAAAGACAGTTTCATGTCTTGCTCTGGATTTAATTTAATTTATGTATAATTACTTTATCGATGTCTTCAATCTTTTAAAACAGTCTGTTGCCCATTTGATTAATTTAATCTAATTGATGTCGTCTGAGAGAAGTAGAGACATGTGCCCAGTGTGTGATAATAAAGTCGAATAAAATCGAGGAAAACGTTACAGAACAGAGCAAAATGAACTGAACCCATTTAATTGAAGTAAACACAATATATAAGAATAAAATGCAGAATATTAGAATAGAATAGAATATAACACAATGAATAGATCACAACAGAATAGAATAGAGTAGAGGACAGAGTAGAATCAAGCAGAATAGAATGAAGTTGAATGGACACAATATAATAGAGCAAAAGTTAAAACGAGTAGACCTTAAGAGAAAAGAATAGAAATGAACAGAGGATGGAAAGGATTATGGAACAGAACAGTCAATCCATAAAGTTTTATGCTTTTATGATTCCTTATCTAATTCTTTATAAAAACCTACAACTACTGAAAACAACTTTGTTGGAACAGCGGTGGGACGGCGGCTCACAGCTGTCAGGCGTCAGCTGCAGCGCCACACCAACACGCTGCCATCTTTCATTTAGGAAATGTCCCCCTGAGTGGAGAGAGCGAGAAAAGCACCAGGTTTGTGGTTCTTTGTTTTTATCAGTGTGCTGCACAGGCAGGAAACACACACACACACACACACACACACACACACACACACACACACACACACACACACACACACACACATTTGCATGCTTGCCCACATACACACACATGCAGGTAATTTACTATGACAGCTGTTTGTTTTTCTCCCCTTTGCTTTAAAGCTAAAAAGCTAAAAAGAAAACCAATTTTAAAATGAGTGAAATTTCAAATGAGCCCATATCAAATCCCATCAAAACCAAGTGGTCTGAGAAACGCTGTCACGTGATAGTGTGGTGTGTCGATATAATCTGTGCATCTCCACTTTCTTAGTCTCCCTAACCCTAACCCTTTCCAGCTCAGGATTCAGGGCCTGACCGCGGCCGCCGCTCTTTAACGGGACTGAAAGGGGAACTTCAGGAGCAAGTCAGTTGATATTTAAAACTGCACGCCTGAGATAAATGCACTTCTCAAAAAAGCCTCTGTTTATTTGAATGGGGGGAGGGACAAACACACAGGCTGCGTTTAACAGTATTAACCATTAACCTTTACGAGGACATTTATCAGGAGGCTCAACGTGGCCAATTGAAAATGCAAATAGTCATTAACCATATTTAAGATCCCTGTTGTAAGAAGAACATCATTAAATCAATGAAATACAAAGAAAAACATGATTTAACATTAGGTTTATAATATCTTGTGATTATAATGAAATAAATATTAAATGAAATGATAAAAAATAATTTTAAAAGAAGGTAGAGGATCAGTTTTATTGAAGAGGTTTATGAAGAATGTGTTAAATGTTTTTTATTCAATATGTTGAATAAAATGTAATGTAATAATATGTTGTTCAAATGTTGTGCAATTTAATGGAAGAAATTAATTATAATATTCAATTACCTTCCAAAATATTCACAAATGAATAAATGAACTTGACACATATTTTAATTGAAAGACCAAAAAGCATTTTAAAAAAGGAATTAAAGTCAACGAATTTAATACAAAGTTTTCTTTTATTGCTGTGTGATCTTCAAATTTGCCTTTAATTCTTCATCTGTTTATGGTGCTACCTAAATAAACGTTATTATTTATATAGATATTAGCAATGAAGATAATTCATGATTTATGGCTTACCAGTTACCCATTGTTTGTGTCTCATGTCATGCAAATATTCGTCTCTACATTTGATGTTTATTGCCAGAAAACAAAGGGGTCACTGAGGGGAATCCACAGAAACTCTATGGGTTTTACATTTGAACTTATTGGACAGTGCATAACTGAAGAGCACTCATCGTGGACGTGTGTTAGATACATACTGTATCTCGCCTGCTATGCAAATTCCCCGGTCAGAGAGAGAATTGGTGGTATTCCTGGTGTCGAGTGCACAATAAAAGAAGTGCTTGTTGTTTGTAGATTGTAATCTCCAGCTGTGAGAGATGATGCTCGGGAGTCAGATCATATCTGTCCTTCCCAAAAAAGAAGAAGTGTTCGGCCGCATCGCTCGGTGACGTTAACATATTTAAATTGACCAGCCTCTCAACCTGCTCACCTGGATGACTGGTAAACAGGTACTGGAGGTCTGGGGCACATATATGTAGCCGTCCAAAAGCTGCAGAGCTGCACTCGCACTATGGCCTCGACGGAAGGAAATACTCCGACGTATAAGTTGGTGAGTTGTTAGGCTGATGGTTTTTATCCTTCAGATATTCAGAGGACAAATATGATTGTGAATGTTTGTCCTTTACAAGTTCATATATTCATTTTTATTTGTGTTATTGCTTAATGGATTTTTTGTGTGTTTCTAGACGTCCTTGGACAGCGACATCAACCAACACTTCCAGGATGCAATCGACGTGATTCAGCATCATTCTAATAATTCATACTACGATTCAGGTAAACTCAGTAAAATTGAGCGGGATTTACTGCTGAAAATACACGGCAATAGAAATATATCTTTTAATCTACAATTTATTATATTTGTAGATTTTCTGTGCAGAATTTTGTGTTTAAAAACCTACAATTTCCCCTCTTTTTGATCAATTGATTTATATTTGATTTGTGTTCATGTTTTAATTTATGACGTTTTCTCTTTTCAGAGTATCCACATTACGAGACTCTGGGCACTCAGCATCCGTCTCTGCAGTGTCATATCTCCTGCTGCGTGGTCACACACCCGCCTGACGCACCGGCTCCCGTCTACGACTGGAGCGACACAGCTGTAAGTCGTGCTCACACAAGAGGAATTAAAAAACTATGTGTGGACGCACAAATATTCAGAGGTTTTACTTGACTGTTTTGTCTCCCAGCAGCAGTCCTTGGCCTCAGGTCATCCCTGACGTCTCGCTGGGTCACTCCATACCAACTGAATCCCCTCAGTTCTACTCCATCGTACCACCACAGAGGAAAGGTGAGCATCACACATCAGCAATTTATTGTAATTTTTCTTATTTCCTCAAGAGTAAAATTAGACCATTTCCATGTCCTCAGGTCGTAAGAAGCTCAGACTTTATGAATACCTCCATGAAGCCCTGAACGACCCCAACATGGGCGACTCCATCCAGTGGACGGACAGCGGCAGCGGCACTTTCCACTTCATCTCCAAGAACAAGGAGAAGCTGGCCGAGTGCTGGGGCCAGCGAAAGGGCAACCGGAAGACCATGACCTATCAGAAGATGGCCCGAGCTCTGAGAAACTACAGCCGCACGGGCGAGATCATCAAAGTGCGCCGCAAGCTCACCTACCAGTTCAACCCGGACATCCTGCACAAGCTGGGCTCCACTCAGGGGCCCCTGCGTCTGCCCTGTCACCCTGCACAGGAGGAGGCCCACGGCCAGCAGCAGCCGAGCCCGGGCGAACAGAGCTACTACAGCCCCTCGGCGGTGGACTGGCACAGCTGGTACAGCCACTACCAGCTGCAGGAGGACTACGACCTGGCCGCCAGCTTCACCTCACACAGCACAACCAAACTCTGAGGGGAAAAAAAACAATAAAAAAAAGCTCAGAAAAGGCCTAACCTTCAAATTACACACACGCATAGATACCAGTGCCCTACATGTGCCTGTTTTACATCTATGATACATAAACTGGTCCCTGGGAAATTGGTGAAACTGTTAAAAAACTGCCAAATATCGCAATATTTACGAGGGTCAAAAATACTCCTGGAATCGCCCCCTGATCCAAAGTTCAATGGGACCTTACGAAACCGTTTCACCAGGCGACATTAAATTTGATAAATACATTTATATCTTATGTTACTATATTTAAGGTTTATTTTTATATAATATTGTGTCTTGCTGAAGGATATGACATCTAGAAAAATATTATTGAAAACCCTTCTACAGCTTCAGCATTCAACATTGAGACAAATATCTGTCGTCATTTTTTTTTTAAACTGTCAGGACCACTTACAATAAATGCAAATAATTGCATAGATATATTTAATTTAACATATATTTTCGAATCAAGGCCGTTTCCAATACATTTCCAACATGTTCAAAATGGTATTAATGATTGTATTTGATCATAATAATGATTTACATGTAATATAATTTACTTACGGTTCCTGTTGTTACAGCAGCATCTAGTAATAAGTATTGTGTTGAATGACATGTATATATTTGATTTTCTTGGTAAAGATTTTATACTGGTTGTATTTATAATGTAACGAGATCAACTTTCCTCTTTTTTCACAATTTGTTGGACTATTTCAATCTGATCAATAAATCAATCTGTGTTTTCTCACATGTGCTTGATTTTACTGACTTGACAAAAAACTAATCTCAATCATGCTTTTGTCCCCAAAACACACTTTATCACACTAGAAATACAACGACTGTGTTGAAAGGTTTGGCACTTTCTCCATTCGGGTGAAATATTACAACAGACGCGCTGCAAAACACAGAATTAAGACACATCCTGAGAGGAAAAATATGGCAGCAAGTGTGTTTTTCCTGAAAAGAGCGTTTTGTGCAGCGGCTGCCTCCAGGCCGGGTCTTATCTGCTGCAGCGGGGAGGATGTGGTCAGTGCTGGGAGACTTTGTTGATGGGTTGACTGGTGCTGGTGCTAGGGCTGTGTGGGATGGTGGGTCATTGTTCCTGTGGGCCCAGGGTAGAGAGCGTCTGGTGGTTATGCAGAAAGGCACCGCTCCTGTGGGGGGGTATAATAAGAGGCCGGGTCCTTGAGCACCTCATAGTCAGTTTTCTGAAATTCTCCCAAACTGTCAGGACTCTGCCGCGTTCAGCTCAACCTCATCCGTGATGGTAAAGATCAGACTCCCTGCACAGGATGACGTTAGCATCAACAGCAATTCATGCATTGATCAAAGATGATGAATTGTGATGATTTATCTCTGTCAGAATTCTTTGCAGGACGCTCAGTCTGATTTGGAGGTGATCTTAGAGTTCCTGGAGGAGTACTACAGACAGAACTCTGCAGAAAATGGTAAGAAGAAAAGATCCAAAGTTGCATTTTCGATCCTTTTAGAGTCTCTGAGTTATCTTGTGCTTCTTCCAGAGGACAAGGTGCACCACAGTGAGGCTGCGGAGGAAAGAAGTGCACCTGTGGATGAAGCATCGTATGAGCAGCTGTGGACGTACTGTGACCCACCTGTGAGCATTGAAATGTGATGTTTTTATTGCCGTCTGGCCTTTTGAGGGGCCTGGTTACCAAAGTAAATAATCAACTGTGACCTTAAAAGATGTAAAACCACCTAAAGGAGTGGGGGTTGCAACAGAACTGTGTTATTATATATATTATATAGGTTATGTTTCTCTTTATCGGAACCTGCCCTGCTTCAATTACTCTTGTCTCTGTGTATTTTTTACTAATTATTATTTTGTTGTTGCTGCTGCTTGTCTAATTTGGGCAACTCTTTTTTTCTGTTGGGCTTTGGCAGAGGTACAAGCTCTATTCAGTGACAGTCTAGTTTCCCACGAGACACTCAACTGAACATTTTTCTGTTTCATTTCCTCCATCATAGATCATCAAACCTACACCTCAGCCGTTCCTGGCACGCGACGCCCCTCCAGCCCTCGGCCAAAACACAGCAGCGGCACCACCTGAGGGTGGGTCACTGCCAAACTGTGCATCGACAAGACAAACAACCAAGCGCCTGGCCACAGCAGCAGGGAGTGGTGAGTTCTGCTTTTTATGGTCAATAGATACTGTTATTACCCCGGCTGCTTGTAGCCTGAGGGAAACAAGACCAAGAGAGCAAATAAGAGACCTTCCCTTTACTGAAAAATAACAATGGAGCTGTGCATGGCTTAGCTCCGTAGCTGTTTTTACATACCTATCAGATAACCGCAGTGTTTACAGCTGTGTCTCCACTAAAGGGCATCCCGCCAGTGAAGAGATTTTCGGGGAATTGCTGTATTTAAGGAAATGATTAACTGTAAGCAGCACTTACTGGTTGTGGTGTGGCGGGTCTTGATGATATTCCCTAAATCCTACTTCCTGATGGCTGCAGGTAAGAAGATCAGACTCTTTCACTTTCTCTTCGAGATGCTGGAGGATCCCAGCATGGCCCACTGCGTGTCCTGGGTGCCAGCGGCTGCCGGCGTCTTCCGGTTCTCCTCCAAGAACAAGGACCAGGTGGCGGTGCTGTGGGGCCAGAGAAAGGGCAACAAGAGGCCCATGACGTACCAGAAGATGTCCCGGGCCCTCAGGAACTACGCCCGGTCCGGGGAGATCTTCAAGGTGAAGAAGAAGCTCACCTACCAGTTCAGCCTGGACACCCTGATGTTACTGCAGATGTGTCGCCGAGGAGATGTGTGATGTACACAAGATTTTGTATCGCTCGGATCATCTCGTATAAAACTCTAAGTGTGCTCTTTTTTATACGTCTTCCTAAACTTTGATTTCAAACAACATTTCATCTACATTGCTTTGTTTTCTTCACAGATTCTGGTGTAAATAATATGAAATAAATAAAAGAAAAGATGTTTTACTTTACTGTCACGGTTTAAAGTCACTTTTGTTAAAGTTGGTGAATTCAAGACTTTGGTGAAAGATATTAATAAAACCCTCAGAAAATCTGCTGTGTTGTCTCCTGATGACAGACAGATAGACTGGTACACATTTTCCTGAGCCGTATTAAACTTTGCATTTTATATTTAACTGTAACAGCAAGACTTCAGTCTCCCCCTGAGAGAGAAGAGTCCCAATGACCATGTGTGTCATCCTCTGTCATGTTTGACAGCTGTTGGAAACCAGAGGGTGTCAGTGTCGTCCATCTCACGGCCTCTGCTGTATTCCCCCCCCCCCCCGTGACCTCATGGTTAAACCGCCTCTGTGATGTGAACTCTCCAATACCAAATGGTTTTGCGCTCTTTGTAGTGGACCCACATGATGCTTCCCTAAGCCCAGTATTTACTGCTGGAGCCCACTCTAAGTTATAAATGGGCTAACTCAGGCCACAGGGGTCTGGTTACAGAGAAAGGCCACATAGTTCCAACCGAAGGATGAAAACAGGCTTTTTAAGGAGAGAGCGGGCTCTTGATTAAAAGCTTCCACTTCACACCACACGCATCATGCTGGAGTATAGATTTTATTTTGGAGATTCAGCGACAAAGCTCTTTTCACGTGTTTTGACTGAGTGATGATGATGATACGTTTCTGACGTCAGTTAAAAAAAGAAAAAAAAAAGGCTGCATTCCTGCTCACAGACAGTATGGACTGGAAATAGAGCTGTGCCTCGCCTCGACTGTCCCGTTGGCTTGTCTGAAGAATTAATTGTGCATGTTTCGAGTTCTCCTCCACGTCGAGACCATTAACATTCTTCAGTGGTTGGGGTATTGGAAATTAGGCGAGCGGAGTCACTGCCATCACCTTCTAACGAAAAGCCCTAACTGATTTTATCTGAGTTGTTTGTTTACTTTAATTGTTATTTATGACTTTATTGACACTGGTAAAAAAAAATTAAGAATGTACATAGACTACAAAGCCCTCCTTGATTTTATTTTTATCCATGCAGGCACCCTTTGTTTCTCGGGGATGGAAGGATGCGTTCATCTGCCTCATTTGAAGGAGCCTTCGAAACGGCACGGTCTGGTCACGCTGCTTTGACACAATCAGTCTTCAAATTACAGCCTCAACAGATGCGGCCCCCGGATTGAGTCGACTGAAATTTAAATACAAAAATAAAACTAAACTCCTTGTCTGACTATACAAATCAGGAGAAAAGGACCCCTACCAGGCCTCCTTAAAAACTAAAAAACACACCGGTCTTGTTGCTTGTAAATCCAGCAGCTCTCAGCCTCTGGTTAATCCCCACGACCTTAACAGGGGACGCTCTTGCTTTGTTGCTCGAGCTGGATGTGTTAAAAGATTGATTAGGCCCAAAGTAGCCACTTGGATGACATAATTCACAATAAAACCCTCTTTTCATGTCAGATACACATGTCAATGTCAAGGTTTATGACGGCTTCTAAGTATAGGCCGTACGACCGCCGCCCAGGCATCTCCCCAGTATTCTTTTGCCAAGTTGAAAAGCTCTGCTGTTCTTGGACAGCCCTTCTCCAGGATTAAGCTGCTATCTGGCATCTGCCATTGTTGCACTCGTGTCATCTCAAACTCTTCTCTTATAAAAGAAATCCAAAGATGCTCCAGACATGTTGAACATCATCTGAGGGCAGCGCTGGATTGTCGGAGAATATGACATCAGTCAGTCCGACCTGTGACCATGACGGCACCTTTTCCCTTTATATCCCACCACCTGATTTCACAGTCTCCTCTGTCATCACCTGCTTCTGTATAATAATAATAATAATACAAATAATACTAATACTACTACTACTAATAATAATAATAATAGACACCCCACCCAGCCTGGAAATAATGCCACAAGTCACAAAGAATAGGTCGCCATAACGATACTGGATAATAATATCTTTTGAAAAAGTTGTTGTATTGTACTCAGTAGCAGGACGAACACAGGGACTGTAGTTTATTTTGATCCCACACACACTATCCTGCAGAAGCTTTAAATACTCACCAGGACACTAAATCTGCAGCCACAAATAGTCCCTCAATACATCATTTGCTTATGTTTGACAAACATTCGCTATTAGTGAAGTTCCTTCGAGGAAGTAATTTACTTTATTCTATGTGTTCTTGAGTGATTAAGATTTAAAGATTTGCATCTGCGTTAGCTGCTGATGAGATTAAAGAGAGATTTGTCCAAAAACAGCTGTGGTTCAGGAAATAGATCTCTTTATTTTCAGATGGTAAAAATACCGTACAGCAATTTATAACAATCTGGTAAAGTAAAGTTGTCTTTGCGTTAGTGGAAATATTTGGTACAAGTCAGAGGGAAATCCAGCAGGAACGGTCGTTTCTATGCAGATGATGTTGTGTTGCGGCAAAAGTTGAACTAAGTTCAACTTTCCGACGCTCTGGTTTGGCACTGTGCCCACGACAGAGAGGTGAATTCAGGTTGTATAAACTATTGTATTGTTGCTTTTTTCATTTGCCGCAAAAGGCAAAAATGACAATATTACTTGAACCTTTAAGTAAAAATCACAAAGTAATTTTAAAACCAAAGTGTGTTAAAGTAAAAAGCTGGCACAGGAGCCAGTGGTAGGGGACAGTGATGCTGCAGATCTCCACTTTCAATTACAGAGAGGAGGAGCGTACCCCTCTCTATATAAGGCCTGAGAGCCTGTCCCCCCTGTATGTGTCCCTCGTCCTCTCTCCTCCCCCACTGAGACTTCCAAGCCGTATCCCTGTGCCCTTCTCATCTCCCATCACTGTGGTCCGAGGGGTCCCAGAGGTTTTTGTCTGCCACCATCTCATCATCACCATCATCCTCGTCGTCTCTCTTCCACGGAGACTCGCCTCACTGAAGGTTTCTACCCGCCTGCACCTTTTTTGACTCCTCAACACTTTTCTTGGCACACGGCTCAAGATGCCAGAGCCCACAAAGAAAGGTAGGAGTGTGGAGAGTGAGGATGGAGTCAGCATGATGCCTCTAGCATGTTTTATCTGATTGTACGACTCCTTCAGCGAGTTGAAGCGATTTTCTGTTTTTCATTGTCCTTAATTGAGAGGAGCAGACAGTTGATATTTGCAGCAGGGAGCTCCATCACCCGCCTGCTCGTTCCTAGGAATCCTCAAAGTGACTTTGACAGTGGTGTTGTATTACTGGTGCCCGCAGGAGAAGATTTGAGGTTTATGAACAGATACTATTGTTGCTGAGGGGTCGGGCACGTCGGACGGTCCGGGGTGATGCCAGCTGCAGAAAAGACGCAACGATGAAGCTCAGCGGAGGAATGTTGTCCAGTGCCGAGCCAGACGCGAACACGAGAAGGATGATGCAGTTGGGGTGAACTGAGCGAGGGTTGGGCCTCAGGAGGATACGTGCTAGCTTGACTGTGTTTGTTTCTCTGATGACTGGAGGGAAAGAAGAGTTCAGACCCTCTCAGACTTGCCCTCCACCCACAATTCAGGTCCATATTTAACCGCACACATCATCTTCACCCGTCCCCGTCCTCCACACCATAACGCCATTCATCTGCACCATCGTGTCCATCAACATTCCCTCTTAATCTGCTCTTGTCTGTCATTACGATATGGTGTTACTCCCACCCTCCCCGCTAGCCCTGCTCTTTGGGGGGGCGGGGGGGGTCTGCCCGATGAGCCAGACATGCCCATGTAGAGGAAACTGAACATTTTGTTTGGGTCTTGGAAGGCTTCCTGATGAGAGCTGATACAGGTTTTTAATAAACCTGTCATCCTTACATGGACCTCAGACCTCCTCACATGTCAGGCTTGATATGTACAAACTGTAGATGCTAACAAGATCCGTCTTAAGAAGATTTCTTCCTTTGTACGTCTCAAAATAGCTTTTGTGGAGTTTTTTCTTAGCCCTAACAAAGGTTAAAGGTCCACGGGCCAGTAGGGAAAATGTGTGATTTGTAATATTGGGTTATTTAAACAAATAAAACCTTGACTGAGCGGACTCTCGCCTCCCTTTTGAGACGGGGTCTTTCATTGGCATTGATGCAGATTGGCTAACTGCAAGCTCCCAAAATCCAAATATTAGAGTCAGAAACCAGTCTATCATTATGTAGCTCTGTGCGGTCGATAGTGTACAGTACAGATGCCCCCACAATGATCCCTGATCCCCCTCAGAGACAAAGCAGTGGAGAAATAGAGGCAGCAGATTCCTGTCTACCACAAACACTACCCACAAATAGCCACAGAGCAGCAGATAAATGAGGGTAGAAAAAGTATTGTTCTTTAAATGAGTCTGAACAGCTGAGGAGGAGGAAGCCAGCGCTGTTGTTTTAGACGCCCCACTCTCCAGCCTTTAAAAAGTCCGAACCAGAGATGATGGACCCCCCCCCCCCCCGTGGATCTCTTGGGACCGGGATTCTTGTCCCTGGAATAGTTCAGAATGAGTGCGCTTTTAATCCCCATCCCTTGTTCCCTGCCATCTCCCTCCACTGCCACCTAAACCCTCGTCCTCTCCTGTGCCACACGCCAAAACAGACACCTCCCTGCCCCCCTCCGTTAAGGATGGATCACTCAGACGTCACTCGTCAAACGTCCGACCCTGTCCCCGGAGGCCTCCCAGGACTACCCCCGCTGCTGCTAGGTTTTGGGTTTCGTTTGCGGTGAAGCCCGTTGTCTTCACGTCATGAGATTTACTGTCACTATGGCCCTTCACTCTCCCCGGGTTTTGTTCTCTGGCATTGTTGCTTTGTGTTACTGAATACCTCCTCATAAATCAGACCTGTGGTAAAACACAAGGGGAAAGGCCTGTCAGCAGCTAATTGCCGCCCCAGCGCAGCTCTCATCCTGCAAACAGGGTCATGCAAGTTCCCCCCGTTGTAATCCCTTTCAACGCAGAATAACAAAAATAAACAAGGAGTGAACAGAATGAGAGCATCCACATCATTAATTTAAGCTCATCATTAATAAAGTAATAACGGTCTATATTAGGAAAAATGAAGCTGCCGGCAGATTGGCCCTTGCCGGAGCCTGTGTGAGCCCTTCTGTCTGCAAGCCAGCAGGGGCAACAGCTGAAAATACCTGCAGCCCTGTCAGCTGCACTGGGAGTCCTCAGAGGTAAAACAAAACCTTTCTCCACTCTCATTATCTCAGCGGTGTTGAGACAGAGAGCGAGCGGGGCTCATTCCCGGCCGCATGATGTGACCCTCCAGGATTGTGGCCCAGTGGCCAGCGACACATTGTTGGGAAGTGAGGTGGGAGAGCGGCTAATTCTGACGAAGGAATGCTGAGAGGGAATCATCACAAATGGAGGGATATCAGAAGCAATGGACGCGACAGGAGAAAGTGGATGGTAACAATGGTGCATAGTGCTTGGACATACAAGGAGTTAGGGCGGCAGTATTCATAGACTGGCCAAGTCTTATCGAAGGGAAGGAAGGAGTTTCCATTGGCAAAGGCGCTAAAAGAAGGGTCTCGGGTCTCGAGTACTAGTTGCGTAAAGAGTTGATCTGTATTTTTGAGATTTTTCATAGACGCTATTAACTATTCATGTGCAATGAAACACCAACATATTTATTTATTAACTGTCTTGATTTCTCCTTTTTATTAAAAAGTACAACTGCTCCTAAATCCCCAGTCCAACGTACTTTATCTGTATATCCGTCCTGCAAAACTCCAAATTAATAACTGATCGATGCACTGAATTCTGGATGACTTGACTTAGTGTCAGCACACAACACAAGACTGTGCATAAATACATACATGCACCATAGGCATGTGACACACTGCTTGCCTCCAACGATGATAACTTTTAATTTGACGTACTTTGACGATGATGTGACCTCTCCTCAGGTCTCTGTCTATAGACTGACCTTTGCTGCACCTGTCGGGTGGAACAAGTGACATCTTCATTAGTCATTCTGACGGTGACTTCACTTTCATCAGAAGCAAAGTCTTCCAGGTCCTTGAACCTGAGCAGAGAGGTAATCAGGACGAACTGGAGCATTCCTCCATAGGCCTCTCTCAGGTCAGAAAGTTGTGACACATACTTGTGGTCGGGCATAATATATGTCACACACAATATTAAAGGTATTAAAAGATTTATAAATCACAATTACTTCCCACAGTAATTGTGTTTGCGCTCTTATTACTGCTGCACCATCACAGTGTTTCTGTACTTTTATTCACTGTGATGGAGGAAGAATCACGATGAGCAGAAGCAATGGACGCGGCTAATGATGACTAATCCTTAAAATGGAATCATACTGTCTTTATCATCAACATGCTCCACCAGCTTTGGAGACAAAACATTTCAAGATGGCGCAGAGTTGAACTTCTTCCGCTGCTGTAGTCTTTTTGAGGAGATCCATGTCAGCTACAGCACCTACACATGTCGGGTCCAAGGCTCTGTCCCTCAACTCTAAATCCCCACTACCAAGAATCCAAACTGAGCTGAGCGAGGACAATAAATGCATCTGCTGCTCCAGATGTTGTATGACTTGTCTGAATCTCCCATGCGTCCTAGACAACCTCTGGTTGCTCCATGTGCCATTAACCCACTAATAACAAAAGAGTTTAACGTTTTAACCCACGTCATTGGATGCCAGGGGCTGTATGGAAGCTTTGATCGCCTGAGGCCCCCCACAGAGTCCTGTTACACGGTTTTGATCGTTGCATCTTAACATGTTTCTGTTGGTGCCCGCCCCCCCCCAATCATTAGCTTCATAGGTCTAGACGAGGCAGAGGGCAAACACGTGGTGCGTCATGGGGCCTTCGTCATAACCAGTTAAGACTACGTGGTGTCTACGCTTGAGGAGCCAGTCTTACAAAAAAAATAGGATAAGGCTTAATGGTGAATGTTGATCAATAAAGTGAGTCACAAATGGAGGGAGATATTTGAGTGGATTGTTCTGGAGCCATACGACAAGTGATCTAGGTTTCCTGTTTGACACTGATGTTTTTTCTGTCTTTAGATGAGATGCCAAACGGCCAGCCAGAAGGTGAGTGGACGGCAGTACTCCTCTTCACTTGCAACACAACAATCACAATTTGGCGTGAATGTGCAAACACAGTCCGCACAGGAGTGTAAATGTGGGGCCGCTAGTCGGCGATGCGGATGTGCTGCTGCTGAGTGATCTGCGGCGACGGCCGAGCTGTCAGCATCTCTGACATTCCTCTCGCCAGCCAGCTGATCCCTCTCTGTTGATTCAGCTGAGGCCCCCCCCCCCCCCCTCCCACCGCCTTGCCGTGTGAGCAAGGTGCTGGCATGCGACTGGCCTTTTGCCGGCGCTAGACTTTGACCTTGTAGCTGCAGCATCTTGAGGCTCTAATGTGGTCGGGGTGGAGGGGGAGCTCAGCTTTTTAGGGTCCAACTAAAATGTTTGTATAGGTCACACGTGATGGGTCACGATATTACTTTACTACATCACCTTATCCGTGAACATGATTTGACTGATTGACCCCTAGTGGCCGCTAAAGTTACATATTGTACGTATTCTCGTAGTGTGTATCTGCCCAACACTGCTCCTAACAAATGAAACTGGATTAATTACGAGTTTTATATGTATATAATATATAGTATGTGTAGTGCAATCAATAAAATAATATATAACATAGAATACTACCAGACAAAGTATTAACAGTTACAACACCCTGACAGAATGCTGTGATTCAGCCTTCAGTCTTGATAGAATTAGTTTTTTAAGGAGCATTTTAACTATAATGATTTTACAAACCTCTAATCAAACCGAATAAGTATTAAGAAGCAGGAATATAGTTGATGATGCAATATAATTGTAATCTATATTTCCTGTGTGGGTCATGTGCACATATCGACTGTGAGGATGTTCCGGAAAAAAGTACTGTGAGAAAGTGTGAATGGCGTCATGCGGCCAGGTGGGTGGATGAATGCGTTACTCCACGTTTGTGTGTTTCTACGTGTGTGTGTGTGTGTGTGTGTGTGTGTCTGAGACTTGAAAGAAGCAGATGCTGAAGCTTTGTGCTCATTAAAGCAGCTGCTCCATCCACCATTATATTTGTCACACGCTCAGAAAGTGTTGCCCCAGAAAGTAACGGCGCTCCGATGCCGCTACCTGAGATTTCCCTGGAGGTTTCTCCCCCGCCAGGTGGGTAACCCTGATGGACGCCATCAACCCCCCCCCCCCCCACCCCACCTCCTGCACATCGCTCTCACATCACGTGTTCGTTTGGTGTGTGCCATCACTGTTTTCTTTTGTTACTCAATTCACTCCGAGAGGCCTGACACTGCACTTTTCTTGTGAAGGTATGATTGTTCGATAGGTTCACGCAAAAAGTTACTTAGGTTAGCTGTAAGTGAGGCCCCCCCCCCCTCCCCCACTGACTGTGCACATGTACACATACCCCGCACTGCTCTACATGCATGGATCGTGGTGCTGTCACTAACCGGTGCTGTGGCTGTTGCTGTATTTGCACGACTTTGACAAACTGAGTCATGACACTGGAGGTATGAGGTGAAGGGATTAGAGAAGTTGGGTTTGACTGACTCTGTGGACGGAGAAAGGTTGAAACAAGTAAAAGATCTCTGGTGAATTAATTAGTTCTTGAATTAATTGCAAACGTTTTGGATATGGGATGAATTATTTCAGTCTAAAATACAAAGAATTCTCTCATTTGAGCATTTGATTTAAATATCAATTGGTTTTCTTGATAAAACTCAAAACTTAATTTGAATTTGAATCTTTTAAATATAAGATTTCTTTGTCTTCTGTGATAAAAGATGAAATGTATTTGGGTTTCTTTACCCAACTGAGGACACTGACTTTTGTCCATTTGGAGCCTCCATATGCTGAACATATGTGTAATAAGGATATTTTATACATTCTGTGAGAGTCAGTGAATCCCTGCTGCTTTGATATCTTTACAGTATAGATATTAAATGACCAGATAATTGTCCAATCACAGCTCCAGACACCATGTTATACCTCGATTAAGCTTCAATCATTTCACAACAGTTTTTTGGACGTTTACTTCTCTCATTTTGTTCAATTTGACGACTTGATTTTGGATGTGAAAGTTACACCTCTGGAGGATTGGATCTGGTCATTAGATATCTATACCATTCGAGCAAGCATTGTCTCGCAAGGCATTGTCTTGCCCGTGCTTGTGCGCGATGCTTGCCGCTGCTCCAGCCCGGCGCTTTGTCTGCTGTACAGAGGCGGTAGCAGAGGGGCAAGAGCCAGTAGAGACTGTTGGGAAGATGCCAGAGCCCCCAGAGCCTGAGCCGTTACAGGCTGTGGAGGCTCAGGAGCAGAGTCCCACTGAGAATGGCTCAAACCAACCGCAGCGTGGTGGGGTTGGGGTGACAGAGCAAGCAGAGGCCGCTAACTCGGCTGTAAAGGAAGAGCCAGGGCCTTGCTCTCCCCCACAACTTGGTAAGTATTCCTCTTAAATACAAATCAGTCCAACGTCTCTCCTTGTTTAGGTGCATGTTTTTACCCCTCAGACAAATCAGTTACTACTGAAAGAAGCCCCGAACGTCTCACTAGTTCCTTCACTTACACAATACATGGCTCAGCAGCTTCTTTTTATCTGCACATCTAAAACATGGCTTTTCTTGCAGCAGAAAGCGAATAGATGACCTTTATTTCCCTGCTAAGAATGCAATGGACTTCGCTCTCACTGACTGGAGCCATGCATTGAATTGTAATTTGCTTTTAAAACGATGCTTCCGTCCCAACTTGGTTTTAACAGCATGTAAACTTAAAAAAAATATCAACAAACATCACGCGGCACTGACACAGTAATTGTACATTTCAGATTAAAGACTAACATAGATGAAGAGATAAGGATTTATTGATGTAGTATGGATTAAATCCTGAAAGGGCACAGGATGCTATTTGTGTGCAAGGTGAGTAAGCGATCTGAATTCATTACTCTCTAATCCAGAACCATGACTGTAACAACAGGGCCGCAGAAAACATGCTGACACTCTATAGGAACGACAAAGGCAGCTTGTATCTTCAGAATGCTCTGATCTTCATCGTGTAGAAGCAGAGAAATACAGCTTTGCATTACATTTAAGTTACACAAGGTTTTCATCTTTTCATATTTGTTGCTTCTTCCTTTCATGATACACGCAGCGCATTGCAAGTGTGCTTTTGTCTGCAGCTTGAGCACATGAATATTTTCATGCACATTTTTCCTCATCCCTCAGTCACAGAGTAGCTATGTCTTCATACGACACAAGCCAAATTGTTCAGTTGACATTCTGGTCTCATTCCAACTGTCCAAGAGCTGCATGTCACAATGATCCATTCATAGTCTTGTCTCGCATGTGAGTCTTGTGTCGTGTTGGCCTGCCAATGGTGGACTTGGAGCTTTTTGATAGGTGGGTCTATTTGTCTATGACGCCTCTATTGCAGATGACGATCATGAAGCAGCCACTACCCCATCCCCAACACCCCAAGCAGGTTGGTAACCATAACAACCCTCAGTACGTTCCCCATGTATTCCTCCTCACCTCACTCTTTGAGGACGGTTGCGATGGCGCACACAGCATAAGTTAAGCCCAACAACATCCATCCACCGAGACGTGCTTCCCAGGAATAGGGGCGGGGATATTACGTAATTTTTCTACATATGTTCGTGTCAAACCTGTAAATATTCCGATGTATGTCGCCGTAGACATACATGTTGCAAACGTGTGATTTCTACATGCACAGTGCCACAGAAAAATTCATACAAGCACATCAACCTTTATTTGTTGATCTTAAGTGAAGGTATAGATGTGACTATGATTATTTCACATGTATGTATTATAAATAAATACATGGACGTTTTGTGTTTATGCTTGTTAATATAAGTGCACTTTATTGGTTCATATTTTATGTTGAATCTTGTGTATTTGTTTATTGATGTTTCTTTGTCCCAGAACACTTTGTTAGCAGTGAAATTTAAAACACAGCATGAATCCGTCAGAATTATAATTTAAATCTCACATCAGTGAACTTTGTTTTGATGTGATAGAAAGGATCATGCAAACGAAATGTCTTAAATTGTTCTGGGGCCATATTCCTTTTTATGGTGACAACCTTGCTCTTTTCATTTGCCTTTGTAAAATACTCAGACATTTGGGAAATTTGCTTGATATCAATTTCGGTTTCGAGTCTAGTTAGTGCCGTAAACTAGGTAGGTGACATACACAGTATTGACCCAGCTTTAAAACTGAAGCTGGGAAAAGAGCTTTGTCATAGTGAAAAGAAAATATGATAGTACAATATTTGATAACTTACATATTACAATAAAAGATCATTTGTACGTAAGACAAAGCTTTTGAGAAGGAGCTTCTATGGAGCTAAGATAACTTCCCCTCTGCATTTAGTCTTTATGCTTTAACAGAATGTTCCATGTTCCCATGTAAATCGTGTTAAATCAGCAAGTAGAAAGCAAATTTACCAAAATGTCTGAGTATTCCAAATTGTATTGGTTATATTTTAAGTATTACTCGATGTCAGTATTTGGAACTGTCTCAAAGACCATCCTTGATGCTTCCCATTCAAAAGCTGAATAAAGCAGCTGTATGTGGAGTCTTTTGTCCTGTAAAACCAAAATATATATAATACACTTTACAGGAAGGATAAAATATATATTTCTCATGCGCGGCTTATCCAAATAAAGGGCTTGTCACCTGATTAATATCAATGATGACTCTGCTTTCTTCACAGAGGATGCCAATAAAGTCAAGAAACTCTCAGTTGATCTGCCTAGTAAGATCCCTCTATTTAAACCGTCCACTTCTGTAGTACCAACCAAACCAGTAGTTTATTTTAATTCAGACTCTGAAGCCTGTCTGAACATAGGAAACATGTTGGACACATGTTTATTTCTAGGTGTTTTGGTGTGTCTAGAATTTAGATTCTCAATAGACGGAAAATGTTTCCCAATTTTTCCCTTTTAACATATTAATATATACCCATTAATATCCTTTTCATTTTAATTATTAGGGTGTTGAATCCCTCAGGTCAGTGTGTTGAAGTCTTTAATTGCTTGTTGGTTACTTCTCATAAGTGTGTGCTTGCTTCAGTGGACTTTACAGTACTATTCTGCACAATATGCTGTAAACTTCTCTCTGTCTTTGTTCAGATGATAGCGTCCCTGTGTCAGCCATGGGGAGAAAAGACTCAGGTAATAAAGTGGAAGACGAGTACGAGACTATTAGAGTAAATATGTTGATTTTTAAAACACCACAAGGAGAATTTAAACTGATTTGGTCAAATCAAACCTTGCTCAGCAGCTTTCCGGGTTAATTGGTCTAAAGGTTGTGAAATATACAAAAAGTCGTTTTTCCTGAAGTGTTATCTGTCCTCCTGGCCACAGAAAGGGTATGATGGGGTTTTGGGGGAATTAAATGTCTTGTAGCATTTCATAGACAACATTTTGTCAAAGGAAAACTTGCATCTCATGCGAAGACCGCCCCAGACAACAGTGTGGGGATCTGGGAACAACCAGATTAGAGCGATTCATTCGCAGTCAGACCTCCAGGACCACACAGAAGAGTGGAGCATCAGGAAAAGGAGGAATTTACAATCTGGAGTTTTCCTCATAAATACACTTGCTGAAAATGTCCCTAAATCATGTTCTGCATCGGAAGCGATCCACCCTATCTGTGCTTCATATTGTCCGTGCCATGCTTTCCATGCTGCAATGAGCTTAAAGTCCGCTGCTGTACGTGGTGTGTTTGTTGAAAATGAGAAAATGTGCGTCTTTTTAGTCTCTTTCGGTTTCTCTTTGTAACTCGACTCTGGTAGGACGAAAACTTTCAGGTGATAGAAGGTGGGTGTGTGAAATACTCACTGTAATACTCTTACACAATGGCAATGGAGATCTGTGTGTCGTTTGTCTCTCCTGACGGAGCAGTGTGGTCTCTGGGAGAAGGCCAGAACCCGGATGAACTGGACAAGCCCATTGACACCCCGCCGCTGTCCATCCTGCTGATAGAGAAACCTCAAGGTGGCACCATCCCAGTGGGTGAGTGACAACACAGGGGAATATGTGTTAAAGAGGAAAATACAGAAGGAATTCCACACACTGGTTCCATTACCATCAGGTGGTGGCAATGGAACCAACAACTGATTGGTTATTTTGAACTTTGTGTCCAAAGGGGCCGACATCAGCTTTGTGGCCAAGGTGGAGTGCAAAGATCTCCTCCGCAAACCCACCATCAAGTGGTTCAAAGGAAAATGGATGGATCTGGCCAGCAAAACGGGGAAGCACCTGCAGCTGAAAGAGACCTTTGACCGGATCACCAAGGTACCCTACAGCAAGGCAGCGACACACACAACCTGTCAGCACCACACGACATGCAAATGATTCCTACCAATCACCCTCCCTGACAGATCCACACATTTGAGATGCACATCATCAAGGCCAAAGAGAACTATTCCGGGAACTACAGGTGCGAGGTCACCTACAAGGACAAGTTTGACAGCTGTTCCTTTGACCTGGAAATTAAAGGTTTGTTCGAGCGATTATGTTCATTATATTTATATTTATAAACATTGGGAGAAACAGACTATAAATAAAGATAGACGACACGTCTCCGGTTCCTCCCACGATACAAAAATGAAGCCAAAATATCTTCGGACGCGAGCGCTGCCAAAAACAAATACGCATAGACGCATAGGCTAGTTTGCCTTTTTATTTTGGTCTCATCAACTAACATGAAGGGAGCATGGTTTATGACCTATACTGCAGCCAGCCACCAGGGGGGCGATCAAGATGTTTTGGCTTCACTTTTTGGAGCTGTCATGTCCTCCATCTTTATATACAGTCTCCAGAAGAAACGCTGACTAGCATGTGTGTTGTTACTGTCTTCCAGAAGCTGAGCAGGGCTCACAGAATATTGATATCCGATCAGCTTTCAAAAGAAGGTAACAAAAAGAATGTGATGCAGCTACAAGACTATAACATTGATATTCAGAAGAGGTCGACAGCAGCCATTTTTGAATTCAGTATTCAAAAGTATTCTTAACTGTTTCGGAGGATCTGGTCTCTAACAAATGTTCTGTAACTCATAATTACTCCTGAAACACCAAAGAAAAGAGAAACTATGAACATTTCACCTTCAAGTAATATATTCGATATTACATGTAAGTGTGACCAGATGGTTTGTTATAATGTCATTAACCTTTTGTCCCGGTAAGTAAACTCCACGTGGAATTAAAGGCCAACACTTGGTTTTGAAATCTCCTTTACCAAACAATGAAAGCAACACAAAGCATCCCAGCGTCATTGCATCATCGCGATGTTGCTGCTCGGTAATGTTGTCTCAACATTGACTCAACATCGTGGCAATGTAACCTGGGACGACTCTCGACTTGTCTCACACAAACCCACCTTATTTCAAGCTTTTACCCCGAAAAAGTGTAAAAAAAAAAAAAAAGGCCGGGTTTTGTGTGCGGACCAATCGTGTTAGCTCGGAGTTAACACATTGACGTCAAGAGTCTTCTGCTTTGTGTTGCTCTTTTAGCATTGTTGTCTAGTGCCTGTAGCTGTTCCATCTCTGATTAAGTCTTCATTAATCTCTCCTTGTTAACAACAGCAGTGAAGGACAAGAGGATGCAGGCGAGCTTGACTTTAGTGGTCTCCTTAAACATAGGTGAGAATCACATCCCAACCCAGAGTGGGTTGTTTTTTCTTTACCTTTCACCATTTTAAGCCCCTTTTTTTCCTGGATGTGCTTCTTCTCTGTTTCTACAAGATGATGTAACTGTAATTTGGTCTGTATGAGGCTTCTGTTTGAGAGGCGAGTTCATGTCGACATACGACACATGAGGCTATAGCCGGGGTTTTCAAAGGCTAACACTGTGAGCGCCCACTTAAATAACATTGAGACAACTGCAACCCCGCCCCTTTACCTCCACCCTGAACACCACAGTTTATCCTAATGACCAAAAAAATATTAGAACTGAAAACATAAAAGATACATAAATAAACCTTTGCCAACAGACTATTTTGGGTAGAGAAAGTAGAATATATATTCTGAGATAAACATATAGGGCAGGAAAACAAGGAATATCTAAGAATATATTTTACAACATGAAAGAAGTTAATATTAATTGATTTTGTCAACCAATTTGTTGGCCCATATATGTTGAATTTAATTACATTTTTAACTTGTATTAACTTGTATTTTTCAGTCTTTTTTAAGATCGTTTCTGTTTTTATACTTATTTTTTTTGAAATTACATATAAAAATAGAAAATGTAAATTGGTGTCTTGAGTTTTCAACACAACTTACTTGTGATTGGCTCGGGGGGGGGGGGGTGCTGCTGGTCCCACCCACCAAGCTTCTTCTACCTCCCCCCATCCCTCCCATGCCCCTGTGGGCGACGTGACTCACAGTTTGAAAACCTCTGTGCTATACCAGAATTTCTATGGTGCTTCCAAACACCATCATGCATATTTGCATATTTGAGCTGACACCCTGCAGCGTTCTAAGTGTGAGCACAAATAGACCTATAGGCAGTGACACTGTTCACCGGCGACATTCTACATTTATTTTGGTCTCTTCTTCTCCCCCTACATATTCAGAAATCAAAGGTTAGTACAGAGAAAACCATAGGTATTAAAACGATTAGACCTTACTGCGGGTGAGTACTGTAATCCTGTAGAGTCCCCAGCATGACATGTAGCTGTAGGAATTGGACGAGCAAGAGTGTTGGCCTACTGTAGAACGGTAACACTTCATTTGAACGCAGCATTCCTAACGGCTCCGGCGGCAATCGGCGATGATGGAAATGGGCCTTGCGACCGAAAACACTCTGAAGTGACCGTTTCACGTCGAACGTCACCTTCACGAGGCAAAGAGCGCCATTTTGGATCATTCACGATGTGCTATGGGGCCACTGAGAAATGAGGCTGGAAAATAGTGTTACCGCTACGTTGTCATTTTATTTCAATTTAGAAATATAAGACAAACCCCACCATGTTTATTTTGGCCTCCTTCATAATTGCCTGAAAATAAACGGATGAGAAACACACGCAAAACAAAAATGGAATAATACTTGATGCTATTCACCTCCAATCTTTCAGACATTTGGGTAAATGTCTGTGAAAGAGCGGACTGACTGAATGTTCTTTATATAGACTAACGTACCGTATGCACTCATGTGCAGGGCAATATCTCCTCTAACCTCTCCGCTAACAGCTCCTATTGACACATACGTCATCTAACAGTGTCGGAGCAGCTCTGAAGTGATCAACCAAACCAACATTAAACAAAGGGATGGGCCAGTTCAGTGGAGCAATAGGAAAAACATCAGAGTCCTCGTTAAAGATCCATGTGGCAGGTTTCCCCCTGAATCCCTGCATGCTGCAAATCAACGTCTTATTACACAATGATTGACACTTTTACAAGAACAAAATCCTCCATTTTACATTCTTCCACCAAGATTTGTGGTAATCTGTCAAACTTACAAATAAATAAACATAGAAAGCTGTCAGACAAACAGACAGGGGGGAAACAAAGGCTCCTTGGTGAAGATAATTGAATTTTTGGGTATTTATTTAATTTTGATGCGATTCAGGCGAACAAAAAGGAGTTAATGAAGCATTTCTAAATGTGAGTCCTGTCCTTATCAGTGTAGAAAGATATTTTATACAGCAAATCAAAGCAAAGAGGAAGCTAAATCCTAGGGGACGTATATGTGCTTTAAAAAAAACATGCAGACACAATGAACCCTCAACAACTTCCAGCTAGAGTAGAGAACAGCTCTATGTTTTGTATTAATAGCGCTGCCTCACCGTTAACATATGACTTCCGAGCCAATGTTAACACACAGGTGGACAGCTCACCATGCCCATCCCTTTGTGTGACATGTCCTGAGGAACGCCCTTTTTAAGAAAAACCCTATAGACAGTAAATGACTCCTGAAAATGTCTTCGAGTGGGAATCTCCTACTTTTACCAGACCCTTCTCGTACAGAAACCACTGAGTAGCTCCTCAGGACACGTTGCAAACACCAGCCGATGACTCCTTCCCTCACGCTGTTCCTTCGTACTCGGCACCACTAGGGAGCCGAAACAGCAGGACGACACCCCAGAGGTGGATGTGTGGGATATCCTGAAGAACGCCCGGCCTGACGAGTACGAGAAGATCGCCTTCATGTACGGCATCACAGATCTGAGGGGTCTGCTGCGGAGGATGAAGAAGATCCCGAAAGAGGAGAAGAAGAGCGAAGGTGATGCAGAGTTTAAAGGACTTAAACTGAATGGGGTTTGAATGTGCTTTGTTCGGTGAACTTCATTTTTGTCTTTTCAAAGCTTTTGCAAAGAAGCTGGACCCGGCTTACCAGGCGGATAAAGGCGGGAAGATCCGCCTGGTGGTCGACCTCGCCGACCCCACTGTCGATCTGAAGTGGTACAAGAACGGACAAGAAATCAGGGCCACTCCCAAGTACGACCCCCTCGCCTCTGTGTCTCCTCTCTGTCTTCTCCCTGTCAACACTGCACGAACGAAGTGCATTTTTACTGGAGGAAAAATGCACTTCGTTTGTATTCACTTACTTCTTCTCTGATATTCTGTGTTTACATGTTACATGTGACAACTCAAAAGCACAATGGTTCACATGTTTGATTCCACACGCTACATTCTCACAAACGCCCCAACAGAAATACAACAGAAGTGATTTAACCTTAGTTCAGTCACACATTTAAATAACTCTCTCTGCACTGTGAACCATTGCTCGGTGAACAAATAACATTACCTCGACTCTAATGTGGCTCTAATTAGCTTCCATGCAGTTTCACACACACATATGCAGCATAAAATAAAGGAGTGCAGAGCTACATTTGGGTGTGATGCAGTGTATGATGTCAACTGTTCACATTAACTGCTGTATGTGTCCTACTTTGTACAGGAAAAAGGCGGTACCTCCTTCACAGGTCTTTAACCAGGTCTGGCTTTGGAACAGATTTAATACTGTAGAAGCTAAATCACACAAATATTGATCATGTATTCAACAATAGATTCAAAATCCTTCAAATCCACCAAGGATGAAAGAACGAGGAATCTGGAAAGTGCTGTCCAAGATTTAGGGACTCATCATAGTGAGTGGCCACAAAAAAGATAAAACGTAAGAGTAGCATTGTGACAAATCTTCAAGTTAAGATTGTCTAGTCAAAGTAAAGTACTATTATATGAGATGGATTAAAAAAAAATGCTCAAGCTTTAAGCTGCTATAGCTGAATACTTTCATAAAAACATTGGATCAAATTGACATTTTGAATGTGAAAGGGATTGTTTGTACTTCCTCATAAGGCTAATACCGGTTCAAGTAATAACCTAAGAGACATTTTAAATTGTTTATAGCATCAGGGAATACATAGATTAAGTTTGTAAACTAAACAAATATTACGACTAACCAGATGCACATTGACTCAGAGTTCTGTTCAAAGCCACTCGCAGTTAAAGCCATCTGGGAGGTTATTGCTGTTTTCTGCTTTTGGTCTCCTGTGGCTCTTTCTCCAGGGCTCCCTCTCCTCGAGGCCTCACTGTCAATCGCTGTCTCTCTTCTGATCCTTATCTCTGTTGTAACACTATTGCTGACAACATTCTGTACGCATCCAGGCATGATGTCTCTCTGTCTTTGTCTATGTATCTGTGTGTGTCCGTCCGTCTGTAATATTATGGTGGTCCTTCCTGTCTGTGGCCCCATTCTGGCTCCACTGCCGACCTTTAGTCAAAGGAAGTAAGTCTATCAGTCCGCACAGTCAGTTTTGGTACAATCCTGCTTTCACTGTCTAGTCACATTTCTGGGTTTGCACCAAGTCTTAGATGCATGTTGACTGAATGATCACATATTATTGTAATGTGGTTTTAAGAATGTTTTTGTTTCCTGTAGTTCACAAGTTTTGTCTTCTTCTTGTCTTGAGTATTTTTCCATTTCTATCGGAACTGCTTTTTATTGGCTAATTTATTCCTGAATTCCTATAGCAGCAGCTCCGTCATCTGACCACTGTTGTAACTAATGGACTTACTGTTTAGGTATATTTTTGAGCATAAGGGAACACAGAGGATTATGGTCATCAACAACTGCAGCATGAACGACGACGCGGCCTATTCTGTGGCTGCAGGAGACGAGAAGTGCTCCACTGAGCTGTTTGTCAAAGGTATCTCCATTAAATGTTCAGGTCTTCCTGCACTTATATAAGATTCTTCAATCTTTCTAATACCCAGTCCATCCATCTGACTTCAGTCTCTTCTTCTACCCTCGTCCTACAGAGTTGCCAGTTAAGATCGTTAAAGGTATTGAGGCGGTGAAGACGACAGTGAATGAGAGGATCGAGCTGGAGTGTGAGGTGTCAGAGGAAGGGGCTCAGGTCAAATGGTAAGATTTAAATATGAAGGTGCATAATTACTTAAAATAAATGCTAGGTACAGTTTCAGGACTTTGTATTTTCTCAAATTACATTGTTCTTTTCTTTTGGAATAACATAAAAATAAAATAAACCTTTTCAAATCATCCAAATGAGAGTATTGTGTGAGTGTGTGTGTGTGTGTATTTAAAATGCTTCTTCCTCCTTCAGGATGAAGAACTGGTGTCGAGGTTCCCACAGGAGTGCGCTCCAGATACAGAGTCAAGTCTGAGGGAACCAAACACTTCTTGGTGATCGACGACGCCTCCAGAGAGGACACTGGGACATACTCCATCATGGCCACCGGGGGCACATCTGAGGCTCACGTAAAAGTCGACTGTATGTAACGTCTTTTCTTTTTTTTTAAACGTTCTGAATTGCTTGAATGCTTTTCAGAGAACTCAGCGTTAGCTCTGTTGCTGTTCTTTAGTGAAGCCACTGAAGATCTACCAGGACCTGCAGGATATCACAGTGAAGCTGGGTCAACCAATCACAATGCACTGCGAGATCTTCCCCGGCAACGTCCCAGGCCGCTGGTACAGGAATGGACAGCTGATCCAGCCCAACGACCGCATCAACATCATCCACAAAAATAAGTAGGTCCTCTCTGTTGAACTTACTCAATCACAAGCTGCTTCAAATGGCTGATAAGTGACATTATTTTGGTCTTTCAGGGTCCACCGACTTCAAATTGAGACTTGCTCTCTCCATGATGCAGGAGATTACACTTTTGTACCTGAGGGATATTCCCAGAGCCTCTCTGCCAAAATTCACATCATTGGTACAAACACAATTCTTTCCTGAAATGGAGCTTTGAAAATCTTTCTATATATTTTCTATCTTTTAACGATTTGATTTTATGATGTGCAGACCCTCCCAGAGTGCACTTGGACAGCTTGAACTTACCGGACAACACCATGACAATTGTGGCAGGGAACAAACTTCGCTTGGAGATCCCCATCACTGGAGAACCAGTGCCCAGAGTGGTGTGGATGAAGGGAGAGCGGGTGAGCTTCAGTCTTCAACTCTTCTCAAAGATGAGACTGTTTTAAAATGTCATCTGTTGATCACCAAGGCTTCTATTCTACTTCATTTTAAAGCTATACCGTACATTTTGTTTCGTTTCCGTCTCTTTCACCTCAGGTCATTCTGGAGTCAGGCAACCGTGTCCGAGCAGAAACGTACGGTGATCAGACCAGCCTTACAATCGACATCACAGAGAGGGAGGACACAGGGAACTACAAGATCGTCCTGCAGAATGAGGCCGGTGAGGCCACGGCCAGCATCAAGATCAAGGTTGTAGGTAAGACATCACAAGTGGCTTGAATCTAAAAAACACAGAGAGTGGTTATAAATGTCTCTCTTGAACCCTGAATAAACGTCTGTGTTGTCCGCAGACATTCCTGACCCTCCAGAGGCTCCCTTGGTTCCAGTGGTTGGGGGTGATTGGTGCTCTATGACATGGGAACCACCGAAATATGACGGGGGTTCGGCAATATTAGGTAAACGTCACATGTTTCCTTTTTATTACCACAGTTTTTTAAATGCATGTGTGGGTTTTAAATGCCTCTGATGGTCCTGTGAAGGCTACTTCATCGAGAGAAAGAAGAAACAGAGCTCCAGATGGATGAGACTGAACTTCGACCTGATCAAAGAACTATTATTCGAACCCAAGAAGATGATTGAAGGCGTGCCGTATGAAGTGCGGATCTTTGCGGTCAATGCTATCGGCGTGTCCAAGCCCAGTGAACCATCCAAAGCCTTCACTCCCCTCGGTGAGTAGCCCAATGCCTCCACTTAGCAGTCCTTTGAGCTATTCGGCTTCACCTTATCTAACAACCATCCCCTAATAGTGGACAAAATTTCAAACAGTCAGCCTGGTAGTGCATGTGCAATCTGCCCTTGGTACCCCAGCAACGCAGCTGTTCCTCCCTATACTCCACCATCCCAAGCATTCTGACTGTGACCTCCACGAGACACGCAGGAGCTTTAGAGGATATTAAATATGTCTTTATAATGGCTGCCAAATCATCTGTGGATTAGAGGTTTAGGAGATGGGGTCTGTCATGGGGTTCAATAGGAGTTAAGTATGATTCAGAATACAAGAATAGACGGCAGGAGCAGGGACTAATGAGATCTGACAGGGAGATTGATACCATACCAGCCGCAGAGAGGGGCGCCTCGCTCATGTGACTCGTGACTCACCGAAATGGATGTTTTCTGATCTTCTTCGTGTCCATTGTTGGGAATCAAACTGTGACTCCTCTGATCTCCCCGCAGCTGTGACCAGTGAGCCCACCATGCTGGTTGTGGATGATGTCACGGACACCTCAGTGACTGTAAAGTGGCGTCCTCCTGAGACCATCGGAGCTGCCGGTCTGGATGGATACTTGGTGGAGTACTGCATAGAAGGAAGTGAGTCAAGTACAAAGATACTAAAAGGTCTAACAGAACCCCTGTGATTCTTGGGTTCCATAGACACCTACGACAATGTTCTTTCACATGGAGCCAGCGTATTGCAGGGACAACACACAGAGACAAACAATCATCCTATACTCACATTCACACTCAAAGTCAATTTAGAGTCTCCAATGTCTTTGGACTGTGGGAAGAACCTTGAGTAAACTGAAGTAAACCAACACAGACACAAGGAGAACATGCAAACTTTATATTGTAGCCCTACAGTTCACCAGACAGTGTGATATTCAATCAACCTGTAAGATCACTGTCATCGCACAGTGTACGTGGGGTTGACGTGATATTATATCATAAGCGTGTGAAACAGAAACTGAAATGATTAGTGATTTTACCGACAGCTGATGATTGGGTAACATCCAACGACGAGCTGACAGAGAAAACGAAGCACACCATCACTGGACTCATTCCAGGCACCAAAATCTTAGTTCGAGTCAAGGCCATCAACGCTGCAGGTGCGAGCACTCCCCGGACCCTTCAGCACTCCGTCATGGTCAAAGAGGTTATTGGTGAGTTTATAATTTGGCGTGAAAGTCTGAGATTTTGGATGAAAAGGTGAAAAGGAAATCTAACATCATTTCACAGGAACTAACCTTCAAGTCTGTCTCCTCCTCAGAACCCCCCAAGATCCGGGTCCCCCGCCACTTGAAGCAGACGTACACTCGGAGAGTCGGAGAAGCGGTCAACCTTGTGGTGCCATTTATGGTAAATCTCTTCCCGCTCCAGTAATCTTCTCTCTTCATCTCTGGAGGAGAAAACTGAACTCGTGCTGTTCTGTGTGATGTCTGCAGGGCAAACCCAGGCCGAAGGTCCTGTGGTTGAAGGACGGGAAGCCCATAGAGCCTTCCCACGTCAACATCCGGAACACAGACTGCGACAGCATCATCTTCATCCGTAAGGCAGAACGCAGCCACTCTGGGAAGTACGAGATGGCAGTGCAGGTTGAAAACCACGTGGACACAGCCATTATTGACATTCAAATCGTAGGTGAGCAAATGTATCAAGCTCGTAAACATAATCCAGATCCTAATTTAATTCTGTTATTTTTCAAGAAACAAACCATGAACTCATTATCCATTCTGTGACTTTAAGACCTCCCTGGACCTCCCCAGTGCGTCACAATTGAAGATGTATGGGGAGGGAATGTGGCTCTGGTGTGGACTCAACCAAAAGACAATGGCAACGCCCCAATCATAGGCTACACTATTCAAAAAGCAGACAAGAAGACAATGGTAGAAGACTGATTCATACGATAATAAAGATGCATGAGAAACATCCCACATATACAGCACTTCTGCAGAATTTACCCCTGCTTCTCTACTCTGCTTTTCAGGAGTGGTTCACGTGCATCGAGCACTACCATCGCACCTGCATCACCATCACAGAGCTGGTGGTCGGGAACGAGTACTTCTTCAGGATCTACTCAGAGAATATGTGTGGCCTGAGCGAGACCGCCACTCAAACCAAAAAGAGCGCCCTCATCATGAAAGAAGGTACAATCGACTGGGATATCAGTGGGTGAAATCGTGCAGGTTTGTGTGTATGAAGGAGAGAGATGAGAGGGACTTTTTAATTGGTTTGAATGGCCATAATCTTTCCAGACATTTTCCGGGGTTTGACTGTAACGTGTGAGGAAAGAAGCAGGTGATTGTTCGGATCAAATTCAGGAACATATATCCGGAACATTCAGGCGAGAGGTGGCGTCTGGATAGAGCATGAGGGAGGCAGCACATGACGTAGACAATTTGCGATACGTAGCTTCGCGTCCATCACGTATTAGATAAATCAAGACGCCCAGTTGCTCACTGAATGTTTTCCTGCTGTATTCTGGGTTCACTCTGAAAATTTCAGGAAAATGTCTGGAGTTTAGTGCACGTCTGAAAGCAGCTTTAGATTACATTTTTAAGTTTGTATTTCTGACTTTAAAAACTACTAATTTTCAATGAGGGAAAATGCTTCCAAAGTGAAAACTCTTGGAACAAACCACACTTGTATTGTATATTGAAAATATTACTAAAGCAATTTCATTTGCTGACCTTTGCTTCCACAGCTGTTATCTGAAAGGTACTGTCAGTGATCCACCCTCAAATACAACAGGGCTATGACTGACAGGCCCTTAAACGTTGGTGTCTCAGTCGCTGATAAATAAAGAAACATTGTCTTTCCCTCATTACATAGGGATTTTCCCACATGATACCGCTCAGTATCATGCACAACCCCATTCCTTTACCCTTACCCCCACAGGCTTGCAGGTGAAGACGCCCGAGTACAACGACCACGACTTCAAGGAGGCGCCAAAGTTCACGCAGCCGCTGATCAACACTGCTGCCGTCGCGGGCTACAATGCTACTCTGAACTGTAGTGTCCGTGCCAACCCAAGGGTAGGTGGGAGAATAAGGTGCATGTGTAGAACACACTCAGGTAAGTGTATGTTGCAGTAGAACAGCTTTTCTTCATAAAGACCTTGTTTTAAAGGATGGGACCATGTAATGGAAACATGGATGGAATTCTTTGAGTTTAGGACTTTTTTTCTTCTGGTAATAATAATATAGTGCTCATCAAATTAACTACGGAGATCAGGAAAGAATTCAGTTGTTGCTCTGTTGACAGCTAATTGACATCTATTAAAATAAATGGAATAAACAGTTGTGGATGGACCAAACATAATTGAGGAATTAGGACAATGTACCATAGAGACTTCTGTTGCCTTGGTGAATTCTGTCATGTCATAAACAATGACATATTGATGGTACAAGAAATATAATTTAAGAGTAATAGATTCTAGCATTAAAACCACAGTATTATTGTCTGCTGGAATAACATCCTCTGTTTCCGTCTGCAGCCCAAAGTCATCTGGATGAAGAATAAGATCATGATTGTCGACGACCCGCGCTACCGCATGTTTAGCAACCAGGGAGTATGTACCCTGGAGATCAGAAAGCCCAGCCCCTATGATGGTGGCCTGTACACCTGCAAGGCCATCAACGACCTGGGAGAGGCCCAAGTGGAGTGCAAGCTGGAGGTCAAAGGTCAGTGTGGAACCGGAGGCCTGCACTGTGTGCCTCACTGGGAACCAGTCTGTATCACAATCTGGTTTCCCAATGTTTTATTTCATTTCTGCTGCTTATTAGTCATGCCTTTGCATCTTAGAGGCAAACTACTGAACCATTTACTGTCATGAGTCTGTAAAGAATGTTAAATAGCAAAGACTACTTTGGGAAACCAACTCCATCAGGGTCCCCCAGTGTTTGAGCTGTGTGCTACAGTCTACCAAGCGGCTGACCATATGGTGATGGATGTGTAAGTATCTGGATTGGGTTGCACCAGCTATTCGTAGATTCATTGAGTTCTTAGAGACAAATAGCTAGTTTCAAACTGGTGATTTGCGAAAAAAAGGTTTGCACCATTAAAACTTAACTATTGAAGACATTTCTTACATAATAGATTCAAGTAATGTGTAAATCTGTTTTTTATGACTTTATTTATTGTACATGTGACAGTGAGGAGCTCTCATACGGTTTAAAATGAATAGAAAATATCTGATGATACAAACCTAGCTCGCTCACTTAATTAGCTGTTTCTATTTAAGGTATATTGTGTTATTTCTGTGCATGTTAAACAGCATTTTATCCTGTGGTTCAGATTTATATATTCAATATTTCTTTACCCTAAATAGTTCATTATAAATATTAAGTTAAAAATAGTTGGTTTAAATGTAACGATATGTAAATCTCTACTTAGTGAACACTTATCTTATAACTTGGGAAGGTCTGAGCTTATGAATATCTGGTGCAATGGGCCACTGGACACCATATTTTAAAATAGATGTAATAATAATCCGTTCCACTTCTCCATCACCACGACATGTAGAGGTTTATCCCCCTTTGTGTTGTCACACACCTCTATCCAGTCCAGTTCATCCAGCCATCTTGTTCATCATCCCCACACACCATATCCACACACAGGCCTTGTCTACGCTACTGCAGATATTTCTCTGAATGGATGTTTTCCCCTCAGGTCTCTGTCCACACGAACTTCGCTTAACAGAATATCTCCGTCCAGACGAGAACGCAAAAACAACTACAAACGCTCAAACAAGCATGTCATTCCAGTAGGTGGCGATAAGATCAATCAACCATCGAACACCAAGTCATATTTGGCTGAGGCCGACGCCGGTGAATCACAATAACGTGGTGCAGCGATGCTAGCTGCAAACTTGTAATTACACCTTGCCTTCCTAACCAAACTAACCAAACTAACCAAGGTGCGCAGTAAGCTGTGACATCATCACTTCCATAAACGGAGTTCTTGAAAATCTGCACTTTTGGAGGGCGTGTAAAAATCTGCTTTTAGTGACCCAAGTGTGGATGAGAGAATCAAAAGCAAAGGAAGAAGTTCGTTTTGCAAAAATATCTGCATTAGCGTGGACATGACGAGAGCCTGTCACCAGTCACACCTCAGCGGGCATAACATACACAGCTGTTTTCATGTTGTATTATTTAACTGTTCTCCACAGATTCCACACGGTTAACTCCTCATATAAAAGAGTTCAGTAATAACTCAACAGTATTCCCTGGTGCACACATATAACTCCATGTAAACATTGTGTTAACCCCTCTTCTCTTCTCTCTCCCCCAGTCCAAACTCAAGAATTGTGAATGTATGTTCACATAAGGTAAGCTTTCATATGGTTTTGGCATATGAAGCTTATGTCACTCATCATGCATCTTCTCAGCCAGCCTCTGTAACCTCGCTCGTCACAGTCACTGCGACTGAAGCAGCTTCTCTTCCCCAATAAACAGGAATCCAGAGAAATAAAACTGGATCTGCATGACGGCTTTTGCTAAATGATGAGTATTAGCTGGCTGGCTTTAACCAACTGTTTTGAATATGTACATTGAAATTATGTGGATTTAAAGACAACCTCTCATGTAACTTAAGCCGCAGAAAAGGTGAGTAAAACAGGTTTAACAACTTCCTAACTACCGCGGGCAGCAGCTGTTAAAACTGGGACTGATTTTAATGCTCTATAATTGTCTTTATACATGTTTATAGACACAGGATCATACTAACAGCGGGTATTTTCCATGTTGTTGTAACTGCCGGATTAGTGAAGAGAGCATTTTCTCTGTTGCAGGCTTTGGCTTGTTGTTGATGACGAAAGACATTATTTACAATCTTCACCTGCGTGTCTTTTCTTCTAGTTCTGTGAACCTGAGCAGATAAATCTCTGTCCCAATTCCCCACTAGACACTAGTTGTTAGAACGTTTATGTTAAGTCTAGAATCTGATGAGAAAACACGATATAGTACATATAGTATGATATAATATAACTAGCAAGGGAAATATCAAAATTCCTAACAGATGGACTGGCACAAAATTTTTTTGTTACATCGCTTTTCTGCCAGTGCCACCGTGACGTTGACATCTGTGGTTTTGAGTTTGATTACTATTGGGTCGATTTTTAATAATCAAATTAGAAAAAAATCACTTTCCTCATAACGTTGATTGCTGCAGCTCCTCTTTTCAAAGCCCCCCTCCCGATACAGCCCAGTCTGCTCTGATTGGCCAGCGGGCCACACTCTTTTGTGATTGGTCAACTGCTTACAGCACATGAAGGAAACGTCGGCCTCAGACTAGCTGCTGGGCGGGAATTCTGCAAATATGGGGCATTGTGACATCGCAAAGATGAGGAAGTATCGGCCAGACTTTTCTGTGGGGTAGAGGAGCTCCTTTGGGATTTGGGAAGAATCCCAAAAAGCATCACATGTCTCCTTTAAGACATTTAGTGTATAGTGAGGACTTGGGACGATTTAGGAACTGTGGAACTACATCTGTGAACTTTTCTGACCACTTGTCTTCTCTCTTTTCACTCCAGTGTTGTGAACGTCTGGCCTGATCTCTTTGCTTTGTTTGTTTTGCTTGGTTCGGCCTGTTGCTCCTCAGCTTTCTTCTTCTCTCTCTGTTCTTCCTTCTTCACCTCCGCCTTCTGTACCTCCCGCCAATATTACAAGAGTTTTTTCCTGTCGTCCACCAGGGGGCTTCACCTTCTACGAACTCATGCAACGCGGAGTGCCCCTCAACCTGATTGACAAGTACATGAGCGAGGTGAAGGTTGTCGAGCAGGAGAAGTAAAAAAAACAAACCAAAAAAATGGACAGAATGCAATGAGACACTTTAGCTTTGCAGACATTTTTTCGCCATTGAGTGATCCTCTTCTCTCACCTACGGAGGTTAGCGGCCCGAAAGCGGATGGAGGGACGGCAAGACGGATAAATGGGGAGAGGACGTGCTGGTCTGTGGTGTGGCATGCTTTTCACCACAGGGGGAAAAAAAGGCAGTTCACTTCTTTGTCCCCCTCTTGTGTTTGTAAGACTGTGTCGGCTCAGATGCATGTCAGCAGTGTTTTGGTTCTAGCTTTGATAAGTTCATGTCGAGTGTAAAACAAACATATTGAAGCACATATAACACACACACAGTATTTACATGTTCTTTGTTTTTTTGACGAGTGTTTGTTGAAGATGGGAAAAGGGGGATGTACACTGTAAACAAAGGTTTTGTGTTCGTATGGTGTTGCAGAACTTCTATGTGGAAAGAAACCGAAAAAAAAACAGACTTGAGTAATGTTGGATAATGAATGTGTTGACACTTCTGAAGATAATACACGCTGGTATTTGTTAATTTCACTCTGTATAAGTCAATTATGTCCAATAGAAAATGTAGAGGTTTACAGACAGTCCATATTTTGCATGATACATTATGATGTTTGAATTCACATTGGACTTGAAGCTTGACTGAGGCTCATGTGTGCATGCCTTTACCTTTGTAATTATGACCCACAATTACAATAAATAGTTCATTAAAAACTCCTGCTGTTGTGTGTTCTCTTTAAGTGTGGATCTACCTCAGTTGTTTCTCATCGAACAAATCTAATCCAACAAATTGCTTGTGGCACAAACGTTAGACCAAAACATTAATATAGCTCTTTATAACATCAAGAATCTGTCTCTCCCCCCTTATTATTTCTTTTCAACTAAACTAGACTGACACAATAACGTTATCCTGCCCTTATAAATATGAGACACCTATTTCATAATTAGGATAGGATTACATTTTGTTAATAATATCCTCTTTATAAACTAAATGAACTTGATAAAATCCTGTGCATTTATGGATTTTGTTGATAAATCCTGTTCATAACTAAATTGTGTAATTAAAATCCTGTACAAATAAATACATTCAGTTGATAAATCAACGTTATAAACTAAATTACATGAATGAATAATGTTATAATAATGACAGATTAATGTTATAAACTAGGGAACATACATGTATGATGTTATAATAATGATAGATTCATGTTATAAACTAACCTGACTGCTGCTGTCCTGTTGTTTAAACCTGGCGGTTCTCCACCATATGTCTTCCCTTCCGGTCCGTCGCTTCCGGTGGAGACGTTGCTCGACGGGAAACGTTGAGGGACTCGTCGTCTCTTGGTTCCGCAGTGAAAATGGCCTCCTCGTGCCGTGAGTGACAGATGAGCCGCAGTTCGCCGCCGTTCACCGACACTACTGAGCCGTGGTCCGAGTCCCTACGCCCGGGTGTGTTGCGGAGCTCGTCGCGGTGGGTCTGCGAGGCTGACGAGGCAGAAGAAGCAGCCATGCCACATCCCCTGTGGCCGGAGCCGCTGTCCGCAGCTCAGCTCAAGCGGCTGGAGGAGCATAAATACAGCGCGTCCGGCCGGTCGCTGTTCGAGCCCCCGTGTCAGATCTACTGGAACTGGCTCGTGGAGCAGACGCCCACATGGGTCGCCCCGAACACGCTGACCATCGTGGGCCTGATGGTCAACATCGTGTCCACCGTGGTGCTCGTGTATTATTGTCCCACGGCGACGGAGGAGGTGAGTTCAGCGACCTTGGATCAAGTTCCCACCCGGTGCCGCGAACCCTCTGTTTGGGAAATACGCGAATTAAAGTTCCATCGCCTTTTGCTAACGTCATATGCATCAAACACCGCGATGTGACGTATTTTCCCAAATCAGCAGAATCTATTTGTTAATTCGGCTCACACGCGAACCTCGTAACTGCTTTGATCTTGACGTTATATCAGATCTGGCTTCACGGCTGGGGGTCATGTTTCCCGCTGACGCCCTCAGCGGCGTTTCTGCCTCACGACTTGAGGAATCAGTTCAGAATCAATACAGAAAGTGCACGTGTTATTTATTTATACCCTCCTTCGTGTGTGGCCCCTGGCGCCGAATTGCAGAGGATATCATGCTGATTCAGGAAAAATCCTAAATTGTAAGGTGCAGTGTTTGTTTGGCCTCATACAAGCTGGGAATCTTTAAACTATAAGATCTTTAATGGGCTTCGCTGTGGGTAGATTGAGACGTGATGGGAAGTTGACATCTGGGACACAGGGTTTGCCCGAGATCATGTGATGCAGATGGTGTTGATAGCAGTTTGCACAAAGACGTGATTTTGGCTCAGATCACCATTAAGATAGGAGGCTCCCTGTTCATCGCTGCTGAGGTAATAGGAATTAACCGTGACATAAAACTCAAAGAAACGTCTGTTGATGTGAAATGAGTCCAGATCCGCCTCTAGCGCAGCCTCAGCTACAGATGCAGAAGTGTTTAGAAACTAAAATACATAAAAACAGCGGCTGTAGCGTCCAACTGAGCCCAACACATGACCTGTGATCCACTTAACCTGTGCATCCGGGTTCACTGAGGAGCAGCGGCCTCAGCCTGAAATGCATGCATGTGTGTGTGTGTTTATCAGATGTACACCTTTGTCCAATCTACCCAGGAGAACCTTGCCACTCAGTCCACAGTCCACGCAGCACGCTGTGACTGTCAAATTCCACGAGTGCGAAGGCATTTCACTTTCCTCCCTTTTATAATCGAGCAGCAGTAAATCAGGCCGACGTCCAATCCTCTTCGCGGACGGCCAGGAGCTCTGAAAGTCCTGTCACTGTGCAAACAAACATATATCTCACAGACACATGAGCAGAGTTCCCCCCCGAAGTGACCTCTGTGTTAACCCTAAACTGTCCCCAGCACGTTCGGGCTGTTAGAGGAAAAGTAGCTGCTGGGTCTCTGAGTGTTCAGGAAAGGGACGGTGTGGAATTCTTGATCTCTCTGGAAAAACAGACGTTCTTTGTCTCACACAAACACAAACATGCTCACACACTCACATTGTAGTGGTAAACACGCTGTGCTGGCGCAGCTCTAGTGTCCAGATGGTCGGTAACCTCCACCCTAGTTAGAGGAGCCAACACACTCCTGTCAGCTGGAATCCCTCCCTCTCCTCACTCCTACTTCACTCACTGATACACACAGTTTGTTTTTCGATGATAAGACGACAAAATACCATGTGGTGGCATTTGATTATCCACATGTCAGCGGATGAAATAAATCTTGATTCTGTTTTTCTACCATTTTAAAATTCGGACTTTCTCACGCTCCCTTGCAAGTAACAGAATCTGATCCAACTAGTTTCATAGTTTAAAAAGTTTTGATCACGCTTCAGACAACAGTTTCCAAACATAAATAAATACAGATAATAATATTACAGTGGTAAGAAGTTAGTTTGCAAAGAAGTAAAAAAGTAACTATATTGAGCTAGAATGGCTTTCAGTGACACACAACAGTTCAGTGAAGCCGCGCCAAGATTCCACACACTCGTAGATATCGGTCAACTTTATGTGCCAGATTTTTCAGCCAGATCCATGAATTATTCCCTTTTTAGAAATCTGGGTCAAAATTCACAGTTTGGAAGCCAGAACAAACTAGAAGCCAGCTGCAGATAACTTTTCTCTCCATTGATTGGTCGTCTTATTGTTCCAGCTCCTCTCCTTTTCCCCTCAGTGTGAGTTGCTTCACACAAGAACAAGGTTCAGGTCTTTTTTCTGAGCAGGTTTCCCTAAATAAAGAGTCCTGCTCTGTCTCCTCTTTCCTCTCAGGCTCCGTGTTGGGCCTTCTTACTGAGCGCTCTGGGCCTCTTCATCTACCAGTCTCTGGACGCCATCGATGGGAAACAGGCCCGGAGGACAAACAGCAGCTCAGCGCTCGGGGAGCTCTTTGACCACGGCTGCGATGCCGTCTCCACAGGTGCTTTAACAAGACGACCCCTGTGTTCATGGAGAAGATCTTCATCATGTGCTTGTGGACTAACACTCTTACTCTCTTTCTCTTTCTCTCTCTGTTCCTCTGCAGTGTTTGTTGCTATCGGAACATGCATCTCATGTGGAATAGGTAGATTCCCAGACTGGATGTTCTTCTGCGGCTTCATTGGGATGTTCATGTTCTTCTGCGCCCACTGGCAGACCTACGTGTCCGGGACACTCCGCTTCGGCCTGTGAGTCCCGTGTTCAGCAGCGCTACGCGTGTCCGGCCTTCACCTGTTTGACTTAAGCTTCTCTTTTTATTTCAGCCAAAGCTAAAACTCACTCTTCGCTGTTACTCTCTGCTCAGGGTGGACGTCACAGAGGTGCAGTTCTCCATCATGGTCATGTATGTGATGTCGGCTTTCGGAGGCGTGGGCCTTTGGCAAACTACGGTAACTGAGGAGGAAATATTTGCACGGTCACATGTACACGTCTGCAAATATTTTGCACACCCACACACATGGGAACACTTTCATTTCACCATGAGTGTATAGTGAGAGATTCTTTAGCTCCACACTAATCTTATCTGCATCAATTCCTAGTTTTTTTTAGTCGTCCTTCTACACTTTGAATAGAATTTGTGTTTTACTTTCACTCTGCTGCCTTTGGAGGCTTGACTTAACATCACATGAGAGAAGTGAGAAGGTAAATATGGGTAGCTAACGCCATGGCAACAGGTCATCTACTGGACATGATCTGGCTCAAAAAGCTGATGATGTCACCCGCATTTTTACTTTTATTTACTTTGATTTATTTATGGTTTTTTTTTGCTTTGCCCTCCCATCACGCTCAGCATGCCTGCAGCTTTCATAAAAGAACCTTTTCTTATTTCTGTGAGGAGGCTCTTCGGTCTCTGCATTAATTTGACCTCCATGTGTTTCCGTAGCTGCCGATCATCGGACTGCAGATGTACATCTTCCCCATCGTGGGCATCATCGGAGGGGCCCTCTACTCCTGCTACAACTACTTCTACGTCATTTTGAACGGAGGTGTTGGCAAGAACGGCTCCACGGTGGCTGTAAGTCAACACACCTGTTTGGAAACATGCCTGGTCTTGAAAAGCAGGTGACGTAACTAATAAACAATCCCTCTGTGTAGGACACCAGCGTGCTGAGTCCTGGTTTGCACATCGGCCTCATCCTCACCTTGGCCTTCATCATTTTCAAGAAGTCTTCCAGCAGCCTGTTCGAGAACCACCCCTGTCTCTACCTGCTCGCCTTCGGCATGGTCATCGCCAAGATCTCCAACAAACTGGTGGTACGTTTGATTTCATTTTTAAATCATCCCTTTTATACCTTTTATTCCTCCATGTTATTCAGCGCTTGTGATTCATGGTTTCTTTGTGTCTCTTCTTTAGGTCGCTCACATGACCAAGAGTGAGTTACACCTCCCGGACTCGGCCTTCATTGGCCCGGGCCTCCTCTTCCTCAACCAATACTTCAACAGCTTTATAGACGAGTACAGCGTCCTCTGGATCGCCACGGTCAGTACTACGTTTATACTTCTTTAAACTAGAGTAGAACTCAGTAAAACACACATTTCCACCAAGCCCCAAAATCTCAAAATTTTAAAAAGTATTCTGGATCTGCACCAAAATGTAAAGGGTTCTTCTCTGACTTAGGCTTTTAGTTCTAAACATGGCCCGAGCTTAACAAACACAGGGTCCTACATTTCCCACAATGCAACTCGCACGGTTAATCTACGGTTTGCCCCTTTAGTTTATTTGTCACCTTTACACTGATACTATTGACCAACTAATCGCCACTCAACCTGTCCTGTACAAAGTGCAGCCACCGAACTGACCGTTGACCTGTGTTCACTGTGTCTCCCAGTTGTAAATGATCAGTCCTCAGTCGCTCAAATGTACGGAAGATATTCTAATGGAAATATCTTGTAACACATACGTTGGAGTCACTTGACGACTTCCGAGGGATTATATCAGTTTAAGTAAATATTTAAATAGATATTTGCTGGAGATAAATACTCTGTGTTTGTCTAGTGTGGTATTAAACAAACGTGTAACTGCATTCATGATAAATACACACACCACCCACTGAAGAAATGCAGAGATGTCTTCAAGGCATGTTCACAATCAAAGCCCTCTGTGATTGTCCTTGATTATCTGCTTCAGTTCAGAGCGATATATCTGTTTGACAGTTTAATAGAAGCAGGCGTGGAGCCGCAGCAGAAACCTGCAGGACAGGTGGGCCTTGTTGACTGAACAGGAAAAAGGAAGCGTGTTACATGTTACACTTTTGACCTTGTTTAGAGGCATCATCTTTTCCTCCTCAGTCATAATTTCCACTCCATTTAATCCCCAAATACTTCAACTTACTCGCTACCGCCACCAAGGAGGTTCTGTTTCCTTCCGCGTTTGTGAGTCAGCAGGATTACGCAAAAGCTACCCAGACAATTTCCTGTGAGATCATGGCGGTGGTTTGCGTTCTGCTGAATAATATTCTATTTGAATGTAGAATCTGCTGCCTTGTGTCATTACTAATAATGAAGTACAAGTTTTAAAAGTAGTACTGTAATATATATTTATTTAAAATTGTTAATTGTCTGTTTTCGTTCTTCACTATTAACAAAGTTCGTTTTCTTTTTTTCTCTGTCAGATCCTCTCTCTTCTGGATCTCGTACGCTACTGCACAGGCGTGTGCATCCAGATCGCCTCCCACCTGCGCATCCAGGTCTTCAGCATCACGCCGCCGGGCCACACGCACAGCGACTGACGGCTTGCCCGGCGGGAGGAGGCGGGGGGGGACACGGACATCTCCCCGCTCCTGGAAGCAGACGAGAACCACGAGGGCGAGAAGCGACCCTCGGCCCTGAGCCACTGCAGCCTTGACAAAGTGACCACTTCGGATTGAAAACTGCCACATTGAACCAACTGGACTCTACAAACCAAAAAAAAGAATACTAACAGAAACGTTTGAAAAGCACGGATACGTGGAATTAGGATATTAGGCGGAACCAGAGTTTCCCTTGAAATAGTTTTAATTTAATGAGTGCATGTCAAAATAAAATAAAATAGATTTTTACATTGAAAGGGTACTCTTTACGATTCAATACCAAAATGTTTATTTTTCAGTGGATATTTCACAGTCTGGGCAAATATCAAAGCATTTTTATCTGCTTTGAATTTTAAAAAGAATTAGTCATATTACGGTCGTCGCATATTAAACACGTGACCATCGAAATAATCAATAAATGAAGAGGAGCCACCGAAACGTCTCTTAATCTTTCTGTTTTTATTTATTAAATGAATGTGAAACAATTGGAAGAAAATGAATCGAAAATGCAGATTAAAAATGACCTTTAAAAGCCCAAAAATAATTTCCAGTGAAGTTTGCGATGTGGCAGATTGTCAGTGAGCTGCGTGAAGGGGTAACAGTTTCGTGTTATGGCTGAAAAAACGCTGATGGGGTTTTTCTATCGGGCTTCGCTCACAAACACCAGTTATTTCATCTCATTCTACAGACGTGGAAAATAAAGATATAAGATTTACCTGCAGCCTTTTAGCGCCGTCAGCTGATGAAGCGTTAACACTGGACTCGTCCTGCTTTCTCTGTTCTTCTCCCTGAAGGGCTAACGCTATAATTATGTGATTGTACAGAATTCAACTGAAGACGCCTTAAAATATTTTTGTTGTAATTACTGTTAAACTTTGTGCATATTTAAAGTTTTTTCTTTCTTTCTTTTTTGTTTTCCACTGAAATGTCGTGTAACATCGGGAAGCTGTTCACTCGGGACATTTCTTCACTTATACAAATGTAAATTATGTATAGGTGAGTGATTCATTCGCAGATCTGTTGGGTTGTCGGTAATTTTTATAATTATTGATTATTGCGGACTCATTATTCAGGTGCATTCTGGATGAAAAGGGATATTTCTGTAGTGCCGGGAAACTATTTAGAGGTAAAAAAAAAAATGAACAAGCGGTATTCTTGATTTGCTATATTAACGTTTCTTCAGGATTGTGGACTTTATAAAGAGACATGTCCTAAAAAAAAAAAAAAAAGTTGATTTTGCATAAGTGAGGATGGAGTGTGGAACTATGCATCAGGACGTATAACCTTGATTTGAACACCATGTTGCACTGTTGAATAATAGGAAGACACCTTTCTACTAACAGACATGAGTGGAAACGATTGTAATAAAGAAAATATTTTTCCTGTGGTTTTGTCGTCCGTGTCAGTGGTTGTGGAAAAGCGTCTGAACCAGAAAGCTCAGAAGAGAAGAATCCGAAAAATGTAGATACAAGTACAAGAAAGGAAAATGACCCCTGTGAGTAATTTGATATATCGTAATAACAGAGAAAAAAACATTTATCTTAAACCTTAAGATGAAAAGTACAATATTTCCATATAAAGTGTTTATAGAGTAGAAGCGTGGAGTAGAATGAAATGGAAAAACGCCTCAGAACTGAGTAAATGTAATATTCGACAATGACAGAACACGAACACACGACAAAAACAACCAGGTGACTGAACCAAACCACTTTTATTTGTCAGAGGAACCGTTCCACTGATGCATCATGATAGCCACATTTCCAAACACGTGACTCATGGTCTCGCCCGGTGACGCCACCCCACGAACATCACATGACTAAGAGGCAAAATGATGACAACATCTGGGAGTCGCCTCCGTGTCGGTTTGACATTATTACAGTGAAGAAGTTAGTAAAAGTGACATTCAGAGATAAAAGGTCTTGAAGAGGTGACGAGCGTGTTTTCATTCACGTCAGACGCACACGTCACTTGTCTCACGATAACAATGAAAGTAAGTCAGAGAACATGCCGAGGGCGTCTGAATTTCAGACAGCGGCGATCCTGTCGAGTCCCACAGGGACACACGTGCAGGCGGCCATGACAGTTGCAGCATCACGTAGCTCCGACAATCAGATGCATTGGTACCAGAGTAAGAATGATCATTATATTAGCCTATATCCCATTCATTCCCATTGTACATCACTAGGTTAGGGTGTGATGTGCACAGGTCAACGTTTAAAAAAAACTAATGTTCAAACAAGCAGGAATGAACAAAGAAGGCACTTCAAGTTTTCATGGTTTCAACGACAACAGGACAATAAAACTACACATAAATGAATTATTCCTTATTCGTCTTCTATGTACTTAACGCACCTTTCCTTTAGAATAAAGCCATAGAGGTAAACACCAAACACAACCAAACACAAAGTTAGAATCGTCTTCATCTGCAGACCAATTTTGAATTAAAGCTAGGGTTGGTAATCCTGGAAAACGTACAGCAAGAGCAGGTTACACATATAAAATACCCCCCCCCCCCCCCCCCCCCCCCAGCCCCTCCTATCAGCCCGATGGTCAACAGCTCGGAGTCGACTTCCCCGTGACTCGCTCCCTGACTTCCTGATCGTCTCTGCTTCAGAGGTGTGCGTCTCTCCGGTCACGCAGGTGCAGGCTGGGATTTAATTTTTCAGACGACTTCATTTTTTGATGGCTATCGGGACGTGACGAGGATTTCAACAAATAAGAGAAATAAGAAGAGAAAAAGTGAGAGCAAAAGAAACAACTTACCAACCCGATCTTTTATCAATTCATCATTTTGTCAATAAAATTGTGAAAAAACTGTCCGTACCGTCAAGTTATTTGATTTACGAAGATTTAACAGGAAAGAGTAGAAAATAAGAGCTTTAAGGAGTACCATCATTTTTGGCATGTTTGGCTTTCGGACTCGGATTAATATATTTTTTAAATAGTTGCAGTTTGATATGATTTGTTTCAGCTGTACACACACACACGGTCCGATCAAGTGTTTGACATCTCAACACATCGATCAATGACACAGAGGACGGGACATGAGTGGTGCAGTGCAGAGGGGAGTGTTTTATGTTTTGTCTGTGTGTTGTGTGAGAGTCTCTGACGCCCCCAGTGGACGTCATGAAGATGCACAGGCTTCTTCTTTTCGTTCATCGGCCAGCCCCGTCCATCATCTTCTGAAATAAAAAACGTCTCATCGCCATATCTCACGTGTGAGTGTCTGTCGTCCGTCCGTGCTGATGAAACACAAGCGTCGAGGACGTCGGGTTCCTGTTTCCACTCCTCGTCTGGATCCAGAGAGAGGAGCGGAGGTGGAAGTGCAGAAAGGAGGAGGAGAGGGAGGTCTCCCTCTATCACACCCGCTCGGGGTTGATGTCCTGGTTCACTCTGCGTCTGGGGAACAGCTTTCGCTTCAGGAGAATGAGCTGCAGGCAGAGAGGAAAGGGCATAATTAGACGTTGATAGCAGGAAGCTTTCAAGATGTTCCGATGCCCTTTGTCCCTTCTCTCTCTTTTCCGATACCTGATCTTTTCAGAGTGAAATATGACCAAACTGCTGATATTTAAGTTCTGGCTCACACTGTACTTTGAACGAATATACTTTAAAGAAGTTTATCAGATCGGTACATAGATTCCTGTACTCCTGACCCGGTATTGTGGCTGGTATTGGAATCGAAACATCTCTACTTAGCCTTTCCTCCAATGGACCAGGATCTAGAGTTCAACTCAATATACCTTATATTCTGAACATAAACACACACACAAATGCAGAGTGCACGCCTCCGCCAAGGCCCCAGCTGCACCACATTAGACACAGTCATAGATATCAGTTCTCTAAACATGCCCTTTTATTTTATGTCATGTTAAAAGAGATCCCCAGGTTCAGTGGGTTCTTTCTTGGCCCATTTCCCATCCTTCCACCAAGTTTCGTGGAAATCTGTTCTGTGGTTTTTGCAAAATCCGTCCGACAAACAAACAAACTAACTAAAAAAACATAACCTCTTTATTATCTGACAGATAATTTAACAACTATGTTTTTTTTAACTATCAAAACCTGGTTACCATGACGACCTCCACTCAAACCCTCTCTAAATTAAGACCTCACATCATCTCAGGACGACAGTCGCCTCCTGGATCTGGTTTAAACCTGACAAAGCTTAAAATCCTGAGTGACCAGCCAAGTGGTCTTGTTCAGAAACATCTAAAGTCTTTGTGAGGTGACGGACCCACTGGACAAGTCTGGCACATTCCTCACTGGTCCCACGGGCTCCTGCGGAGGGGGGGGGAATTCTCCTCAGGTCACTGCAACTATTAACCTTTCTTTATGTTCGCCGAGGAGAAACTGGAAACCTTTGGATTAGGGAAGTGCCTCATGAGAGCTCAATGTCGAGCAGAATTAGTTTGTTAATACTTGTTCCTGTCGCAAAGTGGAAGAGTTTGACAGTCACAGAAGAACATGATCCAGATTTGCCATAATATTCTTCGGACTCTTTCACAGCCAGAGATGCCACTTACCTGGCAACAAAGCAGGTAAATACATGGGTCTGACCCAAGCCAACAAAGAGAGACACGTCTCTTCTTTCACAGAGGACAACTGGGGGTCTTTCATTTCTGTAAAGTCAGGCCCTGGCTCAGCTCGTCTCACTCGTGCGACACACGAGACGGACCCACCTCTCGGTGCAATTCCACTAACGCAGGTTTAAAATCATAGCTCCGGTGGGAAAACGAGGTGTGTGTGTGAACCTAAGTCCCGTGCATCTTCGTCTGAATGTGTAAATAAAGGAGTGTGTGGTCCTGCCGTGGACGCACTGACCTGTTCGGCGAAGAAGGACATGACGGTGAAGATGACGAGCGTCACAAGGACACAGTGCGTCCAGAACTTCAGCTTGTCTCGATAAATCCGCCTGCGGAAACAAAACAAAGCCAGTCAGTTATAAATACAAGACGCAGACTTCCTGCTTCGGTTCCACGTCCAACATCAACAGATGCAGGTGTAAAATACATGATCCCTGATTGAGACGTCCCGCTGGAGGACAGACTCGTTGTGATATTATATAACGAGACAGAAGTATGCATTATCCGGAGGTCAGCAGGCCAACAGGGTGACGAGGTGACATCACCCAACGCCATCCGCCTGTCACTTCACAAACCAAAGGGGAGGGGGGGGGGGGGGGGGGGGCGACGAGAGGCTCAGCTGTGCGATGATCTTACAAGTATCTTGAAGCTCGCGGGTGATCTTAAGCAGCGGGGTCTAATTTTACAGTCTGTTCGCGAGGCCGGCATGAACACAGGAGCAGGAGCCATGAAAAAACTAAAACCTCTAAAGCCCCTGAGGGATTCCCACCGCTCTCCGACCTGGCAACGCTCCATCCCCGCGCGGTGACAGCCACAGATTCTTAACTCAGAGCGACCGGAGAAAAAAAAAAAAAACAAGACCTTGACAAATTACCGGCACACAAGCGACAAGGACCCCACTTCGGTTGTGGTATGTGCGCTTTTCAGACATCAGTAACTGGTCGTTGTGATGAATCAAGTTAATTGGTTGACAGAAAACTAATGGGCGACCTGATCCGATCGTTAAGTCACTTATCAGCATGCACTTCGGTTTCTCTAGTGTGAGGATTTAGAGCTTTTCTGTCATTACCTCTGCCAAGGACGTTACATTTCCACGGCTCAGAAACCACTCAACTCATCGCCATCACATTTTCCATTACATTTTGGAGCAGATCCGGATCGAGTAATATGTTTTACTTAATGACACTTTCTGTTAAGTTTGCTTTAACCAGACGTTGTCTACACGATGTGACGTACCACTCCTGGAGCTCGTCCATGTGCAGGAACCTGTTGCGATATTCCCTGGGCAGCTCAAACTGGGACGCCAGTGGGAACATGGACTCGTAAAAGTCTCTGAGCACAGCTTTCACTGTGGCAGCGTCTTTATGGCTGTGGTCGATGTTGTCGTTGAGGCAGATGAACTTCCTGTTGGCGAAAAAATACAGACGTTAGTGCAGTTTAACAACACGTACAACACGGAAGATGTTGAGAGGGAAAACCGATCTGTGCGGACCTCGGATTCTTCCTGATGTCGTCTAACTGGCCGACCACATGCGACACGTTGGTCCGCACCATCTTGAACGCTATCTCCTCCTCTCCCATGATCTCGAACCTGTCCAACGGAAGACACGTCAGCAACAGGAGAACCAAACATCTGAATTTTTACGATGTTAACAGTGCGTGAAGACACACTTGTACTTATTCTGGTCTCTGAAGGCTTTGAGGATGCGTTCTGTGATGGGCTTACAGTGGAGGACGAGGCCTTTTGTAACAGGAGGCTGAAAAACATCAAATCAGAGCCAAATAAATTCAGCTTCAAGTCCAATTCGCCGTTTTCATCTCAAGGCCTTTTCAGAAGTTTTAAATATGTCTCACCATGCTGGGGTCGTAGTAGGTCTCCTGAGTGGGGTTCACCAGGTGGAGCAGGGTCAGGTTTGTCGGGAGAGTCTTGGAGCAGTTGATCAGCATCTGCTCCAGGCCTGTCAGATCCTACAAGACGCCACAATGACAAATTAAAGAAAATTACATTGTCTGCTTAAAATATGTTAGTGAGAGATGTGTTTTATACAGCCAGGACCGACCTGGAGGCTGAGGGGCAGCTCGTGGATCCTTGTGGCGAGAGTTCGAATCTCCCGGTCGGACAGAACGCCCGAGTGATCCGTGTCGATCTCGTCAAACACCTCGGAGACGTTGAGCTGCTGCTGAGCGCTCATCAGGAAGTAGAAGTACGAGAAGGCGAACTGCATGTCTTCTGAGTGACGCACGCGGTGGGCCGAGGTCTTGTCAAACTGCTCTGGGAATCTGAAGGAAAGAGTACAGATGAATTTAAGATGCTGCCTATTCAGGAAAACTTCAGAATAAAAAATAAAAAATAAAAGCCTCACGTGTCCTGCATCTCCTGCATGATGAGTCGGTCGATCATGTGAGGCATATGCGCGGGGACTTTGCGGGACGTGAAGCCAAACTGGCTGTTGAGCAGCTTGTTGACGTAGCGAAGGGATTCGGCAAAAGTGTCCCGCAGCCTCCGGGCAGTGGCGCCGCCGTCGGTCGCGTACATCAGCTCTTTCTTCAGACGTTCCCCTTCCTATAGAGGCGACACAGAGGACATGATGTCTGAGGAAATTAAAATGCACGACTTTAGATGAACAGTGAAGGTCGTGGGCTCTGTTTACCTCAAGTAGTCCCTGGAAGTACTTCCTCTTCTCCCACGGCAGGAAGCCTCGATCTGAGGAGGTGAAGTGTTGCAGTCTCCTCCCGACTGGAGCGCCTCCTCCTGCAGCGTTGATCGGATCATTCTGACTCTCAGCACTTCTGATTTTGGAGATGTGGTTCAGCAGCTTGAAGGCCAAAGGTCTTTCGATGGTGCCTTTCACAGGAGGTTTAGATGTTTCCAGCTCTTTGTGCATATCATCGATGTGGACGGGGACAAGAGGAGTGACCGGTGGTTCTTTCACAGCCGCGTCTTTATTTGCGTTGGGATTTTTCTCAGCTTTTTGTTCCGGCTCTCCGTCCAGGTCTTTATAAGGCTTCCTCTGGACCTTGGCTTCACCCTCATAAGCGACCTGCTGCAGTTGAGCCAGTGTCTTGTAAGGTTTGAGAAGCTCAGACTTTGTGAGGTTATAACCCTTCACAGTAATGTCACCGTTGAGCAGCTTCTCTTCGAGCCTCTGCAGCTCAGTGCGTACGACAGCTGGTAAGAGTGACACGTTCAGTGAAGGGACCTCGATGACCATCTGCGGCTGCCTCGTCTGGATCCTCGGACCTCGTTTGTCCTCTGGAACATCTGAGAAAGCCACGACGGGCTCAGGAGCCAGCGTCGGCTTTGGCTCTATGCTGACGTCTTTGCTCGTGGTTTTGGACGCGTTGGCACGAGGAACCTCGCGGGTGTCGACAGCTACGCTGAAAGTCATGGTGAACTCCGTGTCGTCTTCTCTTTGGAAGGTGAGGTTGTACTGGATCTGCGTGGCGTTGTGTCCGGGATAAAGGAGCAAGTGCACGGTCTTCCATTTGTTGGCGACAGAGGTGTGACGAACCACCGGGTTGTCGCTGACGTGGGCCTCGGTGACTCTGCGGGCGAAATTTCTGAAGCTGAAATATGGCCTGACCTCTCCCACGGGGAGGGCGTAGAGGGTCTGGTTCCTCTGGAGGGTCACAGCGTGCAGCTCGTCAAAATGCTCTACAGACATAAATACACAATTAAGACTATGACGCCATTAAAAGGTCGACCAAAAAGAATCGTCCTTGAACAAAAGTGAGGATTCTCTTTACATACTTTATCTTGAAATCATAGGCATCTGATTTGCTGTAGATTTACCTTGGCCACAGTCGCCCACGTCGTAGCCGCACAACAGGACATTGCAGGCCTGGTCGCAGAACTTGTCAGCCAGCCAGGAGTTGGCACAGCCTTGATTGCAATAGGACATCCCCCCGAGTCCTCCGATACCACCTGCGAACTGCCACACCTGTCCACCAGTTCCACCGGCCCCGCCGCCTCCGACCCCCGCGGCGAACCGACTGTTCCCAGCTGTGCCTGTAAGAAAGAGGGCATGTAGGACCAGGGAGCTACAGTTATACACTTCTAAAACCCCTTTTTAATGCCTCAGTGTTTGAAAGACTATGAAAGCCACTTCCAAGTATCCTTGAATGCTTTTCAAGGACCTGCAGCCGCCCTGATGACAACTACAAGCGTGTGAATACAGACATGACAGTGTTGGTTTTACCCAGGCAGTCTCCTCCATCCCAGTCACACGCAGAGTTATTGCAAGCTTTGTCACAGTAGCCATCTTTGATCCAGGAGCCTGGGCAGCCCTCAGCACAGTTAGGAACCGGCCAGGTGAGATACACCTGCAGAGAAGAGAGAGAGAGGAGCAGACTCAAGGTCAGTTTGTACTTAACTATCACAGACTATACTAACACACCCGATATATCATGTGAGCATTCATGTACAGTAGTCAGGTGTGTGCAGGTGAAAACATTGTTTCCAAACATCTCCATCTCAAACTAAAACAAGTTTGGCATCATTTCCAGACTTTTCTGTTTCCATCACTCAAAACCTCTGGAGTAGTGTGGACGGAGCCTCAGCCACATGACGCTGTGTTCTCACCTTCTGTCCTTTCGAGTGGCTGTAGAAGTCGTCCGGCCACACGTCTTTGCCAAACATCACGTCGTCGTTGAGGTAGATAAACTTCTGGGAGAGCCCGGGGATGCGGTGGATGTGGGTCTCTATAGCCGGAGAGCTGAAGGTGGGAAGGTGGCTGCGGTTCTGGAAGATGTCCTGCAAGTATTTTTACAAAATATTAAAACATTTAATAAAACAACAAATACTTGAACACATGACAAAAGATTAGACGTCAGTAAAAAACGTCTGACAACCGAACACCAGAGCGCGGCGAGGTCGAGCCTTTTACCTGATGTGAGACGACGGTGACTCTGGGGTTGTCCAGGTTGAGCCAGGAGGGAATCTGCCCGTTAGTGACGATGAAGATGTGCCTCACCCAGGGGGCGTGTTGCTCCACCGAGCGCAGCGAGTAGCGGAGCTCCTCGTTGTCCTCGAATCTGCTGGCAGAGACGTCTTCATCCTGTTTGGACTGAGGATGAGAAGCAGAGAAGAAAGAACTGAAACCATCAACATACCTTGGCTGTTCTAAAATGAACCTACACCGTTTTTCATTGCCTAAACATGCATATTTTTTTACATATTAGAGATAGGAAGGAGCAGTCGTACCTGTGAGATGGCGGTGAGGTCCCAGAACAGGTAGCCAGGGCTGATGGTTAACTCTTTCCCGTCCAGGGTCAGGTTCTTCTTCGCCTGCTGCGTCAGGTCAGAGAAGTCCTGCTGGGTGTTCAGGTGGAGCAGGGCGATGCTTGCCTCCGAGTACAACTCAAACTGAGGGAGAAATACAGAGAGATCATGGTGAGCGAGCTCTTTGTATGTTTTCGTAATTTAGGATCTGTGTTTTTGGGAACCTCTCAAATATTAGATCTCCAGGAGCTTCATCATTTCGCTAAATTTAAATGATACAGTGAATTATCAGGGAAACTAAGCATCCTCCTCTTCCTGGTGCATCCAAACCAGCAAATCAAGAGTCCAAACAAGAAACTAACTGGTTTGCACTGGAAGTCAAAAGTGAGATTTTCATTTGCTGTGTCTCTAATAAACACGACGACGCACAGAACTGTTGAACGTAAATTTTGTAAAAGACTTTCATGATCTACTGACTTCTCCTCTGCCGCCACCATGAGGTCGACATTTGGGGATTTGAGTGAAATATCATGACAACTGCCGGGTGGCCTGTTGTGAATGTGGCACAGATAACGCAGGTCAGATGAGGATAAGTTCCCATAACTTCGGTGATCCCCCGACTTCCTACGTGGCGCCATCGTCAGGCTGACTTAATTTGCCAGATACTTTGGCTCGTGACCAAATACCTGCAAAACTAAAGACATTCCCGGAGATAATTAACAAACATTGGTGCGATCATGGGCCTGAACTAGAATAGCCCAAAGTAGAGCGTATATCTCCGCCAAGGCCCAAGAGTCTCCCTATGAAACCACAATTAAATTCACAGGATCTGAATTTCTATTTGGATCTGCACCAAGTTGCAAACCGGATTTTGACAAATGCTGAAACATGAAAACGTAACGTCCTTGGCGCAGGTAGTGTTGCAACTGTTACAGGACACAGAACAATAACTTATGAGATCTACTTTACTGTATAAACCAGTTGGTCTCCTGTTGCAAATCGTTTCCAAGCTCAAAAGCATCTCAAGTTCTCAGAGTTGCAGTGTTGTGCAACCTCACTGTCAACATGTCAAGTCTGTAGTTTCCCAACTTTAAGCCCAAACAACTAAAATCATCACATGCACTGTGGGGAAATCCCAAATAGTGATTTCTCAAGAGTGGACGTCACATGGCGAGCAGCGTGATGTGATCTCATGACAGAGACGTCTGTCATCGGGACGGAAAGATTTCTGACAGATGGAGACGAGATTTATGATGGGATTTGTGTTCCTGAACAGCTCAGGTTGACCTTTGACCCATCTGGCTACCTCGGGGGAGCTATGAGAGGCATCGTGTGTGTGTGTGTGTGTGTGTGTGTGTGTGTGTGTGTGTGTGTGTGTGTGTGTGTGTACATGATGCATGCAAGTGTCCCCCTGTGGCCTTGTCTTTTAAAACCATCTGTCCCGCCTCCCGCCTCCCTCGTCTCTCTAACTCTAATCTTCCCACAAAAAGACCGACCTTGTCTCCCTCCATCATCCTGAACCCAAAACAATGACACAGCGTCTCGTGTTCTGTCTCGACTCGTCCATTCTCCTCCGCTTCCGTTTTTAGGTGAGGGGACTCGCAGAGGCTTTAAAACACAGCCGGGGTCCAGTCGTGAGAATGCCTGGCCCCCGGATCACGTTGCCATCTTTATTGTAGCTCTCTTTATAGTCTTGATAAGTGTGTAACACATGCACACACAGCAGAGGCGTGGGGAGGCCTCACATAAACACATACGCCTGTTTACTTACTTAAATAATAAAATACAGAGAAAATCTTTTGATTCATTGACTTGTGAAGAGGATACGCAGCATAGAGAAGGGATTTTGTTAATTCACTTTTACTGTTTTTTGTTAGTCTGCATTGTTTCGTGGCCGCTCTAACCCAGGATGACAGAACACAGAGTAAAGTCAGGAAGAAGATTTTTCCATATTTGTGTCATAATACCGAGTTCCCTTTTCTCTAAGAAGGTGACTGGAGCAGCGTGTCGCTACATATGAATCCAACTGCTTGAAACCATCACTCACCGCTGGGTTCATTAGTTTACACAACTAATTACATTCTAGTGTCACTGCAGTGTCATAGAAGCCGCAGTTTATATTTACATGTATATGTATACACATGGGACATGATACTGCGGTGAGGAATTATTGTAACCGTGTCTTTGTACATCAGCACGACAACCTCGGCTAAGGAGGTTACATTTTGGTTTGTTTGCTCGAGTGTCCGCTCACAGAGATTACAAACCGTCCCCCAGTTGTTATCTCTCTGGCTTCATGACTAAACCTTCAGTCATGTGCTTATACTTACTTATACTTCAGGTGATTATCAGTCCCCGGAAGCAGGCATGATTAGGGGATTGATATTTACGTGTGTGGGCAATTTAGTGCAAACAAGAAATCCAGATCTAGTGAATTTGAATGTGGTCTCGTAAGGGGACTGTTGGGCCTTTAAGGAGAGTTAGGAGGGACTGAATGAATGAATACATAAAATAATATTGAATAAATGCCAGTTCCTAGATTCATTATTTTTATCTAATAAGCCATTTTAGCTGGTTTGTGAGTTTGTTTCTGACAGACATTGGTGGAAGGGTTGTTGCCCCCCCCCCCCCCCCCCCCCCGCACATACTCACGAGACACACATCTTGAATTTTCCTTGTCGGTGGAGACGAGCCACCGTGTGACCCGATCCACACTCATAAAACTACACACTAATACAAACACATCAACAGGCCTTTACACAAACGCCGAGGTCACGACTTGACAGGCGACGGCTCGGGCAGATGAGCGGGGCCGTGGGGCAGCTTTCATCACCGGGACACAGTCTAACACCGGCTATAAATACCGACCGTCTCTCACTGCTGAACCTCTCCCTCCACACTATGCACATCATCCCTCTTTCACAGAACTGGCCCGGCGACGCCAGGGAATACCTTGAAATCCAAACTGTGCATTGTGTGGTGGCGCGTGGAGCTCCAATCCCTCCACGGCCAAACACGCACACACTTTCCATCATCCCTCCTGAACCTTGTGTGACTCCACATGTCCCTGAATCGTCTCTACTCCCACTACACACACACTCAGTTTGATGCCTGCTACACCCGCCCTGGGTTGTTCCACTTGTAAAACATCTCAACTGGTGTCCAAACAGGTAAATCTGGGTATAAATAATACGAGAGGACGGGGTGTGTGTGTGTGTGTGTGTGTGTGTGTGTGTGTGTGTGTGTGTGTGTGTGTGTGTGTGTGTGTGTGTGTGTGTGTGTGTGTGTGTGTGTGTGTGTGTGTGTGTGTGTGTGTGTGTGTGTGTGTGTGTGTGTGTGTGTGTGTGTGTGTGTGTGTGTGAGAGAGAGTGCAGGGAAGGTCAGTAAAATCCTGCCGACCTTTCAGCACCGGCTGGCGCCATGCCACCCCAAACAGTTGTTCCACTGTTAACCCCCGCACCGCCAGCTAAGGTTACAGGCAGAATACCGCCGGTTATTATCACATGACCCAGCAGGCTGCACTGCGGCAGAACCTGGAGACGAATGGAATGGCACGATGGGACAACTGGGTTCCATGGTGATATGTAGGTTAAACGCTGTTAACCTACATATCATCACACACACAATGTTACAGCACTTCGGACTCCGCTGAGGGTCGTGGACGCCGCTTGTTCACTCGTGACTGTCACAGGATCATAACATTGTGTATTTGATCTATTAAAAGGAATTAATCAGCCTCATTAAGCTGAAATTAACATGAAGATCTATTCATATATAACAAGACATCATATTGTTTACAAAAACAGAATCAGTCAGTGTATCAAGAGATTACTGTCAGAAAGTACAATAACATCATACTGTTATTTTATGAAAGTACTGGAGAAATACTTCGGTATTTTCAGGCTTTGTAAAAGATCCACAGATAACATTGTACTGTTTCACACCTTTGTTTTGCTAATCAGCAGATAAAAGGACCGTTACAAAAGACGTTATCTATCTAATCTCCAATTAATCCTCATCAGCCGTGTGATAATGTACATTATCAGAGGACGGGACAAACACCTGACTCGTTCCCACACGTCTGACGTTGACTGACTGGTTTGTTTTCCTTGATCACTTCACAGTAATCCAGGCTCATTAGTGACATTCCTCGCTCTCTAAATATACAGCCGACTTCTGACGGGGGTAAATTATTAGATACACAAGCGTCCAGCCCCGCCCCCCCCCCGAGCTAAACACAGATAAACTACTCTTCATCCACATCACAACAGAAGTGATCAGAGGGGAAAAGAGCATATTTAGCAAGACGGAGCAGAATATCTGCTATTTGTTGATGAATAAAAGGATCAAAGGTCAAACTGAGTTGATGTGTAGTAACGATGACACACAAACACATCCTCTTACAGTGCAAGAGCGACATCTGGTGACAGAGTCAGTGAAGTTCACATGAACTTTACAGAAACTTGAAACTCACATGATTGTTGAACTGTACAGTGACTGTTTGTGCAACTCTGCCACCTGCTGTTCAGTCAGGAAGAGAACATGTCCTCCAACTGTTTGGTAGTTTTTATGGATTTATAAATTTGAATTTGAATTTTTTTTACCATTAAGCCATTGAGAACCATAAAAGAAAAAGGGTCGGATGCATCTAAAAAATGTGGAGTTGTACCTTTTGGTTGTTTTTCCAAAATGCAGCGGGTGTAATAAGCAACAACAGAATGATTTCAAAATAGCTCGGGATTGGAGCCAAATCTGTGTTTGACATAATAGTCTTGTCAGTCGTGTAGTACGGACTCACAACTGCAAGACTCCGATCACACGACAACAGGTTGGCACCAGCATCACAAAACCACCCGGGACTTACTTCAACTTGGAACCAAGTGGGGTTTTTTTTCAATTCACTGTCTGATGATCGGAATATTTTACCTGTTTGATCTTGTTGGTTATGACCGAGGGGAGTTTGAGTCGCAGCGACTCCGTCTCCTTATAGGACGCCGGGAAGCCGCTCAGATACGCCAGAGTCTGCATGCGGATCAGACCTGGAGCTTCTTTATCGGTCGTCTGCAAAAACACACAACAAAGACAAAATACTTTTAATCTAAGTGGGACGGGGGGGACGCATCACATTTCCGTACAGTTATGAACTCACCAGGTAACATCTGGACACAGTGAATTTCTGCTCTTCTCTGGACACATCTGTAAAGGCTTTATCAGCTGTAAAGCAAGCAGCAAACGAACAATAGTGACACAGCAGCAGCAGGGTGTTAATAAACACATACAGATGTTATCGCAGACTTCAGACTGACAGACCACAGGAAAGAGTAAACACTTCCCCAGCACAATACTGTTTTCATTTTTTGAATCAACGTGTGTGCGGACATTTCTTGTCTTCTGGTTTCCGTTGCATCTGTCCAGCAGCTGGTGTTTATCATCGTTACCGTCGACAGAGCAACATCAGAGGCTCAACCACCAATAATATTCACACTAGTCAATAACAAGTTAATAATCTGACAGCTCAGGAGTGATAGAGCAACATATTTCTATATTTAACCCCTTTATAGTGCGTGAGAGTTAATCACCGGCTTATTAAGTCTTCAAATGGAACATAAACCCCTGTGACGTGGGTTCACTGCAGGTGAACGGTTTATTTTTGTGTCTACATGTCACATTTAAAAATAAGTTATGTGCAATCAGTCCATCGGCTATTGTCTGATGATGAATTCTGATCTCATTCTAGCATTTGAGTGTTTCAGAATTCACTTGTTTTTACCGTCGGCCTGCGAGTGGAAGACGACCACAGACACGACGGTGGGCGGGTGGAAGGGTTTTGTGATCAGCTGCAGCTCTTTGGCGGCGGCGAAGGAGGCGGAGAGCGACGGCAGCTCTTTGAGGGAGACGTTGGCCGGCAGGGCGGGGTCCAGGGCCAGCATGGGCGCGAGGATGCAGTGGGACAGGAGACATTCTGGCTTACCACTAAAAACAAGCAGAAAAAAAAAAGATATACATCTCCACTCCAACTAAGTTTGTGGTTTTACACTGAAAGACAATTCGGGGGGGGGGGGGGGCAACATGTGCATGAAATTAGTAATAAGTTCACACCATCTGCAAAACAGTTTCCTTTGTGGTAATGCTGCATCGAGACCGTTTGTATCTTCAGTTGAAACAAATAGACGGACGGACAGGAAACATCTTCAATCAAGTCAAACATTCATAGAAGTTTACTTTGCTGTGTGAGCTTTAATATTTATATGTTAATTTCCTTTATTTTAGCCGAAACATAAACTTGTGAAACAACAACATGCGACACGTTCAATTCAATTTGGAAACTCTTAAATCTTCGTATATGGCAGAATCTTGACTTTGCAGCACACAAAAGGGTTAAACTACTAAATCAATCAGTTACTCTCAACTAACTAATATCCACACACTTTAGATTGTTGAATTTTATTCGATCTGTGGTGAAACCCGACTCGACTTCCTGTTTCAACATTAAAGTCTGGGTTCCCACATGTGGTTTCATCATGTGTCTTTAACTGACACTTCAAAGTACAGGTCCGAGAGTCAGAGAGTCTGAGGTGTTTCTGCAGTTTTGCCGACCAACACCAGGGGGAAAGGTTAAAAAAAACAATATTCTGCGTAGTGAAGTGCGATAAAGAAAAGAACGCACCGCTAACTGCAGCCTCAGATATAAAGATACAACATATTTAAAATTAAGAGCTTTCAGGTACAAATCATCCTTTGCACATCTCTTGTTGTATTATGTCTTTGTGGGAAATGGTTTCAAAATTATAGAGCTCAAATACTTTATTACTGTTACATCGGCCACGTTAAAGTCAATAATGATTATAAATTGTATTTGTATGACTCGTTTAACAAAGACTTTACAAACTGTGGGATTAATGTGGGAAAATAATAGAAAAACCTCAGCAGCATTAAAAACGACAGAAACATTATGGACTTTACAAATAAAGCTGAATTTGACTAAAGGGAGGATTTATTATGACTGCATTCGTTTTAGTTGCGTCCTGTAACTAATAACCTCACCTGTCTTTCGGCACTTCAGTTGTCTCGCTTGCATTTTTCCCCAGAAGTTCCCTATAAGCAGAAATTCACAACAAATTGAATCCATGTTATTTTCATCACATTCCGTTAAAAGTCAAAGCATGATGTGAAGGTCATTCGAGGCAGATAAAAAAAAAGGAGCAACTGGAACTTCTCCTCAGACGTTTTCAAACCTTTGACCTCTCTGAGTGAAGATGATAATGCTGCAGGCTTGTATGTTAATTCTGACTGTATTCAGGGTTTGAAAACTCAAAGACACGAGTGTGTGTGCACCCTATTGTTTCATTACAGTAGAAGGTTCACGTTTAACTGCGACCACAGGTTACAGCCTGCAGTGTTTCTGCATAACCGTCACTTTGGCATTGCAACAGCTCAAGACTGTGGTGCCACAGCTACCTCAGAGCTCTTTGTTCCTCCTCCAGTTGCTCTTTGACCGTCTTCAGCTCCTTCAGCAGAGCCACGTCTGTGCCGTTCACCCACGTGTACACCACATCGATAGGCATGGGCAGACAGAGCCTGAAACACAGAGACACGCGTGTAACTCAGACTGAAACTGCAGAGCTGTGACCCCGTTTCCCTCCTCCACAGTGAACACTTTGCTCCGGCGTGTCAGAGTCGGTTTGTGTCGCTGCAGCGCTGCACCTCGTCCACTTCAAGAGAACGGTGCAAGTGGTCTTGATTTGCATGAAGTCAGGTTTTAGGCTCGTGATTTGCACACTTTTTCAAATGAGTAATTATCAGAGCCTGACAAATCCTAACCCTCTACTTCAATGCAAATTTTAATTCAAGTTCTATATATTTGGTTTTATTTTCATGTTCATTTACTGATTATTATGAATCCTAAAAAACTTTACGGTTAAAAAGAAAATATCAAGCATTAATCCCATTTCTTTGCATGAAAGGTTTTGACAAGAACATATTAGGAATAACTGACGATTTGGCCAATATGTCAGTATACAAAATGTTTTAGTCGTAATAATCTTGATGAATTAAATCAGGCATATTCAGGGGACTGAGGTTTCTCTGTCCAAGAAGATTTTAAACCTCTCGCTGTGACTTCAGCAGTACAAAACAATCGTGTGCTTATGAACGTTAACATTCGAGTAAGTGAGGGAGAGACACAGTTGTGAGATTCATTGGTACATGTTAAGTTTGCTCACCTGCTTTGGAAGGATTTCCCCCCCACATTATCTCTGTAGGAGTCAAACAGAACATGATACTGGTCTCGACTCCACTCAACCACCACCTGTAAATGAAGAGAGGGGACGTGAACCCACAATATCACGTTGAAAAAGTCACAGATTTCTTGTTTCTTGCACAGATTGTGACTCTGGAATATTAGAACATATAAATAAATATAATAAATATGAAAACGACACAAGAAGAAAACAATCTGGACTTCTTTAACAGCTTTAATGTCGAATTCACAAATGTTCCTTGATAAAAATGATAATTATTCTTCTGGGGGGTAATCATGATGCCGAATTTGCAGGAGTACTCTAAAGATTCGTGAAACGTCTCGATTAAAGCTGATGAGTTCGGTTAGTCGAACAAAGAGGTTGTTTACTCCATAAAAAGGAGGATTTCTGACTGGAGCCTGGTGAGACGGCAGGAGGACGCTCAGCCGGAGCTGCACCGGGGACATTTACCGGGTCGGTGACCTGACAGGCAGTCCGGGGGGGGGGGGGGGTCAAGAAGAAGACGCTCACCTCTCCGAACTGGAAGGCGGAAACGATCATGAGGACGATGCCACCGAAGCAGAGGTAGAGCCCGTAGCGGTGCGACAGGCACGTGTACGTCTGCCTCTGGACGAGCTTCAGCACCGAGTTGACGACTACCATGATTCCCCGCGGCGACGCATAGCGCTGCATTCATTCAGAGAACCGCGACCATCATGGAAAAGTAAACACCACACGGGCCGACCCCGGATCTGTCAGCTGACCCGCTTGCTGCCTGAGTCACATGACCGCCGACCGCAGGGGCCTGGTGCCGCCCCCTTCTCTGCTGCCGCACGTCGACGCCCTCTGCCGGTGGGGAGTAAGACCCCCCCCCCCCCCCTTCCCCTGTGATACCTGCAAGACACGCGGGCATCGAACCAACAACCTGCTCTGTAAGTAAAGAGCAGGTTGAGGGAGACGTCAGTAAATGTAGGAACAGAGAAATGTCGAGAGAGCTCAACACACGACAAAGCAATAAAACACATGCAAATACAAAAACGTTATATCTGCTATATTTTGGCTTCATTTTGGGATAGTGTGAGCAAGAGGACGCGCATCGTCCATCTTTATTTACAGTTTATAGTTCAAGGGCCAAAATAATCACCCTGCTCCTCTTAAGAACCTGTAACGATTGTTCAAAGAGTGAACACATATTGGCCACAAGGGGGCGGAAGAGGATACGTCTATCACAACACTGACATCATATCATGCTATCACCCTGAAAAGGTCCTTATTCACACATTGAGCAGACACAAAGAAGCAAATATCATGTGTTTAAAGTTACGTAGAAGTAGCATATAGTTGTACTTCCATTGACTGCAATATATTCTAAACTCAATGTTCACTTACTTTAGTTGTCCTCAGAGTTTTCTGTTTCATCACCGTTTTCAAGAGGAACTTGCTCAGGTGTCCTCTTGTGACCGAAAGGTGGTTTCTGGCACATGGACGACTTCCTTAAACTCTCCCAGGGCATCAGCTGACTCTTTATTTTTTATTATAATTGTCATGTTTTCATCACATACAGTAAATGTGTTCCCTCAAGCCAAGAATGAGACTCTGAGTCATGCAGTTATTATGAAAAATGAATTTCAACAGTGCAACATTGTGCTATCTCAAAGTTTTCCTGAGTCTGTCTCCACTTCTGCCTCTCCCTGCTGAGGCACTACGGTCGAACTGAGCAAACAGTTTCTTAAAGTTGCCTCCAAGTCAGACTTTGGCGAGTTTCATCTTCATCTACAGCAACAGCCGAGGCTCTGAAGATGACCCACTTGGCTCAGAATGTAAGAAAAACCTGTTGAGAAGCGTGAGCTGAAAGACGTCTGTGTTCCACTGGCTCTGTCCCATCGTCTTTTCAATCAACTCAACTCAAGTGGTGGAAAACTTAACCCAATTTACCCAAGAATTTAAAACACGCAAGAACATATATACTCCAGGACTGTACCACTAACTGAGGGCATTTAAAAACTGTGAAATTGTTTGCGGTAATTTGATTAGTTGCAAATTTGTTGGGAGAAGTGCACAAATTGACTTGTAAAGGGTCTCAAGGCCTTTCCTGCTTCTTTGCCACAGGGCCATGTCCTGTAGAAAGGCTCTGTGTCAAATCTGTATTTGTTTATTATGTTTAATATTTAGCCGACATTTTATGGCTATTGTACTTTTACCTATAAGTAAAATGTTAAATACGTGACTCACGTGTAGACCATTTCTTCTTCCAGCACGGTTATGCAAGCTTTCATTTCCTCCCATTTGAATTACTGTAACTCTCCACCTCTGAGTCAGGAGAGTCCACGGAAGTATGTCTGAAAAGGCAGTAGCCTGACTTCTCACCAAAACCTCAACAGCACATGACTCCCATTTGTAGCTTCTCTCCATCGAGTTAAATTCAGCTAAATATTAGAAATGATTTAAAGATTTTATTAACTTTTAATGCCTGTTCTGGACGTAGCGGTCAGATGTCCGAACACCATACGTGTCTGGTCCTAACTGGAGGCCTTGTTGGCCTTTCCGCAGTCCCAGCTAAGGACCAAAGGGGACGGCGGCCTTTTCTGTTAGGGGCCCCCACTTTCCCCAACAATCTCCTTGAATAGATCCATCCAACTTAATAAGTCATTCTTTTTATTTCATTTTAAAATGTTGTATTTCATTGTTTTTTTTTACTTTTTTTGAATCATCTGTAACATCTTACATTATATCGTTCTGCCCTAAAACTGTGAAATTCCCCTCTTGAGATCGTACATATTCCACAGAAATTGTTTAAGGAGTGAAATAAAGACGGGAAGAAGAAGAAGAAGGAGGAGGAGGAGGAGGAGGAAGAGATGGGTGGATGTAACGGGTGGTTTTATTTGCGCAACGCCAGCCCACTTGGAGTCATTTTGGGGAAGAGGTCACTGTAGCTGTACAGTATATCCGATTATTGGAAAGAGGCAAAGCTCATTCTGCTGCAGACGGTCACCACCATGTGACTGTCGTTAGCAGACTCGAACAGAAAAGAGGCGCAGAACCTGATCCATGCGTCTGGATCAGCAGCATCAGACGTGGATTCCTCCTCCTCCTCCTCCTCCTCCTGCTTCTCCTGCCCCTTCTCCTCCTGCTGAGGTGGTGACACGGTTTTCTGGAAGTTACGCGTAAAACAAACCTCCCTGAGATGTTTTGGTTCACGCAAGGTCTGTGCTGCCTGCCAGTGTTTCTGGTCGTCTGGTCTTCCTCCACCTTCATCATTTCCTATCTGATCGCGATTTACAGGCGCGACGTCGATTTAATCTTCCCATACATCAGGTGAGATTTACGCACACGATGCTCCAGACATATGTGGATCTCTAACGACCTGAGATCCAAAGCACACACGTGTGGTTTTGTGTGCATACAAATCAGACAACAGTGGTGCCGTAAAGTTCAGTTTCGTTTTCCTCAAGCGTAAAGCTTGGCCGGTACCCAAACCCCAGCTGCTACTTCAGAGGAGCTGTGCAGCTTCATGCGATCTTCTTTCACTTCTCCCTTTTGATGTTATACGTTGTACTTGTACTAATTTGAAGTCAGAAAGTCATGATTTGTTCTGTGTTCAGCTCAATTGCAAACCGCAACATACACGCTCTCAAGGCCAAAGGTTGAGGGGAGACAAGAGAGAGAGAGAGATGAAATCAGGGTGTGCCTTTTTTCCCTTTTCAGTGACACAGCTGCAAAACCCCCTGAGAGCTGCATTTTTGGCCTGATGACATTCATTTCTGCCTGTGCAGGTATTTCTTCTTCCCCCTTATTATAAATGTGAACTTGGGGCACTCTGCTTGGTTTATTAAGCAACGTTGGGTTTTCCAGACTCGCCGAAGATGTCAGTCACATTTCCCCTTCTCAAGAAAGTGAAAGCAGAATTTATGGTTTGGGATGCAAGGGGGGTGGGGGGTGCTTCTTTCTCCTTTGTGGTAATAGCACAATCTGACTTTTTCATGTGCAGGAATATCCACCATTTATGCCCGATACAAGTTTGTGGAGAAGCTGGGTGAGGAAACAGGGTTTAAGAGGACATGTCTCAATAGAGCTGCTCTGGTTGGGGGGATGGTCTCCTGTCTGAGCATGTGTATTGTAGCCACCTTTCAGGTACGTCTCAACATGTGTGTGTTGCATGATGTAAAATATAATGTAATGTAACCTCTAACAGCACCTGTCTTGTTTTTGTTTGCAGGAAACAGCAGTGAGAGTAGTTCATGACATAGGAGCTCTGCTGTTCTTCATCTCCGGCATCGTATACATAATCCTCCAGTCGGTCATTTCGTATCGGACCCATCCGTTTGGATCCTCCTCCAGCCTGTATCGAGTGCGTTCGGGCATCGCCATCCTTGCTGCGCTGGCTTTTTTCCCCGGTATCCTTTCCCTGACGTCCAAGCTGAGAAGATGCTCTGGCTCCCAGATGTTCTAGTGTCAGTTATTATTGTCAGTAGATGTCTGTGATGCTTCATTGATTTTCTTTTCCTTAGTGGATAATTCAGCTGTCATCTGTGCATATTTGGTGAAGCAGAGCACGCTGATCAGAGACCCAGACGACAAGGTGAGCTGCAGATGTGTCAGCTGTTAACATCCAACCTGAGAGATCACATGTGGACAGCTCTTAAGATCATCACCTCAAATCAGTCGCAAATAATCCAACGTCTGAGTGTGAACATCCCACAGTTTATTAGGAATCTGCAGCAGGTCAGAGGTCGTCAGCTAAAGAGGCTTTTAAATGTGGCCCCCACAGCTGAAAGAATGAGACCACACTGCCTCAGAATGTGTGTCTGACTGATCGCACCTGAAATGCACCCTCCGTGTGTCTTAGCTGCGTTCACACCTGAACTAAGAGCTGAAACAACGGCTTTAGTTAGATTACCTGATGGTGAATGTAGTCTGTAGTCGTCAGCCCTCCATCATTTACCACGTGGACTGACTGCGGCCTCTCTTCCAGGACTACCCTTTCTATCTGGCCAGCGCTGTGTGTGAGTGGGTCGTCGCCTTCAGCTTCATCCTCTTCTTCCTCACGTACATCGACGATTTCAAAGTGAGTTTCTGACCAATAAACACGAGGTCAATTCTTTTTTTATTTACAAGAAATGAGTCTCACATCTCTCCTTTTTACTTCCTGCAGGTTTTGACTCTACGTGTGAAAACAGACCTGGGGGAGTCGTCTTGATCTGCAGCTGAACGTCTGTATTTTCACGGCTCTTTTTCTTTTTTTATGCCGTTTTAAGAACAGGTTCTTTTTGACATTTTTATTATTACATTGTAATAATCAGATTTGGGGTTTAAGGAAAAAAGAACTGACCACAGCCTGATTCTTTATAGTATTTATACAACCTCAAATCATTTTTTAAAAGTGTACTGTTCACGCCGCCTGTGTTCACACGACCGTCACTTTGCACTTTGCACTCCTGACTCCTGCCACACAGCTGAACACTTCCTGTCGGACTTGTGACCACTAATATGAGAAGTTGTGGTCGTGCGGTGATCACATGACCGCTGCACATGTGATTTAATCTCAAACCAATGAAGTGTTATTCTGTGGGAATGTTGTTTTGTGAGAAGATTGGTGAAATGTCAGACTGATACTGTATATGTATATGGGGGTACTCTTTTTATATTGCACACCAGGAAACTGATGTCATACAAATGCTGTCAACTCTTCAACAGAATATATTTTGTATTTGTTTTGTATGCATCACTGTACAGTCCTGACGACAATGAAGGGAGTGAATCTCTTTCAGTGGATGCTCCACTTCAGAGTTTTGGTTGCATGTGCTGACTGTACACTGTGATCATATAGTGCAGCTGTGGACATCACTGTGCACGTGTCCACATCCGGGAAACATTGAGACCATTGAGTTAATTAGCTGCTCAATGAAACTGCCAAATTTCATTCTTACAATAAACAGGAAGAGGTTTGTTCGATGTGCTTTAACGCCGTCTCAGAGTATGCGTAGTGCTTCCCTAAATTCTTTCACTCATGACCCTTTAGGACTAAATGAAAGTATTAATTTCTTTCTCTTCTTTTGAATCAAGCACTAGGATTTATCCACATTATAAAGCCTTCACAACAACACAGATTCACTTTTTTCCACTTCAGATACTGTATTTACATGGGAAAAGTTTTGTTTTCTGTTCAATTACTTTTGTATTTTTGCTTGTGACATAATATACTGCACATATCATAATTTCCTGCTGAGTTTAATGATAAGATTATATGATAGTATGAAGAAGAAGGATGCACTTTCTGATTGTATGAGTGTTTATTACAAGCACAAAATCACAGATGCAACAATTCTCTCTCTTGTAACCAAAGTGCTTTTCAGACGTCTCTATACTATTGTGTAATGTCCATTCATAGAAATCTTATCAAAAGACAATAAATGTATTTTGTACTGAAACATTCTTGGCACAGTTTCTCCACATGAGTATTTTCGGGCATGTTCACGCAGGTTGTGAGAAATGTCGCGAGTCAAACACAAAAAATAATTGTGTTTACATTACATGTTTACATCGCTCAGTAAAGGTCAGTGTGCGTATCCGATTCCTGGCAAAACAGGAAAAACCTACAGGCTCGAGAGGCCTTTCAATGGAAAAAGGTTAGTTATGGACGAATCTAAAGAAAGAGACACACCGAAATATTTCCAGTTATCGCTTACTGACTTTTAAATCATCATCAGACTCAACTGCAAACCCTCTTGACCGAAGGTGAAGCATTGGCTTCACTTTTAGGGAGCTGTCATATCTCCATCTTTATATAGTCTGCATACTTTCCAAAGCCACTTATTGTCTAAGTTAATAAAGTCAAAGCAACAGTGTCTTTCCACTGAATCTACACAAGCTCTTTTTCAACATGGTCACTTTCTATGCTGCAGTAAATCAGGGTATAACACTTGAAACACATTATTCTTCAAGTGCAGCTTGTTAACTGTGATGAGAAATGTATTGTTTTACTGTCGTATCGTGTCATTTACTGCTCGTGCACTTATTTAGAGAATCAGGTGTGTCAAGCAGCAACCTTACCGAGCAGGTTTAAAGATAAACAGAAGACCGACAGAAACTCTGTGGTAACAGGAGCTCCCCTCCTCCACAGAAAACACTGAAGCTTCTGAAACACCTCATCAGTAGTTTGGCCGATACTTCTGCACCATCGTAATGTCATGTGACACGATTCCCCACATTTTACATGTTGATCGTCTTGTGGTTTGGCTGGCACGCTGGAAGTGGTTGAGCAACAGAGTGGACCAGCTAACCAATCAGAGCAGAGTGTGCTTCATCGGGGGGGGGGGGGGGGGGGGGGCTGCAGCAATGGGAAAGTGATAGGTTTTATGAATGTTGGAGCATGTCAACCTTTTCAAGTAATATCTCAAATTAGAATGATATGAGCAGAATAAGTCTCATTTAAATCACTCAAATCTCCAACATATATTTTTCAATTTTATCTGGACCCTGTAACAAAAAGAGCAAGAACTGTCAAGTGATGACTGTGATAGAAACGTCACTATCACAGAAGACCTGCAGTTTAACTACTCCTTCAAAAACTACTTGCTACTGCCATGTACTGAGGACCACAGGGTACATTATCAGAGAGGGAAATTGTTCTCTCTTAGTTGGAAACAACAATTGTTAATCAAAAATGCTAATTAGGAATCAAACCACGTATCGAGGAGGTCCGATCGTCCCTTCCAGTCATTCAGACTGAAATCACAATCACTCCGGACACATTTCCAGGCACCGACATCTGCACCTTCTGTATCCTCGTGCGAGCACAGGCCTGAACCTCACACAGCGATGTAAGGGGCCTTCGCAGGGAAGCTTTGCAGTGAGGAGGACGTGGAGGAAGATGTCAGTCGCTGAAAGAGGATTCGCTGTCGGAGCTGGTGGCGGCAACATCTGGATCATCGGTGCTCCTCGCCCCTCCGTCGGGAACCGGGGCGTCCGGCGTGCTATCGTCAGCAGTGAGGGAGTGATTATTGATCAGTTTAATGAAACACAAATGCAGAGACAACGATCAATGTTAATTGACTTGTAGGACACTCACTCAAGCAAGTTGGAATCTAAACCCTCCTGGACCATTTTGTTCCTTATGGCCATAACTGGAACACCCTGTCACAAATTAAACAGCTTATGAGATGCACACATTATTTCTATTTTTATCCTCATAGCGCATGAAGCAGGTGTGATCGCAAACTCACCACTTGAACCATTTTCAGGTATCGGGCGTAACGTGGGTCCTTGGCCACTGTCAGGACATTTTCTGCAGCTGCTTGTGCGTCCGCTTTCTGCGTCGGAGCAGCTTCTTGCACAGTCTGAGTGGTCTAAAGGGGGAGTGAAGTAACACATGGTTACAAGGTTTAGCATTTCCGGTAAGTGTTGTACATGTACATCCTCTTTTTTATCAGATGTTTATAACAGAGCATAAAATACTAAAAACGCAAATGTCCGAGTCAGTTGTTAAATTTTATTTCTTGCAAGCCTTCTTGTAAAACGTCCAGAAAATGCCTGAATGAGTCCATGTGAGAAAACAGCACAAACTCCAGAAAGAGTCTGGACCCATTTTCCAGAGTTCATGTCTGAAACTTTATTTTATCTAGCGTGAGTGTAAAGTGCAGTTACGTGCTGAAACCTTTTCTCTCTGGGTGGAGAGACGTCCTTGAGACTGTGACGTTTCCAAGTGGACTGAGGATCAAACAAACCACATGTAGCATTCATTTGTGTGCATGTCGGTAAATGTACCTGTGGGGGGGGCAGCGTCTCTGCCGGTGGACCACTGGCTTGGCTCTGAGTGGCAGCAGTCGGTCCATTAGCCTGTGCAGTTGGCTGCTGCGGCTGACCGATTCCCTCGATTGTGACGTCCTCCAGTCCAGGAATGGAGGACAGCTGCTCGGAGCACAACAACGTTACTAATAAGATGGGGGCCCGGACGCGAAACTGCAGAGAGAACAATGACGGACGCTCGAGAACTCACCTTGGCTTCCAAAATAGACAGAGTGGTTTCAATCTGCTGGATGCGAAGAGATATGTTTGCAAGTTTCTGTGGGGAAGACGTGCGACAGGTCAGGGTCTGATCTTATGAGCGACGGACTGACGTACACAACGACGTTACGGTAAAATTGAACAAACCTCTTCGCACACTGTGGAGAAGCGGTTCAGGAATCGAACTGTATGCACAACAAACTGATTCAGGTAGGCAACTATTCTTCTCTGTTGGATGGCAGGAACCTGGAGGAAGCAAAAAAAAAAAGTATTTACGCACGGGTGGTGAGAAGCAGATGAGCAGCAGAGTGTGAGGTGCTAAGGAAGTGAAGCAATTCACAGTATCTGTGTGATGCAATTTGTCTACCCTCTCCTGTAACAGCCAAAAAGACACTGACACAGATATTTCACATGACTCTTGTTCGTGGTGACCTTCACTGTCTGTGGGTCAAGTTTCAAGGGATTTTACTAAAGAATTTCAGAGAAAAATAAAGGCAAAGTTGGCCACTCTTAACTTTTAATATATATTGCTTTTAATTGTCTCAGTGTGTTGGGAAAAAGTGGCTCAGTTGTTTCAGGACAATAAACCAGGGATGGACAGATGAACTGTTCAACCGTTATACAATTCTCGTGACTGTTTTTAATTGTTAGTGAATAATTTGAGGAATGTTTCGAGCACAGACCATGAACAATGATCAATCGCTCTATTGTTACTCGTTCTCAAATATGAGGATCTCCTGCTATTCGGGCTGACGCGTTATTATAAAATTAGTGAATTTGCACATTTGAATCTCATGTAGTGAAATGAACATGTTTAAACGAAGAAGGAAATTGAACATCATTTAAAATGTGCATGAATGAACTAAGAAACGTGGATTGTAAAAGCCCTGTCACGTAGACACCTCGAGGCTTCACACGATTCGAACGATGCTGCTTGTAGTGAGATGTTCGGCCGCTTCCATTGAAGCTAAACAGTCGCGAAATCATCAATGACAGCTGATTTCCTCTCATCGTGTCTGTGTTGACGTTAGCGAGCCGAACACGAACCTTGGTCAGATCCACTCCGGAGCCCACGATCGGAAGCCCGTCCTCGTCCATGTTGGATCCACGACGGTTCCTGTTTCACTTTCACTTCGAGGGAGATTTGTTTAGCGGAGAAATCAGTGAAACGTGAAGAAACAAAAACAACATTTAGCAGAAGAAACGTCTCATGTGACTTGTGGGATGAGACAGGTCGCGTCCTGACGTCACCGGAGCCACGCGAGAGTAGGTCAAAAACCCGGACGGGATTTGTGAGTTGAGCTTTTATTCTGAAGTCTGTGGAAAACCACAACATCCGGCAGTAAGTCCTCTGGCTGAATATTATTATTAATTTTTTTTTCTTAATAAAGATGTAATCACAATAGAAATGTACATTCTTATGTATGAATGCATGCACAAGATAAAACAATTAAGAATATAGATAAATGATATGTATTGGCAGAGGTAAAGTAACGTCTTGCAGATATTGTGGAAGTAAGTAAGTGTGACAATTTCTGTTTCTGAATGAAATATTTCTTATGCAGAATAATAGATACCAAAGGACGCCATCTACTGGATTAATATTGGAACCAATAATACATTCAAGAGGTATATCAGAAATGATAAATGTTACTGTTTCTTTGCTGTGCTTATAAAAGGTACAAGAAGTATCATTATCTGTGTACTTGGAGGTAGTAGGGTATATTTTAACAATAATTTAGTAAATAGCAGTCTGTAGTATATATGACTACAGGGATGTATGTGTGTGTGTATAAATATAAACTTATATTAAAGCTCTCTTGGCATTTTCCTTGGGACTTTTTTTATGAGATATTTGTGTTCTTTTTGTTTTTTGCCATTTAATTGTGCACCTGTTTCTTTGCTCAGGCCAGTTTTCAGTGGTGCCGGAGCACATTATACTTTAGGGCGATGTTTCCCAACTGGTGACCATATGAGAGGTCAAGGACCGGAACGGAAAGAAACATCTGCTTTCAACAAAAATGGAAGACTTGTTTCTTGACACCTCTTTTTTCCTGCTGCTGTATTTTTGCATGCACTGGATGTGTGTTTTTAATGATGTAGCTTGTTCATTTCTGTCCAGAGTGCTCATAAAACTAAACGACTCTTTGAGCTGAGCAAAGATTAACAAAAAATATCCTGACATCATTTCATTTCCTCTGCAGACCTCCAGCTGTCTGTGCTAAAGTCCATCTGCTCACCCCTCCCTCAGGTACTGAGAACAAGACGCCGTATCTGTCTGTGCAAATTCAATTATAAGATACTGTAGTCAGCTACATTTTATTATTTCCATTTTTCTAATCCAGGAGTTTTAAATTTAGCTTCTACAGCCCAAACAAACAGAATCTGTAGTATGAGTCTATACCGCCCACCCTTCGTCTGCCCCCACCAATCTGTCTGGGCATTCCCCTCTGTGGCATCATGCTACTATTACGGATGCCCTTTTATAAAAGAGTCATTTTAATGCATTTAATTAACGGAGAGGCTTTAAATAGCTCTGAATGGGGGCGGGGGGGGCGTAAACCCCCATAAACTATTACTACTAATAATAGTAAACTTTAGTATTCTGGTAATTTTATGTCAGCATATGTAGCATACATTCAATGTGCCGTCAGAGAGGAGCTGAGGATTTCAATTTAAGTATTACAAACACAGACATGCAAAATCTGTGTTTTCCATGTCCTTATGAAGTAAATAATTATTAATATTATATTATTTGTCCATAATTTAAAATTACGTTTTTATTAAACTGATTCCTGAATAGATTGCACATCTAGGAAATTATTTCTTTCACACTGTAATGCTATAAGCATTGGTTTCAATTATCTATAAAAATATGCAGACTAACAAATTCATTAAAGTTAAACTCAGAAAAGGTTTTAATATTTTACAAATATCACACACAGTGAAAAGTAAATGATATTTTTTTCCCATCATTTATTTCACAAATCGTCAAGTCAAACTCTCCTCCACACCGAGAGAGGGGGTGCATAGACGGACTCCTCAGTCCATCCCACTGCACTCACCTCTTGCCTTTATGCGAGTGAGGGGCAGCAGTGCGCGAGCAGATGTCTGGATGTGACTGTTAGCGGAGAAATTCCGAGAGCTGGTGACCATGCAGGTGGAAAGAACGCCCGAAATAAACAGATAAATAGGTTGGAAACAAGGGGGCTGCGGAAGAAGATAACGGCACGACGCAGCACCCATCAGCAAGATTTACTGTCCAGTCGCTGTTGGTTGTCTTGCTGGTGGCTTAATAACCAGTCATAAAGAGGTGGGAGGGAGCTTGTGTGTTGGAGGAAGACGAGTGTGAAAGCATTGATAAAGGAAAGAAGAGAAGGTGAGTGTGTAAAAGAGAGAGAGGGGAGTACTTAAAGCCTTAGCAGGCATCATGAGCTCTGCACTGCCATACGACTCGCTGTCAGCTCGGCCGAGTCCCAGCAGACGAGCTTTGGACTGGGAGCGCGAGCAGTTAACGGTGCGAAGACTGTCCTCTCCACAGGGTCTCAACCTACTCACTCCTCCTCCTCTTCCTCGCCGACCCTCTGCCATCCCCGGCTACCTGCTGTCACCGTACCAAGAGCAGGAGGAGCAGTCCCACCACCAGCATCAGCGACTATCCTTGTCTATGTGCTCAGAGGCCTCCCTGGCTCCCCCTGCACCTCCACCTGTGGGTACTCCCCCACCCTGCTGCCGCCCAGTGGGAGTCATGCACCTCCTGCGCCTGGGACTCCTCGCTTTCAGCTGCCTTTTCTGGGCAGCCGGCTTGGCCCTCTTCACCCTGGGTGTTTGGGCTCAGATTTCACTGGCAGACTTCATGCTGTTGTCTGCCAATCGCTACCCCAACGCCCCAATCATCCTCCTGTCCACAGGTGCTGCCGTCACCACTTGGGGCTTTTTAGGTTGTCTGGGGGTGGCTGCAAACCTGCCTTGCGTGCTGAGGGCGTATGGGTTCTTTCAACTTGCTGCACTTATAGCCGGTTTGGCCGCTGGACTCTCGGGCCTCTTCTACCGTGAAGATATTGCTGGAGGATTTCGCAGTGGCTTACAGCGAGCGGTGGTCGGCTACACAGAGGATGAGGGCCGTGCCGATGCTCTAGACAGCCTTCAGAGGGCCCTGGAGTGTTGTGGAGCTGAGGGTTGGCGTGACTGGCTCACTTCAGATTGGGCTTCCCAACATATGACCTTCCTGCCTTATGAGAACAGTTCCTCGGTGTCCCTGCCGGACAGCTGCTGTGCCAGGCGCAAGGGTTGCAAGAATCGTCCTCTTCTGTCAGATGATAGCGACGAAGTAGTTGCTGCAGGAATCCATCCACACGGCTGCTTCCGTAAAGTCTTCAGTTTGGTCAACGACAACGTCTTCCACATTGCTGCCACTGTGTTGGGATTAGCCTTCACCCAGATTGGAGGCATTGTCCTGGCTTGTCTGCTTGCCAACAAACTAGCACCAAGACAGCATCGTCGTGTGGTGGCCCATTAATGCTCAATCTTAAACCAAGGATTGGTAATTAATGCCATAAAGGATCAGTGGAGTTGCAAAGTTGGGGGAGTGTTTTTGGGCATTCAGGGTTCCACAGCTACTCCTCTCACTTTGCAACTCTTTGACCCTCATTGTCTGCATGGCTCTCTTTACTGTACAGGTTTAATTGATTCAGTGTAAGGTGAAAAGAGGTGCAATTAAAAGTGCAATTCTGTCCATTTGGTGCATTAGTAGCTAGTCTGAGGTCACATGATCTTGGGGCCAGATTGAATAGCTTCTTTTATTCCCACAGACGATGGCATGATGCCAGGGTCTTTGTTAATTTCAGAGCGACACAGTTGTAATTTTCCCATCCAGTGGCCACATTGTTTGAATAGCAAATGCTCTTGCCTCCATCTGAGCGACCATGGATGTGTTGGTCTTAAAATGAGGTGAGGTCAGGTGCGTTTTTTGGTGCATTTCGTTCTTGTGCTGTTGACCTACAAACATCTGGTCTGAGGTCTATGGTGCAGTATTTGACTGTTACTTAAATGGTACACGATCAGGATAGTGAAATAGACCTACTATAGGTGGATGCACAACGCACAGACACTGTGCTTTCCACACCTGCTTCACCTCAGGGATCCAGTTGTTGCTGCAGATGGTTCACTTGTGCGCTTTCACTCCGAATGCATGAGCAGATGGTTTTTCCATACAACCTGGCAAATGTGCCTTTATTATTGTAATCGGCTGTGGGGCAAGCATGCCAGGCTTTTATAGGGAATAGGAGATGGTGCTCTGATTGGCTTATAGCATGTTACCAAGGACACCCAGGATTTATTCAGAGACTAAGTAAAACCCTTTCGAACCCAATGCGCCTGGTGCAACAATCTTTGTCACTCTTTAACTGTTTGGACCCTTAATGCACTCGCTCCATGTGCTTAGATTGTTAAAATAGAGCCTGATGGTCGTACAAACTAATGTTTTCCTGCCTTTTATGCTGAAATGTTTAAATAATGACTTTATTGTAGGATCCTCATGTAGGATATGTGAATGCACAGGAATGTTCACCAGCAGTTTTCCAATTTAGACGTTTTTTTGTCTGTTTGTGTTCAGCAGATGTTCATCTCCACATCATTTAGTTTTGCCATCACAAAGGCGACACTGTGCTGGAATGGTGCTGTAGAAACAAAGCTAAATACTGTCTGTGAGGTTTTGTCTGTGCCATTTTTACTGTGTCCTGCGCTTTTGTAAAATCAGCTTTTCAGATTTGGTGAGAAAATGAACGCTTTTAAATGTCGTCCTCCGTGTGTCATTGTTTTGCTTGAGTACGGAGGCTCTGAAGCACAAGTTTATCTCACGACATTAAATTTTAGCGCTACTTCCAAAATCCTTGATCTCATTAGCTCGACCCACATATTGGGTTTTAGATAGATTTTAGAATACTGCGCTGAAATAATACAAATCCATTCGCTTCGAGCCTCATCATCAATTATTTCACCTTTCCTCTTCAGGATAGGCATTATTAATGCTGTAGTAATTTTAATATATGATTTGTGTTTACATTCTGTAATATATAATCCATATTTATCATTACCAGCGGTGCAAACACGGCATGATTGAAACTGTATCAAACCATATCTGTTAACAATACACGAAAAACCTTTGCCTCATTACAGGATATGATATTGATTCGACACTGGGAATGTCATGGTCTGCCGTCCTTGAATATATTAAATGTATAAATGGTAACAGCATTATTGTGATGTGATGGTGGTGTAAAAGCAGCACAGCAAGGCAAATGTATATATTAAAGATTGTGTGAATGTTGAAATCTTGTAAAGTCATTTTTTGGTTTGGGGATTTAAGTGAAGTATTTATGTCTCAATTTGACAGGTGGCAAAGAGCGAAGCTCCATTTGCATTTTAAATACCTTTGGAAACATGTCTGTGTTAATATTTTATGACCAAGGCCATAGAGGAAGAATGCCAGACTGGTAAATTCTCGGTGCTGGGACTGGTCGATCCTCACATGAGACCTCTGGACGGCCTATCCTGAATTATGGCAGACTGGATGACATCTCATTTGTAGCACCTGAGACGACAGTGATTAGATCTGACCTTGAAGGAGACAACAGACACGGCAGCGTGATGAAAACACAACAGGCCCCGATGCAGCAATCATTAGTTTATGGAGCAGAAAATCATGAAATACATCCTCAGCTCAGAAGATGATTTTCATACATTTATCACAAACCCCCTTTTCCTTAAACCCTACTTACATCAGTGTTTTTGATACAGCCTGCGTGCAGCGCTCCGAACAACGACAGACGTTTTCATGACCTAATTATGGTATTGATTAGCCTACATTATGCTCTAACAAGGCTTGCGGATGCTTTCTGTCTGATTGCACTGTCCTTGTTTAACCTATTTTGCTTGAGATCGACATCTACTCATGATTTCAAGCATAAGATGAGACCTTCACTCAGGGAAAACACAAGGGGATCTGTATTTAAAATCCCACTGTTAATTTATTACGTGCAGGAATCTATATTACACCAAATATATTTAACTATACTGTCAAATCAAATTACCAAATTACACTGTAGTTGTGTATAGTCCATAATCACAAAAAACGTCTGCTTCATATGACTTGAAAATCTTTACAAGGTTTAATAAGGGTGAGGAAAAACTTCCAATGAATTTTTTTACAGAGGAAAAAGACAAATGTACCCAGGAGAGTCCCAGGTGAGGGGTGTTGTGTGTCTGTGTGTGGCTTTCAATCTCTAAAACACAACCTAACTTCACTGTTATATTTCACATCACAATCACATCAGCCATTATTACGTCCCTGCACATGGAGCCACTAAAATAAAAGTGGCCTCGGGGCCTCCACACACATGGGTGTGTCCTGAAATCCTATGCAAACCTCCGGAATCTGTAAACAGCTCTGATCCCGTTTATTTGCTTTTGGACTTGGCAGGTTCACACATCCATGTCTGCGCAGGCTGGACAGAAGTCTCACACCCAGGATATGTAGCCCTTCATCTGACTCTTTTTAGTGCCTTGCAGTTTGCACAGCAGCCTGCGCTCTGCCCTATATTTTGTTTGGCAATTCCACCCCCCCCCCCCCCCCACACCACCACAGCAGCTCTCTCTCTCTCTCTCTCTCTCTCTCTCTCTCTCTCTCTCTCTCTCTCTCTCTCTCTCTCTCTCTCTCTCTCTCTCTCTCTGTCTCTCTCTGTCTGTCCAGTCCGCTGCGTAAAAGCCATCCGCCGCGCTGCGCATGGAAATGTAGCTGTTTTTACGCACGGCGACGTCTCCAAAAAAAGATGGACCTAAAATCCGAGCTCCTCAAGTCCATCTGGTACGCGTTCACGTCGCTGGACGTGGAGAAGTGTGGCAAAGTGTCCAAGTCACAGCTGAAGGTAAGTGAGTGGTGATCTTTTTAGATCAGGAAACTGAGACAGACGGACTTTAACTGCGTTTTTGTGCCACTATTTCCTCTGTTGAAACAAACCACAACTCTATGGTTTATTTAGCTGCCTTTGTACGTTGTAAAATAATCATGTGAAGCTATGTTGTAATCTGTGCACTGGTGAACACACAAACGCCCTTCAGGCTCACACACAATCCCAAATATGTCCCACCAACAGACACGTAAGCTACTCAGATTAGAGGAAAACCAGCTTCAAGCTCAAAGTCCAAACTTTTCCCTTCTGTGGCTTTCCCTACTTTTTTACCAGAGACATAACAACAGCAGCTGTGTCAGGGTTTCCTTTAAGGAACTTCACATGTGAGTGTTATTCAGTCTGTCCTGTGGCTTTCTGTCCAGTTCCTACATGTCTGTGTGAGCCCCTACTGCAGAGAAGAATCCAGGGAAACAGCAGAAAGCTGCCCTGACATGCTCACTCTCTAGAAACCAGCTGTCTCTACTTGTGTGTGTGTGTGTGTGTGTGTGTGTGGATATATGGAGAGATATAGTGTGCACAGAAGAATCATCCTGAAAGCGTGCTTATATATACATTATACATGTACTGTATATGTGTGTGTGTCTCTAGGTGCTTTCACACAACCTGTACACTGTGCTGAACATCCCACACGACCCCGTGGCTCTGGAGGAGCACTTCCAGGATGATGATGATGGGCCGGTGTCCAATCATGGCTACATGCCCTACCTCAACAAATATATACTGGACAAGGTTAAAAAACACCTCTGAATGCATGTTTGTTTCACTCCCAGTTATTGCGATGCACTTTATTTCTGCACTCGCTGTAAATTATGAACAGGAAATGTTGTGAAATGGCCCATAAACAGATAAATGATTAAATCAGCTGACCAGATATCTTTGGTTTTGTCTTTTTTGTCAACATATCAGTGCTTTACATGACAACAGTTTGAAAACACTTTATAAGATATATGCACCTATCATTGGAGTTTGAGCTTCTTTGGTTTGCTCTTACCAGGAACATTTGGACATTTCAGACGTTACTCAGAAGCAGAAATAATCGTAATAGTTAAAGTTTAAGCAGCTTTCCACCAATAACTGTTTTGTTTCAGACATAACAGCTGATGTTCAAACCCTGTTTCCTGAATGTTTCCTTCATTACGGCCCATGTTGTTCAGGTCAAAGAGGGGATGTTCGACAAGGAGAAGTTTGACGACCTGTGCTGGATGATGACCATGAAGAAGAACTTCAGGGGGATACCACAGGGGGCGCTGCTATCGGAGAGAGACTGTTTCAAGCTCTTCTGTCTATTCAACCTCTTGTCCGAGGACCGCTACCCGCTGGTGATGATACCAGAGGAGGTAAACGATCATGTCAGACTGGGATTATTGGTGGCACTCAAGAACGGAGATCGTATATTTTACAAGCAATAAAGTAAAAAATGAACCTGTGTGCATCAGGAGAGAAGCCGATATGAAACATGGAACAATGGCAAAACTTTGTTGTGATCAGCGGTGATCAGCTAATTGCGTGAAATAAATATGCGGTTACACATAAACTTAACGTGTGTCTCAACCAAATCGCTCAGTTTTTTCACAGCAGTGCAAGTAAGTGAGTTAATGAGGCTCTTCCTTCCTGCGTTTCCTCCATTCTGCTCTTTCTTTCCTGTCGACAGAGACCAAAATAAACTGAGTTTCAACCCTTGACACAGAAGCCTCCTTCCGGACAGTAAAGAACAGAAATATACTGATGCAGTACGACAGCGTACTATCTGGATCGGCCGATATCAGTGACAATACTGCGGCTTACTGATTTTTTTACAACCGCGCATTTGGTTTTAATGGTTTCAATGGCTTTTAGGTGGAGTATCTCCTCAAGAAAATCTCCACGGCGATGAGCGAGGAGTGGGACGGGAAGCTCTTGGAGGACTTGATATCCCAGGACGCCACGCTGCTGGAGGAGGGCATGTCTGTGTGGACGTTCCTGGAGCGCATGATTGCGGGCCAGCTGCTGAGGGTCACCAGTGCCGAGGCCTTCAGTCTGGCTCTGCACGAGGTCTTTCTGGATATGTATCACAACGTCCTGAAGAGGGTGGGTATTTATGATCGTGTTTTGTTTACCATAAGTTCTCTTTGTCTTTTTCATCCTGACCAATGTTGTCTTCAGGGTTATATGTGGAAAAAGGGGCACAAGCGTCGGAACTGGACAGAGCGTTGGTTTGTGCTGAAGCCGCTCTCCATGGCGTACTACGTCAGCGAGGACCTGAAAGACAAGAGAGGAGAAATCCAGCTGGATAAAAGCTGTATCATAGAGGTTGGTGAGGAGGTGCATTGTGGACGTGTTCAACGAAAGTCTTTGCGTCCTCACGTACAGCCCCTCCGGAACATTTCAAGAATAATCAGGACTTCAGTGAATGTCTGAAAGCAGCTCAAGATGTTTTGTGTCTCCTCCTCTCCTCTCTGTTCCAGTCTCTTGCAGACAGGGAGGGGAAACGCTGTCTGTTCTGTGTGAAAACCCACAATAAAACTTTTGAGATGAGTGCGTCCGACCAGAGGAAGAAAGTGGAGTGGACTCAGGGTGAGTTGTTGCATCTGAGTAGAAACACAAGGACAAGGTCACCTTTTAACTACTCTGAATATAATGGGTGTGGCGTCTGCTGTGTTTTGCTGGTTGTTGGAATGGCCTCTTCGATCAGTTTCAGTTATGTTGGATAATTTTATTTTTGTGCATTATAAAATATTAAAGGCCGTGTGTGTGTGTGTGTGTGACCTCTCCAGCCATTCAGACAGCCCTCCGTCTCCAGGGCGAGGGCAAGTCCTCCCTTCACCACGAGCTCAAGCTGAAGCGACGGGTCCAGCGAGACCACAGCCAGCGGGAGCGCTGCCGGAGCACCCGCAGCAGCTGCAGCAGTCAATCGGACGACTCCAACATCCAGGAGATGGAGCGGATGGAGAAAGAGAAAGACAAACAGGATCTGGAGATTGAAAGCATCATTCAGGTGAGAGGGGAACAGGGTCGATAACGGAATCACAGGGTCAATAATGCCATAATTATAATTATGTGTTAGCTTCCTATGCCATCTGTGTTCGCAGCATGCACGGGAACTGGAGAGCAAGCGAAGGGAGGCGGAGGAGAAAGAAAGGAGGAGACAGAGGGAGGTGCAGATGGAGCTGGAGAGGCAACTGAAAGAGGCTGAGATGGTAAAAATCTGAAGTTAGAAAGATGACAACATGTATTTGCTATTTTTCTGAAATGGGATTTAGCGTCCATCCCAATCTCTCTGTTCTCTGAAAACAGCATTAAGACTCTGGCATTATAAAATTCAGATTCAACCCTCAGTGATTTTTAGTGCTTTTAGAAAAGGTTACAGGATTCCTGGAAGAGGTGAATCAGGAATAGGACAGTTCTTTCCACTCAGCTGTTGCTGTGTGTGTGTGTGTGTGTGTGTGTGTGTGTGTGCGTGTGTGTGTGCGTGTGTGTGTGTGTGTGCGTGTGTGCGTGCGTGTCCAGTTGAGAGACAGCATGCAGGCGGAGATGCAGGAGAAGGAAAAGGAGGCCGAGCAGCAGAAGAAGAGGATTCAGGAGCTGGAGTTGACGCAGGAGAAATTGGAGGCAGCGCTCAACGTGGAGATCCAGGCTCGGCTGGAGGAGGAGAGGGTCCGACAGGAGCTGGAGAGGTGAGAAACACACAAAACAATTTCAGAGACCAAAGATCACAATCACTACCTTTCCAAGCATTTGTCTCAGTCACCTCTCGTAGGCTCTTGGCCTCATGTCTCTAAACTTCTGCTCTGAACCAAGATGTTTTTTGGTGTTTTCAGCAACCTTCCTCTTTTCTTTAGGTTGCTGGAGGCTGAGGAGGAAAAGAAGCGGCAGTGCCAGCTCCTGCAGGAGCAGCAGAGGGCGCAGCAGGGCGTCAGCCCCAAAGAGGAGGCCTCCGACGTTAGGACGGAGGAGGAGACCCCCTCGGCCCTTTACTCAGCCTCGCAGGAGCTCCAGGATCTGCAGGCGTCTCGCCAGAGGAGCCACCAGCGCCTCGAGGTGCGAAATGTGTTTGGATCAGCTCGGTGAGCCTCATTTTCAATACAACACCAACCCTAACTACCAGTTTCTACTCATCCTCTCACTCCAGGAGGTTCAGGAGAAGCTGAGGAACGCCACTCAACATGTGCGGCACTGGAACGTCCAGCTGAACCGCCTGATGACGCCCATTGCTCCTGGAGGTGCAGTATTCTCTTTGTTGTGTTTAGGTCTTACAACAATGTGATATTAAAAACTACATGCAACCTACTATGAGATATCAAGGAGCAAGAATCTCTACTCTGCTCCAGGGGCTATAATAGATTAAATTAAAGTGTTTGGTATCACAATTTTTCAACACAAAAAAATAGGACAGGATAGAAATGTGGTATACATGAAGATAACAACAATAAATTATGTCTCATCCATTTTGTTTTTGTAGAGTGTTTGGGGCAACGCCTGTCATCCAAACCAGTGTGTCCCAAAAAGGAAGGAGCGCTGGCGAGTAACGAGTTCATCACTAAACTCAAGAAACGATCAGATCAGATGGATCAGATCGATCACATGACAGAGGACGACCGGACGCTGGATGATTACATGGAGGCCGCCCACCTGTCGGACAGATCGGACGAATCACAGGGAAAACCCAACGGACAAATGTGATAACCATGCTGACTGTTTTCAAATGAACAATTCAAAAATGTTAAAAACTAAAAAAATGTGTAGGACTGTGAGTGGAGGGGTATTCGTCATTTACAGTAATATGTAGAGAATCTGCAGAAAGCATGGTAATATATTTATATATGATGGAGGACAATGATGACGAGCTCAATGTGATGCTGGATTCAATAAAGACCCATTTGACTGAGATCAACAGAGATGTACAGTTTTGTACAATAAAGTTTATTGCTGAACAATAAAACTCGATGATTTTCTGATATTTGTCATTTTTTACTACTCTGCCTATTGTTCTTTTACTGTATACAATCAATATATATCATGCAATCCATGTAGTAATTTATTATGTATGAATTATATATACATAATATATAATAATTAGTTGATTTATGTTATCATATACTTTACATCTATATACAATCACAAGGATTTATATAATGTATATTGTATACATCATTATATATATAGAATATTTAGTTATGTATATTATATATCCTTTTAGTTAAATTCTTAATTCTTTTTTAATTGAGTTCTAAAGTGTTTATATAAAGTATATATATAAACTGTTAAAATCATGGCAGAATGTGACCTGAGGGGGGCGCTGGAGTTCATATGAGTCTGACAATGACCCGGAAAGAAAACAGTCGAACCCTCCCTGGTTCAGACAAGATGGCGGCGCCCTGCACTGGGTCATGCCGGCAGCTGGAGGCTCTGTGTCGGGTGTAATAGTTGATTTAATCTCGTTCAATCCACAGGTTCAACCCACAGGTGAATGATGGGGTGGCTGTGACCCGTGAGGACGTCATCAGCTGAGCAGTTCACCATGTTGACACCGGTGCTCGGCAACATGTCGGCCGCCTCCAGAGGGAAGAGGCTCGGCTCTCTGCTGTCTCTCAGCAGGAGTCTGGCCCACAACCAGCGCGGATCCCCGGATCCCCCGCGGGAAACCTCCGCTCCTCTCCCGGACAGAGAGCCGGAGCGGAGCTGGAAGCGCCGCAAGGACCCCAGCAGCCGCTCGGTGTTCCTCTTCCCCGGGCAGGGCAGCCAGTTCGTGGGCATGGCTCGGGGTCTCCTGAAGTACCCCAACGTTAAAGAGATGTTCGACGCCGCGCAGAAGATCCTCGGGTACGACCTGCTGTCTCTGTGCCTGCAGGGGCCCGAGGAGGAGCTGATGAAGACGGTGCACTGTCAGCCCGCAGTGTTCGTCACCTCGCTGGCTGCTGTGGAGAGACTCAACCGGGAAAACCCAATGGTGCTGATCACTCGATTAATCGGATCAAACTGCTAAATCGGTTAACTGAACATTTTAATCATAAGTCATTGGTTCGGTTGTTGGTTTCTCCGATGACTGCATCATGGCTTCAACTGACAAATATTTTCATTATTATATTAATCAATTTTTTTATTAAATTATTTGCTCTATTAAAATTATAGTTGTTATTATGAATGGCAAAATTACGATGCACTTATTTTGTTTTTCCTCACACGTGTGTCCGCAGGCTGTTGAGACGTGCGTTGCTGCTGCAGGTTTCAGCGTTGGAGAATTTGCTGCTCTGGTTTTTTCCGGTGCCATAAACTTCACAGAGGGTAAATATGACAATATCATATCCTGTCGTGTGCAGGACAGTGAGTGTACCATGCTTACCCCCTGCTGTGTCCTGTAGCTCTGTATGCGGTGAAGGTGCGTGCCGAGGCCATGCAGAAGGCCTCGGAGCTGACTCCCAGTGGGATGCTGTCAGTCATCGGACGGCGTCAGGCTCAGTATAAATACGCTTGTCTGCAAGCTAAGGAGCACTGCAAGAGTCTGGGGGTGGAGGAGCCGGTGTGCTCTGTGGCCAACTACCTGTTCCCTGATGGCAGAGTCATCGCGGGACATCAACAGGTACGGAGCATAAAAGCAAAATCCAAAATACAACCACACCATATCAGGTGATACAGCCATTTCTACCTGTTATAGGTGAGACAGGTCTTTATGTCTAAGTGGTGACATATATCTGTGTAAATGTGTGATGAAGAAGGTCTCAGCTGTCTTTTAATCCGAGCACTCTTGTCATTCTAGGCTCTGGATTTCCTGCAGCAGAACTCGAGACGTCTCGACTTCATGAGGACCACGCCTCTCCCGGTCAGCGGAGCGTTTCACACAGAGCTGATGGCCTCGGCTGCTGAACCCCTCCGAGAGGTTCTTAGACAGGTGGAGGTCAGTCTGACTGCTGCTCTGTCACATCCGCCCTTCATGGTCTTTCTATACATTCATAGCTCACAGCTTCACAGCTCAGTTAATTTAGTTTTATCGTCTGACTCCTGGATGTCTCTCCTCCTCAGGTGCGGCGTCCCGAGATCAGCGTGTACTCCAACGTCGACGGCAAGCGCTACATGAACGAGAGCCACGTGCGGCGGCAGCTGGTGAAGCAGCTGGTGTCGCCCGTGAAGTGGGAGCAAACTCTGCACGAGATCTACGAGAGGACGCAGGGGGAGCGGTTCCCTCAAACCTACGAGGTCGGCCCCGGAAAGCAGCTGGGCGCCACGCTTCAGAAATGCAATATGAAGGCGTTCAAAACATACACGAATGTGCAAGTCACCGCGTATGAAGACTGATAGCGCACAGACGTGGATTTGGAATTAAGCAGCAGCAGGAGGAGGAGGAAACAATGGACATTAGCAAGACCAACTAAACGTGCAAGCTCCCGTGGTTGCTTCTCAAGGTCTTTGTTTGTGTGTTCGTCTGAATAAAATCAGTTGTTTTTTTTTATTCAAGAGACTGCAACATTTTGTCTTTATGTTTTTTATTAGCATTATAAGAAAAGCAGTTTCAAAATCTGCAACAGAAAGTCCAGCTCCCGTCATTTTATATTAAGCCAGGGTTCATATCATCTGTAAAAAACAAATTTTCTGGGCCTCTTAAACCAGTAAGAAACTAATGTGGATACAAAAGACTGCAGGACCAGCAACAGTCTAGTCATGGAAACGTGTGTGTGTGTGTGTGTGTGTGTGTGTGACCTTAAAAACAACATTTCAGTGCTACATGAAACTGGCCAGCTCCTTGGCTAATGCTATAAAACTGATTGAAAGCCACCTGCGTTGGGATATTTTTTTTCACTGGTACATTTCCCAGGAAGCTGCCCACAGTCGTCTGCGTCAACTCCTATACCGCTCGATAAAATAGTATAAAAAGAGAACTCAAAGTAAACACCATAAACACATCAGTTAGCAATAATTATCACTCGCCTGCAAACTTTTTTTATCTTTTCAAATATAATAATGGTTGAAAAGTCATAATTATGGCTCTTTAATTTTTCCATTCCATCCATAAGGCACAGAGGAGGGTCACTGCAGCCACCAGTGCCACAGTCACCAGGGCTCCTCTGGTCCAATCAGTGCTGGTTATTGGTTTAAAACTGGAAACCTGCAAAATAAAGGAATAATGAGTCCAACATGAAAACTATGAAGACTTGGGTACCTTAGAATACAAGTTTGCCAAAGGTCAAAACATGGAATATTATTTGAACATGTTTTACAGTGACATGACCTTGACCTTTGACCTTGGTATACTGAGACACATGTATAATGCTATGGAATGTTACCCAGGCTGTCCAGGCCTCAGCTCTGAAGAGACCCTGCCCAGGCGCAGTGCTCAGTATCCAGGCCTTCACTGCAGCAGAGAGGCCCTGGAAGCCCCATAACTGGTTGTGGAAATCCCTGGAACACATAAACACCAGGTTACACCGTCAATCGTATGAAAATCTGATGAGTAAAACAACACAAAATGTGATTTAAAATGTTTTTTTTACCGATACATGGTCCTGGTCAGCACCTGAGCAGGTCTCAGCATGCGTAGAGGAGTCGGGAGCCGGTTTTGCCGCCTGCTGGTCCACTCCCGGTCCAGCTGGTCTCCGATGGCAGCCAGTTGGCGGGCGAAGGCACGAGATGTCCTGTCACTGATTCTGAAACAGTAACAAGAAGAGATTTTGATCAATTAGACAAATGAATAATTGAGAAAAGCATATTTTGTCAAAATACAACATATAAACAATCCCTCATCATCCTCCAGGTGATTTGAAAGCGTTTGTTTTTGGCACAACTGAGCCCACATGGTCCGTTGCCCGAAACTCAAACTATCTGAGCTGTGTGTTGCTGTTGTTATTACCAAACACACTAGTGTGAGGAGGGGCCTTGTGCTGTACCTGAGGTTAACGTCCAACAGGCCGCCAGTGTCCACATCAGCAGGTCCAGCCTGGAGCGGGACGACGGGACTGGGCTGTCTGCTTTGTTTCACCATGTTTGTTTTCTGAGAGAGAGAGAGAGAGAGAGAGAGAGAGAGAGAGAACCGGTATTATGCAAATTCCTCGTTATTAATACACGTGCCTGGAACTTCATGCAGGACACAAAATGGCTCCATGGTTTGACACTGGTGTTTGTGCTTCAGCCTTGCTTGACTTCCAACATTCACAAACAGTCTGTGTAAATAGTGGCTCATGTTACCAGGATAGGTGGCGGCTGTGTTACCAGGGAGAAAATCCAGGTTGATAAAAACAGGCTCTCCCAGGTTTGAAGAGGTGACATCACGTGTTGGATTAAGTCCAATGGTTATTGTCCACCTACGCCTGGATCGATACTGAGGGAGTTTCAGCTATGAGATGGACATGAATCTACCTTCATCACTACACTCTTACATATGACTTGTTGCAGGTTGGGATCCTCCTCCACACACCTGCCCTGACACCAGTTCCTGTTGCACATTCAGTCCTGCCCCTGAATGCAAATGCACCATTTCCATAACTCAAATCAACCAAACTGCCTCTGTTGGCCTTCACGGAGAAGAAATAAAACATCACTGCCTCCAAAGAATCTGCTCATATAGACATTAAATCTGTATTTCTACAAAACCCTTTGCTGAGGATTTCCTCAAATATCCTGAGGAAATCCTATGTGCTATATCTGTATAAAATCATCAAATTAAAACCATGAATGTGGGGAAATTAATCACACAATCATATATAAAATAATAAACAAAGGTTTTCGAGTATAAATTATGTAATAGCCTGAAGTGTTTTCTCCATATTGCCACAACAAAGAGGTGATCTCATCCCTCAAAAGCAAACAAAGGTCGTTTTCAAGATCACATATTAAATATTAAATGACACATTAAATCCACAGACGGGGAAAAATCCAACACAAACAACATTTCCATGTAATAAGCATATTGAATCCTTTTGCAATAGATACCAATTGAGTATCAGTGTCCCCAGTCACCATAAATGTGTGCACACACAATAAAAAAAAAGTAAAACCAACCTTTTGAGTAGATTAAAGTTGACGCCGCCCTGTAATAGATATTAACACATTGTAGTTAAAATGTATAAGAGACAATAAGTTAAATAAATATTTGTTTGTTGTTTTCCCGAACTTACAGCAGCGTCCTTTAATCTCGTTGCTCTCGGTTAACTGCCACGAATGAGCCTGGCCACGCCTTTACCTGCTGATACAGAGAGCAGCAGAGAAGTGACATGACGTGAGCACTCTGCCAAAACAACATGCAGCTGAGTTTCTCCTTTATCAAATTAATTTAACTTTCAGAATATACTTATTTCAACAGTGGTAAAGTAAAGTATAGTTCAATCGTATAATACATTATATTACATCCTAATACATATGAGTTTGAAAAACATTACAAAACATATATAGTTGAATCCCATAATACATTATAATACATATAAAGGTGAATCTTATGATACATCATAATACAATATATAGACTTAAATCCTGTAGTACATAATAATACATATATAATTACATCTTCTAATACGTTATCACACATATAGAGGTAAAACGTATCAACACAAAACAAGTTTAGTTAAAACTTATAATACATTGCAATACAAATATAGTTCAATCCTTTTATATATTACAATAAATCCATTATAATACAGAATAATACACAGTCTCATGATAGATCCATGGTGTGACATGGTTTGTGATGTATTCTGATAACATTGTGTTGCTCAGTTCGTGTGTTTGTTGTTTGTTTATTGTTGTGTAACGTTGTTTGTGAGTTAAAGGTTTTAGACAAATAAAGGTTGATCGAAGATGAAGACACTGCCCCCTGCTGGTGCTCTGCGGTAACGACACCCTGCAGTGACACCACTGCGTCCTCCGTTGCTAGGTTATTCTTCCAGGGGGAGTCCGAGCCCACAGCGGGGCTGTCTGGTGTCTTTGACAAATTATTAAAATATACACAGTTTAGAAATGAATCGCTGAGGTTGTCGCATGTCGTGATTAACACCGGAGACTTTTATTGTGAAGAGGAGTTTGTTGTCTGTCCGGCTTCACGTCGCCTGCCTCCTCGCTAGCATCAATAAAACGCTACCATGGGAGGGACGTCTGTCCTGCGGTGATGTCTGACCCGACACTCTGCCGCTGTGCTCGGCTGTGAGTCCTGCTAACGTCGGCTCCGGTGTGGGTGAGTGACCGGGTGATGTCCGCCCAGCCTCCGCAGCAGCAGCAGCAGCAGCCCGGGGAGGATCCAGCAGCAGCAGCCCGCTAACCGCAGAGCCAGCCCGGCTAGCCGATGCTGATGACTGGCTGTTTTACTGACATTGATTATCAGGTAGGCAGCACATGCGTCTCCCCCCGTTTTACCCTGCACAGTTCTCCCTGTGTAGCCTTGTTCATCCGCTGGTGTGTGTGTGTTTTACCTGCCCCACCCCAGAGGGAGGCACCATGGCCGGTAAGGTGAAGTGGGTGACGGACATAGAGAAATCAGTGCTCATCAACAACTTTGAGAAAAGGGAATGGATCCCAGTCACAGAAAACGAGGACTGGAATTTCTACTGGTAGGTTTCACATCCACACTGCACATGGATCTTCAGCAAGCACCGGACACAATGTGTTAAAGCAACTGTGGAGGAAGCACTGAGATTATTTGCTTCTGTAGAAGCACCAGTATCATACAATTAAAGGTTCAGTGTGTAGAATATAGTGACATCTAGTGGTGAAGTTGCATGTTGTAGCTGAATGCCCCTCTCCTCACCCTCCACTTCCAAACATGACAGAGAACCTGTGGCAGCCTTCAGTTGTCCAGTCTGGGCTACTGTAAAAAACATGGCGGCCTCCGTAGAGAGGACCCACTTCCGATGTAAATATAAAGTATTTCAAAATAAAAGGCCAGTTTTAGGGTAAAGAAAAGAACAATTCGTACAATTTAGATGAAACACACTCGTGAAAACATCACTAGGATTAATTATATTCAATTTCTGCCAATAGATCCCTTTCACCTAAATCTTACACACTGCACCTTTAAAATATGTCTCACAAATCAGCCACACGTTCAAGTAGTTGTGGCCTCAGTGACCAGTATGTTATTATATACTTTAATCATCTACATTGATGCAGAGTGAGGAGGAACCAGTTGTAACCACTTTATATAGTATAGTTTTGCACAGTGGTTCCCAACCTAGGATTCAAACCACTCGCTAAGGGTCTTAAGAGGCTCTAACCAGAGGAGAAAGTCCAAACATTTGCACAGAACTATTTTACTGTTCCAGATTTCAGTACCATATACTGCAGATGTATTTGTGTGCATGTGCAGGATGAGCATCCAGACCATCAGGAATGTGTTCAGTGTGGACACCGGCTACCGCCTGTCAGATGAACAGATGGTGAACCACTTCCCCAACCACTATGAGCTGACCAGGAAGGACCTGATGATCAAGAACATCAAACGCTACCGGAAGGACCTGGAGAAAGAAAGCAGCCCGCTGGCGGAGAAGGACGAGAATGGAAAATACATTTATCTCGGTATCTAAAAATGCATATTTATCTACTTCTCTTCTCTTTTCCCTCACAGACACACAAATCTTCGATATGTGACAAAGCTGATTATATTCACCTTTTATAAACAGATTTTGTGCCCGTGACGTTCATGCTCCCGGCCGATTACAATTTGTTTGTGGAGGAGTATCGAAAGAATCCGTCCAGCACGTGGATCATGAAGCCCTGCGGGAAGGCCCAGGGCAAAGGCATCTTCCTCATTAACAAACTGTCCCAGATAAAGAAGTGGTCCAGAGACAGCCGCACCTCCACGTGAGTTAACAGAGACATCATACTTACATGCAAGGCCGCAGCCACTACATGCATTTTGTTTTGTATTTTCTCATTTTTTCTTTCTATTTAATGGCAAAACTATCACAGATCATCATGTTTTAACTCTAATTTCAACTTTTTAAATGAAATCCTCATTAACACCTGTATAATCTACTGTTTGAGCATTGGGTTTCCAGGTAAACTTCAGAAACTGCTCATGATCATTCCTGTAAAACATCAGCTTGGTCAGAGGTTGTGGTTTTTGCTGACGCTGGGTGTCTTGCTGTGTGCCGCAGGTTTGTAGCAGCTTCTAGTGGTAAGGAAGCGTATGTGATCTCCCTGTACATTGATAATCCTCTGCTGATAGGAGGGAAAAAGTTTGACCTGCGTCTCTACGTCTTGGTGACGACCTATCGACCTCTGAAATGCTACATGTAAGACCTGGCTACTAGCATCATTCAATAATCTAACATTATGTCTACGGCAGCATGTTTCCGACTGTTTTCTATTCAGCTTGAATTGAAACATTACAAGTTTTATCTCTAGGTTTTTGTGGTTTTGTCTTAAAATGACATCGAAGTTGTTGATTTCACTCTTTTTCAGGTACACGCTGGGCTTCTGTCGGTTCTGCACAGTGAAGTACACGCCCAGTACGAGTGAACTGGACAACATGTTTGTCCACCTCACTAACGTGGCCATCCAGAAACACGGGGTAAGTCTGTAACGTGTCTGGTCCTGTTTTAATCACTGTTAGGGACCAGTAAAAGGTTATATTGGATTTTAAAGGGGTCTCAACATGCAGCAGATGCCGTAACATCCTTCAGGAGACCTCACCTCAAAGCTAATGAAGATATATTCAACTGTTTTGATGTGTAAAATTGCTGGATTGCTCCTTTAAGCTAAAAAGGGTATGATGTAGCTTTTGCTTAAAAGATCCAAAGACACTGATGAAGTCCAGGGGTCAAGATTTCCTCTCAGGGTTGATCTGTGCATCTTTTTTACACCAGAACTCCATTAAAAAAAAGAAATACCAACACATATTTAGACTGTGTGCCTCTGATGCAGGACGACTACAACCACGTTCATGGAGGCAAGTGGACGGTCAGCAACCTACGTCTGTACCTGGAGAGCACCAGAGGAAAGGAGGTGACGAGCAGACTCTTTGACCAGATCCACTGGATTGTGGTGCAGTCGCTGAAAGCTGTGGCCGTGAGTAGACATGATGTAGAAGTTCCCTTTTTACTCATGTGACAGTTTCTCTCACACACTGGTTGACGTCATAGCAAGAAGAGCCCCACTGGTATGGATTTGGAGTGACTTTTTCTTTGTATTGTGAAACATATTGTCCAACACTTAGAGGTTCAGTGTGTAAGATTTAGGTGAAATGGATCTATTGGCCAAAATCGAATGTAATTAATTTGTCTACACACGTCTCCTTCTAAGTGATCTAATCCACTTCCCCTCTCAGGCCTCTATGCTCAGGCTGCTATGTGCTAATAGTGATATATCACAATTGCTAATTGTTTAATTTCTTGCTCTAATTTGGTCTCCCTCTCTTATTTCTCTCAGCCCGTGATGAACAACGACAAGCACTGTTTTGAATGTTACGGCTATGACATCATTATCGACGACAAGCTGAAGCCGTGGCTTATTGAGGTGAGGAGTTTATTATGCAAATACACACACCTACAAACTCAAATAAAAAAGGGTTTAACTGAGTAAATATTAAACTCTGCTCCATAAAAACATGTTTTTGCTCAGTTCCTGAAGGCAACAGTTACATATTTTCACCAAGCCCGTGATACTTAACATGCTTGCACAGTGACTCCACTTTGGGTTGAGCAATTTTAAATGGCCTTAAGGTTGATCTTTGTTTGTGTCTGTTTGGATGTGTGCCTCTGTGTCTTTAACTGTGTGATGAGGGCGTTTCTTTAACCCATTCTAGTCTGATTATACCCGTTGTAAAACATTGCAACAAACGCAGTGTGTGAACCAAGTGATACAGGCTGGTACAGGCTAATCGCTGGGTGGTGTTTTCCCTAAAATACGGGGCCTTTGTCATTGTTTTCTCTGGTTTCTTTTACTGAATATATTGCTTGTTGAGAAGCTGTCATCTTTTTACTGCACTCGCTCCTGACAGCTGCACAATGAAGTTGCTGGGTTTCCAGGCTAGGTCTCAACTATTTCTGTTCACAGACACAGACTGATCTATTTTGGTCGACACCCAGTTGGTTGTAGGGCATGGACGCTCCACAGCGACACGGACGGATCAAACATGTGCCACAAACCTTGTCAGGAGCACTCCCTGTCATTCATTAGTCCTGCTACTTGCTACATGCTCTGTTTCTGGTTGGCCTTACAATAGTTTTGAAGGTATGTGTGCTCGTAGCCAACTCTCATTAAAAAGGTGTCTCAATAGAGCGACAAAAGAAGTCTTTGTGTTTGTACTCAAGGAAGTAAGTGTGTGTTTGTTTTGAGAGTAATTCAGAGTAATTGCTTAATCTCTCTTTAAGCACCCATATAAGTTTACTGGTTCCAGCTGTTGTAGCACAGTTGCAGCAACATTTCCTGCCTGATAAGAACTCTTGAATATGATATTTCAAGTCTGCCTTGAGAGAATTTCTTCACAAAGGTCACAGTGACCTCTTGGGAGTCGGGCTAAAAAAAAGTATGCTGCCTACACTGGTAGGCGGAGGCAAGCAACGACAGGGCAGTAATTCTCAACTGGAGGTCCATGTGTTTAGAAGCAAAACACCTTCTCTTCTAACATAAAATGCATATTTCTGTTTCTCTGTCCTCCTCAGGTCAATGCGTCTCCCTCGCTCACCTCCAGCACAGCCAATGACCGCATCTTGAAGTACAACCTCATCAACGACACCCTCAACATCGTCACGCCCAACGGGGAAATCCCAGACTGCCGCTGGAACCGCAGCCCACCCCGAGAGGCCCTGGGCAACTACCAAGTCCTGTGAGTGACACCGAAATCCATCAGCTATGTTCAGACACACAGCAGCTAAATATAGCACTCAAAAGTGAACGCTCGCTGTGTTGAGCGGCGGGTGGGGGGGGCATTCCTTTATTTCCCAACCTTCGATAGCTCAGTTGGTAGAGCGGAGGACTGTAGTCGAATTACCAGGTATCCTTAGGTCGCTGGTTCAAATCCGGCTCGAAGGAATCTTTTACTCTAACAGTGTTGTCCAGCACCACCTGGAACAAGGACACAACCTGACTCAACAAGTTTATGCTGAACTGTAAATAATTAACCACCTGTTGACCCATGTGGTTCGAGAGTAGTTGACAGGTAGCAGCAATATATGTTTCTGTTTGTTTCATACACAAAAGACTTAGTTTTTGTACTGATTCATCAGATGTATCACTACAGATCTTCTTTAATTCCAATACATTAATGTTCAGACTGATTTAGCTGCAGAACAATAATTAGTTTTTTCTCTTCCTGTTGAACCTTTACTTCCTATTTTTGTAAGACAGATATTTTCTCTTTTTTTTATGGTGTAATAACATTATTAAAAAACTTCGAATATTTTTGCAGTGAAGCACCCTTCGATAGCTCAGTTGGTAGAGCGGAGGACTGTAGTTGAAATTACCAGGCATCCTTAGGTCGCTGGTTCAATTCCGGCTCGAAGGAGTGACATTTATGTCCATAGTGGAACATATTGTCCAACATTGCAACACAATCTCTTTCAACAAGTTTACGCTGACCTGAATCACTGAGTTCTCTGCTGCTCTCAGAAAACTAGATCTTGGTCTAATTTGTAAGGCTATGAGGAAATACTGGATTACTCTATACCACCAGAAGTGGGGGGTATAGAGTAACCCTAAGGATACCTTTTATTACCAGTCCTCCGCTCTACCAACTGAGCTATCGAACGGACAAATATGATATTTTACAGACCAAAAATTGTTGGGACACTTTGTACACACATGTCATGGTGTTGTTTGAGGACAAATTAGGGACTTTGCAGGAGAAATCCTCAGGGGACAAGGAATGTCTTTTGTGGTATTTTTAATGCTGATTTGACACCGTGCTGGTTAAAATGTCACTCCTTCGAGCCGGATTTGAACCAGCGACCTAAGGATACCTTTTATTCCCACTACAGTCCTCCGCTCTACCAACTGAGCTACCGAAGGGACAAATGTGATATTTTACAGACGAAAAAATTGACGGGACGCTTTAACTGCACATCCCATTGCATATTGTTCAGCATACAGGATCTGAAATAAGACCAGTCCTACTCTATACATCAAAACTAGAGCAAAAGTTGAGGACTACCAGGATGAAGCACTGTGGGGCCAGTATGTCTCATGAATGCGATATGGTTATATGAATAGACACAAATGTATTGCGATTCATCCTCCGGGGACAAAGAATGTTGTGATGTTTGAATAGAGGCCTTATAAGTTAATGTCATGGTGTGGTTGGAGGAAAAAATGGGGACTTTGTAGGATAAATCATCAGGGGACCAGGAATGTCTTTTGTGATATTTTGAATGCTGATTTGACACCGTGCTGGTTAAAATGTCACTCCTTCGAGCCGGATTTGAACCAGCGACCTAAGGATACCTTTTATTCTCACTACAGTCCTCCGCTCTACCAACTGAGCTATCGAAGGGACGAATATGATATTTTACAGACGAAGAATTGACGGGACGCTTTAACTGCACACCCCATTGCATAGGTTCAGTCTTCAGGATCTGAAATAAGACCAGTCCTACTCTATACATCAAAACTAGAGCAAAAGTTGAGGACTACCAGGATGAAGCACTGTGGGGCCAGTATGTCTCATGAATGTGAAATTGTTATATGAATAGACAGGAGATGTATTGCGATTCATCCTCCAGGGACAAAGAATGTTGTGATACTTGAATAGGGGCCTTATCAGTTAACGTCTTGGTGTGGTTGGAGGACAAATTTGGGGACTTTGCAGGAGAAATCATCAGGGGACAAGGAATGTCTTTTGTGGTATTTTTAATGCTGATTTGACATCGTGCTGGTTAAAATGTCACTCCTTCGAGCCGGATTTGAACCAGCGACCTAAGGATACCTTTTATTCTCACTACAGTCCTCCGCTCTACCAACTGAGCTATCGAAGGGATGAAACTGCTTTCCTACAGGCGACAAATTGAGAGAACACTTTGCACAATGCATGCTCGTCAATGGAGGGTCCATTCTCAATTGCTGGGAGGTTTATATGTGCTTAGTGCTCACCAGGGGGCTGTTGTTGGAGTTAAGCACAGTAGAGTAGAGCATTGTAGTAACTATGACAGACCTCCAAAGCTACAACAATGATAGCTGCTAATGAATGTAATGGAAACATGTTTGTCATGTTTGGCACACTGTTGAAGCAGAAGAGTTTTGTTGTGGCAGCGGCAGAGATCCATGACTCAGTGGGTACATCCAGTTTGAAAAAGCAGCATCTGTCAAAACAAACTGCTCAACATCTGCTCAGCACAAGGGCATCAACCCTTCTGCCTGTGCTGTTTTCCAAGTGCCCTTGTGGTACTCGACGGGAAAGTCAGATTCATAGAGGTGAAGGGAGAAAATGGTGCGTAGCAAGGCTTCTAATTGCTGATGAGATATTTCAGTATTCACTTAAGTGGGGGATCAGTTGTCGTTGCCATTCCTAAAGCCACACAGCTTTTAATGATACTGTTGTGTAATGTGGTTAAATATTAGTCCTTCAAGCCGGAGTTAAAGCTGCATGGGATGCCTGGTATATTCCCTACAATCCTCCACTCTTCCAGCTGACCTATCGAAGGCATCAATGATGAGTTACAGTTTGTCACCCTGACCCTCATAGCAAAAGTAACTGTAGGATTGATCCTCTGGGAACTATGAATATCTGGACAAAAGGTAAGCTCCAGGGTTCGATACAACCACACCAAACTAGGCTGTTGTATACCCACCCTCATATACGCAGTAAAGTGCATAGTGGGGTCGTTGACAGGCTGGCACAGCTAAAATGCCACTCCTTCGAGCCGGATTTGAACCAGCGACCTAAGGATACCTTATTTCTCCACTACAGTCCTCCGCTCTACCAACTGAGCTATCGAAGGGTTGGAAATATCACTCAGGGACATGTCGTTCGGATAGATGCAGTGGTCTTTTGACTACCAGGGCCCATTTTCAATTGTTTGGAGATAATGTGTACTTAGCGCTCAACCGGGGGGGGGGGGGTATTGTTGGAGTTGAGCACAGCTGTTATAGTGAAGGATTTTGGGTTACACTTACACCCATTGATAAAAGGATAGTCAGATTGATCCTCTTGGGACCATCAACGTCTGTTGCATTGGTGGATCAATTAACATGGTCATTCTTTAATGCGAATACAAAGCCAATATCAGCCTTTAAACATCCGTTCAGATATTGCAGTGGTTAAGCATAGTTAAAATGCCACTCCTTCGAGCCGGATTTGAACCAGCGACCTAAGGATACCTTGTATTACACCTACAGTCCTCCGCTCTACCAACTGAGCTATCGAAGGGCTGGGATGGCAGATATGTGACCTGTTCCAAAATCTAGGCAGAGGTAATTTGACTATAGCCCACTCTGAATGGTTGTGAGGGCAATGTTTGCTTAGTGCTTACCAGGGGGGTATTGTTAGCGTTAAGCCTCTTGTTCCCCATGTAACGGCAAACAAAGGTGGCAACAGGAACTCGCTCACATGTGTTTCTGTACTGCATCACTCCACTGACGAACTCCTTCTCGGTGTCACCAGGTACGACGAGGAGCAGGCACAGAGCGAGAATGCTGAGCGCGACCTGCGGAGCCGTTCGGGTCAGTCGCTGGGGTCAAAGGGCTCCAAGGGGAGTGCAGGCATTCGCCCCACTGCCGCCACCTGGAAATGAGGTGATATTGTTGACTCTTAATGGCTTCCTGTACAATATTACAGGGTCCAGCATGGGGGATACAAAAAAGGACCACCCATACTTTTTTTACTCCAACTATCCAACAGAGGACTGTTCTCTCTCTCTCTCTCTCTCTCTCCACATCTGACTGACTGAGGCACATGGGGCATTAACCCTACTGCTGGAGGGGAGAAAATCAACAATGAGGTCATGTTGTATTTGGAGTTTAAAGGTTGGAGGCTGTTCTTATCAATGTGTAACCAGAAATGTAAAAAAAATAATGGAATGTGGTTTGAGTGATGTCAGAACAAGTTTTGGTCTCTTGAAACAGCCACAGGTCTCGACCCAGACCAAGCTCTTTCCAAAGAGAAGGAAAAATGACCCAAAAAATGCTTTGATACAGGAAAATATTGAATAAAACCTCATGAGACGGCTCCGGCAGCTGGAGATTTCAGGTACCTGCCACAAATAGAAAAGTGGCAGTTACACAAAGTAAAAAAAAAAGTTTCACCAGTTGGAAAACAAAGTACGAAAATCCAACGTGAGCAAGAAGAATTAACAACGTGAGCTATGCATGATTACTGAGCACTGACATCTTAAGTCGACTCACCACACAGATGCTAAAATGAAGGAGCTCTGTGAGATGAAGTGAATGGAAATACAGATGTTTTAGATATGATTTGTTAATAGGCAGATGATACTTAGATAGATAGAATTAACAGAAAGAAAATGTATAATGACCCTTAAATAGATGAATTTAATAATTTTGTATTTGTTCATTATCTTCTCGCGCAGGGTAGGGGGCGCTTTAAGATAGATTGTATTCAGTGCTGAACCTTGTTGCACTTTATCACTTTATTTAAAGATATCCCATTATGCATTTTGAGTTGGACTGCTGCATATGTTCACATTTATCATAATTATAAATCTGCATTTTTACTGTAGAGGCTGAGATATTGAATCAGTGATGATTAATAAACATCCATATTTTTTTTTTTTTACTAATGTTGGGCTTAACAGTATTGAGAAATAACTGCAAGATATGTCATGTTATTTAAATATTACAATGCATACAGTCTAATGTTAATGCTGGAACAGTACCAATCAAACCACAGACTGTATATAAAGATGGACGACGCGTTTCCACTTCCTCCCACTCTCCAGAAATGAAGACAAAATATCCCGGATACGATCACTGCCATCTTGTGCCTATGACGTCATTTGGAGCCATTTGGAGTTCCTGGACAAATGAACACTTTAACAAAAATCAGTGTGATAAGAACTATTTAAAATCACTGAATCCATATTAGAGAAAAATGTATTTGAAGTGTACTTCCGGTGTCCATGTCCTGTCTGCTAACATGGAGGAGGCGGGGTTTATGACCTACACTGCAGCAAGCCACCAGGTGGCGATCGAGACATTTTGGCTTCACTTTCGTGGAGCTGTCATGTCGTACATCTTTATTTACAGTCTATGATTGAAACTTATTCTGATGTATGCCTTTGTATTAGTAGTACCTGCAAGAACAAGGCAAATACAGTAAGTCACATGTGTGTTATTTCCTACTAAATTCCCCTGTAACCATCTGATCTGTGTCAGTCATTGCTGGACAGTGAGATAATAGCATAATGACATTCCTCTGTATGACATATTCCTCATTTGATTATTGCTTTCAATAAAATATCCATATTGGTGCTGCCTACACACGTTTTTACATTTAAATCAGGGGTATGTGAAAATATATGGGTGAACTGGCCCTTTAAGAACGTTTTGACGCGTTTAAACCTCAATGATTAGCAAGAATCTTTTTAAGTGTGGACAGTTCTGACATCCTGTTAGACTGCAACTGATGAAGATAAAATAGAAATACAAATATACAGCTCGAGATGTAACAGTGTCTTATATAAATATCTGGTCATGTTTAAAAAGTTAATGGCTTCTGCTTAAGTAAAAGTGTCTCTCTATATATATATAAACTTATATATATATATATGTGTGTGCAAGAGACGGTTTGAACTTATTTCTTAAAAGGCATCCAAGTCTTTTTTCTTTATCAATCTCTGTGACTTTCAATTTGTTTTAGGAGACTCACTTTCAGATAATTTGTTTAGTTTGCACCTAAACATGTGCCAGGTTTACTATATTTTATATGAGCTATGATATAAATTGTGAACTTGGCTGTCATAGGTAACTATTATTATTCAAACTTAGCAGGTCCTTCATCGTGACATTACATTTTCAAACCAAAATATAGTATTAAACCAGTTCTATTCACTCATCATCATCAAGACCTGAGGGGGTTTCATAGAGTTGCCTTTACGTGAAGTGAAATGAGCTGAAAAGCAATAAATCCTCCCAAATCTTTCTATGACGACTTTATAATTGAAATCTACCTGAATCCTCATTTGGCTCCTCATTTACTAATTTTACATCCAGAAGCGTCTCCAGGGCCCCTTCAGGTCCTCAGGTCCTCAGGTCCTCAGGTCCTCAGACCCCCTGTTGGGAACCACTCAGGGTCCCCTGGATGAAATTGCCCAAGGGATGTGACGTCAGACAGGCGCGCCTCTTCATAGTTTGCAAAAAGCTAAACAGTCTGCAATAGACTGAAAGATCAGGAAGTCTGTTTATCAAAGTAAAAGTTTTGACACTTCCTTGACACCGGAGAATAATCATGCCAGTTGTTGTATTTAAACATAATTATTCAAATTACCAAACAGGATTTTATGTTGTTTGGTTTTAGCTGATGTTATATTTAGATAAGTTATATTCAATTATAGCTCAGACATGTAAGGTTAAATTAAATAAATGGCTGTTACTGCAAAAACTCAGATATCAGAATCAGGGTTTATTGCCAAGTAGGTTTACACATACAAGGGATTTTCTGTGGTGTGTGTGTGAAAGTATAAATAAAAAATATCAAAAGTATTAAAAAAATATATCAAAAGAGGGCAAAAAATTATCTGAATTCACTCATTTTCTACTCACCACTAGGAGGTGTGGGTGAAGTGTTTGAGTCCCCAAAACACATTAAAGTAAATGGGGACCAATTCTTCAGAGAACTGCAGCAGTAGGAGGATATCAGAGGATGTTTAGGCTTAAAACACAGTGTAAATGATACTGTTTTGAGTTGAATTTGAATGTCAGGGCCAACAGACACTTGGACGACGCCACAGGAGCAGTATGGAGTATGTTAGTTTTTTCACGTTTGAAAAAAATGGTCACCATTAACTTTAGTTGTTTTGGATTTGGCTGCAATGCTGTTTACCCCCTGAAAGTGTTTTGTGGACTCAAACACTTCACCCACCACCTCCATCGGCATGGCAGTGAGGAGATGATGAGGGAGTTTTCATTTTTGCCTGAGCTATCCCTTTATGTTGCAGCAAATATAATTAACAGTGATAATACACAGTTTCAAGTTGAAAGTTTAATAAATGAAAGGTAGACAATAGGAAACAATAGAAGAAGCATATACAAGGAAACAATTAAAAGTCAGAGCATCAGAACACAAATAAAAGAACAAAGGTCCTCAAAGTGGTTCTTTAAGTTTCTTCCCAATTTCATTTGATGTAGAAACAAAACGCAGCCTGCCCCTCCTCGATTTTTATTCTGAAAATCCATACAGGATGTGCGGTGTGGCTGTCACCTCCGGTAAATGAGGCTGGTGTCAGTCAGTCGATTGGTGGTTCCGCTGCTGAGCGGAGAAAACGACCCGAAAAGAGTCTTTTCGCGGCACCGAGAAGAGAAACAGTTCTTCAGCCGAACCCGAACCGTCCAGAGGAATACAATAAACCCAGGTACGGTCACACTGAGGCTTTTGAATTGTACAATTTAAACTTTCCCCCCCCCCCCATGTACTTCAGGGGGTCCGCGGCTAATTCGCTACCAGTAAAGCTAGTGAGCTAACGTTAAAGTTCACTAACTTGCTCTCGGGTTCGATGCTGTTTGGACCTGGAGATATTTGACACACGAGTTAAAGTGTGGAAATGCAGTCTGACTAGTTCCACATTGATTCACTGGAACTTGGTTTGGGTAACGCGGGTGTTTCGGGTTGGAATTTAAAAAGTCCTCAGATGGAAGCTAGCACCGTCAGGTTCGCAGTTAACAATAACCTTTGTTATTAATGGTGGGTTTGAGGTGGTCCTGACCCGGGTTAATTCCTGGAGAGGTTTATTTTGTTTCGCTCAGCTGTCTTTCGCCGGGAGACACTCGTGTTTCGTTGCCTGGAGTGATAAAGGGTGGGGCAGCTCACCCGAGTGTAGATAGCGTTATGTCCGCGTCGTGCCGTCCTGCACATGCCTACATGACAACATATACGTACAAGTCCACTTCTCCGCTGCTTATCGGACTCTGCTGCTCAGGGCCACCGAGCCGGTCCACTCCCCTGGTCATTCAACTCAAGTTCCATCCACACAAAGGTGTGTTAGTACCTGACTTATTAGACTCAGAGTCCTTTCGGTGCGTTTTACAGTGAGATCCTTATCGACGCGAGGTCATTAATCACAGGGAGCAGAGAAACCTGGGGGCCAGAACTCATCGTATTGTAATGAATGAATCACTGGAAGTTATCAGTCATGGAGGTGGGGGGGGGGTTATATGTGTGTGGTTTGTGTTTGTATGAGGAGTAGTGTTGTCAGGGTAAAGCAGTAGTGAAACCCCACGTGAAAAAAGCTGCTGGTTCCCTTTTTAAAAAAGTGTGTGTGTGTTCTACAGAGTTAAAGTTAGAATAGGTGTTCCTGTTCAGGCTGCTCTCCAGTTAAGGATCTGGGTTGGTGTATTAGTCTCGCAGAGCTGTGTCATATTGGTATAAATAAACTTGAACTCCCTCGATGAAAAAAAGACTGATTTCGATTCATCACAAATCGGACTCTGCAATATTGCTAAATGTGCTTTCACAGCTGAGACCATTGGACCTTGTATAAAGATGGTCGACGCCTTTCCACTTCCTCCCACCTAACAGAGATGAAGCCAAAATATCCAACATATGAACGCTGCCATCTTGTGCCAATGACGTTATTTTTTGGAGCCAGCGTCTGTGCAGTGGTGGGGGATGGAGCGGTGGTATCGTGGTCCTGTCAATACAGGTGGATCGACAGGATCCAGTTATGATTCAAGGAAATCATAACTGAAATTTTCCAGACATCTTATAGATGAAATGCTCAATCAAGAAAAGAATCCCCAGTCGATAATGAAAATGGCTGCATCCTTTATTCCTAGGTCCTCTGGTTTTTGTAAACACTTTAAATTTGAACATGCTGGTCCCCTGTGATTATTGTTTTCGTGGGAGAATCTCTGGTGTGGACAGAACACAACTTCTAAAGGTCAAAAGCTGATGAACTTGCTTTCATCGCACTTTCCTGAAACGTCTGCAGCTTTAAGTGCACCACATGAGAATTTGCCTGCCGGTGACGCAAGGATCTCCCCTTCCCTGTCATGTAATACTGAATTTCCCTCCATTATGTTCTTCTCCGCGCAGCAGGCGCTTCCAGTGGAAAATACCTGAAAGTGTGGAACAAATGCCATTGTTTCCCCCTGACCACAGAGAAAAGGGTTTTGAGCAGGCGGACCAGTCAGTCATTCCTCAGCTAGAGTTGACACTGGTGTTGATGGACCAACGGTTTCATTGTCTTATGTTTAGATTCACATAACTGTGGAATAAAGCTCTGGATATGGGTGTGGGTCTGTAATGGAGAGAGTCTACATTGAAAAGGCCATGTTCTTGTGAGTTCAGCAGTCGCATGCAGCTGTTGAGCTCACATGAGGAAAGAGGGCAGAGGTGATTGACTGGGAAATAAAATCAAGGCCCTGACCTGCAGTGGCCGTGGAAACTTCTGACCTTCAAGCTTGAGGAAGCAAAGGAATGACTATTATTTTTTTCTCTCGCAGCTCAGTCGGGATTTAGCAATGTCCTGCTGTGGAATTGCAATATTGAAGGGATAGATCAGCTCAGCCACGCTCCCCCCTCCGTCTGTGAGGTATTGCAGGCGTTTAATGCAACAAAAGAAGGAAATGGAAACATACCACAAAAGAAAAATAGCACCCGCAGTCAGATAAGCAATTTAAATTTGGCAGCGTCGAACACTTAGTAAGTTCTTATGTAATCACTCTGTCTTCCTGAAATGTTCATGAACAGCAGGGCTGGTATTGGTAGTGTGTGTGTCATCATTGCAAAATTAGATCCTAGTGATACTTACGGTAGCAGGAATTACAACAGAGTACAGGTGTTTATCAGCCTCTGTCTTTTTGTTTGTCCATGCGTCTGTCTGAGAGTCCGACCGTTTGTCCGTCTTTCTGTTGACAGATTTTGTCACCACGATGGCGTCATAACCGTGCAAGGTACAGTCACGAAACCTCTGGGCGTGCAGTTAAGATCAAAATGAAGGTGGAGTTTGAAAATGGGTCTGGTCTATCTCTATGTAATATAGTATTAATCAGGCAAAGGAAGTGATGTTTTCTTTTAAATGTGTACACCGTGTTCTCTTGGTTGCAGTGACGATCAGGTGGACGGGACTTGGAGGTCTCAGTATTTAGCAGGAAACACAATATGACCTGACAGTAGCCCCCAGTATAGTTTTGCTTACTGCACATGTTTTCCCCTCTCTAGCAGCTACTGAGTCAAACAGAGGCAGAATTAATGTTTTTAGATTGTGTGACATTAACATGGCGATGTCCTTGCTACACACTCTGATAAGACTCTGTGCTGTGACAGGTTTGATTCCATGGAAGTTTAAACAACTTAATCTAACAAACATGATTCTTCCTGGTTCAGAAATGGTCATTTATAAAGTGCATGTGCAGTGTGTGACAGCTCAGGTTGGTTTGATTATATGTTTCACCCATCAATAGAAACACACACACAGACTTTAAGGCTGGTCAGCTGTGTTTGCGCTCATCTCTTTGGTCAGGTATCCTGTTGTTTCCTGCTCCTCTGCTTAGTTCCTGATCCTGACACTGTTTCTGTGTGACGACCCCCAGAGAACCTTGAGAAATATAAACATGGCGTGAATAGACGGCTCGCTGCTGGTTTGTGGGAAAGAATATGTTCAAGAGTGTATTCGTCCTGCCATCTGTCCAACAGTTAGCTCAGCCCCTCTCTTGCATCGACGCGTCTCCTACTTCCTCTGACCCCATTTTTATAGCATTAATTAACTAATAAATATCAAACTTACCAGATAAATTATCACGTGAACAAAGACCAGTGTGATAAGAACTACCCTAAGTGAGAGATAATTGAGCCCAACCCAACAGGCAGATCTAGATACTAGATAGCCTGGCATTGTTGTCTGAAAAACCCGACCTGAACCTGAATATCATTTAAAAATGGTCAGGTATCGACATTCTAGAGGCAAACGAGACGGTTCAGCTTCATTTCGTCCTTCTTATTATTCAGTCGTCGTCATCTCCTTCGAATTGCTCCCTCCTTGCACCAGCTGGGAAAGGACACTTGGATCTCGTGTCTGTTGCTTCGTAGTGACTCAAGTTCAGCGTTCATGTGCTTTTAATAACACACGAGTCACCTTTTCCCTTTGCTGTCTCACTCTGTGCATCTCCTCCCCTTTTTGACTGGCTGCAGGCAGCTGCTGCTCTCTGCATCACCATTCACTAATTATCACAGGACACCTTCTACTTTAGAAAAATGTATTTGATAAATGGGGGCGATGGATAATGAGAGTATGGGAACTTGCTCCTAATGCCAAGGTTCAGTTGAGGCATGGCAGCACCGAGGAATGCATTTGCTCACTTCTATCTTGAGACCGTTCTCAGCAGCCAGATTCCAGTGTGCTCAGTACATGTACTTATCAGCTGTTAGTGGATATCATTGTTGTGTTTGATTACGTAATCTCAAAGACTGTAATCGTAAGGACCCACATTCACACAGGTTTTCTGCAGCCTTGATGGAATCATGCGTTTGTTGCCAAGACAGATTGTCCCGTGTAATTATTCCTCGCTGCTTATTTACATGACAATAAGACAATGTTAAATAGCTGTTTATCCATTTAGCGTTGTTTACATATTCTTTTCATTCCCATGTGGTGCAGTGTGGAATTATATCAGCCTTCTCCTGCTGAGTGACAGATTGAGTGGACTTCAGACCTCAGCTTAGTCAAGAGCATTGTTTACAGTTCTGGGTCAAGCCATGTACAATTGTTTAACACAGCCCCCCCACACATGTCCTAGAGAGCCAAGGGTGTGCAGACGTTTGTTCCTGTTTGCTCCTGATTATGTCGGACCTGGGAAAAGAGCTTTTGTGCTGAAGGAATTCCCAATAGATTGTTGTAGATATCGTAGATGTTTTTGGCTTGCAAGGTCATTTTCCATTCATCAGTCTAATTTTAAAATCTAGTCATTAGAATGAAGCTGCGTCTCGGCCAAAGCACCAAAAGACGAGGTCTCAATCCGGAACAAACTGAACCACGGCTCGGTTCCTTTACGGTGGGAAAACACAATTTTCTTTCATAGTTTGGACTTTCTGACCAATTTCAAGAAGTTGAGACGGCATTAAACAATAGAAAAAGAAAAAGAAGAGGAAGCAGCTCGCAGGGTTACTTGCAGTCTTCATCACGCTCCAATGCTTGAATGAGGAGGATTTGGCGAGTACTAGGCTACTCCCCTCCAAACTGACAACACGCCCATCTACAAACCAATCATTGACAAGTATAGGTAGACGCAGCCCATTCAGGTGATAATGACTACGATGTGAAACCAAATATAACAAAAACTGAGAACCTTGTTTCAGACTTACAAGCATGAAAATGTCCGAATGCTGAATGTTGCGCTGCCATTGTGCCAACATCACAGGATCCTTTCTCAAAATGTTGTGTGTGTGTGTGTGTGTAAGTGGAGTGTGTAATACCATCTAAAATCACCAGCACTCACCAGTATTGCATTACGGGTAACTGGGTATTTGTTCATATGTGTTGTGTGATCTCTCAGCTCTTCCTTCTTGTGTGTCAAAGGAGGAACTTCATACTAAAGTTGTCACACGCGGTAAATCCCACTGTTGTGATTGTGTTGTCGAGGTTGTGGAGGTTTCTCTGTAGCAGTGAAACTTGTTGCCATGTTTAGAGCAGATATTTGCGGCTCGCTCCATGTGTCCCTCTCTGGTGCTGCAGTAGTGATCGGTGAATGAAGAATATGGACAGCTGGTGGGGAAACGTCTGAAGGAGCAAGACGACAAAAACTGTGTGGACAAAGTGTGATCTTCATACTCGGATATGATCTTTTGTCATCATTTCTGGACTTGTGTCTCTTTCGCTTATAAAAGCACATAGGAGTATTTATGCATAGTACAGGTGTGTGTGTGTGTGTGTGTGTGTGTGTGTGTGTGTGTGTGTGTGTGTGTGTGTGTGTGTGTGTGTGTGTGTGTGTGTGTGTGTGTGTGTGTGTGTGTGTGTGTGTGTGTGTGTGTGTGTGTGTGTGTGTGTGTGGCCAAAAGCTTCTTTGATTCAAAAGGATTTCAACTCTGATACACAAAATATAAATACTGAAATCATAGACTCAAATACAGCTTGATTAATATAATGATATTAACTGTTTTCTAAGGCAAATAATGAATTGACAAAAAGTTCTGATCACATTAAACTGTCCCATGACTCCCTTTCTTCTCAGATGCTTATGTTCTTTTATTTTGATCAAATATTGAATTCTAAGCTTCCGTCTTGTAAAAATGATAATTAGGTTTTCTCTGGAAATATGACAGAAAACATCAGTTTTTGTGGTTGTGGCTTTGTGTGTGTTTGGTTGTGTGACTGACCTGATTGTAAACTACCAATACAGTTAAAGGGAGGATTGTTCCTTCGCCTCCTCGTCCTGTGGTGACCACAATACTACCCTCTGTCCAAGTGCTGCCCTCGAGGGGCACGGGCCACTAACCATTGACCAACACACGCACACACACACACAATGCATCTTCTGATCACAAGTGGACCGCTCCAAATTAGGGATGGGGAATTTTGTCATCACATTTAAATGCAAAAAACACAAGTATATTTAATTGTGATTATTTTTAAAACAAGAAAAATACTTTTAGCTGCAAGCAACCATTAAGATAATCGTAACTATAATTATACTGTATGTGTGAATTATATATACACACACAGTCTTTGTCAGTCTGTCTGCTGGACGTAACCAGGGTCTGAATGTATTTAGCTGCAAGAGATACTAGAGAGGAGGAGAGGAGAAGAGGCTCCAGTCTGAAGATGAGGAGGAGAGGAATGAGAAAATGGGCAGAGGAAGAGGATGGAGGGGAGGAATGAGGGGATAAATAAAGAGAGACTGTTTGGGGGGGATGTTGGGTTTGAAATGGATGTGAGGACAGAGGAGGGGGGAGAGGAGAGTAACAGAGGACTGTCTGTGGAAGCATTGAGACGGATACGGAAGCTGCCCGCTGTGTGCAGTCTCTTTTTCTATCGAGCTGTCAGAAACACACACACACACACACACACACACACACACACACACACACACACAACACACACTTCTGTTGTTCAGCTGAGACTGCTGCTGCTGCCAACAACCACTGTGGATTGATTTTGTCCCATGTTGAATGTGATGAGTTTATAAAAATGGATGAAAACACCCACCTGCTGCCTCCGCTATCAAACCACTTCACACACTTTCTCTTGCCTTCCATTTCTTCCACTCTTAGTATCACTTTTGGTTTGATGCTGTAGGTTTCATAGTACACACACACAGAGATAAAGAGATCCATGCACTAAAAAGATGTCTCTCTTCTTCTTTGTTTAACATATTTAACTTTCTTGAATGACAGCGTTACTCCTGGTGTATTTGAGCAGAACTTGAACAAACAAGATAAAGTGAAAGATAGTAATTTATCATCTTTATATCTGTACTTTAAAACGGAAAGTGACAAGTTTCCAAGACATTTATTAATTTTCTCTGTCAACTAATTGTTTGATTGACAAGTTTGTTGACCATTGTTGATATTACACCAGATATTTTTCACTTGTATGACATTTTGCTCTTGAAGTGATTGTTTGTAGATGCAGATATTCCATGTAGTTGTTTGTCTATGACTCAGTGGAGACGTAGTATTCATCACATTCACATAAGTTTATGTTTTTATTTTTCCAGGCCCTACAAACTGAGTGGAACTTAAGGCAGCAGCGATGTCGGGCTCCTACGACGACTCCATGATCGATGTCTCCAGTGATAGCTTCTGGGAGGTGAGACAACATAACTTCCTCTGCACGTCCACATTTTCGACGGATGTTCTACTTCCTTTTCTCACCTCTCTGTCTCTGGTTCTCAGGTCGGTAACTACAAGCGAACAGTGAGACGGGTAGACGATGGCAACCGGCTCTGTAATGACCTGATGAACTGTCTCCATGAGCGGGCACGTATTGAAAAGTCGTACGCACAGCAGCTCTCAGAATGGGGCAAACGATGGCGGCAGCTCGTAGATAAAGGTACATAAGTGAAAATGCTTTTAATTCAATTCTCTAAATAACATAACATAAACATCAAAATGTGATTGTGTTCTTCACTCTCTTAGGCACAATGCGCTACATTGTCAATGTCCAAATACTGACAGGTGAATATCTATTTCGCAGGTCCTCAGTATGGTACATTGGAGCGGGCTTGGTCCGCTCTGTGCACGGAGGCGGAGAAGGTGAGCGAGCTCCACATGGAGGTGAAAGCAGCGCTGATGGGAGAAGACTACGAGAAACTGAAGAACTGGCAGCGAGACTCCTACCACAAACAGATGATTGGCGGCTTTAAAGAGAGTAAAGAGGCTGAGGACGGCTTCCGCAAGGCCCAGAAACCCTGGGCCAAGAAACTCAAAGAGGTGCGGATTATTTCAAACGTTGGTCAAACATGTTTGCAGACTAAAAGTGCTAACATACATACATACAAACAAACAAACTACGAAGCATTTCACCTCTCCTGCAAGTATTTCAGGAATGAGAGGCACAGGTCTCATCTGGCTCTAAAGAGAGAAGCACACTGACATTGGACCTGGTCTTTATGTATCTGTAGCTTAAAGCTGCACCAAATTGCACAAACTCATAGATATCAGTACTCGCCAGATTTATTGATATTGAGATCAATAAATTATTCCTTAGGAAGTCAGGTAAATATATAACAAATATTCCATTTGAGTTGCAAACTATAAACCCCTAAGCAAGTAATTTCTCACCTCACTGATTTAACATCAATTTACCGTTCACTTCACATGCTTTAATATTACTGACACATCATTGTCTCTTTTCTCTCCATGACTACCTGCTTACTAAACAACAAACACGCACAGGGACATTTGAAGCCTCTAAGTGCTGCTCATGAACGTGAAGCTCCTGCCAAATATCAGTCACATTGTGCCGAGGTGGCAGCCAGTTATCCTGTCTGACTTTGATTGTCAGTGGAAAGGAAGGAAGCTCCAAGGCCACTGTCACCTCTGAGTTCAAAATAAGCTCCATGTATTTCCTACTAGTGCGTTCACTTCTGTTTACTCTGCAGCACTCGCGCTCCTTTATGTTTCAGTGCGGGCTCAGATACACGTGTACAAGCAGATATGTGTGTTCAAAGCCGCTGGACATTTTTGTACCTTTTGAACCTTCTGGCTCTTTTCCCCCCTGTTTCCTGTGTGAGTGATGTCACCAGAGGGGTTGTGACATCCTGGCCTTTTCACTGAGCAGATACAGAACAATGCAGTGTCGCTGTCCCATAGTGACTTATTGATCCACTGTATAGACGTGGACAAGAGGTGGAGGGCAGAGAGGAAATGAGAGTAATTAACTGGTCTAGAAAATTAGGGGCTGACATGGGTGACGTAGGCAGAATGTCAATATTAAGGGAGTACATACATTCAGAATGAGAGCCACTGTTGGAACTTTATATTAGAGGACTGGGCTTTACACTCACAAATAGAGGAACACATGACTGACAGTTTGAGCAAATTAAAGAGAAGGAAGAGTTGTGCAGGCTTGTTTTCTAAGACCCTGAACATCCAAATGCGTCCTGAGATCTGATCCCTCGGACCACATTCTGAGCAGATCAGAGACGCATTGGGCCACATTCTGTGTCGGCTGTGGCTCAGTAGGTTGAGATAAGGTCTAACAGAAGGTCGGAGGTTCGATCCCCCACTCCTCCGGTCTGCATGCCAAAATGTCCTTGAGCTAATTGCCCTTGACGGCTCTGCTGACAGTGTATGAATGGTATGTGATATAAAAAGCGCTGTGTATAGAACCACTGTATGAATGTGTGTGAATGTGACTAGTCAGGAAGACTGGAAAAGCGCTATAAACATTCTGTCCATTTATCATTCTTTTCGCTGTGTGAGTGCCTACTCAGCTGATTCTCTACAGTTTCACAATGAATTTGACTTTTATTTACACTCTTCAATTACCATATGTTCATTTTTTGTGGCCACAATATCAACATGAACCACCACATAATGATTTAAATCTCTCTCTCTCTCCGCCAACACGCGCAACAGGCTCATCTGTATAATCAAACACACAACATCATTTGGTCTTCTTGAACAGAAGTTATGTATGTACTGTGTATTTGCGAGTAAAGGGGGAAAGTAAGATCTGATCACATGTGATCACACATTTAGGAAGTAGTTTAATACCAGACGTGAACAGATTAAATAAGCCCTGTCCGCTTGTCATTGGACCTTTCAGGACGGATGTTAATACCAGATCTGACATATCTGCTCGGGCCTCGGCCCAAAGTCACACTGTACTGCCCAAGACACGCTTCATAAATAGAACCAGGCTGGATGAGTTTGCTTCCTCTATTCTCATCTGTCTGAGCATTAGCTCGTTCCTAGAACAGATAAAGTACTGGTTTATCATTTGTGTTGATATTAAAGAAGTTCATTGGAATCCACAGGTGGAGACGATGAAGAAATCGTATCATTCCGCCTGCAAAGAGGAGAAGCTGGCGGCCAGCAGGGAGACCAACAGCAAACTGGAGAGCAACAACAACCCTGAAGCCCAGAAGAAGCTCCAGGAGAAGGTGGAGAAGTGTCAGCAGGAGGTGCAGAAGGTAAGACTTTCAGAACAGTGGGATGAGAAAGTAAAATTCTCTTTTCATTTTCCTTTCAAATACAAATTCATGTTTTAATTGTAATCTCGTTGTCCCTTCTTGTCGTCCAGACTAAAGAACGCTATGATAAATCCCTTGAAGAGCTGGACAAGGTGACTCCTCAGTACATGGAGAACATGGAGCAGGTGTTTGAGCAGTGGCAGCAGTTTGAAGACAAACGCATCAGCTTCTTCAGAGAGCTGCTGCTGGAGGTTAAACAGCACCTGGACCTCTCAACCAATCACAAGTCAGACACATGACACTGTCCCAAGTAACCAAGTCTGTCAAAGATTTAATTAAACGCTCAGAAAATAATGTACTTCCTGTTCACCCCAGATTCCAGACGATCTACCAGACGATGGAAGACACAATCTCAGCCACTGACGCTGAAGAGGACTTGAAATGGTTCCGGTCCAATCACGGCCCCTGCCATGCCAATGAACTGGCCCCAGTTTGAGGTAACAAGACACACACACAGGACACACACCAGGTTATGATCCTGAAGTACTCTTAAGGAAGGGTTGTTGTTGCTGCTGACTTCAAAAGATGAATACACATAGTAATTGTCTTTATTTATTATTTAGTAGGGTACTTAAGAGTAAAGTCCTTATTTATCTGGAGATGCCTACTATGTCCTCTTAAGGACCATTGGTGCTCTGAGTGGCCCAACTGTGAGAAGCATCAGTCAGAAGGAGAAGACAAACTTAACGGTTTTGAGGGAAGGAAACTTCAAGCGGAGCTCTGCTATAGTTTTATTTTCCATTTGCATTGATCCCAAGCTGGAGTTATAGCCTGGTGTCAGTTTTGTCGCTGAAGTGTGCTGTTTGGCAGCAGAAGTGGAAGTAAATCTCTCCTTGGCTGCCAGGGGGGGGGGGCGTCAGTGAGAGCGATGTTATGTCATCTTCTCAACAGGAGGTGAAAAATGAAAGAAGGAAGGAAAGGCCCCAAATGTGCTGCATGTGCTGCATGTGCCATAATTTATGAAGCCGCTGTGAGTGTTCTTGCAGGTATAACCTTTCCAGTGAGGCCCCCCGTTTACAACTTCCATCATTATTACTGCTTGGTTCTTGGAAGGCTTTTTTGACAAAGAGGATTAAATCTCGTTTCTGTCAAAAATATACTCAAACATAAGCCTCAAGGCTGTAGATGTGCACAAGAAACTAATAGGCTGTCAAAAACAACATGCATGGTAAAAGGTTAGTTGCTACTGGCTGTTGTCATTTCACTGTTTTAAGGTGTTTTGACAAGCTGAAGTAATTCCTGAAGTAATTTGCTGATTTAGGTTACGACTTCTGTGAAAGGCTCATATAGGCCGATAAATCAGTTGGGTTTTTGTTGCTGCATCCACAAACTGCTTTTTGCAGCTTGTAGTTTGTACCTCCACAGTTTCAGGATTAGACATTGTTGTTTGCACTAACCCTTTTTTACACCTGCTTCCCTTTCCCGTGTCTGACAGAATTTGGACTGGTCCCATCCTCGCTCCTTTAAGAGAAGGTCCATTGTAGTGAGTTCTGCATGGGAGGGCTGTTCTGTCACAGCAGCCATAGGGAGGGGGGGGAGATCGTGTTTTTAATTTTTTTTATTTTATAGAGCACTAACACACTCACCACTTACTCCTTCCATTTGTGTGTGTTTGAGGTGGTTGTGTTTGTATCTATTTGTATAGTTCAAGCTCCAGAGAATTATAAAAGGAAAATCATCATGCACACAGACACCCCCGTCTCTGCCATAGTTCTGTATGTTTATGAAAATGTTTGGCATAACTTGCATCCACTCTCCAGCCTCTTCTCCTGTTAACTAAGGGAAGTTTACGTAGCTTTTCCTGGACGTCAAAATTCCTAGAATCTATACCACTATTTTCGCAGCTTGTTTTTGCCGTTCACATTTGAACTCTGACCTCTCAGTGACCCTCCTCAATCATGAGTGCTCTCCATGTGGAGAAGAACATCAGCTCAGCAGCGCCACAGAGTCTCAGGTCGTCGGCCAGACCGGAACAACTTTGATCTTTTAAATTTGAGAGGCCTGAGAAATCAGAGCGGTCAGGCAAGCCCTTTGGAAAGCTTGACGGTCACACTTACTATTGTAATATATTATATATATATATATAGATCAGTGGTATAAGGGAGGAGGAGGTCTGCAGGGTGAAGTGGTGCAGGGCCACTTCAATGGTTAAAATGGATTTCAAGCACCACTGGTAACTGGGTAGTTCACCGTTAAATCGAGCGATGAAACCAGACATGATGCTTCTGAGCAACATTTACAACTGAATTCATAAACAAAAGACACAGGTTTTTTTTTTGCTCACTCTCCCTGGTTGGACTCTGGTGGAGGGGAGATCCCTTGGTGCTGTGTTTCTTTCAACAGGTGATGGATTCTGTACATGTTTGTCTCTCTCATCTCTTTATCAGGAGGTTTGCACAGTATTGTATAAACACACATGTGCATGTACAGTTTCAAAGTCCAGATTTGGTGCCACAGTCTGGGAAATGTTTCACAGATTGTTGGATTGTGTGATAAAGTTTGTGTGTGTGTGTTTATATTGCAGTGCCTGAGATGTTCTCCTAACCGCTTTCAAAGTCAAAGTCAGTTGGCACAGTCACAGGTGGAATGTCTCTCAGTAATATGTGCGTGTGTCTGTGTGTGTCTATCAGGACTGGTCCATAGACCTGAACAGAACACTCAGCAGGCGAGAAAAGAAGAAGCCATCGGAAGGCGTCACGCTGACCGGCATCAATCAAACTGGATCAGACCAGCCTGTTCAGTCTGTCAAGACCAGCAGCAGGTAGATATCTAATCACTTAACAAACACACACACACACACCCCCGCTCTGACTTTCCAATCCAAACCTCTCCACATCTCAGATAATCCCCCCTTCTTAAGGAATCCTTGTAAAACATTGCATAAGGGAGGGGAAGCTCCGGGACTGACGTCAAGTTGCACGGACGTTTCCATAGCAACAGTAAACATGTAGTTACAGTTTGCTGGGAAAGAAGTCATCCCCGAGAGACGGGGAGTCTGCTGGTCCAGCCAAAAGTAATGTGGAAATGTTACTCATACACACCAAGACCGATCAGAGTATATTTATATTGGTACTGGAAAATCCAGAGAAGGCAGGATAAGTGTTGTTAAAGTCAGAAACACCTGCAATTCTCTTTAGACATTTCTGGTTCACATAAAGAATAAAGCAAAATTTAGATATTTGAGTTTGATTTATAGAAAACCGGCAAGATATGGCACGAATCTGTTTTTTAGTCCATCAAAGCAAAGAGAAATCCACGTATAAAAAACTTTATTTGAGATTTACGGCAACAAAATCCTTGTTATCCTTCAATATTGATTTGAATGCAGGACTTGATCATTGATTTAATATTCTAATTGTAATTACATACAAAGGGATTAAATGTCTCGACAAGCTTCAGAGCCACTTGATGTTCGATTGGCAGCTTTTCATGACATGATGCAATGTCTCTGAGACGAGATAAGATAAACAAGTTATTTTGCTCTGGCAGAGAAATGTGTGTGTTTGGTGATGTGGCAACAGTGGTGCATGGAGATGGTAACAAACAGTAGATGAACGTAAAAATAACTTTTCATGCCGCAGTCATCACAGTAAAAACACAACACACAATCATTGCACAGAGATGTATTCGGAAAGATGTGAGCTCCTGTGTGTGTGTGTGTGTGTGTGTGTGTGTGTGTGTGTGTGTGTGTGTGTGTGTGTGTGTGTGTGTGTGTGTGTGTGTGTGTGTGTGTGTGTGTGTGTGTGTGTGTGTGTGTGTGTGTGTGTTTATATTTTTCCGGATTAAGTGCGGTTTGCTGTGAGCTCCCTGGCCTGTGTCCTAATGCCTCACATTCCTCTGTGGCGCCGTAATGAGGTTTCCTTTATGAATTAATGCACAAACACCTGCTATCAGCCCTTATCCACACATCAGTACAAGTGGTGTGTGTGTGTGCGTGCGCAGAAATCACGAGCGAGGAGTATGTGGAGGAGTCAACACGGGGAATGTAAAGCATGGAAAGCATTTGACCTCTGAACTTGAAAACGCCAAACGCTCTCCTGCTCCCTCAACCAGCATTTACACAGCACATTGTTTCCCCTGTCGTTTCCTCCTCATTTGGATGCTGCCCGTCTGATCTAATAATTCAAAATCTTGTAGTGTGGGCATGTTTAAGATTCAAGAGAAGAGTATATGTGAATATTCTCCATTTGTTCTTGAGGAAACCCAATTTTCAAGTTGGTTAGGTATTTAAAACTCCTGTAGTTTGTCTGAGCTCAGCTTTAGTCACCAGCTGTGGCCAGCAGAGCTCCATTCACACATCTAAGAGATGCCACTGGGTGATAAGGATAATTTTTAAATAAATACACAATAATGGACTTGGATAAGACAGAAATACAGCTCTTTACATACTTCAGTGTAATTTGCAAGATCAAGTGTGTTTGTTGACTGAATCCCTCTAAAGTTACTTTGTGCCAGACTCTTACTCGAGCTGTGTTTGCTGTTGCAACTCCTCCGAGTTGAGCCTGTGGAGTCATGCATGGCATGACTGTACAAACAAAGGCGTTCACGTTTCTCTGCTTCACACTCTCCAGGGCCAACTGATGTCGTCTGCTGTTAACGGCCCAATATTTCTGTAAATAGAGAACAGAAACCCTGTGTTTCCTCTGATGAGGTCGACTGCACCAAAGTTTTGTCCCTTGACGTGTAAAGTCACAATGGAAGGAAACAAACTGCACTCGTGTGACTTTTTCAGAGAGAATTTGCACAGACACAACTCGGAGCAGACACAGTGTTTGATGTGTCACTCAGGGAAGTGTCTTATTAATGTTTTTCTAAGGTTGTGTTAATTATAAGGTGCAGGCTTTATCATAACAGAGCCAATTGTTGCCACGTTCTCTCTTCTATCTGTGTTTTAGTTTTAAGAAGGTGTTCTATTCTCTGATGGTAATACCTTGTTGTTTATTGTAAAATGGAAGTACAATGATTATTGGCTCATCTGTCTCCATAGTTTTCTGCTCACTTCCCCAAACTGACTGTGGCCACGCTTTTTTCTTTCACTTCAAACATTCAATTTTACAATGGAGTATTAGGGGCCACCATATTAGTATTAGGGAGATTACGAGAATAATGTTAAAATATTACGAGAAATATTCTGAAGATAGAATCCCACAGACTTGGAGGAAATTAACTGTAAGGAGAAGGAAATGGCTGATGGTGGTCGAGGGTATGTTGGTTGCAGCTGTGTGATATTATGACACATGACACACTGGGTGGTTGACAAAAGCAGGGTTCTTATTTTTAAGAGGCAACCATTGACTCTTGCCATCTCAGAAAACTGCAGCTGAAGTTGCGAACAAGTTAAGCTAATGTTTACTCCATTAATTGGCTGATTCTTTCTTTCTTCTAACTCCTTAACAGGGTTTTAATTATATACTTTGTTATAAAAATACTACTGTGATAAAAACCTTGAGTTCCAGACCAAGGTCAGTATTTGATGTTTGCAAAAGACACTGTTTGGGGAAGTGGTTTTATTTAAGGTCAGAATATCAAACTGAGCAGCTGCAGTAGAAGATGCTTCTTTGGCACCGTCTTCGTCGTGCTTTCTCCCCCGGTCACGTTTGTCACAAGTGTGTACTGATACGTGTGAGTTCATGTCAACAACCCATCTCTCACTGTGTTCCATGTCGTCAGCCTGACTGTGCCCACTAAAACAGCACCAGTGGGCTCGAACCCCTTCGAGGAGGAGGAGGAGGAGGAAGAAGAGGAAATGGTTGTGGAGCAGGAGACCACAGTCAACCACATCAGTGTGGAGAAAGAGGAAATAAAAACGTTGGTGAACAAGGGGGCAAACACTCTGCCAACCCACAAACTTCTCACCCCCTCTTTTCTCTGTCTCTTCTCCGGGGTTTGCCGTTCACTTCCTCGTCTCCTGCCTTTTACTTTGTTCCCTTCTCTCTGGTGTCCCCCTCTCGTCCTGCAGGTGGCAGGTTCTTGTGTTGCTCTGCATGGTCACTGGAATGACACGGCACACAAAGACAGTGTGTGTCTGTCCTTCACTTCTAACAGTGCCATGTTTTTCAGAACGTTACATGTGATGTGCTGTTGGGTGGGGGGGGGGCATGTTTCTGCCTTACAGTCAGATCTGAATATCTACACACTCGTATACACTTTACACTGGTTGTTAATGTTTTCTCACAATTAAAAGATGATGAAAACACAATATAACATTAAAAAGGACGCATACACATAAATAGACATTTAAATTGGTACGATTAAGGTACAGATACAGACCAGGTCTGACTGTAAATCATTTGTGTGTGTGTGCTGATGTGTATTTACTGTTTTACAACTATCATGTCTGTCAAAGCCAAAATCTCTTTTTGGTGTTTTAGTGGCTCCCCCTACTGGCCATTCAGGTCAAACACCAATCATGCATCCACTCCCATGATTTGCGCCGCTGCTTGTTACTGAACTTTTCACGTGTCGTCCGATGTGTTGTTTTGTTTCATTGTGTGCACTTTCACTTTTAGCCTTTGATTTTGAAGTGGTAACTTTTGAATCATGTTGCCTGACACAAACACAAATCTTGCCTTGTAGCTCTGATGTCGTTACAAAAGCATGTTTCCCACTCGTTTAGTTTGTTTTCAGGATAAATCCCAAAGCTGTCCGTGGATTCAGAGAAGCTTTCGGGCTTTTTGTGTGTTTTGACGTGACTTTACTTGGTGTTGTGTTTATTTTTCTTGCTTTTTCTTGCTCTAACATTGACCTTTTGCTCCTGCTTACGCCTGCCATGCTGGGTTGTCCTGTCCCAGTCTATGAGGCCCTGAGATTTACAAGAGTTTCTAAGTGTCTGTCCTGTCTTTTTGTCCTAGTGTGAGCAGCATGGAGAAGACTCCAGACTGGTCAGATGAGGACACAGGAAGTAACCCATTCTCCGCCAATGGTGAAGGGAACCCGTTCGAGGAAGAGTCAGCTTCTCCGGGTGTATCTGTGGCTGTCAGAGCCCTCTACGACTACGAAGGGCAGGAGCAGGACGAGCTCAGCTTCCAAGCCGGTATGGAGCCGAGATGGAGTGAAAGATTCCAAAAGGAACCAGACTACAAAAACGTTTTAAACACAAGTATTTATCTGTTTCTTTCTCCTTTTTCCAGGGGATGAATTAACCAAAATTGGCGATGAAGACGATCAGGGTTGGTGCAAAGGCCAGCTCAAGGACGGAAAAATGGGCCTATATCCTGCTAACTATGTGGAGGCCATCCAGTAGTGGATTGTCACAGATGAAAAACGAATGTGAAGAAAGTGGTTTGTTAAGAAAAGACAGTGCAGCTGGAAAAGGCTCGGCCTCATTTTTTCAACCCTTCGCTCCCTGTTGATGGAGACTGGACCGGTGTGGGAGAAGGACGGAGAGGATGCGGATTATAACAGGACCACTTGACATGTTTTTGCTTTGACCCGTCGTAGAAAAAGTGCTAAGGTGGAGATTAACCTCCAGTTTCCAGATGATTCCAGGCGAGGAAGAAAACGAAATTGCTGTCGGCGTAAAAATATGTTACTTAAAATCCCATTTATGCTGTTACAAAAATAATAGGTATTCTAGTAAATATATATATATATTAGATAAAACTCAATGGACTTTATGTGTGAATCTATATATTGTTTTAATGAAACACTGGGATGACTCTGACAAATCGTTTTGCGATGTTAGCCATGCAGACTTTATACGCAAGCCACTGTGGATTCATTAAGGGAGACGACCCTTTTTATAACTTTGATTAAACATTTCTGTTAAGAGTCCATTTCATAAATATTTCAAGAAACCTTTGCAGAAAAAAAAAAAAAAAGGCCCTAATATCGAGTATTGCGTCAGATTTAACTTGCATTGTTCTGTCGTTCCTTTCAGGGTTTTTCGTTTGACTGTTCGGGTTGTTTGTTTTTTATAAGGAATGATAACGACATCATCCTCACATAGTCCTCATTTAGCTCAGTGGGCAGGTTTTCCTCGAGTCACTGCGAATGAATGTATATTCACTGATTGTATTTCTTCACCTGTCCATCATTCACTATCGCCGATGCTGGGTTTTCGCCATCACTCGCACCTCGAACAACTATCCACCCAAATATCTCCTTTCTGTCGCAGACTGTAATGCTATACGTTTTATTTCCACTCGACACTGAAAGATTTTCGCACTTGAATCTCCCATGTTTTAGTTCTCTCACTTCTTGTCAAATACACAGTTATGGGAGAGTTTTAGTGTTTTTTTGTTTGACAATATATTACAAGTTATAGCAATAAAACCACAGGCGAGTGTGGTTTTCCATACGTGCGTGTAAATAGCCTGGATTAAACAAACCTTACGTCAACATCAGATGGAATGTAGTTGGAAATTGATGATTGTTAATTTATGATGCCACAAGTGCTTTTTTTGTTCTACTCTTGTTATGATGCTGTGACTGAGAATCAGTTTGTACGTTAATTGAATGTCTAATGGAAAAATATCCCTTGAATTTGTCATTTTGTTGTGTTTGTAAATATGACTCTTATCCCCCCCCCCCACCCCTTCGTAGAGAGGGCTATATTCACGGAGTAAATCGACAAATACTTTGTGAATAATTGTTGATTTTTCTTTCTCTAAGGAGCTATGACATGAATGGACGTGCCTGATTTCATAACCTTAATACATGTTTGGATTAAGTAGTTCTGTCTGCTTGAGTTTTTTTTGTAGAGCTGAACTTCAGGCGAGAAACCTCTTGTGCAAGCTCGAAATTCATTAACTGCCTAATGTTCTGATGAAATCACTGAAATATGCTATTTGATGCCCTCAACTGCAGCACAAGAGGAAGATGATTATTTTTTTTGTCTTTAATAATAAAGAGAAATGAGACATTTTCCGTGTTTTCAGGGCGTGCTGTCGTCAACACGCAGCAACAGCTGTACTTGCACAGTAAGGTTTGTAAAAATGTTGTCCCACAACATAATAAATGAATTTATTGGAAAGAAAATACTCAATTTTGTCCTGAGTGCTGATTTCTTTTTTCTGGTTTAAAATTTGTAAATAGTAAGCAGCAAAATTTACATTTGGATAAAGGAAAATAATGATTTTTGGTAATTAAAAATATATTTAATGAATACTTAGAATATTAAATGATAAAATACATTTATTTCAAAGATATAGCAAAGACACTCGTGCATGAAATAACAGGAAATGAATACGGGTCATTAGAAGGGTAGTGATACAAAAAAAATATTTAAAAAGTAACAGGAGCCATTATTAATTATGCTCTTTTTACACTGATCATATACAAATAAAACACTTCAGAAAAGTATGGAGTGCCTAATATATAATAACAAACAATATTATTATTATTATTATCATTATTGGAACATTTTATTTTGTTATTTTACTGTCCTTTTTTATACCATTGTATGATGATCATGACATAACATTTGAAATAAACATAAATACACACATTTAAATAACACTAAATGTACATGGATTCATATTAAATACTGTCACATGAGTATAAACCCAAAAAAGTCCAACAGTAATACTTATAAATACTTATTTCCCAAGGTGAAACTACGTTACCCAGAATCCCCGGCGACCACAACACCCCCACGGGCCGCTCTCCACCAATCAGCGGCGGGACGTGCTGTTTCTCCACCGACGTGTCGCACTGACTTTTTAACCGTGGTGTTTTCCCACATGTAAACGTCACTCGTGTGTTCAGCGGGTGAAGAAGCGACAGACCGCAACAGCAACAACCGACCACGACGACGATGTCCGAGCCCGCTAAACCGGACATCTCCGCCATTTTCAAGCGGCTCCGCTCCGTCCCCTCCAACAAGGTGAGTTCTCCCCCCGACGAGGAAGTTCAGCTCGGGTGTCTGACACGTCGCACTGAGGCGGCGGCGGCGGCGGCGGCGGCGGCGGCGGCTGCTGCTGCTGCTGCTGCTGCTGCTGCTGCTGCTGGAATGTCCACGACTCCGCTCTTATCCGCTCAATGTCGCGTTGGACACCAGTTGGTTCCGGTTGAAAACAGCCTCCGTCAACGTTTCCCGGAGATTTACAGCGAGAAAGTGCGAGAAACTGTAACCGGACGTAGCGTTAGCTTGGTGGCTAGCAGCCGAGCTAGCTAGCTCCATGTTTTGACAGTTGACATTAGCCGCTGTTTGTTTTTCTACGAGCTTTCCCTTGTCACTTCCTGTTGCAAAGACACCGTGTAGCATCGTTACAAAGCAAGTGCCACCAGTTTAATGTCACAGCCCAGTTCACGAGCAGCTGTTGGAACCAGCAGCTGCTTCCACTACTGACACAGTCTGTTGGTTTTTCCACTCGCAGTGAATTCAGAGGTGACATGTCAAAAATGTCAATCCCTGCCACAGTTCACTCCACATCCACCTCACCACTGTGGCGATGGAGGTGGAAGGTGAAGGGTTCGAGTCCACAACACGTTTTTGGAGTTTCAGGGGTAAACAGTCAAATCCGATACAATTGAAGTGAATGGCGACCGATTCTTCAAACGTAAAAGAAAAACATAACATGTCCCCAAATGTCCTCTGTGAACCACGCTCCGACATCTCGGATAAAAACATGGTGTAAATGACGCTGTTTCCAGTTGTATATAAATAACGTGGCTTACGGACACTTGGATGACACCACACGAGCAGTATGGAGGCATTTTCAGGTGTTGTCTGTTGAGCTGAAGCTTCATTATCTTTCTTCAATCTCGCCCCACAGGTTTGCTTTGACTGTGCAGCTAAAAACCCGAGCTGGGCCAGCATCACCTACGGTGTGTTCGTGTGTATAGACTGCTCAGGCACCCACAGGTCCCTGGGGGTGCACCTGAGCTTTATCAGGTAAGTCAGGACCTTTTTAACGTAGCTTATTAGAACCAAACTTCACAATATACTCGAGTCTGAGAGACCTGTTCATCCTCTCAACAGCAAACATTCCAGAAAAGTACTCGGGGCCCTGTCCATTTAGGGAGAGCTCAACGCACTGCAATTCAAGAAAACACATGCAAATACATAGTGAAAACGACAATGGAGATGTTTCCAAATGAGTGATGAACTTGGCTGTAGTTCAGTGTTCAAAGTTATTTTCTTTTTTTTTTATTTGCATTGCGTTGAGCTCTCTCTGCCACTGTAATAAAGCCATTTTCAAACCCGAACTCTGGGTCAGAGGGTTTAGCTTCTCCAGACGAACTTCATTTGCTTGGCTGAGGAATGAATATAGCGACTTGCAATAATCTAGATATGAAGACACAAAAACAGGATTCAATTCTCAGCAGTTTCCAAAGAAAATGTTTGTCTGACATTTGAATGTGTCTTAATTAGTTAGAGTTGTAGCTTGTCTCTGTCTTATTACATATTCTTTAACTCTACTTTGTTATACAGATCTACGGAACTGGACTTCAATTGGTCCTGGTACCAGCTGAGATGTATGCAAGTGGGAGGGAATTCCAGCGCGGTAAGTACTCAAGGGCAAAGATCTACAGGCTGTAATTCTGGCATGACGTGACACACACAGGGTTCAATGTGATGACTCCTGTTTGTTTTGACTCTCCTGTGGCAGACTTCTTATTTCAGTCAACATGGCTGCACAACCAGCGCTGCCAACGCCAAGTACAACAGCCGAGCCGCTCAGCTGTACAGAGAGAAGATAAAGAATTTAGCCACACAAGCCACCAGACGCCACGGCACTGAGGTGAAATACAGATGAATGAATGAGCGAGGGAAGGCTCGAGCTCACACGTGGTAAAACATTTCATTTGCTTACCACACCCTCACAGTTAAATCGGTTCTTCCTTCCTCTTCGCAGCTGTGGCTTGATAGTCAGGCGCCTCTCTCTCCAACATTACCGGAGGACAAGCAGGTTGATTTCTTCAGTCTGCATACAGTGGTGAGGGGGTGCACTTGGACTAGCCTCGGTGTGATTTGTATCCACATATATTTGCGCGTTGGATATTCACACATTGACAAAGATTGGTCATTTCATCGTGTGCTTCTGTTCAATTCCCAGGAGGTTCCTAAAAACGTGAATACGGCCGAAATGAATCTTTGCTCCTCCACATCAGAGAAGAGTTTATACCCAGAAAAAGATGAAGACAAAAATGGTATTCACTGCTTCTCCTGAGCAATGTAACACATAGAAACATCACAAAACACACCAGTTGTATTGATGTGGTTCCTCATTTTCAGGTAATACAGAGGAGGGTCCAAGCGTTGACTCGCTGAGTGTTTCTCCAAAAGCGAATCCAGGTTAGTCTTCATGTTTTGGCTTCAGGATTTAATTTTTGTATTTGTATTATGACTAAACTGCAGGAGATGTAACTTAACCTTCAATCCTTCCAGAGCCGTCCTCTCTTTTTAAGAAGAAGCCCACCGCTGCCAAGAAAACGGTACGTACACAGCACAATTTTGAAAGTAGACTCATTGTATTACTGCTTATTTGACGGTGTATTTAACTGAATGTTTGCTGGAAGTTGGGCTCTAAGAAGGGCGGTCTGGGTGCTCACAAGGTCAGCAGCCTGAATTTCTCCGAGCTGGAGAAGAAAGCTCAAGCTGCCGACAAGCTGAGAGAGAAAGAAGACGGCGCTGTGAGCACCAAGAAGAGTGTTCAACCTGAGGAGTCCATGTACGTAAATTTTATTATTTTGAAGCAAATGATTCTGCACCCTCCATGAGAATGTCAGAGGTTAGCTGCTAATTTTCAATCACCTGTTTCTGTTTTTTTCTCCTTTTTAAACTTGTCTTCCTCCTCTCAGCTCTTCATCGCTGCGACTGGCCTATAAAGATTTTGAGCAGCACAGGAAAATGGAGGATCAGAAGATGAAGGGATTAGAGGGGAAGAAGAAGGAGCAAGCTGAGAGACTGGGCATGGGTTTAGGCATGAGGAGGTACGTTGATGAAGAGAAAAACACTCACGATCCTGTACCTGGTTAAAGAATTCTTTTGTCATTTCTCATATGGTCACTGTGTCTCTGCTCGTCTCTGTAGTGGAGTTTCACATTCTGTGACTTCGGACATGCACATGATCGAGCAGGAGAATACACTGGGCTCAAAGACCACCAAAGGACGGCGGCTCATTGAGCCAGAGGATGATGAAGGGTCCTTCACCTCCAGGTCAGATGAAGAACAACCATCTACCTTTTCCTCCAGCTTTTAGTGATTCTTTTTTTTTTTTACCTGATATTAATGTGAACTTTCTTCTTTCTTCAGGTCTGTGTCCCGGTTTGAGGAACAGATAGAATCTTCTGATCAGTTCACTTCACGGTGGGATGACGGCCTCGAGGAAGGAGGCTGGATGAAGGTGACAAAGAAACCAGAGGCAGACTTCTACTCTTCCTCCATCATAACTTCACTTGACGACAGGTAGGAGACAGTGACTCGTGACTTGTGCTCTTCAAGCTGTTGTGTGTGTGTGTGTGTGTGTCGTGCAGCTATGAAGAAAATCTAAAATCTAAGTGCTTTTTTTTAAATATCAGAATAATGGTTGATGCTGTAATTGATTGGATTTCAATTTGATTATTTCTTCCATTTAGCAGACACGCAGCCAGGAGGAAACCAGAACCAGTGCCAGTGTCGGACACGGGAGAAGCTCGGAAAAAGTTTGGAGATGTCAAAGCAATCTCCTCTGACATGTACTTTGGAAAACAAGACCACTCTGAGGTACACGTGAATATATTTTATATGTACACCTACATATCTAATCATGGATTGAACTAGTGCTAATATTCATTTTGTAGAGTTGTAGTAAACCTTTGAAAAGATCTCTAGACTTTTTACGGTTCTTTAAGGTCTCTATCTGAATGTCATATTTCCACAGCTACATAACATATTCTGTAGTAAAATTTGAAGTTTGTGATTTTCTACCCAATTCAAAATTTGTGTTCGACATAGGCTACTGATTTCCTAATATATTTTCGTGTTTCTGTTTCTTTAGTACGAGGCCAAATCTCGACTGGAAAGATTATCTGGGAGTGCGTCTATAAGTTCCGCAGACCTCTTTGATGAGCCAAAGAAACAGACTGGTAACGCAGCGCTACAGAAACAACAAATGTGTTATTCAGAAATAAAAGCAAATACGTATGATGCACGAAAGACCGCATGGATTGATATGAGTAAATCTTGTGCACACAGGGAGTTCATACAGTCTGACCAACGTGCTGCCCAGCGCTCCTGACATGTCGCAGCTCAAACTGGGAGTGCGCTCAGTCGCAGGAAAACTCTCAGTCATGGCCAGTGGTGTAGTTAACTCAATTCAGGTCAGAAATACAGCACTTGATTCCAATCATTCAATGAATAGATTTCATTCCTAATGATGAATATTATTTCCTTTTCTCCAGGATCACTACAGTACCTGAGCCACGATGCGTCTCCTCTCGGATTCAGCGTGTGTCGGCGGCGGCGTCGACATAACCGGAGTTTGATAGTTTACCTGGTGAGAGACGGATAGAGATCAGCTCTCTGAGCGAATCTCTGCTTTGATGCATCAAACTCTAGCCCTAAAGTGACCCTGTATACATTTACATCTATTTTTCTTTCTCAGATAATGTGTATAGAGCTGGTGTTAGAATCAGGATGACTGAAGCACAACATTTGCTCATCTGCAGACATCTTGAAGTGCGATTTCTGTGTAAAGTGAAACCATGTGGAATATTTTGTTTGTATTACTTGGTTTGATTTGTGGTTTTGGGGTTTTGAATACTTAAAAAATACTTTATGTAGCAGGTGGGAGATTTCTGGTGTTATGAAGGAAGGGTTTACTTTTTGATTCCATTAGTTGATGAGGTCAAAACCTAAACAGCAGAGACAGTTCAGTTGTAAAAACACTGAATTGGTTCATGCACTTTCACGCGTCACACGCCCTGTGCAGTGCGTTCTTGTACTTTATTTTCTGAAATCTCACATTCCCACCGTTTTTGAAAGTGTCCTTTTCCATCCCCAAAGTGCACTTACGTTTGCTCTTCCACAGGCGGTACCAAAAGCTGATAACGAGGCCTTGTGTGGACCAGATATGTGTTTCTTAATTGAGGATGATATCAGTTATGGACTTTGGTATTGATCTAATTCGCAGATGAGCTTCATTCTCCTGCAAGTAGCCACGTTTTTGTTTTAGTTTTTTGTAGGTTATGCATCCGTAGTGGAAAAGGACTGGATGGCAGTGAGGATAAGTAGCTAGAAAGGTCTAAAGGAAACGCTTGATGTTTTGGGAAGTGCACTTTGCCTAGAATTTGATGCCACTTTTGAATATATGCATTTTTTTTTGGCAGTAGGTGGAGTTTATTACCTTCGGACAGAGTCAGGCTAAGCTAAGATATGAGAGTGGTGTCAATCGAAGCATCTTTCTCTCACCAAGAAAACAATGAACACTATTTCCCAAAATGTCAAACATTTCTATTAAAGGAGACATGTTCTGCTTATTCAGTTTTTCTTTCCTCTAATGTGTTAAATAGATTTGTGTGTGTGTATATAAAAATTCAGCAAATTTAAAATGCCCAAAGTCCGCGGTGAAGGGAATTCGTCTCACCTTCAGAAAACACATTTGAGTGAGAGTGAGCCAGCTGGCCAATCAGAGCAGACTGAGCTGTATCGGGGACATGAGCTAAAACCAAGTGTTTCAGACAGAGGCTGAAGAGACGAGCTGCAGCAATGGACAGTCTGAGGAAAGTGATGTGTTTTCTTAACATTAGAGCACGTGAACCTTTTCATAAAGAGCAGAATATGTCTCATTTATAAAACTCAAGTGTTATTTCTTTCTTAATCTTAATCCAGACTTTACAATCAAGAATAAGGTCACCATGGTAACACGTATATGTATATGTATATATAGAGATTTCTTTGGCTTTCGTTTGGTTTGGAAATTGTGTTTTTGTCGTCTGCGGTGGATTCCTATGTTTTCGCCTCTGGGCATATTTTTTCAGTGGCACACAGATTCTTGAAGGGTAAAATTTCCTGATGCTGTTTGACATGTTTGTAGCTTTCACTCCCTGATATCTAGAAACACATGTCCACTTCCAAAACATGAATGTAAACTGTACCTTTAAAGCATTCAAAGTTCGATTTCTTTGTTGCTGCAACATCCCGCCAAGGTCCGAGTGATATATTTCAATACATCAAAAACAACCGAGGCAGTGATGAAGCACAAATAGAACGAGAAGTGATGCTAAAGTTTTATTATTGGATTTGATATTTAAAAGCAATGGAGAAGCAGATTGAAGTCTGTTTACAGCTTTTACCTGAAGTCTACTCACGAGTTAAAGCACTAAGTGTTTCTGACGCCCGGACTGGGGACAGGATGGATTAATTTCTGATTACTTCACTGTTCTCAGGAGTAAAATATGAAACACTACGAAGCACTAAAAGCATTTCAAATCCTTCAATGACCAAATATTTGTTTACTCCATCACTGTATGCCTTAGACCAAAGATCTCTGAAGCATAACGTCTTGAAATTTGCAATATCGTGGAGTCCTCTCGTCAGTTCCTTCTTTTTTTTTTTGCACATAATTCTTTGCACGTGGCAGCTTTTGCTGGAATGTGACGAACCTTTGCCTCTTTAAGTTGATGCTGCGTCCTCGCTTGACTTGAGTTTTGCTTACGTTTGTAAGTTTGTGTCTTCTGCTGTTGAGTATTGTTAAATGTTTCATAAAAGAGTAGCAGCTTGTGCATGTTTGCCCCTTTGTAGTTATTTTATCACCCGGACACATCCTGAGTACTCGATGGCGTACGGCTGCTGCAGCCCATTCATTTAAACCATAATGGGGGGGGAATTGCTCGATATTTACTGTAACGTAGGAAAACTATGTTGTATACGGCTTTGAACGAGCATTTATAGAATATAGAATATTGATAATCAGATTTTGACAATATTTTGACATTTAAAGTAAGTTACGTTTTTTGGAAACATGCCAAATAAACAGTTCGCGTATGAATTCCTGTTTTATCATTTATGTTTGTATATGAATTTGTTTTTCTCTGTGTCCTATGTAACTCGCGTGAAATTCTACATGGTTTTAGGCTTTATTGTTTTTTAATATAATTGAAAATTGTGGGAAATTCCCATCCATAAGTTTCTAGGTTGTCAAATTCAAATGTGTTTAAATATAATAATAAAATTTACAATCCTATAAAACAGTAAAGGACGTTTTTACATGTGAGACACTTCGTGAAGTTGGGGAAAACATTTCTTGATAAATTATCTTGATAATCAATCAAAAATATTCGGGGATCGATTAATAAAAGTATTTGTTGCAGCTCCACTTCCGGGATAAAAGCTGGCAGACGCCTACGTGGCTGGCTGAGGCGTTTGAGGTACTTCCTGTTCCGTCGGAAACATGACAATCACTACAGGGCCTCAATTCAAAGATCATAATTACAAACAAGACTGAAAATTATAATTTTATTCAAAAGCATTTTGTCTCTTCAAGCTACAGATAAAACACATCCAAGTGTTGCGTGTGTGTGTGTTTTAATTACACACGACACGAAGTTTCAAGGTAAAATGCCTGAACTCTTCGTATGTACGAGCTTTTTAAGGACACGTTAAGGCAACATCTCCCCAAGGAAGACGGCGGAAGCTGCTGAGGCGTTTGGGGTTGTCGGAAATATGCAACTCACAGCAGGAGATCAAATAAAAACTTACTACAACGTGTGACTTTTAAACAATATTTATTTCCTCTTGAAGTAAAAGACAAAACGTGCATTCAAATTGGTCCACGTGTGACAGCTGCACATGCAGTGTTTTTGTCTAAAGTGCATTAGCAGCTAATATCTACGAGGCTTTGCAAAAGCACCTGAAGGCCACATTTGTCCCAGGAGATGTGAAGCTGAAGAAAACGGAACGTGAACGCAGCTTGATCTCATTTCTCCTCTTCTTCACATGATGAACTTTATTTCTTATTTAACTTCGCAGCGTCACGCGTAACTTCCGTTTTATACTCGTGTGTTTCCCGCGGTGAGAGTTTAAAATGCCCTCTGAGGTGAAGCAGAGGAGAAAGACCCCGAAACTAAGTGATGAAGAGTCAGAAGCAGCGAACAACAAAGATGAAGAAAAGGAGAAAAGGCCGAAGGTGAAGACGGAGCCTGGAAACACGAGCACGTCTCCGGGTGTGGACGTGAGGAGTTTCATGTGCGTGTTGTGCGTGGCTGCGTGTGGAGCTCTGAGCTGGTGAGTGCACTGTGTTCAAGCTGATCCAACACACTTTTATTGTTGTTGTTGTGTGTCTGTGCTAATGTGTTGTGTGTTGTTGTTGTTGTTGTTGTTGTTTTTGTTGTTTCCAGGATGGTGCTGCAGCAGAATCAGAGGTTTTCGCTCATGGAGGAAAAGTACAAATCTCTTCAGGGGAAAACTTCCAGTCTGTTCAACATGGAGGAAGAAGTCCTGAGAGTTTCCCAGAAGGTGCGTTTGATTCACAGACCTGGAGCTGAAGGGTCAATTCATCCGACTGACCAACAGAAGCGACACATGTAACTGTAACAACAACTTATAGGTTTGGAGAAAAAGGAGATTAGTGGAATTTAAAGTAGTTTCACACTCACACAGTCTTAAAGGTCCAGTGTGAAAAGGATCTTTTAGCAGAAATTAAATATAAAATAAATCCTAGTGATGTTCTTACTAGTGTTGTTCATATAAATTGTATGTGTTGTTTTCTTTACCCTAGAAAGGCCCCTTTATATTAAGATACTTTATATTTACATCACGAGCAGGCCCCCTCTACGGAGGCCGCCATGTTTTTTTTACTGTAGCCTAAAACTAAACATCTTTTGAGTATTTTATGACAACTGAAGGTTCTCCTTCATGTTTGAAAGTGGAGCTTGAGGTGAGGGTTACTCAGCTGCAACATGCAACTTCACCACTAGATGTCAGCTACGTTCACATTTAACAAAAATGGCAGTTCCCATCATGTTTCTTCGGTGTTAATTGTTCCAGTAAGTTTATTTTAATTAGTTATTTGATGCTATAAAAACGGGGGGAAACGTCAGCTGAGACTGACTCATGATTGGTCGACCACATGTATGGGCAGGACCCCGAGACTCCTACAAATGAAATCAAGATGGCCGTAATATTTAGTCATGATTTTAGGACAACGGAAGAAAATGAACAATCTATGTTAGATCTAAACATTTAGGAATCACTGTCGTACATGAACAAGTCCTCCTCATGTTAACATTGAGTTAAAAAAGTTTAGAAAAACTTGCCTCCTTCACTCTCATGTGCTCCTTCAGTTTATTATTTGATCTTTTACAGTCTTGTTCTCTGTGCATGAGCTTTGTTTCCCACTGTTCATGTGTTATATATAAATACTGAGGCCCATAGAGCTCCTACACAAACAGCCCTCATGTTCTGTGTTGCGGCTGCAGCTTGCCGCCTCTGAGGATGACCTACAGGAGGCGCTCTCCACCGTCTCCCTGGCAACAAGACTCCAGCAGGACATCTCCGACCTCCACGCTGCTGTCACGGCGATGCAGGCCGACGAAAACTCCGCCTCCCGTGACCTGCAGGCGGTCAACTCCAGATTCCTCAACGTGACGGAGACGTGGCAGGAGCGTCTGGCGGCCGTCACCTCTGACCTGGCTTCGCTCAAGGTCGAGTCGAGGGAGGCTCACGCCGGATCCACCGACCGGGTGAACGAGGCCGAGCGGAGGGGCCGGTCGCTGGCAGAGAGGCTGGAGGAGCTGGAGGACAGCACGAGGAGGAACGCCCGAGCTCTGGAGCGCACGGAGGTGGATGACGCCAAGCGAGCGCAGGACCAGTTGGACTGGAACACCAAGCAGATCCACAAGCTGGAGGAGCAGATCAGCAGCCTGAGCAAGAGGGAGGCCGAACTCAACACTCAGCTGCAGGAGCACATCCCCCGGGCGCAGGAGTGCGAGCAGCACCTGCCGAAGGTGGAGGAGGCGGTGCGCTCCATCCTGAGGCTGGGGGGCGACCTGAGCGGGGCGGAGAGGCGGCTGGAGGAGGTGACCTTACAGGTGTTCGGGACCGAGGACAGCATGCTGAAAGCGCTGAACGAAATCTTGGAGATACGTCAGGAGCTGGACACACTGCAGGCTCAAAACAGCATCCTGAAGATGAAGAACGAGCTGTCCGTGGTTAAAGAGGCGGTCCGTGAACTCACCATGGTGCTGAGGGAGAACAGGGTTGACGGAGAGATAGACACTGTGGCAGAGGAGGAGGAGGAGGAGGAATGGAAGGACAACGAGGAGGAGGAGGAGGAGTGGGAAAAATATGAGGAGGGTGAAATAAATCAACCTTCCTGAAGACATCACTGAATGATGTCACGGTTTTCATGTAGCCAGGGAAAAGGAGCGGCTCTGTTTTATTACCAGTGTTAATGTTTGATATCACTGCACTGTTGTGTCACACAATCAATAGTAGGTTTTAGTGGCTCAGTTAATGTAGATGAATGCTTTTAGATTTCCACAGCAGTTATTTATTATTCTTCAGTTATTTGCACTGTCTCTAGTTGCAGCTCTTTAATGGCAGATGTGCTGTTTTTCTTTTTTATTCCATTGTAAACTGAATAGCTTTAGTGTTTAGACTGTTTAGGAAGAAATTAACTTGTGCATTTGGAATTTTTATAACTTAATAAAATCCATTTTTTGTACTGTGCTTATTTGTGCAAATTTGTTTGATTTTTCATATTCAAAACAGATGATTTCAGTAAATACAGACAATGTCTCACTTCACCTCCTCCACTCCATGTACTGCATTGTGTTCCAGTGCGAGAGCGTCCAGCTGATGCTGGAGGGTCTGGGGGGTCAGCTTGGAGCTCTGCGGCCGAAGCTGGAGGCTCTGGAGCAGGACGTCGACCGGCTGAAGGAGTGGGCGTCTGGGATGACGGAGAAACGAGCTCAGCTGCAGACCAGCATGGACGCGTTGAGAGAGGCCGTGGGGCAGATTGAGGGACGCACCTCGAGCATCACCATGGACTTTGCCAACAAGGTACGTAGAAAAATTAGGTGTTTTCTCGTCAATTTATCTGCCAAATGTTTTATTGTTTCATGTTTTGGCTGTTAAATGTCAGAAATCTGTTTAAAATGTGTGTTATAATCAATTAAAATGTCATATTTTGTCCTACAAAGTATCTCAGTGTCTTTATTTCTTGTATTCCCCCCTAGGTGGCGTCAGTGAGGACCGATGTGCGCAGGATGGACGGCCTGCACTCGGAGCTGGAGGCTCTGCTCGCTCAGGTTGGAGAGCTGGAGGACCAGACCACCCGGATGGAGCACAGCATGGTCAAACGCATCGGGGACGTGCTGACCAGCAGCATGGAGCGGGTCTCCAGTCTCCGGGCTGCGTCCGAACGCAACGCGCAGGCCATAGAGCAGCTCCGCAAGCGTGTCCCTGAACTCACCACCGCAGACAATCAGATCTCTGAGCGCCTGAGGGAGCTGGAGAGCGGCAGAGCTCGCCTCATAAGGACGCTGACCTTTGCCAGTGACCTTAAACCCAAGGTGGCCAACATCAGGAGGGACTTTGGGGCCTTTGAGCCTCAGCTGTCGGATCTGACTCTGCGGATCGGACGCCTGGCGGAGGATCTCACTAACAGAGAGCAGGAGATCACGGAGCTTAGACAGACTCTGACTAATCTAACTGCAGTAGAGGGAGATTTAAGTGTCACAACCAAACAGCTCAGTGAAATAGCTGATATGTCTGATATGGGAGAGATGCACCGGCCGACATGAGTCTCGCCCTCGGACGAAGTTTCAGACTGACTCAATGATTTTATTTGCTTTTCTCTCAGTTTTACATCTGGTCAACTGTCACACTGCTGTTTCTGAATTACTGAAATAAATATGGAACAAACTCGAACACGGTCTGCAGCGTTGAAGCATAAATCATCACCGATTGGGTTTGTGTGCAGCTTCATGAGCTCATGACAAAGATTCTTGATTGTTGTCATTGGTTTTATTTGAGTTTTGAATATTCCAAAGCTCTTAAATATAGAAAATGTTAATATTTTGGGCATTTCATTTTTAACGGTATTCAGTCAGGACACAAAATAATGGCTTAAAGGAATAGTTCAACATTTAGGAAATAAGCTTACAAGCCTTTTTATAAAGTTATAGATGCCACATTCATGTTTGCACAATAAAGATGATGCTACAACTGACCAAGGGTTATACATTATCTACAGTTTGCTTTTATAATCAATGCTAAGCCAACTGGCTGGTGTATTCACATTCATATTCAGCAAACAGACATGAGAATGGTCTCAAAAAAGCAAATAAGCACAACATACGTATCCCTGATAAAACTCACAAGACAAACACGCTGGTGTTACAACTTGATCTTTATCAAATTCAAGTGTTGTTTGCACCTTGATATGAGGATGTAGACAAATCGCTGCCTCGTTGCTAAACTTGGGATAATAATTTAGACTTGAAGATATTTCATTTTAGTCGACTAACGAAGCCACTTGAAATTCCACAACTACACAAGAAGTTCGGGGTAAGTTCACCTCAGGAGAAATTCTGTTAAATCATGAACTATGATGCTGTTTGCAAGATTAAATCTTTCACTCTGTTGTTTACACCTGTGTAAAATCGTCTTCCATGTGCAGAACTGTGAGCACCAGCCCCTCTGAAGGTCTCTGCACCGCCCGGACCTGCAGCACCGGTCCTGTGAGTATTTGCTTCCCTCTCCCAGGACCTGCAAAGTATTTATTTTCTTCTAAACACCCTCGAGCAAAACAGGTGACTTTGAAGTCGTCGAGCGAGGTGGACACACGCCACCGGGAGGAAACACACTTCTGTCAGTCTGACTCCACACGTGTGATACTGTATGTCTTGCTATAGATTTAAAATGGTTTGGAGCTGTGGGATAAATTGAAATTCATAGAATTATTCAGTAGTAGTTGTAGTTAGGATTGTGCAGCCATCAGGTAAATCACGCCCATTAACAAGTGTAACAATTTAATTTCCATGATGCATCAGCTAAATTAAAAAACAACAAATTACAAGTTCACACCATGAAATAACATCTCACAATTCTTGGTGGACCAAAGCTTTTTATTCCTGTAAAACAACAACAACAACAAAATGTAGTGAGTAAACAAAGGAGTGCTCAAGAGGAGCTTATTATTTCATTTTCATGAGGAGGTAAAAAACAAAACAGAAGCAGCCTTGGCACAGAAAACATTAAAGTAAAGAAAACCAACCTAATAAAACATTATAAAATAAAAGTACAGTGCAGAATAGGTGTGGATTTGAATCCACAGATTCAACAGTCCAGCTCTGCCCCTCCCTCCTAAGCCTCAAGTGTGCACCATCAAGGTTTTTGTTTCAATTCTTCATCGAGTTAGGAGGAGTGGGTTGTGTTTGGATTCATCACTGTCCCTGTTCTAGTTTCCTGATGTCGCGTCTCTCACCCGAACTACTTCGTCTTCTTGGAGCTGCCTGCCAGTTTCTGTGTGGTCTCCTGCAGAGCTTTCTGAAGAGCAGCGATGGCCTGATCATGGCCTTCAAGCTTGGCGGCTTTGTCCTCCAACCCAGCCACCATCGTGCGTAGGCTCTCCAGCTGCTCGGGCTTCGTGCTGCTGCTGCCCTCCAGAGCAGCGAGCCTCTTCTCCAAGTCCTCCACCTGCTCAACCTGACTGGAGTCCTTCACGGCTCCACCCAGAGCGACTACGTTTGACTGCAGCTCCCCCAGGCTGCTCTTCAGCGTCTCCAGCTCCTGCTCCAACCCAGCTTTGGCCTTCTGCACCTGCGCAGCCAGAACGCTCTCGTGGGTGTCCAGCTTAGCGAGCAGTGATTCCACTTTGGAGGTAATTTCTGAAACTGATGCCGACAGTGAGTCTCCACTGTCCTCTGATGCTCTCACTCTCGCTTCAAGCTCCTCTGACCTTTTCTGGGCCTGAGCGGCCGCTGCGTTGGCCTCTCTCTCCACGTCACGAGCGACCTCGGTGGCCTGCTCCACCGCGTCCTCCACCATCAGCGTTTTGTCCTTCAGGGCCTGAACCTCGGCCTCTGCCTCCGACAGCGACTGCCTCAGGCTCCCAACAGTCTCTTGCACCACCGACCTCACCGTTTCCACCTCCTGAGACAGCGAGGCCACCTCCTGGTTGCGAGTCTGGAGCTCTTCCCTCACGGTGCCAATCTGCTCCCTGAGTGAGTAGGCTGAAGAGTCCGCCGCCTGTTTGGACGTCTTGATTTCAGCCACAGCCTCGACGATGGCGGAGAGCTCCTGTTTGATGAGTGCAGGGTCTTCCATGTCCCCCAGGCGAGCTTTGAGGTCAGCCAGCTGGCTCTGCGCCTCGCCCTGAGCCTCAGTGAACTCTGCCATGTTGACCGTGATGGACTGGCTCACCTCGGCCAGGCGCTCCTCCACCGTCTTCTCCAGCGAGGAGAAGTCCCTCTCGCGGGCCTCCTTCACCTCGCTGATGCCCTCCGAGAGGTCCCTGAGTAGGTCGTTCTGGAGGTTCTGGAGGGCCTCCTTCACCCTCCTCGTCTCCACCTCGCCGGTCTTCATGCGGCTGATGGCCCCCTGCAGCTCCACCTGTGTGGCGCCCAGCGATGAATCCAGACCGTCCACAGAGCTCCTCAGAGACTCCACCTGTGCAGCAAGACAGGAAAACAGTGGGATTTTCACAAGATGACACAGAAAGGCCTATTTTTACTTTGTGTTTTTTACTTGGCTTCGGAAGTAGGAAACTTTTCTCAACCCATGGAAAATGTACCCAATTCATCTGAAAAATTAGAAATGACCTAATTGCATCTCAATTGAATTTATTGTCATGTTATTCAAATTTTAAAGCCTTAAAGTGTGATAAAAGATTATTCTTTTAACTCAACTTCCACTTATTTGCTATAAATCGCTTCTCAGTCTTCTTCAGCTGATTCAGTTGCACCATAGATGAGTCAAGGTGGTGAGTTGTGCTTAGTTTAAAGTGATCTACTTGAAGCAAATGTGAATTTAACCCGATTTCAATGTTTTTAATTCTTGCAAATATAGGATGAAACAGGAAACAGGTAAGATGTGATTTTTATGGCTGAACTCTTGATATTCACAATAAAAGACAGGACTTTAAAGCGCACCCTTATTTTAGGTAACAAACATGCTGCACTGACAAATAGACATTTGCATGAAAGGAGTTGAGTCACACAACTGAAGTGTGCGTCGCCAATATTCGGTCAATAAAAGAAGTGTCATTGAGATTAGTTATGCACACTGTGAATGAATGGATGAATGATGTAATCAAGTGAACAAGGACACAGATTTCCAAGTAACTTTCAGTCCTTAGAAAGAGTTAGTCATCAGCCATAAAGAGCCAACTCCCGTACTTTACGCATGAAATGGCCCTTAGCTTACGTACAAACTGTAGATGTCCCCCCTCCCCCGGACGGTGTGAACTGGTCCTTATCAGCTCTTTGCTGCTTAAACAACCCCCCACAAAATAAAATGATGAAATAAAAAAACAGATGCAGCACATTTATTTGAACCAAATACTTTAGATTTTACTCGTTGGGTGTTTGCTCGCTGGTAATAGACGTAACAGGGTGTTGACCACATCCATCAGTGCAGTTTACCACATACCTGCTGTGCGTGTAACTCCAGTACACGGAGTACAAGTATGTGGAAAGTTATGTAACTGCATGTAAAGTCGTGTAAAACATAAGAACACGGGTTTACACTTCACACCCATCACTTTCTAGTGATGTAAAAGAAGTTGGGTCCCACTGAAGCTGATCTAGGTGAGTCGTTCTCTTGTTATCGCCCCCTGCTGATAGTTGCGCATCTCTCTGCTCCATACCTGTTGCACGACGCTCTCCATTTTACTGCCCAGCTCCGCGCTCCTCTGTGCGCTCTGCTCGTTCCTGGCGCTGCTCTGTCGGATCTCCTCCACGACCTGCTGGAGGTAGAACGCTGCAAACCCCGCGGCTCCTATCAGCGCCGCGTAAAACACCGTGTTGAGGACGAGTCCGAGGTAGCCCCGCGTCCGTGGCCCCTGGGGTCCCGGGGAGCCGGTCGACCCGTTGCTGGGACTCTTCTGGCTTTTCTTCGGCGCCTCATCCTGGCTGACGGGCGCTGCGCTCTTCTCGCCGGAGCTGCTCTTGTTTCGGTTCTTTGCCGTCATCGTGAGTGGAGGGAGCTCGGCGGTGTGTGGGTGTGTGAAGGGGGAGCTGCTGGTTTTTGCAGTCGTGGATGCGGAGTGAGGTTCGCCGTCCAGGAGCAGCAGCGTATCAGTGAGCGCGTCGTGTCTGTCCACGGGGCTCGTTTGCTCTGAGGTATGCGGATGGGGGCCGTCCCACGGTCCCCTCCAGGAAACTGGTTGGACTCTGCAGCTCCTCCACTTTGGTTACTGGTGGTTTTACCTTTCTGGGACCAATTCAACTAACATGGCACAGTAGAGCTCATACCAGTTCCAAAGCCTAAAAGTAACTTTACAATCAATCAATCCGCAGCAAATTACGCACACTCATAGATATCAGTCCCTTGAATGTGCCTGGTTATTTTCTTCAAGATCCACGAATTATTCCCTGAGAAATTGGTGAAAACGTTGAAAGACGCCTACATCTCGCAATATTAAAGAAAGTTTAAAAGTATTTACTGGGGTCGCACCCTGATCCGGATCCACACCAAAGTTTAATAAGCTCTTCCCTGACGGATACAGCACACTTCCACCAAGTTCCATGGCAATGCCTTCAGTATTTTTTTGTGTAATAAAACCAAACCAACGAACAGGGGTGAAAACAGGACCTCCTTGGCTCAGGGGCGTTTTGGAAGACGCAGCTCTGGCTCCTCAAGGTTCATATCACAGTAAGCATTTGGCTAATGTCACTTTTTTAACTCTGTAGAAGTGAGAAAGTCACTGCAGTTCATATAAGGGGGGAAAAGACGCTCCATCTTGGGACAAACCACTGTCCCAAAGGAAAACATCCTCAAAAGTCAATCAATCTGTGCGCCAGGGGCATAAAACAATCAAATATATGTGAGTTACAGCTGTGGCACACTTCCACAAATTATGTTACAAGTCTGATGCAAACTTTCTGCAAGAGTTTCTTTTAGAGGCAGAGCGATGTGGGGAAGGAGGGAGGGAGGAAGGGAGGGAGGGTCCTGGCTTTCTTCGCTCCTCCTTTCATACGTGGCAGCTGCAGCTTCGGTTCTGCAGGTCTGCTGCTGCTGCATCACCACAACTGTCTCTGCACAGACAGGCTCATCAGAGGAAGCAAGAACTTTAATGTGAACAGGCATGTGAACAAGACGTGACAAAGTCCAATAGTCGAGTCCTTCCCTTTCCTATAATAGGCTGTAAAGGCGACGGAGTCATTTTATGGCCCTATAATCTGTGATTTCCTTAATTAACAAGTGAGTGTGTCACTGGAAACCAAATCACATGTATTCACTACTCCATTGTTCTCAGCACTGCTGGACTTTGAATTATTACCAGTTGCATCGTGTTGATAACATTCTTATGACTAAGCTCCTTCTACCACCCAGAGAAAGATTATTTTTCTGCATGAAAAACAAAAACTCACCTACAAGCATTAACAAAAAATTTAAAATGACAGAAAATAAATACAGATGCATGTTTACATCCTCGGTTCAAACACTAGATGTCGCTAAAGGAGCGTTTTAGGGTGAGATGAGGATAAAACACAGATGATCTCCATGAAGCCAAATCCATCACAACCACAATAATGAAATACTATTTGAAACAATAAATGTATATTAATGGTAATTTATTTCCATTAAGTTATTATAGCACCTGTCTGTAATAGGCAGATCACTACCAGGTTAATATAAATTACCTTTCTTAATGGTTTTATGTGGTTAAAAGTCTAAACATGTTTGAGATCAACACTTTAAAATCAACTTTTAGCATCAATGGTTTATTTTCTGGGGGCAGAACATGCATAATAACAAAAATATAAATGACTCCATTGTGAATAATTCCTGTAATTTAACCCAAACTTTTCCTGGCTAGTAAAGTGTCGCGGTGTCCGAGCGGACCCTGAAGGCAGCATGACGCGCCACCCTGACGCCGTGACAACAGACGCCGCTCCTCAGCGCATCAGTCCGGGGGTTTTCTGCGAGACACCGCGGAGAAGAACCGGAGCGTCCCGGAGCGTTTCAACCAGTGGTTCCACGTGAAAGGACCTAACGTCGGTACCAGTCGTCTGGGTGGAATGCCGTCCCCCCGACCCCCGCTGCCTCATCCATCCCCCGGACAACGAGGCGGGAGCGCAGCCGAGATGAAGCCCGACGCCGGGAGCGCAGTTTGAGCGTTTTGCGCTTCGAGTGGGGAGAACAGCTAGCGGCTAAGAAGCTAGCCGGACAGCCCTCAGACAGACACCCGGCCGAGGGGCTCGGACCCCGGATCCGCCCGGACCATGGCCGGACTCATCAAGAAGCAGATCCTGAAGCATCTGTCCAGGTCAGTTAGCATCCGCGGGCGTGTAGCTTCCACCGCTCGTTAGCTGTCACCTCAGCTAAACCAGCGGAAAACAGCTTTTATTTCTCACTGGACGTGGGTGGGGACACTTCCGCTTGGAGGTGCAGCCCGTGGACCCCGCACCCCCTGCTGTGTGACCGACTGTCAGTTGTGTTTTCAGCGGGTGTTAACCCCGCCTCGACCCCGGGACGTGGCCACCCCGCTAGACTGGCTAACCCTGCTAGCTCCAGGGGAGGGGGGGGGGTTAGCTAGCTAGGTAGCTCGCCGCTAATCTCTCGACACTTGCCGCGGCAGGTTGAACGAGAATCGACTGGTTGAGCCAGATTGATTCAAAAACAACACTCAGCCTGGATGCAAATCATCCTCCGGCCTTTTAAACTCACACCATGCAAAGAGCAACCACACGCACAGACGTGAATTTGACTTTGATCCAAAGACAACATTGTGAAATGAGTGGGGGGGGGGGGGCAGGTTTGTTTACACGGGGGTTCAAACCTCCCGTATCCGGCCTCCTCGACACTTGTCCTCGCCTTTTTAGAGATCATGCATCCTCCACATGAACCCCCCCCCCCCCCCCCCCTCAGATAAAAACCTTCCAGGCCCTTCACTCCACTCTCTCTCTCTCTTCTCTCTCTCTCTCTCTCTCTCTCTCTCTCTCTCTCTCTCAACTCAACACATTGAATATCACTTCGATACAGCTTTCATAGATATAAAGGTGGATGTACTTTATCGATCCAAGTTGGGAAATGATGGTGCTACAGCAGGATGTCAAGGGCACTGCACATAAAGCGAAGAAGCAATAAAGCAGAAGAAATAAAATCAAATCATCGGTTCTGGATCAGTTTTATTATTCTGTCACATGCTCCATTTCTTTAAAACAAAAAAAATCTTATTATTGACCTGGGTGCAGCAGTCAGCTCTGTCTGCTTCACATGCATTATTCATTCTTTTCCACTGTCCCTCCGCGGACTTTCAACAGCACTTCTTTTCCTGTTTCATTCCAGTGGGAGAACTTGAAACACGCTGCACATATGAAATCGCTAATAACGAAACCATTACAGAGCCCATTCACACGTTAAACCCAAGTCCTCCGAGTGTCTTGAATGATAAAGGAGGTGATAGCGTAGATGAAGGTCCATGTCACTGATGACTTGGACCTTGAAGCTCATCGGTGAGCAGGTAGCCTGGTTTCTGCAGAGCACAGAGGTCATTGTGCTTGACGACTGAATTCCGGGTCATTTTTCACTTGGTGGTTAAAACCTTTATGATGTTTGTGGTTTCTCTCTCCTTCACACACACACACACACACACACACACACACACACACACACACACACACTGTCACAGCCGAGCTTTGCGTCGCCAGCAACACACAACCTTATTGTGTGCCATGCCCTTCGTTGTCCTGCTGCTCTGTGAGTGCTTCTGCCTCTGTAGCATTAGCATCACCACTGACAGGGAGCGACCAGAGGAGTAGTGATGTCATCCATCGCTTGGACTCGACATCTGATCCACTTTGTGGTGTCCTGATTGGTGCTGCGCCGGAGCAGCAGGCGACCCGTCCGGCAGTCGTCCAATCCTGCACCTTTCTTGGTAGTGATGTCATGGTAGAGGTGCTGGTGTCAGAAGCAGCATCATCTCATTCGCTCCAGTGTGTAAATAAACTGTCGACTACTGTTATTATCATCGTTATGTATGTTTTGGACGATTCTGGCTGGATTTAGTTTTTTGCTTCCTCAGCACCAGCCAGGAATAGTTTGCACCTCTTGCTCGATTACTCGTACAACACTGTAGGTTTGCTTACACAGCTACAGGTTATGTTGTGGGTGTCAACACGTCAGCGTAGCCTCCGTGCTGAACTGTTGCAGAGGACACTCGTCTCTTTGATGCCCTCTGCGACCAGGACGGACTTGTCTCGCTGAGGCGGCAGTGGCACCACGTCTTTACAGTTCATTGACTCAGACGTCAGTGATGGCTGTTCCTCCTCCGGCCGAGACAAGTGCGCCGATGCGTGTCTGACATATTACACGAGTTGAGGGGGGGCCTTTTTCATGTGACACGATGAGTTTGTGAACGTAACACGACGTGCCCGAGTTGTTGCCGTGTGTACGTTGTGTTTTTCTAATGTGAGAGCGTATTGATGAAGTGTTTTGTCGAACTCAGGCAGCCCCTGGGGGTGAGATGATGATGATGAGGTGTGTGTGTGTGTGCATTACACTATTACACACACACATTTAGATCATCGACAAGCCCCTGGTGCAGAGCCAGACGGTGCAATATCCTATTACACACAGTGACACTCACATAAACACAGATGGATGGAGAAACAGCGAAGCTCAGTCACATTCTCTTTGCTTTGTTCCACCAAAGCAGAATCGATCTCGTGCATCTGCAGTGAAAGGTCAGACTCGGCTACAGAGCAGCGTCGTGGAGCGAGCAGATCAGGAACTGAAGAATGAGAATTACACGTTGTGTGAATGACGGGTCTATAAGAGCAGAGGAAATGCTGCTTTCCTTCCAATTTTCCCTCCGTCCTGCAGTCTGTCATTATCCTTTCAACTTTTGTTTGAATGATTTGTTTTTCATAATTTGTCCCTGTCCCGTCCTGTCCTTCCCTGCAGCTTATTAGTGACACATGACCACCGCTCTCTTGCTAATTGTCGGCAGCATAATTCACATGGAGTCACAGGGGACTGCAGACAGTTTGGACAGCGGAGAGAGATTTGCTTGTTTGTGCATTAAACAAAGCCATTGGAAGACAAACTTAAACTGAGTGGGCCCTTAGAATGAAAAGATTATCACTTGGAAGATTAGGCTTCTTACAGTCAGGCTGGTATGCGACGGTCACTCTGGAGAGTGTTATGTGAGAGTTGACCCGATGGCTTCAGTAAAGCATATTCCTGCTGAATGTGTAGAAGCGGAGACAGTTTAGGGAATCGTTTTTTACTCTGAAGCTTCTTTCAGACGTGCACAGAACCCTGGACATTCTCCTGAAGTTTTCCAGAGGGCCTGTATTTGAGAACTCAGATCTCAGAGTCAGTTGTTCCAGACACTTTCTGAAACTTCTCCCGTCTGCTCCCGAGTAAAATATCCTGATAATGTCAGAGTGAGCCCATGTGAGAATTCAGCAGGAAAATGTCTGGAAAAACACAATTCATACGTCATGTTCTACCTCCACAATCTCCTGCTTTGTCTCAATCTCCAGAAAATGTCTGGACCGAATTCCCCTGAGATCATGTCTGAAAACAGCTTTGTAATGTTCATGGTTTAAATTATTCATCTCTATTAAAGTTGGGTTTTAGAATAAAAGGCTGATTATGGCATTATTTCCTATATCAAAAGGAGTTAGACAACACCAATAATAATATGTAAAGTAATATGCAAATCTGTATCATATGAATGAGCTGTCCAGTGTTTGGAACACGTCTCTTCACCAGTGGAGTTTTAGTCACAGTGGGAGTGATGGGTCCATCCCTGCTGTTGTGTCTGTGATCAGGAACCTGACTCTTTCCGTCCTGCTGAGGCTGCGTGATGATGATGCATTATCGTGACAATCTCCACTATTCTCAGCGTTACTGCGAGCTGTTGGTGGGAAGGCTATAATGGCATGAGTCATGACTGGGCGCCTTGCTGTGGGTGTCTAATCGCTGCGTAGCTGTGAAGTATTTGTGTGCGTGTGTGTACTGAATGTGTGAGAGGGCGACATTTGGACCCTGTCCCCTCCAGGGCTTGGCGTCCTCTGCTGCTGTGTAACCAGGGGTTCTTGGATTGTTCTGTCTTTCGCTCTAACCTTTTCACCGCTTCCTCAGGGTCATAAATATTGCAGGACTCTCTGGCCTTTTGCTGCCAACACAAGCTCACTCAACTCTGACAGACTGCTTGTGTGTTTCTGAATTGTTGTCCACATGTTGATGTTGTGTAGAGGTGTTTTGTGTTTGTCGGCCGGAAAGTAACGCAAGTCATCCCTCTTGATGATAAGTTTGAGGCGTCACAGTCTTTTTAATAACGGTTTTGTTTGTGTTGCACAATGTCATTTAGTTTTCATCAACATATACTTTCATAACAGACACTGAGCAAAGAGCTGTGACAGAAGTGTAAACCTGCGGTGGTTCATAAAACAGGAACATTGGTACAACAAGAAAATATTTATCATATAAAATTCATTAAATGGTTGATTCCTCATATTTATATCGTTTCATCTAATTATTAAAAGACCCTAGACAACACTAACTGATCATTATGAAAAGGTTCAGGAATGTGGGAACATGTTATTTTTAAGTTTTCCATTGGATTTGCCAGCTCACCCACAGTGTGGGCAGGCGGCCTCTGAGCACTGCAGAGCCTCAGTCCTCCAACAGCAGCGCAGGAAGGAAGCAGACGACTTATCATCTGTTAATAGATTACATTTGTGTGGTGATGTTTTCACCCGTGTCCGTTAGTTTGTTGGTTTGTTTGTGAAGCAAAAACTATAGAATGGATTTACACACAACCTGGTGCATGGATGTGAAACTGGCCAAGAAAGAGCCCACTGCCAGAAATATGAGTGGACAGTTTTATACCTTTTTAAACCTGATTCTGTGATTGATTGGATCATCTCATCTATCCTGTGAGCCTCAGTGGCTGTTTCACTTTATCCAGATGAGTTGTCGGACCGTTCCTCCAGACTCATTACTGTGTGCTGTTGACCCTGAATGGACCATTGAGGGATTTAGAGGCTCGTTTAAATGTCAGTCTCTGTTCATGTTGTCGAGCCAAGTCTGCCGCTCCGTCAAATGAGCCCTGGCAGGCAAAGAATGTGGAAACATCCCAGATCACTTTTTCCCCTGAAGAACCGCATTTCTAATTGCAAGGAGAGTTTCCCAAGGATACTTCCTTTCTTTTTCTTAATTTTTTTTGTCCGTATCCCGCTCTTTCTGTCAGTCTCTGTCTCTTTAACTCTTTCTCTCTTTACGTTGCCACAGCGTCGGTTGCTAAAACAAGCTGGTTTGACTGAGTCACTCTGGCCATCTGCCCTCAGGCGCCGCTCCTTCTGGCAACTGATGTCATCAGGCTGCGCCATTGAGTGCATCATCAGAGCCGGAAAAAGCTCGGAGACTCTGATTGTCCTTTCACAGACGAGTGCGGAGGATTCACTCTGCCCTGCTCGTATTGTGCTGGGCTACAAGGAAAAAACTGCCTTCACATGACATTTTAAATTTAAAATATGTGCATGTGGAGATTATTTAACAAGAAATGCCTCTAACCTTGTAGTTTCTCACTTAAGAAAGAAGATGGCAGGGTTATAACTAGATTATGGCGAGAGGAATGTTGAGTGGTTACTTTTGTGTTTGACAGGCGGGCAGACCCGGCCAGTAGCTGCTCCTAATCTCTTTATGGGCCTGTTTTGGTCTGGTGAGCTCGGCCTTGCTGACTGGAATAATGGCTGAAGTCTTGAGAGGAGAAATCAAAGAGTTGGATGACTGAGTGTGAACCTAATACCCTCCGCCTCTTGCTGCTGTTCTCCCACTTATACGTCAGCTATCTGTCTGTGTAACTTTGCTTACTTAGTGTTCCTAGCCTTCATATTGGACAGCTGATCAACAATATATTACTAGATCAAAGGTTTGGCTTATTTATGAGTTTGGAGGAGAGGAAGCAGGATGCAGCCGAGAAGCCAGATAAGGAGCGAGCGGACTGGGTGAGGTTAGCTGGCGAGCCGGCTGATACTTGATCAGCAGCGGGGATGAATATTTCACTGGTCACACGGCTGAGAAACTCCAGCGACAACATCCAACCCAGAGAAACGAACTAACTGTGTGTGTGCCCCTTGTGAGGACAAGTGCACGTACAGTTATTTGTGCTGCCACCGCTGAATAGTTCACAGGGAAGTTGAATTAGAGAAGAATTCAACACTGTCAGGGGAAGGTGTTGAGTGGAAAGACAGACTGAATAATTCAAAAGGCGGGTGTCGATCCGCGCCTCATTCAGACATCGAACAATGACACAACCAAGCATCAGTTTCAGTCTCTTTGCTAGTGTGCAGTGTTTTTCGCTGTCAAGTACAATATACAAGTCAGTCACAGTCGGCTGCCAACTCAGGTTTTAGAAATCCCTGGTCTTATGGTGCATTTCACACAAAGTATCCCATGGATGGATCCTTCTTGGGCCAACCTATCCCAGGATGCATTGCACGCGGGGGATGAAGCTAATGAGCTAGCCATGCGGGTGGCTTCAGCTGCTTAAAGTAGCCAATGATGTAACGGTTAGAGAGCCGGACAAGCTGGTGGTGCAATTAGTAAACAAGGAGGCCACGCCTTCGTAGACCGAGTGCTCTGAAGCGATTGCTATAAATTATTGTCATGATTTCTATTCTCCCGGTATGGTGAAACATTCCTGTCATAGTTTTCATATAGTATTAAAGATATTGTGATATGTCTATGAGGAATTAGTGCAGCGGACTTCAGGGGAAACATCAGCAGCATTGTTATGTTATCAGTGTGGTAAAACAGGTTATTACCGCTGATACTGATTTCAAATGATACCTGGTGCCATTGTTCAGTCATGTGCACTAATGTTCACCACAGTGTGCAGCCAAGTTAGAAGGGAAGTTAAAACACTGAAGCTCCAGCCTGTTGTCTGGATGTCACAGCCTCGATAAGCAGGTCACTGATCTGTGTTAGTTGTGAAACTCTGATCTGGCACCGCATGCGTGTGAGAGATTAGCCGAGCTCTGCTGCACTGTGTGTTTTAAAAGAGGGTGAATTTGCCACCATTTTAGTTAAATAACTGGATGTGTAGCAGGCAGATTGTGCACGAATATCTGAACTTGACCTTTGTACATCACTTAGTTGAAGGCGCGTCGCTCTTGACAGCCAGAAAATGTGAAATCAATACTGTCCAATGTTTTACAAGATTTCATTAATCTGCTGTGTGGAGTTGAACAGGTCAATAAACCATTCAGGATCCGAACCCTCTGCTAACTATTAACCAATAATCAAACAGTGAATGACTCTGGAAAACACTGTCAGGGACATCGAGTCTGTTTACTTAAGCTAAAGAGCAAAAAGCCCAAACAAACAGAATCACTTCATATATACGCAACATTTTTACATGTTTGCTCAAGACGCTGAGATTGTAAATATCAATTTTGGTTTATAGCTTAATTAAAGATTGTTTTTGTGCCTTTCGATCCTTTATATTGCAGCTAAAGAAGTTGTTTCATTAGTAAACCCTCTGTACCTTGATCCCTTCTCCTCCACATCGTTATCAGATTAAGCTGTAACTCTGGAAACAAAGCAAACGTGTATATGTTGTCAACCCTTAAATACAGGTTTATTTTGAGTGTACTATTTAAGAAGTGGGTTTTGTTCTTGAAATTTAATTAACTCTGATTTAGACTGAAGTTATTGGGCTTGCCTTGTAGGAAAATTACTATTGGGGAATAAAAAGAAACCCTCTCCTCTCGCTCGACACGCCAAAGCCCAACAGTTGGGGTTTGTTTCGTCGCCCGGTCGCTTTGCCAAGATCCTGCATCTATAAATATTCCCAGGCTCACAGGCTGCTCTTCTCATCTGTGTCTCGCAGGTTTGCTAAGAACCTGTCGCCGGACAAGATCAACCTCAGCACGCTGAAGGGGGAGGGCCAGCTCACCAACCTGGAGCTGGACGAGGAGGTTCTTCAGAGCCTGCTGGACCTGCCCACCTGGCTGGCCATCAACCGCGTGGAGTGCAACAAGGCCGCCATTCGGGTGAGGGACACGGTCCTAGAGACAGTTTGTGCATTTTAAAGGAACAGCTTGACATCTTTACTGTAAATAAAGATTAAATAGCTGAAGTGCAAAAATAACATGTGGTTTTATGGAGGGTTGTGGTAATGGACTGAATTTATATATTGGTTTTCTAGTCTTATGAACTCAACACACTTTACTGGACATGTCACATTCACCCATTTACACACACATCCATACAGCACCTATATACTCTGTGCTATTTCCTGTCACACACAATTTGGATTGCAGGGGCCGGGAATTGAACCACCATCCTTCTGGTTACTGGGATCCAGCCCTTTGTATGACCATTTTCTTTGCAACTGCTCAGAGGAAAAAAATCGTCCGGACAATCGTCCTTAACCTTCTGTAAAAGAGCTTATTGCTGTTTTCTGTTTCGGTTTTTGCAGTTAAACAGACATTATAAACTTCTTTTTTTAAGTCTATGCAACAAAACAGCCTCTGGGGTTAAGACTTTATTGCTTGAAGGTGTAAACTCTCTAAATTAGACTTTGTCACTTTGCTTATTGCTATTGTCAAAACCAAAGTACACAGATAAGGTGGATATGGCTGATCGACATTCAAGTTTGCGTGCACAACTGATTTATGTGGTTTTTCTTCTGGCCCGAAACCAAGAGAACAATATCTCTTCTGTTTTGGTGCAGACAGGCACATGAATCAGGTCGGAGTAAAGTCGACACACTTATTAACAACCATTGAGTCTAAGTTGTAATGCACACACTCTCTTTGCTGGAGCTGTGTGGTGCCCCTGTGTGAGCCGACTGACACACCCTGGAAACAGTGAATGGAGCTGCACAGTTTCCGTCATGACTGGACTTTTCATTCAGACCAAGGTCTAACCTTCCACCTCATCTTTTCCTCCTCACTACTTTCCTACTCAGCTCTTAGACTACTTCATCATCTTTCTTAACGTGGCTTATTAACCGTCTTAATTTGATTATTCCTTAATCTGACAATGACCTTATTCATAATCAGAGAATGCTTTTCAAATGGCAGCTTCCTGTTTAGACTATTATCTTAATCAGGTTTATTTTGTAATGCAGAGTTGCAGCTGTAATACCCACATCATTCACAGGAAGTGTTCAGGGTGTCAGATTTCTGTTGAACAGTGGAGCCGGTGACTGGAAACTTGTGTCAGCTCATGTATTTCACTGTTTACTGGTAAACTGGTAAAAAGAGAGAGTGAGACGAGGTCAGATGTGTATCTCACTTCCTTTCTTGTTAGATCTCCATGTCATCTTCCTGTTCCAGTCAACACTCTCTCCTCTTCACTTTAAACGACTGATGCTCAGGTTGATAGTAAAGGAAAGTTGCTCCATTGATTGATATAGTTTGAATAAAGTTTACAAAATCAATGCTGTAGCAGCAGGTGATGCTCCTGTAGTTATACACACACACTCATAAATACACACACTGCAATAAATAAGTGACAGACATGAGTTTACACCCCCTACTGGCACCTCACAGTATTTCTACAACTCAGACACATGAATGAAATGTGTCTAATTCTATTAGTGCAGCAAATCCAACACCGTTTCTCACCTTTTGATTTATGACGTCTCGCAGAACGAGGCCCTCTGTGGAAAATAACTGCAGAATATCACAAGGCTGAAAAGCTGAACCACTGTCCTCGTTTTTTTTTTTACAGATACCATGGACAAAGTTGAAGACTCATCCAATCTCTTTGGTAAGTTTGACCTACAACACATAATTAAAACGGGTCATTGATAAGTTTTTTTCTATTGTCATTTAATCTTTCCTAATTCAATTTACAAATCAATTAGTTAAGTTAGTAAAATTAAACTAATTTGTGTTTTATAGGATAGATTAACCAAAGATATTCCTCCATAATTTACTTATTGTCCATCACATGTTACATGATGCACTTTATCACAAAGTGAAGAGAGGGAAATCCACTGAACATGTTGTCATCGTCATGACAGCACCCGGTTTGCCTATAGCTTCACAAACACGCCGTCTCCAGCCTGTGACTCTGTGAGTGTGTTCAGCCTATCGTCCTGAGCCTGGTTTCTCTTCCAGAGCTCCTCAGCCTGTGTTTTGTAGGAGTTACAAGCTGGCGCTCGACGTTGGCCATTTTCTGCATGATTGCGCAGAGATTTTTGCTCAAGCTTGCTTTCCGTCAGCGTCATTGCTGCCAGCTTCTCCCTCGTGGCAGCCACCTCGCTGAGCGGGGCGCAGGTGTTAGGTTGATATACTGCCAGGCTGGTCCCAGTCCCCAGGTAGCTGCGAGTCCCAGCACACAGTCTGATGGAAACCAACAACAACAGAATGGAACGTGCACCACTTTCTCCAACCCTCGTCTCAACAAAGCGTGGGCGTGTGTGTTCCACAAGTCTCAGGCCTGATATACACGTCCGGTACCTTATATATGACATAAGTAAAACCAGTAGAATGTAGGTTGGCCTCAGCAGAATAAAAAAAGAAGAAGAAACCTTGATGTAGGCATTTGTAAATGTTCTGTATTTGAGCCTGTGACTTGCCTCCTGTTTCAGACCCTGGATAAAGTGGTGATGGAGATGAGTACCTGTGATGAACCTCGTCCCCCCAATGGCCCGTCTCCCATAGCAACGGCATCCGGACAGAGGTGAGTGCCGTGATTTGTTTTTCTTTTACACAAGTTTTATCCATTTACGTTTTGCTGTATTTTATGCACTTAAAAATGTGTGAGGGTTATAACTGGATATCTAGATAATGAAATGTGACTGATTACGTTTTATCCTGATCCTGGCTCACAATACGTTTCTATCCAATTGTTGCTAAGCTCTTCTTACCACCTTGTTTACCTCACCTCCCTCCACTAATGTCCACCTCTGTGTCTGTGTTACAGTGAATATGGCTTCGCTGAGAAGGTGGTGGAGGGGATATCTCTTTCCATCAACTCCATAGTGATCCGGATCAGTGCCAAGGCCTTCAACGCCTCCTTTGAGCTCTCGCAGCTGCAGGTCTACAGCGTCAACACCAGCTGGAGCATCGGCGACCTGCGGTTCACCCGCATCCAGGACCCTCAGAGGGGAGAGGTCGGTATATTTTGATATCTGAGTAAAGACTATGAGGTTGTCATGTTTTCTAAATGGAATCCTGCCTGTTCGGTCCAGATCCTGACATTTAAGGAGATAAGCTGGCAGATGATCCGCATCGAGGCAGACGCCATCCAGAGCACCGAGCACGAGATGCTGAGCGCCCCCATCCGCCTCATCACCAACCAGTCCAGGATCCGAGTGACTCTCAAGCGACGGGTCAGAGACAAACACAGATTCAGACATTTTCACTTCACGAAATTTGATGAACCAGAGTTAAAACACAAGCATCCTGTTGTCTTCTGTGAACAATAATCCCTCTGTTTGAGCTCGCAGGCTGCAGCAGCCATTCATCACACGTATAGTGTTTACTTAAACAAAACCACAACTAATGCACGTGTCGAATATTTAATAAAATGCAGTATCAAGTGCAAAAACAGCTTTTATTTGTTGTTTGAAGATATTTAACATCATTTGTTTCTTAAGGCTGAAGTTAACTGCTGAACCAAGGTTTTACCACTAGACGAAAACCTTTTCTCTCTAAATAAATGCTGTTGGTGCAGTAACATCTTAACTTAGCCTCAAGTGCTGTATTTGTATGTGTAAAGTTATATAATTTAACTACCAATGCCACAGGACGTTAAATGAAGATCTCCAGCTAACCACACCTGCATGATGAATGTTAACACCATGACACAGATCAAGGACTGTAACGTGGTGGCCTCCAAGCTGATTCTGATCCTGGATGACCTGCTCTGGGTGCTGACCGACTCCCAGCTCAAGGCCATGGTGCAGTACGCCAAGTCCCTCAGCGAGGCCATGGAGAAGTCCGCCCAGCAGAGGAAGAGCATGGCCACAGAGGACCAGGTACACATGCACAGCATCACTGAGGGGTTAACAGAGATATGGACTCCATCCCCACGTTTGCTCTCCGGCTACATTCATAACCCACACAGATTCACATCTATCCACATCTGATTTCCTGTACTCAGTGTGCTTTCTATAATTTGGTCTGACACACCATCTGCTGGATGGATGGAGTACTGCCTCAATCAGCTGTTACTTTGAACCGGATTGGCTGTAAACTCTGTGTATATATTATTTTTTATATATATACATCTTGGTTCACCAGGCGTCATCAGCGCCGCCCACAGCCCAGCAGGTGCGAACCCAGCAGGCGTCCACAGCCGCTGACCAGGGCGCGACCATGGCCAAGCTGTTCAGCGCCTATGATGTATGTGAGACGTCCCACCACCTCCAGATCACACATCTGGACCTGCACATCTGTGATGACATCCATGCAAAGGACAAAGGTACCATACACACAGATTTACACATACTGAACACACTGTCAGTTACACAGAGAAGTCTTAGAAGAAGAACTTCACTGCCACTGATGTTTCTACAAAACATAAATCCTTGTTTTCTTGTTTTTAATTCAAATTTCTTTTCACCACAGACATTAATGCAGCCAAACTTTGATGCTTGTTTTATTTGAGTTTTTCTGCGTTTCCTTCCACTGTGCAGTGATTAACAAGAGGATAACAGGAGGGGCCATGCAGCTTTCCTTCAGCTCCATCACTCTGGACTACTACCCTCTCCACAGAGCAGGTATGAATCAATCAGGGCCAATAACAGCTCACCATGAAGTCACTGCAACCTATTTACTGCAATGCAATACTTACTGTCTGTTGTGTCACATCCAGCAGTTTAATAACCAGCCTCTCCTAACTTAAATGATGCAGATTTGAAGGATATTAACATTTTTCCACAGCTTAAAAGAGTAAAGTCGTATTTTCATCTGGTGTTTCTGACTGTATCGAACGTCCAACTACCTACCACCCATTTCCCCACTCTCCAACATCCCCAGGGGAAAGTTGTGCACACTGGATGCACTACAGCGAAGCCACTAAGACCAGGGAGGGCTGGGCGCGGAACCTTCTCGACGAGTTCAAGTCCAACGTGGAGATGTTAAAGATTGCAGTTCGAGACCAGCCGGGCGCGGCCCCTGCACATGGCTCCCCACAGCATGGTAAGAGTTTTTCCTCAGCTTGTTGTAGGTGTGCGTTTTTGGTGGAAACGCTGCACCACACCAGCATTTATGTGGGTCTTCTGTCCTCCAGTGTCCCTTAGGGACGATGTTTATGGGCCTCTAGGAAGTCAGGAGAGATCAGGAGGAGGAGTAGGGCTTAGGGAGGCAGATGAAGGACTCCTAGAGTGGAGCCCACACACACAGCCTCCAGCCCAGTGCTGCTGGTGCCTAGAGCCAGGTACCGCGGTGTGTGTGCGCACAGACTTGTGCGGTGATGCACACCTTGTTTGCCAGGCCCAGTGGTTTGCTATCGGAGAACTGAGTGGTCGATCTGTTTGTCTCCTTCTTGGTTGTTCTTTTTTCATTTTTATACCCCTCTCTTTCTCTCTTTCTTCTCTTCCATCGCTTTCTTTCTTCTTCTTCAGGTAAAATAAGCACCTGCTCAACCAGTTCATTCAGTCCTCCTCCCACACAAAGCCCCAAGACCCAGCTCATGTCCAGCTCCATCGTTCTCAGGGTGGCTGACTTCAGCATCTATCAGGTCACCACAGACGTCCTCAGTCGTACAAAGCTTCAAATACACAGTCACTGAGACTAATACATCTCCTCTCTCCTTTACCAACTCTGTCTATTTTGTGTTGCAGGTGTCGATGGCCGACCAACGTCGCTCCAGCCCCAAAACCATGATTTCCTGCAATAAGAAGTCCTTGTACCTTCCCCCAGAGATGCCAGCCATCCACGCCGAGTTCACAGAGTACTACTTCCCTGATGGAAAAGACTACCCCAGTACGACTTCTGTGTTTTAACACCCTAGCTGCAGTGAAATCACGAAAGCAGCGTCTTATATTAGAACGTTTAATCTTGATTAGTAAATCACGAGCTGTGTAAAAAGCTGGTTTTCTACACTGCCAGCGACTCCTCTTTTTCTCAGCTCCCTTTTAGATCTATTCAGCTCGTTCATTCAGCTGCGTCAGGTCCGTTGTGCCTGAGGACATTGATTTTTCTGAATTGCACTCAGTGCTCGGAATGAGGGATCACCCAATTAATTCATATTATGGATTTCTCACAGATTCTCCCCATTAGGAAACATTGGTTGAACTTTTAAAGGATTTGTTCTCTGACTAATGGTTCTGTGGTCTACACCAGGTTTTTTCCCCCCAAATTTCAAAACACAGCAAATGTCTTATCCTGCCCCCTGCTGTTTGCTTAAAGACAAATTAATGCAATCTCTCCTCCACCTCTGCTCCCTTCCTCCTGCTCCTCCAGTCCCATGTCCCAACCTGTATGCCCAGCTGAACGCCCTGCAGTTGGTCCTGGATCCTCGCAGCCTGGTGTGGATCAACCTCTTCGCCCTCGACCTCAGGCAGAGTCTGGAGCAGTTCATGGAGATCTACAAGCTCAGCGACTCGCAGAAACCTGAAGAGCATGTGGACATCAAGGTCGACGGCCTCATGCTCAAGGTGAAGACGACGGCAGACGTGTGATCTTTATTCATCTCTGACCTTTATCTCATGGTGTTTATTCCTGATTCTTGGTTTGTGCTTCCCATCAGCTGGTGATCCCCACTGACCGAGACGCCTCCTCTCCTCCTGACCTGCCTCGCTCCATCTCTATACAGACCTCAGAGATGGTGGCCACTAATACCCGGCACCCGGCCAACTGCACCCGCTCGCACCTCGAGGCCCTGCTGCAGTCCTTCGAAGAGGAGCCTTTCTTCTCTTCGTCTTTCTCCTCATTCCCTCGCTCCACCTCCTCCCTACCCCTCCTCCATCCCGTCTTCCAGCTTCACGCGCACGAACAAGACACCAAGCTCCACGATATCTACCGGGGCCTGGTGGTGCCGACGATGGGCACAAACTCCCTGAAGATGCCGGCCGCCACAGACTTTTGGGCGCTGCACTTTGCCCAGTTCTGGGTGGACTATGAGGGGACCCGGGGGGGCAAAGGGAGACCGCAGCCTTTTGTGGACTCCTTCCCACTCACGGTGTGGGCGTGTCAACCGGCGAAGCTCCTCCAGCACCAGGAGAGGCTGAGAGGTGCTGCTGGATCAGGTCTGTCCCCGAGTACATCCATAGAATCTGTTGCACGCCAGCAGAGGAAACGCTTACTGAAGGAGTATTACAGCACTGAAGGTGCAGCAGCATCATCTCAAAGTGTTGATGCTACCCCGCCCCCCAGTAATGGACTCCATAAGCCCATCTCATTGGACAGTCTGCCTTCCTCCTCTTCATCAACATCAAGTAAAGATGCAGACGTGCATGTGTTGGTGCAAGTGCAGAAGCATTTAAGTGCTCAGGTATGTTTGTCATCCTTAAAAAAGAATTCATATCAAAACAAGGTCACAGACATTAACAACCCTTATGTTTTCTGAGCTCTTGAGTTTCCTTCCTTGCTGGTTTTATTTTGTAGTCATGAAGAATAATGTACAAAATGTTGCGGGCGGCTAGGCTTATCATTTTTAGTCAGCACTTTCCCAGGGTTGAAATGACAGTTATTGCCTGCAGCAGATTATGGCAGCTGTCGATAATAAACATTCATGCTGTCATTAATTCGCTCAAAGGCCAAAATGATGGACTAAATGATCTACTCTCAAGTTAATGTACTTTCTGGTGTTGGCACTTGGCCGAGAAACTATCGGCTACCATGCCTCCCACTATCTTCAGTGGTACTGCTCTGTTTCAGCTGAAAGGATTTGATGCTGTATGCATAGTGATAAGTCAAGAGCAGGACTGTTGCAGTTTCTTTTTCCCTTATTCTATTGATTCACAAGCTTGATTCACCACAGATCATCCATTATGTCATTCTATATTCACTTTGGTGTTTTGGTATGTGTGTGTGCAGGTGAGCCACCGGCAGTATGTGTTCCTGATGCAGCTTCAGCGCAGCATCAAGGCCCTGCAGCAGACACTACAGCAGGACCTGGAGGCGATGGGCTCCAAGAGGGAACGCAAAGACCTGTCTCAGTGTCCTGCCGACCACCAGCCCTTCACCGTCTGCCTGGGCCTCCTGCTGAAGAGCGCTGAGGTGTCCCTGCTCCTGAAGCCCGTCGCCCAGCCTGAAGGTTCACGGTCTCCTTTGGTGTCGGAGATCTCGCCATCAGAGAGCCGAGGAACTCTGGAGCCAGGGAGCGATGCGGGAGAGGCGAGGGAGAAGGGGAATGATGGGCCGGAGTCCTGAAGGAGGAGGAGCCAAAGGGTCATGCACTGTAGACCAGCTGTTATGTGGTGAAGGCTCAGAGAGTGCGGCCACGCAGGGTCCTGCCCCCCTCGTACCCACCTCCACGACCACTATGCCCCCAGACTCAAATCACAAAGCCTCACTGGAGGAGAGGACTTCAGCAAAGAGGTGGAGTTCAGAAGAAGTTGGTGAGGTTCCCGTGGATGGGTTGACTGTGGGTGACGGAACAGGGGTTGGACTGGACTCAAAAACCCACACAAGTGACCCTCTGTCAGACCCGATCAGCAGCAAAGACTGGAGCGACAAAGACAAAGCTGCAGCTGCTAAGATGCCTCAGTCGATATCCAGGTTCGTCACCGAAATGTCGCCAGAATGTCCTGAACTGAACTGATATCACACTAAATAAAATCACACATGGTCATCAACAGATTTAAACGTGTTAAGTTGTTGATAAAGTTGTTAAAAATCTAAAATATTTGAGTCTACCTCTCTCACTGAATCTGTCTTTCCCTGAACACAAGCTCTGTGTGTTGAACCCCCTCATGAGTGATTGTCAGTCTGAGTTCTCAGTGGTCCGACCTCACGTGTCTCTCACAGTGTGTGTGTTGGCTGCTCTGAAGCTGCCATGTCTTTCTCTGTGTGTTCTCCTCATCTCTTGTCTGTCAGCACCATACATGTTGTCATCTTTCAACTCATCCACTTCCTTTTCTGCCTCTTGACCGCTGCTTTGATCCAATGCAAGCTGTGTGTGTGTGTGTGTGTGTGTGTGTGTGTGTGTGTGTGTGTGTGTGTGTGTGTGTGTGTGTGTGTGTGTGTGTGTGTGTGTGTGTGTGTGTGTGTGTGTGTGTGTGTGTGTGTGTGTGTGTGTGTGTTCTCTCTCTACCAAGGAAAGGAAGTTTGTCTGTGGTTTCTGACCTCCTCAGCTCCAGCAGATCCACCTCCCTTTATTCCATGTCCAACATGTAAGGCACTGGATCTGTGACTAGCTGTGATGGTGACAGTGTGTATGGGTGCATATGTGTGTGTCTGTGTCCTTGTTTCCCGTGATTGTGAATACAAATCAGTTCAAATGTGCCTGTGTCAATCCCCTGTGGGCATGCCTTTGCATGAGTGCATGACACGCTGGTATGTGTCTGTGTGTTGAGTTTTCTGTGTTCAGCGTCCAACCACTGAAACTGGAAGCTCTTTTATTTCAGCCCCTGCCTTTTGGGAGCTGATTTGATTTTGTATGTCATGATTGTTCCTGGGATCATATCTGGTGCCCGGGACGGTGGCCCACTTGGTTCTTACACGGCCTTAAACAACAGCACACAAAGGAGTTGAGCGATATTTAATTCATGACTTGTTGAGTAAGCCCTGTCAGCTTTCTGTGCAGTCGCCTTGCACAAGTCTCGGCTCAGTGACTGCATAAAAAATACATTTCGTATCAGATGTGGGGAAACAGAAGCAACACACTTTTTTTTTCCCTTGTGTGTATATTAATCTGTCTTTTACAATCTTTGTCGTTTAAATGTGTCATTTAAAATCTATAGCATGCATGATGACGTTTCTCTGGCAGGTATTTAATCTCATCTCTATGCGTGTGTGTGTGTGTTTTTGCTGTAGTGGTCGTTTGATGCGCGATCGCTCTCAGTCCAGTTTCTCAGTGTCCTACAAGAATATGAAGAAGAGCCCTTCCCTGCAGTCGCTGGACAACATCTCCATTGACAGCTACCTGATGGAGGACGGGGACGCGTACAGCCTGCTGGAGAGAGGTGGAGCAAACACACACACACGAAAAATATTTGTTATTTATTCAGGGTTCAGTGTCAAAAAAAGTCTTTAAAGTGAATGAAAGAAGTCATTATTCCTGTTTGTGTACCTGCAGGCAGCTGTTTTTACCAGATGGTGGCAGTATTGTTCTGATAGGCTAGAGTCAGTGCATGAATTCATAAAGCTTGGGGCTGTACAAAAGGTATTGTGTGCTTGTTTGTGTGAGTCGTCATATTTTTCATGTCTCCGAGTTTAGATGACGTGTCCATGTCGGGCTTCAAGGATGCCGTCAGTGAGCAGAGCGCCACAGAGAGCGCCGCCGAGGCTGCGTTCAGTCAGGAGCAGGAGGGAGGCGTGTCCCCCGATACGGTCAGCGCCACCTCCCAGAGCATCGACGAGCCCATCAAAGATATAGTACGATGTGATGCCCCCCGGAAAAAAGTGTATTTATCTAAATCAACTGAGGAAATCGAGATCAAGCGGCTGATCACGTCGTCTGTCATCTTCCTCCAGGTGTCGGTGCTGGTGCTGAAGGTGCGGTCGGTGTGCGTGGGCATGGAGGTGGTGGGCGAGAGCACGGCCGTGGCTCTGGAGGTGGGCCAGGTGATACCGAGCCAGCTGGGAAACGTCAGCCTCAGACAGTACCTCAGCAACCGCAGCCTGGGTAAGAAGTCGTCCACACACACACACACACACAAACACACACTTAAACTCTACGTGACTGAGCATGAAACAAGGAGCTTTTATTTCAGCTCTGATATGTCGTACGGATATATTATCTATTTTTGCACGGCTGCTTGGACTCACAATTTAAAATTGCGTGCTATGTTCATTATTCTAACATCAAACAGTCATTAACACACTGATTTTAAAAAAGGTACGATAACTAGAAAAGAAAGAAAATTGCTCGACACTGGAATAAGAGAAACGCTTCCAATTCAAATGAAAGCCGTCCACAACACAAGCATTTTCCTTTAAAGAAAGAAAGATGAAGCCTGGGTAGGAGAGTGATGGAGTGAAGCAGCAAGTTCACTGGTTTTTACGGGGACATCTTCATTTTTAAATAAAGCTCCAGCAAATAAAAATTCTGCAACTACTTCTTCTGTTCTTATAGATTATTTTTAGATGATCTGTGATGGCATGTTGTTGAATAGAGAGAGAGAGAGAGAGGAAACATGTCATGACGTGAGAGGAAGAGGACGTGTGGTGGAGGTCCGGGAACAGACTGGAGGCTCAGTTGTTGGGTTTTGAACCAGCAGGATGCTCCGTTACTGACACCCCCCCCCCCACAAGGACAAGTGAAGTGACCAGCAGTGATCTCAGGATATCGCTGTTTAACATGCTGAGAGGAGAAAAAGAGACGTAGAGCTTTTAAACATATTTCAAACTTTTTGGGCAATTCAGTTGTTTTTCTTGGTGTTGCATCATTTTGGGGTCTTTGACTATTTGCTGGACAAAATCCGGGCTCTACTTTTCTGTTATCATTCATTACATGAGCATATTTCATCATTTTCTGATGTTTCGTAGACCAAGTGATTAATCAATTAATTGGGATAATCGAAACATGTTAGTTCGCAACCATAGAGTGTAAAGATGGACGTCACGACAGCTGCACCAAAGTGGAGCCAAATCATCTAGATCGCCCCCTGGTGACTTGCCGCAGTACAGGCCATAAACTCTTCCTCCTCCATGTTAGTGGCTTTGACACGGACCAACCTAAAAAGTCAAAGAACACATCAAATAAATGGTTCATCATTTGAAATAGGTTTGGTTTTAATTTGTTATTTGATAAAACAGGGCTGAAATATCGTGAGTGACAGCTGAGACTTACTCACGATTGGTCGAGTGCGTCAACTGGCAGGTTTAATCATTACTGCAGCTCCACGTCACCAAATGGCGTCAAAATGGCGGAAGTGGAGATGTGTCGTCCATCTTTATATTGAGCCTATGGTTGCAGCTCAAGTTGGAATCCCCTCCTCTACTACACACACACACACACACACACACACACACACACACACACACACACACACACACACACACACACACACATATTTACACACTAACAAAGCCATCCCCTCCTCCTTGTTGTTTACCTTGCCATAACTCCCCACAGGTATGGTGGGTTCAGTACCAATACCTGCTCAAAGCAGCCAAGGTAACTGCTGTGTCACTCACAAGCTGTGACTTAACGTGCATGTTTGCCTCAGCGCGTCTTTTCCTGCCCACTGTGAACTCTGTGTGTGTGTGTGTGTGTGTGTGTGTGTGTGTGTGTGTGTGTGTGTGTGTGTGTGTGTGTGTGTGTGTGTGTGTGTGTGTGTGTGTGTGTGTGTGTGTGTGTGTGTGTGTGTGTGGCCATTTTTTCCTTGTTGTCACATCTCATTTTCAGACTAAGGACTCTTGCTCGACAGCATGCTCTGCAGATGCACATAGACTCAGTGTGTTGCAATCCAAGTGATCGCATGAAGCAGCTGTGTGTGTGTGTGTGTATCATTTTCCAGCAGCAGTGTGTGTTTATGTGAGGGTAAATTTGACAGTAATGGAGTGAGTGGGTCCCATTATTTGCAACATTAGGCCCACAACCTTTAAGAGTGTGTGTGTGAGAGGGAGAGAGAGCGAGAGCCAGATTCAAATTAACTCCAACTATCTGTGCAGTCTGTATTAACCCCTAATCTTCCTCTTCTCCTCCCGGCGTAATTTGCCATTTCTGTTTCTCCCCCTCTTTCCCCCTCTCTCTCTCCCTCTCTCTCCCCCCTCTGTCTCCCTCATCTCTCCACTGCAGCAGACTTTGCAGTTTCAGTCCAATGATTCAGGCAATGAGAGAAACGCCAGATTTCCCCCCTGACTACCTTCCTCCTTCTCCTCCTCCTCCTCCTCCTATCTCACAAGAGCAATCCCTCCTCCTCCCCTCTTCCTTCTTCCTCCACCTTACCTCTTTACTCCTCCCGTCCGCTCCTACTCCATCTTCCTGCTAATCCTCTGTCATTTAACCCCCCCCCCCCCTCCTCCTCTTCCTCTCTCCACCTTTCCTTCCCCTTCCTCGCTCCCCCACTCTAGCCCATCTTCTCTCCCTCCTACCCATCTTATCTCAGTTCCTCAGTCCTGTGGCTGCTGGCTCCCTCCCTCCCTCTCTGTTTCTTTCACCTCACCCTCTCCCATCTCTTCTTTTTTCCCCTCTCTCTCTCTCTCTCTCTCTCTCTCTCTCTCTCCTCCTCCCTCCCTCCATTTGCTTCGATCCCAGCTGCTCAGGATTGAGAATGTATAATTTTATCTGACAGGATTGTGTGTGTGTGTGTGTGTGTGTGTGGGGGGGACTTTGTGAATGTTTTTCACTCTATATGTCATTAACCCTCTCCTGACTTTCCTTCAGAAAACTTGTGATGCACTACTCGTTCGTAATGAAAACATTTTTTTCTTCAAGTGGCCATTTCCATGCCTTGCTGAGTGTTTTTATCGCAGCTCGTCATCTCTTGTGTATTAAAAACTTGTGCCTGTAATCGTGTGCTTGCCAGCAGAATTAATATTTGTGTGTAAAGTAACAAAAAGGTTACTTACCTTTCTCTAAGGTTTAACATCTCACCTCCTCGTCTCTCATCACCTCCCGTTTGTATTCTCTCTCCTCACTCTGTCACCTTCTTTGCCTCTTTTCTTCAAGAACAAAAACAGCGTCGTCACATCGTGCGGTAGCGAGAGTCAAATTCAGGTCATTCACAGATGAAACACTTTACTCTGCTTGTTCCCTGTCGCGTCTTTCACAACTTCTCCGAGCTGATTTTTTGAGAAGTGTCTAATTCACAAAAGGAAGAAAAAGAAAAACGATTCAGTGGTTAAATCCTCACTTTGAATCCTCAATTCTTAGGTGGGAGTTTCCACCGAACCCTCTAATCCCTCGTCCTCGGAGATGATTAAACATCGCTGCAGTGAAATGAACCAGTGGGATTGTACAGAATCTCACTCTCCTTCAGTCCACCTTTTTACCTCATTCTTTCCTGCTTCTCTCTCTTTTTTTTCCAGCTCACTTTCTTTTTCATCCCTTCTCTTACTTTAACCTCGTTTAAACCTGATCTTAACATGCACCCTTGTTTTTAAATGAGCACATTAACATAAGATCTTGATAACATAACCTCCTTGTTTTTTTTTTAATACAGTTAAATTCAATTGTCTCATTGAAAAATCCTGGAAGTGGAATTTCTTTTGTCCGAATTAATTTCTATATTATATGGTTTATGATATGAGAAATCCTCTTCTCTTATTGGGTGTATTTTAACATCAGGTGTAAATGTCTCTGAGCCGATTCATCGCTCACTCCACAGCCGCTGAAGCTCGAGCTAACGCTAACAGCCTCTGTCTCCCCTCACAGCTGGCGGCGAGTTCGGCTCGGCGTCCCACGGTTGCGCTCACAGTCCGGAGGTGCAGGCTCGCCTGGAGAGCGGGCCCTGCGCCGCCGCCCACTCCCCGCTGGCCGAACGCAATGGCTTCCTGCAGCTGCGTCTCAACGGATACCAAGCCAGCTTCCTGATGTCCACGATGCGCAACCTGGCGCACTTTCTGGAGGACGACTCTGCGCCGCAGGTGCTGCCCATGGAGATCAGGGTCAGGAACACGCATATAAACCTAAAGGTGAGGATCTGGGATGTTTTCAGTCATGGACACTTCTGTTATTCTAGCTATTCAGAGTTGGGATTTTTCATTGTTGTGAAACTCTACCTGTAATAAGTGTCATAACTCACTGCCACATTTTACAGCAGCTTCTGAAACCAAGTTAAACATTTAGAATACGGCCAGTAATTTGAATTTGGATTTGAACTGAATGTTTAATGACAGAGAAAAGACCTTTCTGCCTCCGCTCTTGGGTGGATGGATTTGCTGTGGAGCTGATGTGGAAACTCGGACGCTCATAATTTTCTCTCTCTCTCTTTCCGTCGTCTTTTCACACACATTAATACTAACATTTACTTTATGTCTTTCAGGATGAGGGCCCCCGAGACAATCCCTCCGACGCTGAGCCCTCGCCCATCACCTTACATGTGGACAGTCTCATCATACACAGGAGAGACGATGGTTCTTTCTCTATAGGAGGTGACCAACACGCACACACATTCTTTTCTGCCAGATATTTCCACCTCAGGGCTGATTCACAGCAGATACACAACACGTTCCTATGAAATTCTTCACATCAACAATTTCCCTCCTGTTGTCTCCTCCTCCTCCAGTGGACGGAGCAGCGGAGGCCAAACCCAGAAAAGAGGGCGGGTTGATAGACAGCTCACTGAGTCCGGTCCCTGTGGCTGTGGTCGGCGTCTGCAGCGTATCAAAGGCTTCGCAAACCCAAGCCCCGCCCCCCAGCCCTCCTCCATCAACCAGGGAAAAGGTGAGAAACAAAACAAAGGCGTTCTGTGAAGCCACGTGGAAGTAAAGAGTGGGAACGCCATCCGACCACGGGTTAGAGACCGAAATTTGTTCAATGATGTTCAGGTCGGTTTGGGTCGCAGAGATGTGCGCTCCACTGCGTGACAGTCTAGTTTATTTTATTTTCATGCTAACACACAAACACTGACTCCTCTCCATGGCTCCTTCTTCCTTGTTTGTTTCCAGATGCTGACGGACGAGAACGAGTGTTTGAAGGTGGAGCTGTCGCGAGCCAAGATGGCGCTGGCTGAGGCTCAGATGGAGAAGGACTCGCTGGTTCACCGCATGAAGAACCTCAAAGTCAACAGCAGCTAGGTCCCCGGCTCTGTCCTCGTCTACCGCGGCAGAGAAAGACCCACACGGACGAGCGAGAGCGAGGCAGAATGATTCAAGGCAACATGAGCAAGTCAAGAAAAAGGGAAAGCGGCTCCCTCTACGTGCTTATTTGTCGAATGAGCCTCCATGTGACTTTAGACTTCAAAATAATTCCTCCATAAAGCAATGCAGAGTCTGTGGGAAGACTCAAAAATACACGCTTGTAGTCTGTTTGATGTTCTCCACTTTGGACTGTGGAGGTTCGGAGAGTGGAAACGGGAGGAATGACATTTAATCGGACTGTGTGTGTGTGTGTGTGTGTTTGTGTGTGTTTGTGAAAGAAAAAGGACAAGGATCTGAATCTGTGGTTGTGCCTACAGGAAGTCCCTCCCACACATCTGTCGTCTAAGTTAATACGGAGCAAAAAAAATAAATCACAGTTAATCGTAGACGAGCTTTATTTAGGTGTGTGTGTGTGTGTGTGTGTGTGTGTGTGTGTGTGTGTGTGTGTGTGTGTGTGTGTGTGTGTGTGTGTGTGTGTGTGTGTGTGTGTGTGTGTGTGTGTGTGTGTGTGTGTGTGTGTGTGTCTTAAGCAACACTGAATGTCGAATCTTCAGAGGAATGTCTCAAAAAAAATAATTTTGCACTGCGCTCAACTCGTGTTGTAGCGCTTTCATATTCCGAGGGGACGAGACGCGCTCTCGCTCGTCCTCCGAGTGTGTACAGTGTATATTGTATAGGAATTTTCTACAGAACTTTGAATGGCGATGCAGTGATTCACTTGAATGTGTGTGTGTGTGTGTGTGTGTGTGTGTGTGTGTGTGTATCAGCCGGAACAAGCATTTCATTACTATAAAATGATGAATTTCTCTGTCAGTTCTCGCCCCCCGCACTCGTGCGCGTCCATCCTCCTATTTTTCTACGTGTAAATAGCCACGAAACCTTGCGGAGCACTTTTAAAAAAAAATAAAACGGAGGCACTGTAAACGCAACAATCAGAACAGACGAGCCGACAAACGGAGAGCAGTTCAAGAAAAGTCACACGTCGACTGTAAATAAAGATGGAGGACACGGCAGCTTAAGTGAAGCCAAAGCGCCTCGTTTCTCCCTCTGGTATAACTCCCGCCTTCTCCATGTTAGCAGAGGGGACAAAGATGGTTTCTCTCATTTTAGGCTCCACGACTACACATCGGTACAAGATGGCGGCCTTCATATCTGGAATGTTTTCTGGACAGTGGGAGGAGACGCGTTCATCTTTATTTACAGTTTATGAAGTCGCCCACGTGGTTTACTTGGTGGAGGCGTAAAAATAAAGGCACATTGAAGGTGACCGACAACGTGTGTGTGTCTTTATGTTAATTCCTAATATTAATAATGAATGACCGTGTCTGCTGCTGTTCACGCTTCGTGCTGATGTGACGACTTCGGCCAAAAGTCGATGTTAATTTAAAAGAAATTACTAGAATTAACTTTTTTTTTTTTAACTGCACAAAAGACTGATAGGATAAAAAACTCTGAAGTGTTAGAACAGTGCATCCATCAGTTTACATGTGAAACTGTCACAACCTGAGTTTTTTGTCCATTTTCAGTTTCTTATCGATTCTTCTGGTTCACGACTTGTTCTGCGCACAAACATTTTGACGAGATGATTTTAACTCGACCGTACGTGAAGACTTGTTCGTGGAGAAGGAATGATTTTTTTTCCCCTTCATGTTTCCTCCATTCATCACAGCCCTCCTCCTCCTCCTCCTCCTCCTCCTCCTATCTGGACGCCTGTGGAGGAAGAAAAAAGACAAAGAGAAGTACTAAATTGTATTTTGTCTGTCAAAGCTGCTGAAACACTGAAAATAAAAGAGAATGAAATTAAAGGTTTTCACTTTGGCTGTTTCTTCCTCTTTCCTCTAAATCAAATGTGATTGTAGATTATTATTCTCCTGGACTGACGCAGTTTTTGTCACCATCTCGTTAACTGACCAACAAACAAAACATTCGATTTCCCAACTCTCTCATTCAGTACATGCAAACTTACTTTATGAATGAGGTAGAATGTAAAACATTGTGTTGCAGATTAAAGCGTCTTGTGCAGCCTCTGTGAGCTGAACCCCTGCAGGAGAGTGTGTGGACTTTGTGCACATAAATGGTCATGACATTTTACAGCAGGAGTTGTGCACAGTGAGTCATAGTGTGTGTGTGTGTGTGTGTATGTGCGTGTGAGAGAGAGAAAAGTTCTGCTCTGCCGCTGGAAAAACTGTTTACACACTGAAGCTTAATGCTTCTGTGATGACGGCTGTGTCACAGTGCAGCAGCGTTTATGTAAGCAAAGCATGTGCACGTACATGTATATAGTGTGTGTGTGTGTGTGTGAATGTGCAGGACAGAGGAGGGGATGTGGGAGAGTCTGACAGCACCTGAGCACAGCTGGATTGTGGGAAATCTGATGTAAGAGCGAGGGATCAAGTTGTGTGTTGTTCAGAGAACAGAATCTCTCGTTCTGAGAACACACCGTGATCTTCAGCAACCTTTTCATTAATGATAATGTACAGCATCAACAAAAAACACTACTACATAACATGATTATCTATGATCTCATTGAACGGGCATAATGAAATATTTACTTACATGTTGTTAAAATAATAGTGCTGCAATAATCATCCTATTGGTGAATTAATACAAATGTTATCCGGCAATAATTTAGATAATCAACTATGTGTATTTTCTTGTAAAAATGATTTATGATTTGCATCTTTTCTCTTTCACGTCTTGTGTTTGGCCAATATCCTGATCGATTGATTAATTAATTAAACTTAATTGATTAAAATAATCTGCAGATTCGTTTTTGTAAATATTTAAACCCTGAAATCACTTGACTGAGCTACAGCTGCTCTTTTATGGGTTGAGAAGGTCCCACAGCAGCTGCAGGTGGAGGCAAAAACTCCAATTAAACAGCAGAGCGGCAGGTCCCAGCATGCACCGTGTGTGTGTGTGTGTGTGTGTGTGTGTGTGTGTGTGTGTGTCTGTGTGTTTCCCCACAGATCACACACATTAAAACTCATCCCCTACATCCATTCTCAATCCCCACATGACACATTAATCTATTTCAGGCCCTCACCTAGCTCCTCATGCACTCAGCTGCAGCCGTGCACGCGCACACCTCCAGCGTGCACCAGCACTGCGCATGCACGTGTGTGTGTGTGTGTTTTTTTTTTACCCCCGTGGGGTGGAGAAAGTTTGAGGAGACAATGAATGTGACTCCTCACAGATTGATAACAAAGGCCTGTTGGAGCTGTGTCCTCCACACCCAGCCTGCACAGGGGGGCTGCACGGCAAGACGCACGCACGCACACCGGAAGTCAGGAGTGCGGGGGTTTCAAAGTAAAAGCAGCGAAGAGGACTCAGGGTAAATTGGGGGGGGGGGCTACAAGATCAGTCTCAGATGGTAAGATGACAAATATCTGATGCATGTGTGTGGTTTTGATAAATAGTTGTTTTTGAAATTGCAGTTGCATACGTAGATAATGGCTCCTGCTTTATTACCCAATCACGTTCTTTTGTCTTCAATGGGCCCTCGTCGAAACCTTCAGGTGCAAAACTTGGAACAAAAGCCTGTTGGTTTGATGTGTGATGATTGTATTTCTATACTTTAGTGCTGGATTTAGTCATTTATCTATTTATATATTCTATCTCATTCTGATATGGACCTATGAGTCTGAAATAAAGCTTAACAAACTAAAATATGGCTTTTTTGCTTACATGTTGCATATTCTAGCAAATCTGAGGTCCAGTATTATTCCATCTTAAAAATACTATTTAGTTACTGGTCACCATGGGGCCCAGCCGCAGATTGTTCTGGTGTTTTGACATGCACCTTTAAAAAGTCTCTAATTCAACCAATATTTCTATATATTTGAAATAATTGTACCATATTTGCCTATGTGGTTTCCTTTTACTCTTCTTTAGATTCTATTTCGTTGCTGCTCGGCCTCAGTTCGTAGTTTCTGTCATTTGTTTAATTCAAATTGCAGCTTGGTCAGAGACCGTACAGCACGTCCGGAAACGGCAGCTCTTATTCTGAAAGCAGTAACCGGAACCCGGTGACGTGACGGGGTCTAGCCTGACACGTGTCTCCTCTCGCTCAGTGCGGTTCCTCCCGGTGCAGGTGACGAGTGCAGCGGGACCGAGGAGCTTCTCTCAGCGGGGAGCAGCCTCTCAGCGCCAGCCTGTGTTCAGCCGCAGCTCCGGTCCAGTCCGGAGGTTCCGCTCGGACAAAGAAGGAGTTTGTGTTGTTTCTCTTCTTTCTGGTTGGTTCACTTCGCTCTTCTCTGCGGAGCCTGCGGTCGGTCGGTACCCCCCCGCCCCGCGACCCCCCCCCCCCCCCCCCCCCCACCAGCAGCGCCGCTTTGCGCTGAGGTTACACCGGCGAGCAGCGCGCGTCAGCCGGGGCAGCGCCGGAGGAGGACACGGAGCAGCCGAGCGGACGGAGGTTAGCGGGCACCGGGGGAAGCACCGTGCGGAGGAGGCGGCGGCGGCGGCAGCAGCAGCAGCAGCAACAGCATGCAGTGACAGGGATGCTCTCCCCCCGCTGACACTGAGGGAAGGAGCTGCCTCTGGAGCTGGAGGATTTATGGGAGATATTTGCCGGATTTCCCCCGTCGTTGCAAACTTGTGTCCGGGATGGGGAAGGAGCAGGAGCTGCTGGAAGCCGCCCGGACCGGGAACGTCGTCCTGGTGGAGAAACTGTTGAGTGGTAGGAAGGGGATCCTGGGGTCCGGGTCCGGCTCCATCCCCCTGCCCAACCTGCTCAGGTAAGAGAGAGAGAGAGAGAGAGAGAGAGAGGTCCAGGTATTACTCATGTTGTGGGAACATTATGGGATAAACAGGTTTTAAGGTTAGGTTTAGATTAAGGTTAAGGTTAAGTTTAGGTTTACGTTAGGGTTATGTTAAGGTAAGTGTTAGGTTAAGGTAAAGTTTAGGGCTACGTTAAGGCTAGATTAAGGCTTAGGAAAGTGGTAACTATGGTTAAGGTTTAGGCTTAAGTTGAGGTTAGGTTAAGAGTAGGTTTAGGTTAAAGTAAAGGTTAGGATAAGGTTAGGGTTTAGTTTAAGGGTTAGGCAAGTTGAAGCTTTGGTTAAGGTTAGAGTTCGTCTCCAGGATATCCATGTTAGTCAATGTAATGTTCCCTGAAGAGTGTGTGTGTGCCTGTGTGTGTGCATGTGTGTGAGTGTGTGTGCATGTGTGCGTGTGACATATAACTTAGCATCATCATACAGATCGATGCACCGGTGATGAAACTACTACTCCAATCCCAGCTTCACCTTCCTCAGCTGCAGCATCGACTGGTCCTGATAGAAATAGACTGACAGTATATACACACTACTCAACAGCAGTTGTGTGAGGCAAGGTGCTTGTTTAAAATGCTGCAGGCCAACATGTGTTCTAATCTGCAGCCGGCACATACCTCAGATAGGCCCTGTTATTACTGGACAGTGTAACAGGGGTCGTCGTCTTGTCCCACTGCCCCGTGTGGGTGCCATGTTTGGTTTGTGTGTGTGTGTGTGGGGGGGCTCTGCTAGCTGAGCACAAAAAGAACAGACAGCACCGTCATGCCTCCACCTGACAGCTGTCTTAATGCTGCTTTCACGAACATGACAAGGAACAAATGATGGAAAACAAAGTCCAGTGTGTATTTTCACTTTTCTGCCCGAAATATCTGCATATTCCTTTTCATGAGTAGCAGTCGAAGTAACCTATGTGGGTTTAGTCCAGTTTTTAGTGTGTGTTGTGCTCTTATCCTTCATTTGTGGCGTTTGAAAAGCTCAGTCTGGTCACACGGTGGCGGGGGGGGGGAGACTGGAAATGTCCACGTTGTAGCCCTTTCCTATTGCGACGTGTCAAAATGCTACACGTGATATGACGGCACGGAACCATTTGTACAACGCGATCAAAGCAATGTTTTACTTTCTTCACAGAACAACGTGCTTTACAGATCTTACAAATGTTTCCTGTCTACGCTGCTGAGGATGTTTATTTGAAGGAATATTCAAACCTACGAGAACGACAACAACAAATACAAACGCGAAAACAAGCACAACGGGCCAGTAGGGGGCGATGAAGTCCTCATAGAGTGATTCTTTGAATAGCAGAGAAGAACATCGTGAGCGGGGGTCAGTGAGTTTATCCTACTGTCAACTTGTATGTAGCCGCCATCTTTGTTTTTGTTTCCTGTGCTTTTCCTACTGTGACATGACAAAATGTCAAAGGCCTGTGGATCCGTGACTTCAGATTTCACCTCTTCACCTCGGACCTCTGTCACCATGAATCAGTGCTTGTTTCAAAACACCACGTTACATGTGAAGTGACCGCGCACACCGCTGTTCATAAAACGCCATCAAATCAAGATTATACTTCTTTGAGGAATTTGAGTTACTATCGCAGGTGAATGACCTGCTTGAAGCTTCCTTTTGTCTCCCAACTGGAGCCGCACCAGTCTTCTGCTGGGAGAACAACTGCTGGGGGAGTTATTGTCCCCCTCCTCCCGCCCCTGCAGCCCCTCCCTCCCTCCCTCCCTGTGCCGAGGCCAAGCCAGGTGACGGGGAGATCAAAAGCAAGGGCGTACTGGGAGGAGTACCGCCTCGGGCCCTTCGTGCACACAGCCTCACGAACCAGGCTGAGGTCTCACGGTGGCGGGCGGGGCAGGGGGGGGGGACGCCAGCCACCCGCACACACAGACACTGGAGCCAGAGGTTCACACACACTGGGAAACCACAGGGGTCTGGGGACTCCTGCAGGGGCCTTTTAAAGGGCAAGAAGCGAACTTGTTCAAAATAGAGACAGCGTGATTTAAACTCTGGTTAATTCATGGGAAGTCGGCTCCGTGAGGGGATGTATTTAAAATGCAGATTCCGATCCGAGGCTTCACTCGGAGGAAGCGACTGCAGCGCTCACCTGCAAGAGCCACATAAAGTTCAGCAGCTATGATAAATGCTTGTTTGACTTTGGACGGGCTGATAAAATGTTGTATTTTGATATCTAACAGATTTCACTACCGGCTGTAATAAGTGGTCAAGAGCCGACGTTTCTATCGTTTATGGTTTTGCTGCCGTGGTTTATTCTCATTGTGTGTTTCTGTTTTCTGGACCTTTTTATTTCCTCCTTGATAATAATCGGTCCAGATGAGGAATCATTGAAGCCGCTCGCACGCTGATGTTCGACTGTTGGTTCCCATATAATCTTTTATGAGAGCAGAAGTAGCTTTGTCACATAATAGATGTTATAATTTTCATAGTGTCACTGATTTTTATTGCTGCTGGCGTCGCTCAGTCAGTGTTTCAGTTTGATCAGTCTGAACTCGTGGAGACATTCATGGTCTCCAGAGGACGAATCCTGCTGATGCTCTGATGTTTCCTGTGTGAGGTTCACATCACTGAAATGTCTATTGGATGAGCTGCTGTGACATTCATTGTTTTTTGATGCTCTCTCTCTTCCTCTTGCTCCATCGTCTGGTCAAGTTTTTTATTTAGTTTTTTTTCGTATTCATATCTAACGTTGAGCATAAATTTGACTTTTCAGAGGGAGGAGTCAGTGAAGCTGCTATTTTACGGTAGAAAAGTTGCATATTGTTATTTCAAACTTGACTTAAAAAGGAGTGTGTGGTCTTAAATTATCGTCTGATAATGTTTGTGCTTCACCAGATGAGTTTGTGTTGATAAAAAACGACTCGTTCAAGAATAATAAGCTCTGCTCATCACTGCGTGTATCTCATCTCCCACATTGTGAGCCTGTAAACATCCTCACACGTTGTGTTTGCTTTGTGAGTCAGGATCCAGTGTAATTTGTTGAAGGACAGTGACTATTTACAGAACGCCGAATTAACGTGGAGCTTTAATGATGACACCGAGTTGCATTGTGGGAAAAATGTCGGGAGGGAAAGCGCAGCGCTGGTATCAGCACCCTGAAGTTCAAGAAACAGAAACACGGAGGGTAAAGTTGAGGTTAGTCAGATGCATTGTGGGTGGAAATACCTCTGCTGGTGTTTGTCGTTGTCGGTGAGTTACTTCTACTGTGTTACACACACTTGGCTTTTATTGGGTCAGGATACTGGGCCGTGAGGAGATGTCTGTAAAACAGTGGGTGGGCCAAGTACACACACACACACACACACACACGAACACACACACGTGGAATCACATATGCCTGTGCGACACACCTCCTAATTGAGAGGTTTTTGTACTTACTAGCAGATGAGTGAGTCAACAGAGAGGTCAGGGGGGGGGGTGTGTGTGTGTGTGTGTGTGTGTGTGTGTGTGTGTGTGTGTGTGTGTGTGTGTGTAGGCTGATGTTATGGGAATGATCTCCTGGAATCAATGCATAGTTTCCCATCTTAAGGCCTCTGAGCCATTCGCAGCATTCCTAAGTCATGAGGTTCCTCTTTTCGCTGAAAGAATCACACTAAACCACCAAGTGGGACATAACCATGGACACACACACACACACACACACACACACACACACACACACACACACACACACACACACACACACACACACACACACACACACACACGAGCACAGGATGTAGAGAAGACGACCCTCTCCCTGCAGTTTTTGTGGTGTGCACATGAACACAGTGGAAAATCGATACTGGATGATCTCACTGCTCATTAATGGGTCATGTTCCCTCGTAGATGACCTGTGCTCTACATAGTGACGGGATGTTGGTCGGCCCCCACATGACTTCACCGTATAGTCAGCCCGACATGCGGCCATTAGTGTGGTCATGCGATGAAACAGTAGCGCACTGGGACACGTCCAGCAGCTGGTGTCCTGTATAAAGACATTGATCATTTCCCTAAACGAATATAAAACATGGCTGTGAATGTTCAGATGTTTGCCTTAGTCTCCAAAAATTAAAGAGGGAAGTGTGTTCATATTGCAGCAGTCGACTGAGAATAATTAAATCATACAAACAGCAGCTTTCATGGACCAGAATGCATTGCAACTCAAGCACGTACTGGGGTTTGTGTAGATTTTATGCACTTTTATGATGTTCTTTATTTATTTATTATAGATGCACTGATCCCTGCTTTCTTTTTCTCTTCCAGGACTGATTCAATGCGATTAATCTGCTGATAGTACATTTATAATCTGTTTACCTCACTATGGGTTTCAATGGGATTGTTTTTAACAGAGATTACTGAAGTACTGAGACTCATTCAGTGTGTATTTGTGCAAGATGTCCCTTAAATCCAGATTTCTATAGTACAAGTGTAATATGTCCATGAAATCGATTGTCACATGTGCCCAGTGTGCAGCAGGAGTTTTAATGAAGAGTCATCTTTTATCACATCCTCTCTTTGCTTGCGTTCCTACATTTCTACCTTCACCCACTTAACTTCTTCACAATGTTTCCGCTTCTTGATTCTGCTCTGTCGTCTTCATCAGGTGATGCAAATGAAAATTGCACAAGAAGTCAGGTTGATGGAAATGTTTAACATCCGGCTGATAAAGGTATAACAGAGCATCTGGATTTACCTTTACACACACACACACACACACACACACACACACACACACACACATACACACACACACACTCATATTGAGAGTGAGAATGAGTTTGTGATGACAGCCTGTCATCGTACACATCCCGTATATGATGATACTAGTGTGTCATAGAGGAAATGAGGATATATACGTTCAGCACATTGATGGAGTGACTGGGACTGAAAGCCTCTTCTCCACCTCGTTCAATAATGTGCAGGGGGAAGCCCATCGTGTGTGTGTGTGTGTGTGTGTGTGTGTGTGTGTGTGTGTGTGTGTGTGTGTGTGTGTGTGTGTGTGTGTGTGTGTGTGTGTGTGTGTGTGTGTGTGTGGGCAGCTAGGTGTGTTTACCTCCCTCCTCTGCACACAAACAACCTTCAAGTGGAATGAAGTGACTCCCAGAGGAGACACACGCTCCTGTTTGGTCTCCCTGATTTAATTGGCATCCTCACAGGCATTTATTTTCTGAAGTCTTCCCCTGCTCGTGTTGGAGTCTTTAAGCTGCTATGTATCTTTGTAGCTCACAGCATGGGGCTGCATGTGTGTGTTTTGGTGTGTGTAGAGCGATGAACGGAGCGAGAGAGGAACCAGCAAAACAGTTTTTTTTTTTTTCAGCAGCACTTCAGCTCCTGCAACAGCAAATCAGACGATGAAAAACCCAAGCCTGGTTTGCAGTGTGGTGCGGGACAGTTAAAGTGGGTCAGACGTTCACTGTGGAGACTGCAGGTCACTGTTAAGAGGAACAAACACACAGCAGCATCTGTGTGTCATCTATTTTTGTGCAGATGGGATTTACAGGCACCTGTGCTCAGATTGTGCAGCTCAATTTTGGTATTTAAGTCTCACAAGGGGCGAGTGATAATGAAATGTAGGGTTTTATATCACAATAGAGACTTTTATTTTGATATTCTCGAGTGCAGTATATGATTCATTCAGTGAACCTTTGCACGTTGTGTTTTCTTAAGTTTGGGTTTAACTGTGGCGTCAGGGCATCGGGTTTGTCTGGAGCCTGACTGATCGAGAGGCAATGAAGGTGTGTGTGTGTGTGTGTGTATGTGTGTGTGTGTGTGTGTGTGTGTGTGTGTGTGTGTGTGTGTGTGTGTGTGTGTGTGTGTGTGTGTGTGTGTGTGTGTGTGTGTGTGTGTGTGTGTGTGTGTGTGTGTGAGAGAGATCAAACTCAGAGGCTTCTTACATCTCCATTAGGGTCTGGGCCAAAGCTCTGCTGCATCATCCTGCCAAGAAAATGAGACCTCCACACTTGCCAAGACACACACACACGCTCTAATCCCCCCTCTTTATTCCTCCCTCCAATCTAAATCTTTGTTTTTTGTCTGAGTCTCAAATCTCTTCTCTTCTCTGTCTCAGTCCATCTGGTGCCCTGGATTCTCTGTCAATTACCTCTCTGGCTTCCCCTCCATCACTTCTCTCCATCATCTCTCTCCTCCCTCTCCAAGAGACGGGCGATCCAGGCTCCCCACTGTCGCTCTTTATCATTTTCTCCTCCCTCTGCTCCCTTACTTCTACTCTATCTCCCTCCCCTGTAATCTCTCTCTCTCGGTCGGCCTCTCTCACTCACATCTCCTGGTGCACTACATCTGTTATCACCATGTGGGAGCATCTTTTACCCATCATGCCTCTCGACGCGACGTTGGTGTTAGTTGACAGTGGCAAATGGGGAATTCGGAGAATCCAGAGCTCCCCCCCCCCCCCCCCAATCTTTACAACCACAACCTGACATTTATCATCCCTGCCCAGGCGGTGTCTACAGCGAGGAGAGAAATATGACTTTGGCGATATCCCCGGTAAAAGGAAGTGATTTATTGGTAAAAGAAAATGTGGCAACGCTGTGATGTCCAGTAAAATGTAAACACAAATAAAGATGTTTTCAGATGTGTCAGTATAAACAAGTTAAGGACTGATATGGAGCTTAAAGACTTGTGTGGTACGATGAAGTATTAGTATTGAGGTAGTTGAATACATGCGAGTAGATTACTTTGTTGCATCTTACTGCATGTTGTAACACATAATCACGGTCGAGCAGTTGTTCTAGAGCGACGTGGAGAGCCGTGAGTGTAACGAATGACCTGATTCATGTCGTTAATGTGCTACCTCCATTACCAGGAGACCGTTGCCGGGTACCATTTGTCAGCTTCAACACAAGTAGAGTTTACCCACTTCCTGTTGTGGCCATGCTGCGTCTGCCGTCGAGGAGGCGAACGTGTTGATGCTGAGTGGAGGAGACGCGGAGGCAACATGCAGCCAGAGGACGGAGGAGAGGTGTGTCGTCCAGTCTGTCACACTAATCTACAAGGCTGTGACCCCGCAAGACACACACACACACACACACACACACACACACATATTCCACCCGGCTCCCTGCTCTGTGAGAGATGGTTGTAGTTAATAGAGAGCAGCGTTTGAAGTAGATAAGATGTGGAGAGAAGAGGGCCAGAAATGCTAATGTCATTATTTGGTCGTGGCTACGCTGCGAGGCGGTGGAGGGAATTCATGCATATAAGTGTGTGTGTGTGTGTGTGTGTGTGTGTGTGTGTGGGTGGGTGGCTCGGTGGTTTGGACTCTTTTGAAGTCAAATCCTGATACTTTTTGGAATTAAACTGACAGTGTTTTGTACCTATGCTCAGTTTCTCTCAGAGGAACTTAGTTTGAACAAATTTCTCATCCTGTCGTAGGATATAGAACAATGAGCCACTAGGACGACTACTACCAGTGGAAAATGGATTTGTCTTTTAAACAGCTCTTTATTACCTCCACCAGGGAGATTATGTGCTTGTTTGTCAGCAGGATTATGCTTCCACGAAAACTTTTCCAGCACTGACTTCCGGACTTTCTCCTGAAATTCTGTGACAACGCAAATGTCTGAGTCAATTTCTAAAGATATTCTCCAGAGTTTTGCTGTAAACCAAAAAATTGAGATTTCCACAGCATGTCCTTCACGTGCTCTATAGCGCCACCACCTGAATGTTCCACAGATTTAGCTGTTGTTGCGAACATGCCTGACCTAAAACAACCTGCTGTGTTCTTCATATGTGAAAGACTAACTCTGGAAAAACAGATCCAGGTCTTTCATTATAACTTGGATTAATTCATGGATCATGAGGACAAAAATCAGGCATCTTTCTCCAGCAGAGATACTGGGGAAATTTCCACCATATTGCACTGCAGTGTAACACAGTCATTGATGAAAAGGCTCCAGAAACACTTTCATCTTCAGTTTTGGGGCTGCATGTGTGTGTTTTATGTGTGTGTAGAGTGATGCGTTTTCCCCAATTATGCAACACACACACACACACACACACACACACACACACACACCGACTAATCACCTCAGATTAGTGTGTGTGACTGAACACCCTGCTTGTCACAAAGAGACTCTGCATGAATATTAAACACACATTCAGACGATGTGTGTGTTTCCCATGATGTACAACATGGCTGCTTACAGGTGTTTTCTGTAACAGGTGTGTGGGTAACAATGATACAGTCTTTACCTGAGTGAGTAATAAAGCTGAGGGCTGAGTTTATTGTGTGTGTGTGTGTGTGTGTGTGTGTGTGTGTGTGTGTGTGTGTGTGTGTGTGTGTGTGTGTGTGTGTGTGTGTGTGTGTGTGTGTGTGTGTGTGTGTGTGTGTGTGTGTGTGTGTGTGTGTGTGAGTGAGTGAGTGTGTGATACCTAGCCAGGGTGTGCGTGACGGCCGTTTTAATTCCCCACTCGTCTTCTTTTCCTTGGTGCTGACAGTGAGGGAGTGCGTGCACAGCAAACAGGAAGTGAATTACCTCGAGCTGACGGCCTCCCGCGGGACGTACGTTTCCCAGCAGGCACTGCCAGCAGATTGCCTCCTGTTTCTTTCTCTCAGTAACTGTCTCGTGCCCACCCTCAGTATATAATAAGAGCCACAGGCCTGTATATGCGGCACCACGATGAGGATGTATGGGTATAATGTATTAAGAGATTAGTTTACTCTCCATGGCCGCCAACACTGCGCTCACATAACTCAGACCTGTAGGATTCAGTGATGCAGCAGTTACTCAGACGAGCTTATTTACAGTTATGTCTCTACTCTCCACTGCTTCAGATGAAATCGATTGGTTATGTAACAGAATCACCTTGTTTTTGGCTAAAATGTCAGGAAGCTTTATTTTAAACCTGCATCATCACATTACTACAACAATTATCCCCAAAACGTTTATCGATCTGTAAACTCCAAAAAGTTGGATTACCTTCTGAATGGAAGGAAAAAAAACTTAAAAGCTCAATATCTCAGACCCTAAATCGCTCTAAATGCAGATGGTGCCTCATCCGGCGCCACAATTCCCCCCCCCCCCCATCCCCCACGTTACATTTCTAACTCCATCACCGGCGTGCTCCGTCTTCACCATAATGAGCCACAATAAGTCTGCCTCGCCGTCACCTCATCCTCGACTCGGCCAGCGCGGGCTCTGTGATGAATGAGTCCTTTTTAAGAAAACGGTATCAAATATTCATCCGCCTCCAAACTCCTGAATGAAGAAGTGAGAATTTATCATTCACGAAGGGCTCGTTTTACTTTCCCCTTCTCCCAAATTCAGAATTCACTTATCCTCCAACAAGCGGCGAGGCTCCGGAAGCAGCCGGCTGTGACTTATCCTGCAGATTGTTTTATGCATGATGGTTAAGTTGGAGATTACTTTGACTGATGGGAAGACAAATCAGTATCCAGAAATGCTTTTCAGTCTTGATTACACTTGTCTGTGCTGCATCATTTCTTGTCCATATTAAGACCGATAAATACAGGAGTAGGACGGAAGCAGGAAAAGACGTCAGGTGAAAGACTTGTGGAGGAATAATGAGTGCATGTGTGCGATGGGGGGAGGAGAAGGAGTGTTACAAAGGTGTGAAGGTGAGTGTGAGGGTGTTGTGTGTCTGCGGCTCCGGGCTGTGACAAGATGCACAGTTCGCACACCTGGCAAACCCCCCCCCGAGGGACAGGTCTACAAATTAGAGATCTAACCTGCCCACAACCCTTCTCTCTCCCCTGCTCCCTCTTTCACCTCTTTCACCTCTTTCCTAACAACCATCTTTTTATTGGCGATGGGGCCGATGCCCAGCTTCCCCGGCACCTCTTGATAAACTGAACCCAGATGTTTCCCCCCCCTAGAAGTACAAAATTTGGATTTCTACAAATCTCACCTGCTCTGCTGACTAAGCACCCTTGAATCTTGAACTGGTGAACACAGCAGACCCCCTGCAGACTTCAGCCCACACACCCAGCAGCCCTTTCTTTGTGTGTGTGACGATACGTGTTTGCGTGGTTATCTCTCTTTTGTCTTGTCCTTCGGTGTCTTTCCGGCTTTCCTTCGTCTTCTTGTCTCTTTTTCTCCCCTAATTGTGTGTCTGCTCGCTTGTATTCCTGTGTGTGTGTGTGTGTGTGTGTGTGTGTGTGTGTGTGTGTGTGTGCTCCCTGTATGTCTTCCTGGCATCTGCACACCGCCAAAATGATTGTTATAGCCTCTCCCCTGCGTTCCCGCCCCCACACCCCCGTGTTTTTCTGTCTCTTTATTTTGAAGTGGATGAGTAAATGAGTCTCTTTGTCTTGCAGTGTAGTGTAAACCGCTAATCAGGCCATTCTCTGATTACACGCTTCACGCTAATCACGCCTGTGTCTCGCTGCGTGTGTGCTCACGCCGCACCTTTGTGATGGTCGTGCACGTTAGTTGTGTGTCATTGTGTCTGGTGGAACAGCGAGGGGGGCATTTGTTGACACTAAGCCTTGTGTCGTCATCTCATTGCTCAGTGGCAGTTCAAGTGGAACAATTGAATTTTTGCAACGCCCTGATTCGGATAAGATGTATTTACTGCAACTTCCTGCTGCGCTGCCTTTTTGTTACCTGCCTGTAGCTGCGTCCAGGAATGTGTGTGTGTGTGTGTGTGTGTGTGCATCTGTGTGCGCCTGCAGGGAGAAAGAGTGATGGCGGGTTTGGAGGAGAGAGATGGGGGTGTAGCAGGCGTGGTGGCAGGGATGAAGAGGAGGTGGAGGAAGAGGAGGGGTGGGGGGGCGTAGAGGGGAAAACCAATTATCGTCCAGATAACAGGCAGGCTATGGATTTTCTACCAGGTCACTTCTGCAGCTCTTTCAATCCGTTTCCTTTTTTCCCCTCTCTCTCTCTCTCTTTCTGTCTCCGTCCCTGTTCCAAATTTGAATTCCTGTTCAGAAAGAGCTTTATTGACATGATGGAGAGTCCCGTGGTTTAGATTCTGTAATTAGTCGTAGTGGTTTTTGTTTGTGTGTGTTCTGATTAACTACAGAAAATCCTGTTGTCAGAAAACAGAGACTGACATTTTGTCGATATGCTCCCCTGCGTGTGTGTGTGTGTGTGTGTGTGTGTGTGTGTGTGTGTGTGTGTGTGTGTGTGTGTGTGTGTGTGTGTGTGTGTGTGTGTGTGTGTGTGTGTGTGTGTGTGTGAGCGTAACACTGTGACCAGCAGACAGTTGCATTACCTAATCTGCATCGTCATGCTGCCCTTCGACCACGGGCGTCCTGATGCTCGAGTGGTCCGACTGAACATCACATGGCCCAGAGCAGCAAGTCCGCGATACGACTTCTGGGCCAAATGTTTCTACAGTCTAGTTGACTGGGCTAACAAGCTAGTGGACATGTCATCACAAGAGGCAGAGTTCGAGCTCAAGGTTAAAACTTTCTGTTAAAGTGCCTGTTTCCTGTCTATTTATTCATTTACACGGCAATAATAGCAGAATTTGCTTTGCTAATTGGATGCAAATGTTCCAATGAAGCACACTAGTGCAAATCCCTCACTGTGACGACAACATGTTAAAGAGCTCAGTTGTTAATTGAGCCTATTTATAAACTAAACAAAGTAATTATTATTTTTGATTAGCATAAATGTGCTTAATGACATTTTAATAGCGCTGCTGTTATTGGGACTCAGCGGCGGGTCCATTGTGGTTGTAACGTGGTCTACATCTACCTGCTAATAACAATAAATAAAATACTATAAGAAAACTATAAGAAGGGAGCATACGTGTTTGTGCATGTGTGTTCACAGGTTTACAGCAGTGACTCCCCTATTACTCCATTTTCTGTCTCTTTCTGTCTTTCTTCTCGGCAGGTTTCTCCCCGTTCCTCCATCCTATCATCCCAATGTTTCCAGCTGAGTCACGGTCCTCTCTCTTTCGGTCGCTCACTCCATCTGTCCCCTGGGTCGTCTGTTTTTAGACTTTCTTAAAACTCTTCAAAAGGCTCCGTCTCAAACATACACTTGACCTCGCTGCCCTCTCAGAGTCCATCTCTGTTCTGGGCCTGCACATCTTTCTAAGCACACACACATACACACACACATTTGATTCTGCAGTGTTTACACACTACATTTGAAGCAGCCCATAATGCGCAGGCGTTGCTTAAATATCTGTGATGTTTCAGTCTGTTGAGCACATAGAAGCATAGATGCAGAGAGAGAGAGAGAGAGCTGTCTGTCATCCCAGTCTGTGATAATAAACAGGTGGGTGTTGAGTGAAGTGGAATCTTACAGTTTCAGCAAACTTTATATTTTAGGTTGCAAGATTTCGGATTCCATGGGGGTATGATTCACCAAATATTATATCCGTGTCTCAATTCAAGGGCTGCATCCTTCAGATGCTGCATTTGAAGACGAACGCGTCACAGCCGAGTGACTAGACTGTTCCATTTATACTCCTCAATGTCTGATTCTTACACTTTTTTCCCCAACTCAACCAAACTGCTTATGGTACACATGTTAAAAAAAAACTAAACAAGGTGCATTAACCTTTCTTGTCATGTCTGTGTGCAGCTCTGTTGCTAGGTGAGAGCGGTAAGTGGTGGGCGCAAATATCGGAAATCATCTGTAGACCAGACTGTCTCATTTGAGTTTAACCACTTCCTTTCGTGGGCCTATAGACCACGTTCTGCGGAAGAGGCGGCCCCTGAATTGGGTTTGATGAGAAGACTGGAAACAAGGGTCAACAGCTTTCCATCTTTTTGAAAGGTTTACACAGATTAAACCAAGGTGTCCTTAATGATTCTTACTGTAGCTTCATATTTGAAGCTTTGACAGTCGCAGTGTTTTACAGGCATGTATCAATATCTTTCGACTTCCAAGGCAAATTCTTTACTTAAGTTGATATGATGGAAGCAGTTGAACTTATCTCAGCCCGCGCTGGGAGTTCAAGACTCGACATGAGATGGAATGACTTGTTCAGGGGATATATTTCTGTGTGCTGCAGAAACAGCTGATATTCATAGATGAGGGGGAGAGACAGTTGGGGGAGAATAGAAAGATGTGTGGTCGTTGATAGAGGATGTAGAGATGACAGAGTCATTATGGTAATGGTCTCTCAGTTGCTCTTTCTTTCTCTCATTCCAAAAGTAAAAATTCTGAACCGCAGATTGCAGTCTCCCCGTCTCAGACAGCCATCACAGACACGCTGATAGTGACTGGCATCCCGGCCATTTTCACAAATGAATGGAGCTTTCACAAATGATCCGTCCTCCCCATCTCTCTCTCTCTCTCTCTCGCTCTCTCTCCCTGTCCTCCTCCAGCCCTCAGACACCAACATATTCAGTAACACACACCAGTAACCACACACGTCCCAACTGTCATCTGCCACCACCTCTCTCAGTGTGAGCAGTCAGACCAGATCTCTGTGCGCTGCTTGCTGAGGTGTGTTTGCCGGACGAGGGGCCATGTTACCGTCTGTTGATGGCACGGAGGGGCACCTTCACGGCCACGACCGGGCACCAGCAGGTCCCACCATGTGTCCCCCTGACTGCCCCTGACCCGAGACTCGCTGCAGGGCTGTTCCCATATCACATACAGGCCCAATGTGTTTGTCCCTGTCAGCAGCAATATGAATCATATTTGATTTACTACGAATATGGGAAAATTGTATAAAATGGAGTTTGTGTGAGGATCAAAAAAGTTTGATCCAACCTGATTTTGTTTTCCTTGATTTCAAGTGTAACTGCACATAAACGTGACTAAAACACTGATCCTGCAACAGTGAATGGCAGCAATCCTTCAGCGATCTGCCACAATCCACAGGGCTCTGCCTCCTCTCCTCCTGCAGGGCTGACGGCCATGTGGGAGTTAAGTCACTGCTCAGCACAGGATTTTATCGATCCGTTATGGAGGAGTCCTCTCAGGCAGCCTCCCTCGCTGCCAATGAATCATCTGGGTAACTGTGTGGTGCATGGGCCTGCCTACGCTGTAATGGATGAAACAATGGATGTACAGGAAGGAGGGGAGATGGAGTTTTCCTTTACGTTACCTCCAGCACTCTCGGCTTCTCTCCTTCTTTTAAAGTCCTCATGCTGTCATGCATAGTGTGAGGAATTCCTCTGCTCTGCTCGCTGGCAAGGCAGGAACTTAACACTCGTTAATTTGAGTGACAAAAGAATTGATTACAGCTGCAATTTCCCTGTTCATACCAGCAATATTTTTACTCTGTGGAAGACATGAACAGGCGGCTCAGACGCTGCAGGAAGAACAAATGGGTCCTTGAATTAATTAGTGTTTTACCAAATGCACAAAAGGAAACACAAAGAGATTTTTTAAAGGATATAAGTCAGTGAGGACGTGATAATCTAGAAATCTAGAAAATAGAGCACAATAAAGAGGAAAGAAGGAAAAGAGAATAGAATTAAACAACTGCAGTTCCACAGTGTCCTAATTCAGGGTTCTTTATAATTACCTAACTATTAACAGGAACCACTTCTGATATGTTAATCAATGATTAATCAAATATTCAACTAATCAATTAATTGTTCAGTTGATTAAATGTCAGACATTAAAAAAAATGCCCCTCATAGTATATTTTGCTTTATCGCTTGTTTTGGTCGAACAACAGTCTCAGACGTATAAGTATTTGATTTAAAACCATATAAAACAGCAAATCAATCAATTGATACTGATTATTTTTTCTTTCTTTGATAATAAATGTCTTTGTTTGACTAAATTGAATTTGAAATGAAAGTGTGAATGTCTGTAGAAACGATCCTCCTGAAGGTCATAGTGCAGCTCTACAGGTAAATAAATGAGTATCTGTGAGTATCTGATTTCCTGGTGCTCCACAGATAGAAGAAATTCAAATCTCTCTCTCTCTCTCTCTCTCTCTCTCCTCTTCTTTCTCTCTCTCTCCATCTCTCTCTCGGCTCGTTGCTCCGTGCTGCATTTCACTCCATCTCTCACGCCTTCTCACTGCCTGTCACTTTGTCATCCGTGGCCCTCACACATCTGCCTGGTTGTGATAATAGCTACCCCTGTCAACAAGAAGCCGGGGAGGGCAGCGCAACGCAGAGGGGCCTGTGCACACACACACACACACACACACACACACACACACACACACACACAATACACACACACTACACACACTACACAAGCCACGCAGCCTCAATTAAATTACAAATTGTGTTCCCCGGCCTGATGATTGCGGGATCGGTAAATGTTCGCCTGCACAATGAACGCTTGGTTGCCGCCCGGAGCCGCTGAGTTAGTTAGCATGCAGGATGTTCATGGAAGGCTGAGCAGGCAAGAGGGGAGGAAGAAGGGAAGAGGAGGACGATAGGAGGAGAAAAGAAAGGAGAGAGAGAGGGAGAGGGAGAGAAAGTGCAGAGTGAGCCACCGGTTTGAAATAGTAGAATCGCAGCCGACCTTCACCCACAATCCTTCTCTCAACAAAACTGATGTCAGTAATCAGAGCCGCAGGAGGTGGAGGATGATTTTTTTTCTTTTTCTGCACAGTCATCATTGACAAGTTAAACAAAAATCTTCGTAACGTGCTGAGTCATGGTTTTAGGCATCTGCATGTCTACGTGAGTCGGAGGAAGGTCGCTCTTATCACCTGTCAATCTTGTCATTTCAGCGGTTCACATTGGAGCCCGGAGTTTTGGAGTTTTGGAGTTATATACCAAATATATAGAACATGAATCGAGGATATAAACTTCTGCATTGTTTATTCTGTAAAGTTTTCATATCGGTACATTCTGTACCGAAACCCCCACCCCCCCTGTCTTTTGAGAAAACATTAAAACTCTTAGTTACTCGACTCAGGACACTGTGTTTTTTTGCAGTTTGCAAAATTTGTGAATGATACCATCCATCTTCTGCTCGGTGTCCCTGTGAGTCTTGCTGAGTCACATTTTTTTCCAGGACGATGAGTGTGCAAGAGAGAGTGCATGTGAATGAGCATGCATTCATACCTTTGTGACTGTGTGTGTGTGTGTTCCTGTGTGTGTGTGTGTGTCTCTCTTCTTATTAGTAAGGTCTCTTGGCATCAGCTGCCACTTCCTGGCCCATTCTGAATCGGGCAGAACTAGACAAGCTGTACTGTCCCTTTTGCGTCTCCCAGACAACCGCTGGGGGTGAATCTGAGGGGTCAGAGGGACACAGGGTGCGTGAGAGAGGCTGTGTGATTGTGTGTGTGATTGTGTGTGTGTGTGTGTGCGTGTTGCTGTCTCGAGGATGTTTTGCTGCTGATTCAGAGGCCCGATATAGAACAGAATACCATTCTTTTTGTATTCATTGCTGCATGTGTGGTGTGTTTGTGCTCAGTTGTTTTGGGGTTGGTCTCACAACCTCTTTGAGACCTACTGTTGGATGGACGACTACGAAGTGTGGTAAAATATGTTCTTGGTCCCCAGAGGATTGATCCTATTGACTTTGCTTAGAGCTTAAATTCCCTTTAGTATCCACCGTTTTTCTCAGGATACCTTTGAAAATAGTTTGACCTGTCTATGGTTGTTCCTCACACTCTGGCTCCAGCTCCATGCCCCATGACCCTCAAAGATAATGGATCATGGATTTTAACAAGGCTAAATAATAAACTTACTGAAAAAAGATATTTGCAGCTGTGGAATAACTTGTAAGAACTTTGCTTCTGCACCATACTTTGGCTAAACTAATGATTTTCCTCTTAGTGATAAAGAGGCAACGTTAGCAAAGTTGTTTTTCGTTTTTTTTAATCCAGTTTTCTGCTGTGTAATCAACTTTACAGCTGCACACACCTTCCTGCACGACTGTGGACTTATTGTTCTGTTCTGTTCTGAAAATGCAGAGGTGATGAAGCTCGCAGATCCCACGCTCACCACTGAAAAACGTCTATAAAATCAATGAGCTGAGGAGGGATGATGAACCAAGTGAACCTTGTTACTGAGAAAAACAGAAGAAGTTTGATAACGATGTAGATAACGAAGAAGTCTGTTTCCCTGTGTGTGTGTGTGTGTGTGTGTGTGTGTGTGTGTGTGTGTGTGTGTGTGTGTGTGTGAGAGTTCAGTTCACTTCTTACCGCCACCAGGTGTTAAATAACACCAGTGTGTTTGCCTGAGATGGTGACACAGCAGTTATCTCTGTGTGGGTGTGTCCACTGGTCACAGTACGTTGCCTATGGTGGTAAAGCTGAGCCCTGCTAACCTTCCCTGTCTGGGAGCACGCTCAGACATTTAACCAGACATCTCTGCACCCACTCACATTCTCTCACTGCAGCACATTCCGACTTTAAGTCAAGAGGAATCCAACACATGCTGCAGGCGTCTGCCAGCAGAGCCATGTGCAGCAGATGGAAGTTTATCGTATGATATCGAGAACGCTTTCATACCACACACCTTTGTCCTGGTCGGGGCCAAGCGGTCCTGAGCTGTTAATAGGCTCCGGTCAGAGCTGTTTACACTCTGTCTGCAAGTTTTGACTCAGCGTGCGTCTCGAATCCCAACACGGTCGTGTTCATGTCATCAGAAATGGATGTTCTGCTGTAGCTGCTGTACTTTCTCACCAACGCTCAAAACAATCGCACACTGAGTCAGCGTTTCATCTCATGGCACCGAATCCAAATGCTTCAAAAGATTTGGCAGACGTCACCTGTGATATTTACTGTAATTAAGATTTTATATGCTAAGAAATTAGATTATTATCTGCTGATTCACATCGTGTCACACACCAGGAGCCAGGAGGTAAACAAACAGCTGTAATTTGGTTGAGAAAAATCAATAATGCTGAAGTTCAAGTATAAATAAGATTATAAAAATACCCCTCGCAGCACAATTACACTGCAGTTGTTCAAGAAACTCTTACTAATGAATAACATTCTATTTATCTTTTCTTTCTTTTCTTTTCATTCTTCCGTCTTCCCCATGAAAGGAGGCTGTTTAATGCTAAACTGCTTTGACATGTGTTTTCATGCAGCAGCAGCAGAACAACAGTTTTGATTCATGACAGAAGAGAGTGAACATCACAGCAACCCTTTTGGACGATTTAGCAAAACTCCAGATTATATGTCCAATAACAATGTTTTGGAAAAATTGTGATTACCTCCGCCACGTAGGTTATGTTTTCATTGTCGTTTGCAGGATTAACTACTTAAACCCATGGAAGAACCCATTAGTTGCATGGAGCAATAGAGTGTTAGCCCTGGAAGGAGGTATTCACTCTCTGAGCATCATTGTAGTTGTAATTATGGCAAATAACTTGCAATTAAGGAAGTGAAAACAAATATGCCACTCTCATAGTTGCACGTGGCATCAATCGTCTCTCCTCCGTAAACCCAGTCAAACAATTTTTTTCCAAGATGTCAAACTATTCTTGTTAAAGTTTGGCAACAAAAACACTTGGTTTATTTTAATGAATGATTGAGGTCAGAGTAAATCAAATAGGAAAATGTTAATTGCAGGTCTGTGACAGCAAACCTCAGGCTCCCACATTAAGCTCCTACGCACCCATCCACCACTTGACCTTTCCACCCTGCTACATACGGGACACAACTCTTTCCGCACTGGCGATCATGAGGTGTGGAATCGTCTCAGGCCTTAATCCCTAGAATTCAAACTGTTACAGCCACTCTTACCCTGAGAGATACTGTAAAATACAACCATTTAGAGCCGTGATCTTTCAGTAAAGCAGCTTGTGACTCGAGGACTGTCTGTTCAATGTCTGGCTAAAGTGACGTAAGGCGAACGTTTGCCCTCGATTGTCTAATCCTGATTAGATAATCAGCTTGTCGGGTGCGTTCCAGGACCTGGTTGTGCAATGTCACCTCACATTGTTGCCGCGTCACGCTGCTGCTGCTGCTGCTGCACCAGAAACAAAAGATGTGGTTCGCTGACCTTCCAGTAATTCTCTTATCAAATTCACACCACCGGCTGTGACAACTCTCACTGCACGCTGTTAACCTGACAGCGATCCGGGGACTTCGACACAGTGAACTGAGGCGGCCACGCTGCAGCCTCGGCAGAAACTCATATTAACGACAGTCGGGGTGTTAGCGGGGGAAGGGGGGGTGATAGAGTGTGAGATTGTGGATGATCTATACTAAAGATTGTGATTGATTGTGTTTGCTGCTTAGGTGTGTTTGCTCTAGCTGTCTCACAATCGGTCACTAATATGGATCTATATGGCAACATCTCCTCTATAGATCTGTGCTACAGAGATACGGAGATGCCAGCCAGTGTTTCATGTTTAGAGTAAAGCCAAGGCTGCATCCATACTTCTGCGTTTTAGTTTTCAAACTAAATCGGGACCAGCAGCGCTTCCGAACTTTCTACCCGGAGCAGAGAGGATTCGTTTCCAAATTAAAATGTATGGATGTAGCCTTAGAAATTTAAGTATTTCTCTTCCTGGTTTGCTCCTCTGCTGAAGTAGGTCATACTGTATGTACTCTGTAAAAGTACTGTACAGAGCTATCCATGTGTACGTATGTATTTTTTATGAGCCTCGCCGTGTGTGAGTGTGTTTTGAGAGGTTTGGTGCTGCACTTTGTCTTTGAGCTAAGGGGGAGCGTCTTCCCTGGAAATCTCTCGTCGGTGTTTCTGCTCCTCTGTCGTTAATTAGAAAAGGCAGCGAGGGAAGAGCGAGTGAATGGAGAGGCTGCGGGGCTCAGGAAGGAGGACGATGGCGGAGGGTTAAACGAGAGGGGAAGTGAGAAGACGGTGGGATCAATGAGCTGGAGGTAGAGGAAGAAGAAGGATGGTAGAGCGAGGGTGGAGGAGGGAAATCCCCACGACATGAAGATAAACACACACACACAAACTGACGTTAGACGACGTAATGAGCAGAATCACAGTCACGTGTGGCTTGATTCTGTTTGTGCATTTTAATCTCACTGACATATCACAGTGACGAGAATGTGACCAATCGGCGACTCAGTCTCCGTGTGTGAAAACATTTAAAAAAACCTTATTCGGACAAATTGGCACGAGATGAAGCTTTAATGACCCCTGTGGGGAAACTAGGGCACGACAGCCAGAGAGAACAGAGTCGATATGAGTCGAGTTTTTATTTGTAGACACATCCTGACACATCGACTTCTCCTGGATCTCTGCTGACATCATACTATGAGGAAGCCAAGTGGATAAAGTCTGTAGAAACTGCGGCGTGTCTCACTCGGACATTTGCGTCCAGTGCATATCTGAAAGCGGCTCCAGTGTGTAAAACCCACAGTCGAGTGAGTTCTTGTTGCTTCAATCTGCCCAGATGCAGAATTAATGGATTTTAAAAAGTCACTTATTCCTGCGGCCATCAGCCTCTTAAATGACTCATTGTGATGTATTTGTACAGTTGTTGAATGTTTTATTGTTATTATGTGGTTTCAGCTGCACAACGTATCGCCCCTCTGGGATAATAAAGATACTTTTAACCTTGTATTGGTTGGACGTCGATACCTCGGCTCCATCCAAAGATCGCTGTGCCGCAGACTCTGGCTCCAAATGACGTCATTGGCGGAAGATGGCAGTGTTTGTATTCTGGATGTTTTGGCTTCATTTCTTGGTCGTGGGAGGAAGTGGAGACGTGTCGTCCATCTTTATATAACGTCTATGTTCTGTCCACGCTGTGCATGTAGGTGACAGAACTAAAACTCAAACATCCAGTTACAGCTCTAAAATAGTTTATTACAAATCAGAAATCACTGATATCCCTTAAACAAGAGCTCTATAATGGTGTAGTACAAATTCATTTGAAGAGTAGCAAGCCACTGCATTTACAAAAGTATAAACTCGCATTGTCCCTCATGTTACGACGCATAATGTTTAATTAGTGAGTAATCAACGTGTCCCCACAGGATAGGAAGTGCAACACAGCTATTAATCTAGAAAACACGAAGCAGTTTGGGCACCGCTGGGGAAATGACATATTCTGTTGATTTTAGAAGTAGAAATAAGTAAATACAACCCCTGCAGCAACAGCCATTAAAAATGAGCAAATTAGAAAAGTCTTCAAACATTAATGCACCGTTACTGTTGAAAGACAGAGCACAGAGGACACACACACACACACACACAATACTCGTAAACTTTAAGGAAAGCACTCTGTAATCCAGTAGGGGACACAAGTGGGGTCGGGCCGGGGTGGTAACTCAAATGGACCTTTGTCTGTCTCAACAGATTCAGGCTAAAATTAGCCTGTTTATGTGATTTGCCGCATTCCTACAGGCATAAACGCAACCACATGACAGGGCCGAGAGTCTCGCTGCAGCTCGGTGTGGCGAAACTAATCTGAGCCGAACGCAAACAACTTTCTGCAGCTTGATGATTTCTTGTGGTTCATTCAATATCACACTTTGTAAAGATCTCTGCCAACATTGTGTGTGAAGCCGGACAAAATGACGACTATGATGTTCATCAGCAATGAGACTCATGATGTGTCTTGTATTTAATGCTAAATAACAACCATATCAAACACTGCATTCATTTGAATCTACAGCTATCTACTGACGCTCGAAGTGTTTTCATTGTCATTCATACGAACTTATAAATGTATACTAATACAAATAGAAATATTGATTTCATAGCCCAATAGAACTCACGTTACAAACACTGTAAATAACAATGGAAAGAAGATAACATAACTTTTTACAAAAGCTTTTTGCATAAACTTCATATTTCCCGTTAGTGGAAATACTCAAAAAGACAAAGATAAATGACCATTAAGAAGAAACAAAAGATGTTTCACTGAACTTTTTGAGGCAGTAGCTGTTTTATCTTGATATTCTGCCACCAAACTCTAACAGAGGGGCAAATTATATATTTCATTTAGCATAATTAAATCTACATGTACTATATGACATACTTATATTGTTATTCGCATTTATATCTGCACCAAAAAAGGTCAAACGGTTAATCAAGAAAATAAATATATTTATAACAATGAAGTTCACGTACGTCAAACAGATGGTATCGGGAAGTTATACAGTAATAAACAAATGAACTACCAGGAAGCTTCATCACAGGTGATTTAAAAGTCACACACGATGCTTTTAAAAATGCAAATATCGGAAGAGGAAGTGACCTGTTGATCAGACCATGCGCAGCCCTCCACTGCCTGTGAGTTGAGAATGCATCAGCGCAGAGCTCGGTGTCGTACAACTCGTTACTGTGTCGTCGCAGAAACTGTGAAACAAAAACCATTTCAGATGAGTGTCGGCTGTGGGAGTTTCCCACGCTGCTCCCCGTCTCCCTATCCTCCGCTAACCCCGGCCGAGTGGGCTTTTCCCACGATGTGGTCGGGCCTGCGTCTGTGTTTGTGCGTGAGAGAGATAAAATAAATATGAGGAGCGAGACAGAGCGATGCATGCAAATTGTGAGATTTTCCTTTACATACCCGGTTGATTTTCACAGTTTGAGCCTGAGTTTGCTGAGTTTAAACTTCTCTAAACCACATGGACACATTAAACACAGTAGTGCTCTGTGATCCAGACGGCTTCATAAATACCTTTCAGTCCTTGTCCACCTCTTCTTTTACCAAGATGTTCTGAAGCACTGGGGCTGCTAATGGTTTAATTCACGGTGTAACACGACCCCCTTTGCTTTCTCTCTTTGTCTCCACTTCTTTCTTACATAACTGTCCGCGGCCCGTACCGACACAGCTCTGTGTGTTGCTGAAGACTTTTAATCAACAGTGTCTCGCTTTTTACGCAAACACAGTCTTGTTGTGTCCTTAATAACCGTACAAATGACCCAGTTAGGTAACGACTCTGTTGTTTACGAGCTCTGCATGATCAGTGTCTTACAGGATGTATTTCCATGCATCGTCGGTGGCGTTTATGGTCTTGCCCTGCCTGGATGTATTTATAGTATGTGTAAAAACTGCAGGCCTGTTTGCATATATAATAACACAGCGCGCTCACAATCTGTGTGCGCTCCGCATGATTGTCTCCTCTCAGCCTCGATGTGGCTGCCCATAGATTTGTATGTTGGTCTGTAATTGGCCCTTGTTTGTCTGCACTTTTCCTTCAGAGGCGTCTTTCTTCCTGCAAGTGAGGGGATGTGTAATGTCAGAGACGTCGGGCTGCGTGCTGTGCGTGAACGCCAGCGCGTGTTTATGCGTCTGTGTGTGTGCACGTTCCCGTCGTGCTTGTGTTTGTGCGAGACTGAGAAATGATCATTATAACTTGGCTGTGTCCTTGTTTTTCCTCTTTAAACGACCCTGCACGCCGCGCTCCGCTCCAGCGTGGTGCCTGTAGGAGCGACTTTGGGTTGGGAGTGTGAATCGGGGGCAGAGCCATTTGTTTCCCCCGAACACATCGTGTCACTGTCATGCTCTTGCAGGTGCTGTAGCTATGCAAAGTGAAACTCTGTGAAATGAGACTGCAGAAAACTGCAAGCACACCTGTGACTCCTTATTTACATCACCTACTTCCCCTTGAATTGTGAGTTTGGTGCCTGAAAAGCTTCTGCTCTTTTTGTTATTTGTGCATCAGCCAAACAAGGTGGAGAGCAGCTTCTTTGAGCGGAGCAAAACCGATGATGCAGGTCAAAACCCTGCAGTGAAAGGCTCATCCACATAATTAAGTTTGTGCTTCGCTTGGTTTGTAAAAACTCAGAGCGACCACAATCCAGACCAAGAAGACCAAAAAAAAAAAAATCACACGAAAGCTACAATTAAGAACACTTTTTTCGGAAGTGATTTAAAAGAAGACGATGGTTTTACCCAAGTAATGACTTTATTCATTCCAAAGCCTGGAGGCACAGTTGCCTCTTAAGGAACAACTTGCAAGGGGTGAACTGGCTCATAGCAGTTAAAATTATATGGTAGGTCTTGGAGCTACATATTTCTTAAAACGAACACTTTCTTTTTCGGATCTTAGAGTTGCAATTAGTCAGTTAATGGATTTAAGCATTGTTTTTTTATATGTGGCATCTTTTGGTACCAGCCAAAAGTCTGCTACCCTGTGAGCTATGAGACTTTCCAATGTATTCGTTGAACCTCAGGCCTAAGCACAATGACAAGAGACAGAATTAAAGTGTGTTTCTATGCAGATGATGCACTGGTCATAATCATGAATCCAGGATTAGGCCTCTACTCATAAAAAGGCTGAAACAAATGGTATATTCATGGACAAAACTCAGGTTGTTACATTTAATTTCTCTCCCACACATGAATTCACTGCAAAATATAGTTTCAACTGGTACACATCAAGGTTTTGGGAGTAAGTTTACACAAATACCTCTCTTCGTTTTTGATATATTTACCGATGCTTTTTTCCTTTAGTAAGTTACACCATAGCACCAAATTACAACGAAATGCAACAACAATGGGGAACAGAGCTGGACGCTGAAATAACTGAAGACATGTGGCTGCATGCCTGGGAAACACAGTCGTCCTGGAGAGACTTCTGTTGGAAAAACTTGATTTGCTTTTTTTTTTTATCAGTCCCAACCAGAAGTCTAAACAAACTGCCAGTGCTCTGCTGCTGAAGGGAATGTGGAGAAAGAACAGTTGATCGTGCTCCTGGTTTTTTTTGGTCTTGTCCCTGTGTTCAGCCTTTTCCGAAAGGAATCGGTACCACATTCACATCCCTGTATTTTGTAATGGCCTTAACACTTCAGAGTGTAAAGGCCATTACAAAATACTGGATTCAGGAAAACTGTCTCTCTGCTACGTCGTCATCCGTATTGTTGAACAGATCTTTTGTTCCTGCTGTTCTATTTACTCTTCCCTTGCAATTCCTATAATTTGAATAATGTTAAGACATAAAACGTGTAAAACATGATGTGGTAATCAATGCATGAATTACTAATTCTGAAAACAGGAGGTTTTCTATATCTCTGCATTCAAAGGAACATGACTGAATCGCTGTCATCTTGTTGCTTGAGGATGATTGTGTACGCTCAGTGCTGCTTATCACCAGGGAACTGGCCTGAGAGGCCGTCTGTGATTGTGTGTGTTTTCAAGGACAAACTGGAGAAAGCAGCACTTTTGTACAAATAGCTGGAAAAACAAAGCTACAATGTACGGCACCTCTATCATGTTCCCGGCTGTTAAATCACGCAGCTTTGCTTTCTCTGATGATATCTGTGGATAGCTACCAACAAATGGTCTCTGAAGGACAGAGGATGAAAGCTCAAGTCCCATAAGCCACTGGGTGAGTCTTCCTCTACTGGCATAATTGGGGTAAATTAATTGCCTCTCATGCAATAACCTTCTAGATTGAATGAGTGTCTCCCTTTCCAATTCCATGTGGAGAGCTCTGTTAGAGCAGTTGTAACTCAACCTGTGCCGATGACATGCAATACAAGAAGCTGGCCTGAATAGTCATTGCATACTTTGTTTTACTGTGTACTATGTTTTGAGTACTTCTTATGTTGCGTACTTGTATGTTCTGTCTACTTATATGTTTACACCAGGGACCAGAGAGAACTGGCATCAAACAATCTGCATCTCAAACCCGTCTGTGTCCTGTACACAGAATTAACAATAAAGTTGACTTTGACTGTTTGATTTAATTTGGCCTCTTGCGTTTTTTAACAACTGGCTAGAAATAGTTGCAGAAGCGTGGCTAGTTCACGACGCTCAATTTCATCGTACAAATACTTGGAAAAATGCGTACGTGTGCGTTTCAGCCTTAGTGTTTTCCGGTTTATGTGTCCTGAGTGATATCAAAACAGCCTACACGTTTGCAGCTGTGAGTGTGACAAGTACGCCAGAATCTGAGAAAATCCAGGACAGACGGAGGCGACGAGCGGAGTGAGATTGATGTAGACAAGAGAGGAAACAAGCCGTTTTTGTATTTCTTTGCAGCGCTGAGACAGCTTTTGACCCTCTGGTGCATCGTAAGCTGGATGCCTCTCGCCGCTGTATGCATGCACACACGCTCACAGACACACACTTGGCAGGTTTATAGACATTCATGGACGAGCTATTTCGATAGATCTGATAAATAGCGCAGGCCGGAGAGTCTCATGGTTTGAATACCTTTTTTTGTGCGGAGGGTAATTGTATGCAGCTGTGTGTGAATGCGACTTGGCAGCGCCTGGATGTGTGTGTGTGTGTGTGTGTGTGTGTGTGTGTGTGTGTGTGTGTGTGTGTGTGCACTCTTTTTGGGGGGTGTTTGCGTGTGTGTGTGTGTGCGATTGGCGAGTAGGAGAAGAATAGCAACTGAGATGGAAAAAAAAAAAACTTGTGAAAGGGAATGTATAATTTTCTTGCACGGTGGAGAGCAAAAAAATGGAGAAGGCGAGAAAGTGACTGAGACGGAAGCGGACAGCGAAAGATTCATCAGCGAACATGTATCTGTGGGAGACACAAGTATTTACATGGAAACAAGATTCAGGTTATGAGACGTCTCCAGTGATGAGTGATGGACGGACAGATCAAGTGTTGGCCGTGGCCTTGTGGGAAACTTGGGAGACGTGAACATGTGCCTCCTCTCTGGTCGTTTCTTATGAATAACGTGAACACAAACAGATGAGTCATCATATTTTCAGACAGAGTATGAATGTCCGTATCGTGGTCCAAGACAAAACCAAGTCCACATGTAGCTGTTATGTTTAGTTCTCCAGTCGGAGGGATTGTTGCTGTGGTTTGCCAAAAGCACTGCGTTAGCATTAGCCGCTGCTACAACTTTGTATCTCCCACAGCAAATGAACAGAACAGTTCCACCTGTAGCTAGCATAGCTTAGCTTAAACATTGGTGTGAACAGTTAGCATAACTCACTAGCACCTCTACACTTTTACCTCACTAATTTACACCTTTTCATCTGGTTTAGTTTTCCCTGCGTTCAAACAAGTGTAATTTTTGTGTCAGTTTTAAAGATAGTATGTGGAATTCAGCGTTGTTCGGAAGCTTTCTGTAGAGCTGCTCAACGACAAATCTTCACAGTCGCCGTGCGCATCCTTAAAACATCCGCAATGCACTCGCCAGGTTTGAAGCACCATTATATTGACCATCCAGTCAAGAGAGTGGTGTCCTGTCATCTAATTTATTGCATCAAAAAAGTATATATGCTAAAATGTTAAACTGTTCCATTATAGAAAACATCTTCGGAACTGATATGTAGCTTTTATCTCGCACTGCATAGAAAGCTGCAACGTGTCGATGACCCAATGACCTACAGATGGAGCCGGGCACTGAGACTGGTATTGGCTATCGACCTTCCAGTTTCCCCTCAGGGATCGTCCAAGTTTAATTTCCCCTCATTATAGAGTATCAGCAGCAGAGAATCTCTATTTTACTCAAATTCAATAGCCCTGTTTTTTTTTTTGCCCTTTCACACGGAGAGAAAAAAGACCTCACAGTGTCAATGAATGCCAACTTTCTCATTTCGCTGAATACGGTTGTACAAATACAATGCACAACCCACTGTATTTAAAGAGTGTAAATGGGGTTGTTGATCAATATAATGAATGAGCAGTAAATCAATAGGAATGTCTCTAATGAGTTGTTTCCTTTTTAGTTCAATTTCTGGCCCCAAAGTCCTTCTGGCAAACACACCCACCCTCCTGTTTTTAACTATTTATAAGAATAGCATGATATTTTGAGAGATTTTATCGTTTTCATTTGCCAAGAGTTGGATGAGAAGATTGATACAACTCTTATATCTGTCACTGAAAGCTCCGGCTCTGTCCAACGGCACATAACCCCCTCGTTAAAGCACAATATGTGTGTGAGCTGTGAGCCCAGTCTTTTTCACTGCTGATCATTTGTTGATCGACGTTGATAAAAAAGCCACAGTTTAGCTTAATGCTCCTTCAAAGCTCTTTGCACTTGGGCGAGTTCTCAAAGAAGAGGGATTATTTTTCATGTTTCTTGGGAGAAAGTCAAAAAAAAAAAAAAATTCCATTGCGGCAAATGGGCCCAACACTTCAAACAGTTTTTCTTGCAAACTCACAACACAACAGTGGGCTCGGTGCCCGGTGTTATCCGAGGAGCTGCCCAGTTACTGTTCCAGTTGAGGATTACTCTGTCCACACACTGTAGCCCACAAAGAAATACAGTTTATTTAGTTTGTTTGCATGTTTCTAACATCACCACCACGGAAACAGAGAGGGATGTCGTCCCTCACAACCCCAGTCAACCCCACTATTTAATCATTTAGGTTGCCGACTATTCCCCCCATGGTTGCCATACAAATAGATGGACACAGTAGGACACAGGTCAATCATCTCAACAATCACCTGGTGAGAGCAGAATATTCTGACAAAATCTGCTCTGACCCCGGCACAGTCGCTCGGTGGGTCTATCTGAGATGTGTTTACCTGTGTGGTCCTGCAGCAGCAGATGTGCGATGCTGCGGTCTGAGCCGTCAAATGGGATGTGGCAGTCCTGCTGACAGGCCTATTACACTCTCACAGGGGGGGAGGGGAATGGGGGGGAATACTCTCATGCTATGAGGAGATACAGCTGTCCAACATACCAACACCAGAATCTCCTCAAGAAAATGTAATACATCATAGGTATATCTATATCTAGATGGACATATGAAGGGGTCAGGTGCTAAATTACCCAACATGCATGGCTGTCAGTGGCAGTTGTCATTAATTCATCCCAGGACATCGGTTGCCATGGTGATACACACTGAAAACAACTGCAGATGTGGTTATTTCCCTGCCACGTTCTGCACAGGCTTTCTGAACTGTGTGAATCCTTTCCTTTTTGAATTTTAGATCATATTTTCATCTTGATATATATATGTTAGGTTATAGGTTGTATATATTGTACATTCCATTGTTTTTTTACTCTTAAATACCCCTTTAATTCCATCTGGAATGGTTCACATATAGAGAATTTACTGTCTGAACAGTGACTACATTGTGCATTGAACCAAAGCAAAACTGAAAAAAACAAGCCCTCCTTTGACTTTTCATACATAATAATAAAAAAATATTTTTCTACCATTTCAAGTTTGTGGTCAAAGTTTTGTATTTTATGACTCAGCTTCTCCACAATTTGTGTTTCCATGTATTTATAACTTACACTGTGATTTTAAAGATTCTTATTTAACATTTCTCGTGTTTCCGCTGACGTGACTTTACAGATTTTTATCTCACGTGAGTTCGGCGCGGGCGGTTGCTCATTGTTTAGTAGCTTGGAGAGCTGAGTGAGAGAGAGACAGGAACATGGAGAGGTCTGGATAAACCAGAGCCTTCTGTCAGACCTTATATAGCCATGGCTCCCTGCTACTGGCCTGACACGCGCACACACACACACACACACACACACACACACACACACACACACACACACACACACACACACACACACACACACACACACACACACACACACACACACACACACACACACACACACACACACACACACACACACACACACACACACACACACACACACACACACACACACACACACACACGTGCACAGAGGCAAATCCACCACCTTTCCAGGACAGATGCTTTGTCACACAACAAGTATAAAACTGTTTGTAACACGGACACTGACCAGTAATGTAAATGTTTAGTTTCCAAGCGACGGAGCAGTTTCTCTGTCTCTTCCAAATGCGCCTCAGGAGCTGTGCAGGATTCAAACACTTAACTTTCAGTGCCTTCCCTGCTGTTCATCATCATAACCCTCACACTGATCTCGTTCCATCATGATTTCCATTGCACCTGCATGGCTAATTTCCTGGTGGCAGAGTGGGTAATGAAGATAGACTTGGTGTGGCTGCTACTAACCCGACGAGTTGCCAAATGATATTTAGCCTGAACAACAGAATCACAGCTCTCTGTATTCTGTAGTTTGAAGGAAATGGGCTCTGTGTAAAATGCATTTTTTTCCCAGTTGAGTTGACCGCAGACCTTTTGAATATTAAACCCATTTTAGAGATGCAGGTACACGTTTCGGTAATAATAATAACTGTATCTTGTACATTCTGAGGGAGCCTCTAGCAGGGAACATGAAGATATAGAGGCTGGAGTGTGATGAAGGTTGCTGAATCAAATCCTCTTCGGGAAATCTGCAAAACAACAAATGCATCTGTTCCTGCTATGGCGCCATTTAACGATCATCACATGAGAAGCGGCTGCTGCCCTTTGTAGAAGAGCTGAAAGGATTAGCTGATCCACAAAGTGTTTAAAGGATTGATTAATCATTTAAGTAATTTTCTGAAGCATAAACGCCAACCATTACCTGGTTCCACTTTCTCAGCTGTAAATATTTGCTGCTTGTCTTTGTCAGAGCTGAATATATTTGGGTTTCTGACGGTTGATCTGACAGAGCAAGAAACATGAGGATGACATCTTGACTCCTGGGAAATTATGATGGACAGTTTCTCAATTTTCTGACAGTTTCTAGACCAAACATTTGACTGAATAATAGAGAAATATAGGACAGTAAATAACAGGAGATGATTCTTTTTGAATGTGTTGTTTGTTTGGTTCATAAAATGTCAGAACATCCTGAGAAAAATTATCCTAAACTCAAGTTGTATTCATCCCAAAGGAAGCTCTTGTGCTTACTTGCTCCAAAATTACATTAACAGCAGCACAATTGATTACAATAGAATAAAACAATAGAGGATTAAGTACAGTAAAATGTAATTGAAAATAGAAATATATGTTTATTATAAGTTGGAATGAAAATATAAAGTGTATATGGAGTAAATGCACAACCAATTCCTAAATTAAAAAATGTTATCACACTTTTCTTTAATATTATAACTATCTCTCTATATCTACTATAAAACCTTGACAGTCATGTTTAGGCTTGTACGACCTTGGCGGAGGTGTGTGCTCCACTGAGTGCCCTTCTAGTTCATTGTGTTTTTCATGCCAGTAGTATCCAGTCACACAGGTCTTGACAGTGCATGTGTCTGAAGAGTTCTTCTCATTCCATCTACAGTATAACAGCATTGACCTGCTCCTACAGTCCACTCTGTAGATTGTTTCATCCTGTTGAGATGGAGATGTGACGCTGACGTTTTCCCCAATGCCACACAGATCGGGGGGGGGGGGGGGGTGGCTGCAATCGATGCTCGGCCAGATGCATTTGCGGCCGGCTGTTGTTAAGTGCTGATCTAAAGCTCCCTGTCGCTTACTTACCAGTGAGGAGAATTGCCTCGGGAAGACACACACTCGCACATCTTCTACACACACACACAGATTGTCTCAAGCTCCCCAGATTGTGACAGTGCCAATCAATAGCAGCAGCGGCAGCAGCGGCGAGGCAGACAGCGCCCATTTCTTCACCTCCCGCTTCTCTCAGTTGGATTAAAGAGAGCAGGAGGAAATGTCGTCTGCCTCCATCGCTATCTTTGTCTCTTTTGTGGAGTCCACCGGTTTGCCTCGCTTTGTGTTCTGAAGCGAGCGTTCTGTGGACTGACCTTCAGGCTTCTGGCTCCTCTCTCTCACTGACGTTTTCTCTTATCGTCTTTACAACGTCAGGGCGAGAAAGAGTCAGATAAAGTCTCTTGGTTCTGGTCTGCAAAAAAGAACATGTAGTAACATTTGGATAAGAATACTTATATAAATTGCATTTGATAGGAACAATTTACGCAAGATATTACGCAGTATACTTGACACTAATCAGACACTAATTAAATTGCATTATCTTTATTGCTAACACCTGCATTTGTGCATTAATGGTGATGATGACAAAAACGCTAGAAAATTAATTTTGATACCAAACGTCCAATTCACTTAAGCTGCTTAGTTTAGCGTAAACAATTTCCATTAGAAATTTTTATATAAAACAATAAATAAACAAGATAACAGAAAACAAATGAAGGAATAATAACTTGTCTTTGTACAGCAGCATAATAGAAATACACATTTTTGCTCAGGGACCCTAATGTATTTTTAATTATAGGGACGAAGATTTGTCCTGAGTGGGACATTGTGCAGTGGCATCGCATTTTGTGATATATATATATATATATATAAGACATTTAAAGCAAAGGTAGCTAACTCTATCAATACAGAAACCGTTCTGATTTACCACAATGACCAAAAGAATTTCAGTTTTAGCTGTAATTCACACGAGGGCACTTCTACCAGGACCTCTCTCACAGCCTTTAATCAGAGGTTGACTCTTAGAAAAGGTTGGAAATTAGGAAGGACTCCTGGCTGTCAGCACATTTATTGCCATTTGGCCAGAAAACCTTTAATTGTCGAGAGTTCACAGGCGTGTTTTTTTCACATGAAACCTCTGCAAACCTTTGTGCTGCGTGAGAGAAAAACCTGGATTCTGTATGCGAGTGTGAGGGAGTCAGCTCGGGACAGAGGACGGATGTTTCCATCTCTATTTAAGGCTGCGGACTGTGAGACAAACTGCCAGATTGTTTAAGACTTGGAAGTAGACAAACTCATCTAATGAAGCTGTGTGTGTTTAAGTGGAAAGTGTATTCAGCTGTCTTCAGACGAGGTATCATCTGGCCGTCCAACGCTCTAACTGTCTTCTCTCGTTTTTCCCCTCCTCTTTGATGTGCTGCCTGATAAGCATTTTGTCACATTAGATCCATTTTCTCTTGCTTCCTCTCATTTGTCCTCCTTCCGACGCCGCACCCTTTCAATCCTGATCAAGTGACACGTCGGCTCATGAGTCGGGTCAAAGGTCAGGGGCGTGTGGGTCTGCGTATACTGGGTGTCTCACACAGATACTGGACATCTGTGTTCTGTGTTTCCATTATGTCATTATGTTTAGTTTTCTCTCAAAGTGGAAATAAAAGGTGATATATATGTATTTGAATAAAAAGGGGTTATTGTTTGGCCATGTGTCTGTTAAAGCTCAGATTGTGCAATCGCCAGTGAACGCCCAAGTAAAGTGTGTGCTTGTGTGTTCACTGTGGCCAAGTGTGAGGCGATGCAGTAATAAATGAGTCCTGGAGACAAATGCAGGCATTAGTCTTCCACTGTGCAGTGTGTAGAGGGAGAACCAGCCCATTTACTCCCTCAGCTGCTCCAGTGATCACACTGACGTCCACACAGATCCAACAGAGGCCCCAAAGTTTTCACACCGCAACATTTCGAAACCTTCTCTAAAGACGTTCATTGAACTCTGGACGTTTTCCTGAAATCATCTGGAGGGGCTGAATGTGAGAATACAAAGGCCGAGTGAGTTGCTCCAGACATTTTCTGGATCCTTTCCACTTTGACACCTAGTAATATGTCAGAGTAAGACCATGTCAGAATACAGCAGGGAATAGTTAATAATATAAACTGAAGCAAATACAAATATCTCAAGAGGAGCTTTCTGTAGTTTTCTGATTCGAACTCTAAAAGCACCTCTCTCTCTCTCTCTCTCTCTCTCTCTCTCTCTCTCTCTCTCGCCCTCTGGACGAACAAAATGATCAATGATCAAACTTCATCAACAGACTCCCTAAATCCCAGTGGGGAGTTGTGCACCTATCGATTACGTGTGGCTTGTTTTAATTATTGGTGAGTGTGTGTGTGAGGAGAGCGGGGTCAGCCTCACTTTTAACAACTAGATGTGTGTGTGTGTGTGGCCGTGACCCACTGTTGTGTGAGGGTCAGTTTGACCTCATGATAAATGACTTCCTGTGATGACACCAGTGACCTCTTGACCTATTGAACGTGTCAGTTGATGTTTGTTCCTTTGAGGCCATTTGTTACTGACTGACAGCCTCCCCCCCCCCCACATGCATATACATTCATACACACTCTATTTATATGCATATTTAACTTTTATTTATTTACATATCCTCTGTTTCACTTCCACATGTGTTTCTGTTGGACCTCAGTCAAATCTGCAGCTTTTAACAAAGTAGTTTGAGGTAGTTTTTCAACCTGCTTCCTGAACAGGGTTTGTACAGGACTGATTTCGATGCTGTTTTATTTTGAAATGCAAATGTCACCTAAATTTTTCATGTAGTAAAACTATGTAGAGCAAATAAAAAAAATAAAAAAAGTAAATGATCTTGGAAATGTTGCAGCGCCCTTGGCTCGTCCTCTCAGCTCTCACTCGGGGGGAAGTTATATTTGAACAAACTACTTGTTTTATCATCTTTTACAGAGGCACATGTTTTTGGTTTGTTTCAGACCTCTGCCACTTACATGGTGAAGATTCCTGCAGCAGTTTTCCTGGGTTAACATAAATCAGACGCTGTATTATTAGAACCCTGCGGCAGCTTTTCAAAATACAGTTTTGTCCAACATCATTTCTCAATAGTTATTTTTTGAAAACTGAAATTGCATTTTGAGGTTTGATAGCTGCACTGAACAATGACTTGAGACGTCCGAAACAAAGAAGCTTTGTCCTATTCGATTGGTTATAACTCTGTTTTTCAGCAGCTATTGACCTGATTTGAAAGTTGGATGGAGTCCCATGCTGGGTGGGGGGTGGGGGGGGAATTCAAATGAACAAAATTGCTAACGAGCTGTTTTGTGGAAGAGGGGAGCTGCTACTTTGCTAAATATGCAAAAACAAATGAGGCACTTTTACGAGAATAAGTTGAGCCAATTAGAGATTTGCCAGAAGCTGACGAGGAGGAGGGTGAGATCTCAGAGAGAAAAGCTGGGACCTTCATCTGTAGTTTTGAAGTCTATTATCTAATTAGAAGTCGGTTACATTGAATTGTTTTTATGTATAGGTAGAAAAATCCAAGAAAACTCTGAGGTACTGTCATTTCCAACTAGTAAAATTCCTTTATTATCCTGGCACGTTCATCAACCACAGGGATCTGGAGATGGGGTTTGGGTTTAATACATTAACTGTAAATAAAGATGGACAGCGCGTCTCCACTTCCTCACACTATCAACAAATGGAACTAAAATATATGAACACTGTCCATCCTGCGCATCTGGAGCTAGATTCTGCACAGTAGCAATTGGGGGGAGGAGCTGCGGTAGCGAGGTCCCGACCAATCAGGTGCCAGCTATGACATCACAGCTAGTTTTTTTAAAGACATGTCATATTTCGATGTGTTGCAAAATTAATAAAAGAGTGATTGCTTGTTCATTCTTTACTAAATTCATGTCCTGTAAGTGTTCCAATGTAGTAATCATTTCTCTCATGGTCACAGGATCAGCAAGACACTTCTCATTCCGACAGACCAGGCCTTCAATTGATATTTTCTCCTGCTGTGGATTTACTCGTCACTGTAATTGGTGCAGAAGTGGAGCAGCAGAGAGTGGCAGGTCTGTGAGGAACGTGAGAGAGAGAGAGAGAGAGAGGAAACACCTCTGAAAGCAGCAGAGTTTGAGCTGTGTGGGTGTGAATGGGATTTTCTCCATGATGTTGTGGGAATATGAAGTGAAAATGAGTTCGCTAACAACAATGTCTGTTCATAACGGAGCCTGACATCGACAGGGTTTATATAATTAGCCGATATTGACGTATGCAAAATATGGATAAATATTATATGTTTGTATATTTGTTTTGAATCAATTTGTAAATATCTTGAATACATATTTTAAGATTACATTTTTGTTGTTGATTTGTTACATATTTTCTTTATCAATAATCGCAAAATAATTTTAATTATATTAAACTTTAAAGAAATAATAATGTGAAATGAACAGTAAAAATGATCAATATCGACCGTCAATGTATAAATTGTTGGTCATGCTGCCGGGCCCTACTGTATATCATAATCAAATCATCCAATATTTACATTTTTGAGAAATTCCAGCATCAGTATGAGTCAAAGTCTCCCTGACGCTCAGCCGCTGCTCAGCCCACATCAGTGTGTGCACGCAGAGAGACGTGTGAGTGCGTTTGAGCCCAAGGCAAAGTTACGGCTCGGGCAACCTTTTGAAGTGCCTGGTTTGTGATACGTGAGCATGTAAACTCATTGTTTCTGCAGCGTTTGAAGTCGTCACTCTCTCTTTCTGCTCCTGCACCTCTCTGTATTTGCAGCGTGTCCATGTGCTCATCTGCAAACACATGCATGTTTGTTTGTGCAAATTATAGAGAAGAGGATGAGAAGGAAAAGAGGGAGAAGGTGAAAGAAGGAGAAATCGAGGGAGGGAGGGAGAGGGAGAAGGCGTTGATTCTCTCTTCTCTCCCCGCAGAAATTTAATTGGTCCTCTGAGAGTTTCCACACATCTTGCACTATAATTGTCTGTATGGTTGAGCTGATCTCACCTGTGACACACACACACACACACACACACACACACACACAAATCTTATCCATACCTGCACACCTGCTCGAGACATTAGAATATGAAGCAGAATATTCATGCCCTAAAGCATCATGGAGGATGAATTGTCTCCATGACAGCGAGAGTATAAACATCAAACAAGTAAAGTGTGTGTGTGTGTGTGTGTGTGTGTGTGTGTGTGTGTGTGTGTGTGTGTGTGTGTGTGTGTGTGTGTGTGTGTGTGTGTGTGTGTGTGTGTGTGTGTGTGTGTGTGTGTGTGTGTGTGTGTGTGTGTGTGTGTTTCTCCAGCATGTCTCTTAAGCAGCAGGTATCTCTTCTGCTTCTTGCTCACAACAGGTTATGAAGCAAGTCCACTTCCTGGCATGCTGCTATCAGCTCTCATAGCGAACGCACCTCGCCTCCATATTGGTTCCCTTTTTGATTTCCTGTCAAGTTATTGCTGTTGTCGTATTTCTCAGTTTCGGCTGAAAAAATAGCCATAGATGACGTCATAAGGTGGCATGAGTTTCAACCCTAGCTTTTGGGTGAGGTCTTCTTCGAACTCTCCTTAAAAAATAATAGAAATAGAAAAGTTCCCCCTCTTAAAACGGATCCGGGGCTACAAAGGTTTCCCCAGTTTCTCGGCTCCTTTTCCTTTGAAGACAATGCTCTGCTTTGATGTAGCCTCGACTTTGCTGCAACTTGATGCCAGCTGAAATATCCATCGTGAGAAACGGCAGCAAATGAAGGCTGCTGGATCAGAAGTTTTCATCCAAAATGTGTGCAAGAAATTGCTCTTCTTAAATGATTTCACTTTTAAAGAGGAATTTATGCACAACAACATATTTCAGTTTCTTGAGATTATGTTTTTGTAAATGTAGAACTTCATCAGTCTCCATCCTGGTGTTTTGTAAAGCATGACTCATCAGCCTGTTAAGCTTCAGTGACAACGCAAATCAATTTGTTCTATTTCTAGCTTTAGAGAAGTGTTGCTTCCCCTCACGGTGACATACAGTGTGAAGAACTAAACTTTTACACATTTCGTTATTTTGATTTGACTTTTTGAACCCCTCTGAAGTGAAAGTTTTATCACCTCCATCAGGGAAGTTATGTTTTCACCCCTGCTGGCTTGTTGGTTGGTTTGTTTATAAGCAAGATTACACAAAAAGAACTGGACCGAAGCGGCCAGGGAGGATATCATAAAATTTGGAGCGGATCTGGATCATGGGACTGATTCAGGATTTGTTTTTCTTTTTTTCAATTTCTTTAACATTGCGAAATAAGTTATTTTTCACCATTTTCCTAGAGAATAATTAAGTTCTCTAAAGTGAATTCATTCAGCTGGATTGGGCCTTGGCGGAGCTACATGTTCTACTCAGTGCCATTCTACTTCTAATATGAATTAAACTGATGTTGCTTCCCTCGTAAAGACGTTTGTGGAAACAGAAACAACCAAAACAGCTTGTTCTTGTTGCTGTTCCCAAACAACATTGTGTCGTAAATGCAGTCGTGAGCGTGCTGAGCTGCAGCGAAGGTGAGGCGTATCTGTCAGGCTGTAACTGAAGAAGGGTTCAAACAGAGGGCAGCGCTGCTCTGCCTGCTGGGAGGCCTTTCATGATGTTTGACCTCTTTACTTTTCAGTGCTTTAATTTGATTTTTAAAAAAGTGTTGCAACGGAGAAGGAGACGGGGGGGGGAGGGAGCTGTTCAAGGGTAAAGTCACAAATCTCTGATGCAAAGTAACACGATAGGTTTCTGTTGCATGATGCTCAGAAAGACGCAAAGTTAAAGAACGACACATTAAACTTTCATCAAAGTTGCACACACACACGGAGAGAGTTGACTTTTCTAACCGGAGCGTTCCTTCACGTCGCTGCAGCTCCTGAGGTTAATTAGGCAGGACGTCGTCTGCATATTTGACTAATCCACTAAGAGTCTGCATTCCTGCTGCAGCACCTCTCCTCCATTATCTAATCTCAAGTCGCCTTCTCATTCTATTTCAACTCTGCCGGCTGCTTTCAGAGAGCACGGCAAACAAAGGGAGAAGCGACACGGCACCAAACTGAGGGTTGGAATTTGTACATGGTGGAGCATGGTGGAGCAGGACATAACAGCTGAGATAAGAAAAACAGGTCTTTTCCAGAGAATCGCCTCGTTCAAGTTGTATCACGTTAAAGTCTCTGTTTTGTAATTTGGGGACGTTTTAAAGCTGCGGTGGACAGAATTAATTCACTTGTCATGGCTACTGTGCAATGACGAATGAAAACAAGCAGTATTAAAGGACAAGGGTGGGACTATCACCACTAGTAGAGCACAATGTACCTGTGCAGTGGCATTAAAACCCATAATCCCAGCCTCTGTATGTAGACTGATCCCATAGTCAGAAATCCAACCTCTTTGGTTCAAGGTTCATGCACAACAGGATCAAATATATCCTTGTTACTCTAGATTTGAAATCTACGGAAGATATTACAGACGATTGCATTGATTTTTGGGGGATTTTCTCAGGCCTGGACTTGGGTGAAGGGTGAAGGCAGCCATGGGTTCCTCACTTGTGATTTCTGAACTCATTTTATGTGAAAGTGGTTCTTTTAAACTATTTTAAGTTGAACAGTTTTCCTTTATCAAGATGGAAATGTGTCTTAATGCAATAGTTAGGACCTCATAAAGATCACCAGATACGAGCAAAAGTATTTTCCAAATTTATTGCATTTCTTACTGTTTTGTGTTTCTAATTTGTTCCTCAAAGTAATAATTCACAGCTTTTATTGACGCCCACTGCTGGTGTCAGTGCACACACGTCCATAAGCCTGCACTCTATGACATGGGAAAGGTGTTGTAAACACAACACCTTGTTCAGCTCACAGTGAGGCTCACACACTGAGAACAGCGTCCACCCAGTCCCTCACAAAGTGGCCACATATGTTTGTTTGTGCAGTTTCTTTTATGAAGGTTGTGTGACTGCTGTGGCTGTGCATTAATACGCTGCGTTTGTGGCCGTGTAAGAAATGTGGATTGTGTTTGGGGTTGTGCGGAGCTTAATGAATCAGGTGTGCAGGCGTTTGAAGGCAAATGTGTTTGTATGTGTTGGGTTCAGCAAACAACTATAAGATATAGAAAACAACTTAAGGGGAGTGTGTGGAATAACTTCCTAGTTTAATGAGGTATTGAATTAGAAATAAATTGCAAATGGAACTCACTTTAATATTTCAATGTTTGTGTAAAGGTTGGAATGTTTTAATCGTCTCTATCGCCCAAATATTTCGATTTTTTCAGACATGACGCAGTTAATTCAAATGCACTTAGTCAGACAAGGTTGACGCACTCGTCTGTGATGACTCCTCTGCTGCCTCACTCTGGTGGATGGTGACGCCCAGATGTTTCAGATGTTTGCAGTGTCACGGTACAAAATTCAGAGAATTATACCTTTGTTGGTTACTTTGCAGATTAATTTCAAGCAGATCTCAATAGGAACAGCAGAAACTGACGTTATATTTGCTCCTCGTTGTCTTTATTTTTGCCTCCATGGCATTTTGTCCGTTGACTCTCCCTTCGTTATCTGTCCTACTGGTCGTATAGGTCAGCGCTGAAAGGGGTCTGCAGAACGATCGATATGGACACACATACAACACACATACACACACACATTCACACACACACATTCAATTGGAGTGTGTTCAGACAACCCAATAGAATTAAGCTTGTGCCGTGTTTCCCTGTCTGTGCTCTCCTGCCCTCTGACCTGTGTGTAACATAGTGTGTGTGTGTGTGTGTGTGTGTGTGTGTGTGTGTGTACTCCTTTGTCGCTTATTTGTTATTGATGTGAGCGAGGTCCACATTTTGTGTGAAGAAATCCACATTCTCTGATATTTTTGTTATTTCAGCATTGAATTCAACGAATGAAATAGTTTTGCATCCTCTCGCTGTGCAGATGTGTGTTGCATCGGTCACTAGAAAGACATATTCTTGCAATCAAATCAATTTAAGTGCAATTTTAAGAATGAATTACCCTAAAACAGAAACCTACGTTGTCTTGAAAACCTGTCTTACGTCATATTCAGTTTCCTGCAGCCCTGCTTCTCTAATGTGTTTCATTAACAGACTCTGTGAGACACATTTGAGCCTGTGCTCTTCCTGTCAGACGCCACACTATGGGGGTCGTCTTAAATAAAATAAAAGGTGATGTAGTCGCTTCTGGAAGTTACATGATTCCGATTTTCAGCCCAGAGCTGCTCGGACTGGAATCTACCTAATTAGTGCTTCTCTCTGACGGTCGTGCTGGAGTTAATGTGAAATAGAGAGGTCATATCATTATAGCAGTGGGAAAACCCTGGGCTGCATGAGTGTGATATAGTGTGTGTACGAGGGAGTGTGTTGTAATGGCTCTGGTATGCCCCCAGGCTGCGTGTATCTGGTGATCCTTATGAGGTTCTGTTTTGTGCGGCTTTGTTTGCATGCTCAGCAGAACAAGTGTTGACCTCACTCGCTTTATTTATTTGCCAGAATGATGAAATAAGGACTTAAACTTCTCTGGCTGCTGGCCCCAAAATGAGAAAATCTCTTCGCCTCAGGACCCAAATACAATAAAGCAAAGAATAAATAAAGAAATAAATGCAATTCTGCTGTGTGAAGAAATGACTAAAGAAGCAAAAAAGCAAAAGGATGTCCTTTAAAGAGGAAAGTAAAACAAACAAGAAGAGAACTTTAGCCTCTTTACTCTTCTATACTGCTGGAAACATCACTTTATAATTTGATCAACTCTTCAATTGTTATTTTTCTGTTTATTTGATATCTGTTTATTTTTAAAGGTCCTACGAATTGTCTCTACGGAAGTTATTGTTATTTTACAGTAGCCAAGACTGGACAAACTAAACACCTTTTTGAGTTCAGCTGAAACAAGCAACTTCACCACTAGATGTCGCTAAATTCTACACACTGACCCTTTAAACATCACAAACCCCCCTTCACCTATCCAACACATGGCACCTTCCACCAGGAACCTGGATCCTGATTGGCTGAGTGTGGTTTGTCACTTCTTTCCTGTAAATCAGTGCAGGTGGCGAACTCGAACAAAACAATGGAATGAAATGTAAAATGTCCATATTTATGAGTGAAGCAAAGAAACAAACTGTGTGGGTGAAACTTTACCAGGAGACAAACTTAATGTACACATGGAAACCAGTGAGTTATCAGTCAACACGTTAGCAAACACCTGGTACAGAGGGGGGGCGTGTGTGTGTGTGTGTGTGTGTGTGTGTGTGTGTGTGTGTGTGTGTGTGTGTGTGTGTGTGTGTGTGTGTGTGTGTGTGTGTGTGTGTGTGTGTGTGTGTGTGTGTGTGTGTGTGTGTGGGTGTGTGTGTGTGCGTGCGTGCGTGCGTGGGTGGGTGTGAGACACTGGAAATTAATTCTGATGTGTGTGTTTCTTCACAGCATGTGGAAGGGCCTGAACGTGAACTGCACAGACAGCTCAGGATACACACCTTTACATCACGCTTCACTCAATGGACACAGGTAAGACTGCACACACGTGTGTTTATTAAGATACATTTCACTAGAAATGCACAGTTATAGAGCAAGTGATTTATTTTTGGGATGTAGTCGTGAGTGTTAATGTTTTGATGATCAATTATAATTTTGTGCTTTAAGTTGGGTGAATATTGAATTTTCACTGTTTCATGGGGTCTGTTAAGCAATCGGCTCACATATTTTCAAAGTAAAAGCTCTGTAATTCAGCTCGATATACAGGATTGCAGCAACGAAACGAACGCTGTGCTTTTATATGCACTTAACCTAAAGCGAGACAGCAAATCTAGCTAAAAAAGATCATGTTCAAAAATAGAATTTCTGCAGTTGATTGACTTTGTGCTTTTATTTGTTTGGGACTGTAGCCCTGAGTAAACACAGTGTGACTCAGCTATAAACCTGACTGCTGTCACAGTTTGGTGGAACTAAAGGATTAGTCCTGTGTTTTGGTGGCAATTATGTGGCATTCCTCCGTCAGATGGACTGGAGAGGAGAGAGGAGGAGACGCTGTAGGGAGGCAGAGCTGCAGACTCACAGTGAAAATTAGGACGCCAACAAAAAAAGGCTGCAGAGGAGTGATTTAGCGTTGAGGTGGGAAAGTAAAAAGAGAACTGGCAATTAAGATAAAGACGGAAGACAGTGCAGGTTCGTTATACAGGCTGACTGTGAGTTGTTTTTGAGATCGTTTAAGTGCAGAAGTTTTTTTTACCACATTAAAAAGTTGAATATTCTCATGTTCGACCCTGAGATCCTCCCAGTGCGAGTCTGCTGTTTATCTGCTGCTTAAAAAACCTGAGTGAATTTATATGAGATCATAATAAATGAGTGAAATTAACAAAGCAGTTTGGTTAAGCGTCCTCTGGGCTGCGTTCACCCTCACCCCTGCTCCCGGGAGAGGCTCTGCCCTCCTCCTGCTTCTCCTGCTGACATTTTCCAATGCAAATGAAGCACTTCACCTTTCCTCTCCTGACAGAGGTGACAACTTCAGCTGGAGGCTCGCTCGTATGAAACGCTATCGCTGACATGACTGTTGAGCAGCTGCTAAATGAGTTTCCAGCACAAACCGCAGCTCCGTGATTTACCACCTCATCTATTTCCTGTAATGGAGATTACTTCGTACTCTGCAATTTCCCTGTGGGATTAATTAAGTACTTTGTTTGTCCATCTGTCTGTTTGGTCGCCTACCGCCCACCTACATGTTTGTCCTTAAATAATAAGGAGACATTGGCGTTTTGTCAATTCTTGATCATTTCCATTTCAACCCCTTATTTCCTCCATCTTTCAACCTGGAAAGTAAACTGACTACTCCCCCACAGGTGTCTTTAAATCCCTTTTAGGTTTAACTGGGGTCTCTATTCATTGTAAAATATATAAAAGTTTTGCAGGACTATATTTTGATGCTGTGATGTGATATTCTATAAAATGGATTTCAGGGCTATGTGGTCATCTCTCCGTTGTCTCCACTCTATTGATCAGTGTCTGTCTCCCTCTCCTTCCCACAGGGACGTGGTGCTGAAGCTGCTTCAGTTTGAGGCGTCCACACACGTGTCGGACAGCAAAGGCTGCTTCCCGCTGCACTTGGCCGCCTGGAGGGGAGACGATGATATCGTCCGAATCCTCATCCACCACGGACCCTCGCCCTGCCGAGTCAACCAACAGGTAAACACCGGAACCTCTCCGTCACCCTCGTATTTCAACGCCACCTTAAACTTGAGTTTTTATAATCCTATCCATCCACTAAAAGAAGAAATAATTCCCATCGTGAAATGATAAGATCATCTTTCAGCTCTGGCCCAAAGAATAAACTTCCCGTGTTTCGTAGCTGAGCGAAACGTCTCGTCTCATCTGACTAAACAAAGCTTGAGTTCCTCCATTGCACAGTGTTTCTCATGGCGTGTAAACCAGCGGTGCCACAAGCCGTTGTTTTTATGGCTCCTGTCCAAAAGAGCCAATCCCGCGGAGTTTCTGCTGATCTCTCTCCGATAGCCGGTCGAGCGTTTCCAGCTCCGCGAGCCTTCGGCCTGCCACTGCTGTCATCCCTCATCAGCAAAAATGACCTCCTCCTCCTCCTCCTCCTCCTCCCTCACTCTCTCCCCGTCCATCCCCGCTCGCAGCATATTGATGATGTAACCGCTCGCTGATACGCTGCTTTTTCAAGACGTGCACGAGGTGTTTAATCGGAAGTGCTGGCTAAAATTTGAATGACTAAGACGTCTTTTTATTATTCCTGATGGTGATGCAACGACGGACCCCCCCCCCCCCCAGGTTATTGGAGCATTATTTACTCTGCTTAATAAGCACATTTTCCTCTGTCACCATTTGCCAAATCGCTTGCCTCTGAGTGTTGTTGGAGCCTAATTGTTTGCCGGGATAAATTTGTGTCCCCCTTGCCCCAGAAATGAAGAGGTTCGTCAGCAAATGAACGTTTTCCTACCTCATCAATGATTTATAGAGCTGAGCGTGCTGCTGTGCAGGCAGAGTGAACACACTGAGTGGAAGCTGCTGATTGAGAAGCTACTGTATGTACAGTAGGTGCTGACTCTGAAGTCACCGTGCGTTTCAATGTGTGTGTGTGTGTGTGTGTGTGTGTGTGTGTGTGTGTGTGTGTGTGTGTGTGTGTGTGTGTGTGTGTGTGTGTGTGTGTGTGTGTGTGTGTGTGTGTGTGTGTGTGTGTGTGTTCTGTTCCACTCAAAGCACATAAGCAAATCTCCTCTCACCTGCTTTAAGTTATGGTAAATTGTGCAAAATGAATCCCTCCATGTGTCCTGGTTCTGTTTCATTTAACGTGTCCTTCAGTAAACCCTGGAGAAGGAGATCTCACTCTGCTGTTTGTGTGTAGGAGGTGAGACTTGTTTTCCCGCGCATGCATAATTTCCCAGTCAAAGAAAGTTAAGGATTAGACAGTCTAATGACGTTGAGTCAGTATTTGTTGCGGTGAGAAAAAAGGTCAGAGAAGGAAAAGGATGTGTTTCACAAGCTGTGGCTCCATCACCCAGTTTCTTCTCATCAGTGGATTTCAATTTGGATTTCTATAAAGATTTGTTGCTGTTCTTCAAAGTTCTGGAGAAGATCTTCTTATCTCAGCAACAGAAAGATGCATAACATCATTGCTATGTATCCTTCAAACAGCTGTGTCTTTTTTTTCACCCTTTCAAAACAAAAGCACATCCTGCCAGACCCAGGTTTTTATGACAGGAGACAGTGGAAACTGCTTTTGTCCACAGAGGCGCCAAAATCTATGGAAATTAAAACGTCCTTGTTGGGGCTTTAATTACAGTGAAATCTGCATTGGTTAATTAACCCTGTGCTTGCTGTAAATGCTTTGGGAGATTAAAACACACGTTATTTGTAAAATACACACAGATTACTTGAAATTCTATAATTGTAAATTGTTGTTATGACGCTGTGTGCTGCACGTTGTTCGTCGTCTCTGTCACCACGTGTTGTCAGCGTGAGAGTTCAGTCGTTCTCAGGGTTGCAGGCATAAATATTAGAGGAAGATGTATAGAGTGTTTCTGTGTTCATGATGCATAAACTCGGATCCCCCCCCCCCCCACTGTCTTGTCTGCAGGAAAAGGCACAAGTGCATACATTAGTCAGCGTGATATACCGAGTCTGGCACACGCCCCCATCCATCATCGAGACTTACAGCAGCAAGCCAGTGACTGCACATTCCCCCTGCCTCAGTGTGTCAGAGGTGGAGTGTGTGTGCATATATCTGTGAATGTGTGTGTGTGTTGTTTTATTGGGCGACTCCAGTTAGGTCACACTTATTTGTTTTAATGCGTGAGAAACATTTGTCCTCACCTTTGTGCACGAGATGACAAATGGCGAGGATGCAAGAGAAAAGCTGTAATGAGGTAAAGAGCGTGAAGAAAAAAGCAAAGAGAGCGATAGAAAGAGAGGAAGAGGAGGTGTGTATGTGGGCCGGTTCCCCGCTGCAGCCAATCGAGTCTTATTTGAGGTTAGTGTAAGTTATTAGTCTGCGATAAACCAGTTCCAGCCCAATTTCCTAATTGGTCCCAGTAGTTCTCACTCTGCTGTTTGTTTGTTGTGGGAGAGTGTGTGTATGAGAGAGGTGAAGCTTGTCTATTCAAACGGTGCGTGCATCTTTACGTGCATTGTTTGTATGTTAGCGAGACAGTGATTGATGGTGAATGACGGCCTGTTTACCCGAGGATTGCACTCTGCTTGCAGGGCCAGTGAATGTTTTGACGACTGAGGCGTTGTTTGTTTTCATCTCTCTGCGTCTCCCGCTCACACTGACTCAGAAACTGATGCTTCACTTGAGGTTCGTGAAGCTAGATCATCTTTTGCGCCCCCTGCTGGTTGGCTGCAGTACACGCCATAAACCCTGGCTCCTCCGTGTTAGTGGATGGGACATAAACACTCAATTTCTTTGTGGTTTTACCATTAGCTGCAAACAAAGATGGACAAGGAAAGCTATAGACTTTGGCTTTGTTACTCACTAATCACTATATAGTGCACTATAGTGTGTGTGTGTGTGTGTGCGTGTGTGTGTGTGTGTGTGTGTGTGTGTGTGCGTGGGAACCTCTGGGCTTCTTCTGCATCTGTTGTGTGAGAATGTGGGTGAATGACCAGGTCACGTACGTCCCCCTGTGCTGCAGATACATGCCAGGAATGTTTTCTTTCCCACCGACAGAGGATTGTATTCCTTTTGCTCTCTCTTCCTCTTGTCCTCCTCCCTTTTTAACTCCCATTTGTCGAGAAGAAAGGAGATTAACTGCCAAAGATAAGATTGGAAGGATGGTGAACATTTGCTCTGCATTATCTACACATGAATCGTATTTCATGTGAAGATAATGCATGATTTAATGTGTAGTTAGAATAATGTGTAGTGACATTCATGCAGTTAACTACTTCCGAAAGGCCTCGGTCCAGGTGCAGCAGGGCTCTGGGAACCTGTAAACTGTGTGAACTAAGGTAAAGGGGAAAGGTCAGGGGGTTGCTCGCCACCTGTGTGCTTCCACAAACGTCTTCCAGTGTTTCTGCTGCTGCGTGTTCACCTCCCAGTTGTGGTAGTTCCATGTATACATGTTGCTACCACGCTCCAAAATGAAACCACATGTTTCCTGACGATCTACATGTGAACACGGCCTCTCGGAGAACACATGCTACCATTAGAAAGTGCTCTGGGAAAGTCCTTGATCAAACATCGCCTACCGCCAGGCCCTGCTGCTGCCAGAATATACACACACACACACACACACACACACACACACACACACTGAGCCATAGGATGTTTTCTTATGAGTAATCAGCCTGACACTAGCAAATTAAAGTTCAGTAAAAGAAAACTGATTCATCTCCACACGAGTCAACAAACTACAGCACGGAGTAATTATTGTAAAGCTGAGAGCAGATTGTGTGTGTTGTTAATTGAGGTTTTACATAAACATATAGAAAAACTCTCACAGGGTTTTTCTATCTGCTTATATGCAGTGAAACATGAACAAATAGGAAGATCAAAGCAGAGGTGGACAATCAGAATTACAGGATTAAAAGTGAAGAGCTAAAAAATAATATAGCTGAAATTCTGATTTATTGAGTAGTCGTCATTAATCACTTTAATCTTTATCGAGTAAAAAAAACCAAACGTTCTCTGGTTCCATCTTTAAAATATGAGGATCTGCTTCCCTCACAGTCTTTCGTCTTTTCCTTCCTTCTTTTTCATCTCCACTCTCTCTCTCTCTCTCTCTCTCTCTCTTTCTCTCTTATCTTCTCAGCTCTCCTTCACTCCTCTTGGCCCTGGGTGCTTCATTCACTTTCCATGTTCACACTCTTAATTAACTGCTCTTTTTCCTTATTCCATCTCTTCCCCTTGGCTTTCCATCCCCCTCCACTCCTTTTCCTATTTCTTATTCTTTATAAAGAGAAGGAAGGGCTGTTGTCATCCCGTCCCCATGCTGTTTCCAAATGGGAGCATATATACATATATATATATATATATAAGGTAAATAAAAGTGGGCCGAGCACAGAACCCTGAGAAAAAATGCAGCAAAAGATTCCCCTACTTAATACAAGACAAGAGCAGGAAGAAAAAGAAAGTCTCATCTTGTCGTGCGTGTGTCTCCTCTATTTATTTACCCAGCTCTCCCCAGGCAGCGAGCTGAGCTGCTGGGATTATGAGATTCTGTAACGTAGACGGAGCTCATCCCACATATCAGCCCATCAGCATTAACACGGTGTATGTTCGAGTAAATTAAAAAAACCTCTGCGCTTCAATGCCCTGGCTTCATTTCAGCCCCGGCCTGTCTGATAAGGCTCGCTTATTTGCATGGAAGCTGTTTGTTTGGGCAGTGATAGTGTTTACTATGGGAAGTGTGTGTGTGTGTGTGTGTGTGTGTGTGTGTGTGTGTGTGTGTGTGTGTGTGTGTGTGTGTGTGTGTGTGTGTGTGTGTGTGTGTGTGTGTGTGTGTGTGTGTGTGTGTGTGTGTGTGTGTGTGTGTGTGTGTGTGCGCGCATGCAGGTAAATGCACTGTAAAGCCTAAATTATGCTCAATGATAGATACGTATAGAGAAATTCATTCTCCGTATTTGTGCACGTCTTCTAAAGGTTTACAGATTCGGAAGAAACAGACCAAACAGAGCAGTACCACAAGAACTCATGGGGGGGGCAGTGTAGCCAAATGTTCCAGTGAGACGACCATAAGGCGCGAGGAAGAGCTTGGTGTGCTATGACACCTTAATGGAGCAGGATTGATTTAAAAAGAGCTCGAACAAGCCAATACTTTTTACACCTCTTCCTCTTCACTGTATATTTGTGACCATTAACTGTACAACAGCGACATGTGACACCAATTTGTACGGGCATGTCAATAATGTGCTGCCACGCAGGTTGATGTGGCATTAGTGGACGGCAGAGCACAATCAGCAACAATACACCGCGTGCTGGATGATATTGGAAAGCTGTCAGAGCGAGCGTGATGGAAATATATCGCCTGCTCCGAGAACACAGAGGGAGGATTTTCTCTCCTTCTCCCCCTCTCTCTCTCTCTCTCTCTCTCTCTCTCGTCCCTCTTCTTTTCTAACTCCCTCGTCCCGTCACTTTGTGTCTGTTCACCTCTTTGTCACTCGTCTGTCCGTCAGGGATTTGCATTTTGCCTATCTTGAGCAGCACGCACGTGGCGCAACGCAACAAAGCGTTATTGAGAATGGGTCGGCGATTGCAGCGGCAGTAGCTGCAATCTTTGTTCCACTGGTTATAATGTGTAGATATGTCTCTGTGTGTGTGTGATGGTTCTACTTGTAGCATTTAAAACGTAGACGTCATCTTACAATTGTTAAAGGGCTGTTTGTAAAAAGAACGCCGTCACTCCTGAACTGATTAACTTGTTCATTAATGGAGTTGAGTTCATGGGACAAATCTCAGAGGTTTCAACATTATTAAATTGTTGTTAAAACCACAAAAAATCTATTCCCACAACTAATTTGATCGTGAATTACTGGCTAATATGACCTTCTCAGGCTGCCATGAATTATTCAAACACATTAATTTGAATCTGGTAAAACACAAATGATGCATAATTTGAGAGGTGGTGTTTAGAATGAAGTGCAGCACATTACAAGCAGCAACGTGGCACACATGTTCTAATCTTGTATCCTTATTTTTCTTTTTGACACACTACTCGGTGGAAATCAGAGAGAAAGGTTGCTTGACTCCAGGAATGTGCCTCTTGAGTCAGAGCTCCCGTTATAACTTCTGCCATCTGTTAGCGTCAAAATCCCAAATCTCTCTGCATATGTGTTGTGAATATTGGTGCATTCGTGTTCACAGCGAAGTCACAGCTGTCTGGGAAAAGCCACCATCCACTGGTTGTACTGGACTTGCTCTGCACAGTGTTGAACTCCTGTACTTGCAGTGAAATATAGAGAAACATTTATTCATGATTTTAAGGCGCCACAACTATAAAGCAAACAACCAACAATCAAACAACCCGGGGTAAAAACACAACCTCCCTGGCAACACCACAGGGCTTTGTAGATGATTTCTGCTGGTAACCATGGAAACCATAATCTCACCATCCTTCATATTGTGCGTCCAGTGACTTGAGTGTAAAGTGTCGGCCCCAAGTGTGATGATGCTCTGTCTGGGGCGTCTTGAAAAAGAATGGACTCTGGTGGAAAATGCCATCAGTTCTGGTCACGCTGCCTCTTCACCTCCTCCTCCTCCTCCTCGTGTTCGTCAGGGGACTTGGTTTTTGTATTAAAGTTTAAAGAAGTACATGTAATTGATATATTGTTGTTTACCTTGGATTATAGATGAAGGACCTATCCTCCAGACACTGCTAAATACTGTCAGTAGCAAATGATGACGGATTGCCCTGTGTTTCTGTGTCTGGGACTCGGCAGGAGTGTGTATATGTATATATTATTGCGTGAGGAAGAAAGTGTATACATTAGAGAGTAGATAAGATCTTAAAGGCTCCCCCAGGAAATAGTCACTCCAGTGGAAAATAACAATAAAGTAGAATATCCACACAGGAGCAGAGCAAGTGGAGTTTATTAAATGTAATGCAGCCAACAATTACACCAGTAATGCATGTGAATTACAGTGTGCGTCAGTGTGCGATTGTTGTGCTTACACTACAGCGGACCTGCAATCAGACCTGCTCTCGAATGGTCCACTCGCCTATGAATGGAGGGGTGTGCGAGTCGAGGGGGAAACAAAGGGACGCGATTGGTTGAGAAAGCAAAGCTCACATGTTGTGTGAGCGTGTGTGTGTGTGTATGTATATATATATATATATATATGTGTGTGTGTGTGTGTGTGTGTGAGCGTGTGTGTGTGTGTGTGTGTGTATGTATATATATATATATATATATGTGTGTGTGTGTGTCTTTTTCATATAGCAGCTCCTTCTGTATCTCTTCATCTCTCTCGCTCGCAGGGCTAAATGAAAGCGGGGAGCTGAGTAAGGTGGGGAGCCGACCAGGAGAGAGGGAGGCTTGTGGCTCTGGGGAGAAGGAGTGTAAGAGGAGGCGTGAGATGAGATCTGAGCAGCCTGGTCACGGTGTGTTGGATAGCGATCGTTGGAAGTTTGAGAGGCGCATGCAAGGCAGGGGAATCTGAGGGAATATGATAGAGAGATTGAAGGTGAAAGGGGGAAACATGTCAGGGAATTTTACACACGAGTCACTCTAAGAAAATCTGTATTTTAAAGGTTTTCAAATGTTGATCAGGTGAAAAGACACGCTGCCTTTTAGACCATAGACTGAACGATGAATAAAGATGAACGACATCTCTCCCCGATGCAAATGCTGTCATCTTGCTGCGATGATGTAATGTGGAGCCAGCGTGCACTGTCGTGATCCTGGTGCGGAGCCACAGTGTCAAGGTCCTGTCGATGCGTACACTCGACCAATCACGAGTCAGTCTCAGCCGTCAATCATGTCACTTGAACATACATCAAGTGATAAGAGCTATCACTTGATAAGTCCCATTCACTAACATGGAGGAGGTGGGGTTTATGAGCTGAGCTGCCAGTGTCCTCCATCTTTATATATTGTCACACCAAGTGGAAACCCACCGTGATTCCTCCCATTGGTTCGAAACTAGAAGTAACCATATTTGGAGGAGTGGGGGTGGAGCCTGACTGAGGACGCTGCCCGCCCACCTACCTGCAACTTTTCCCTCTCCTCTCACACTGTCTCCTCCTCCTCCTCCTCCTCCTCGTGGATAAACTCCAGATTCACATGAATGCCTCGTTTTAACTTCCCTTTTCCCTTTTAAATGAGACCCACTCAAGCTTATATGATGCACGGCTGCCAAATCATCCATTTATCAAGTGTGTAGGAACATATACAGATTTAATCCCTGCAGGCCTCACGTGTGCTTTCTCTTTAATCTCTCTCCCCTCCCTATCTATGGTTATCCATCATGTCGCTCTCTCTCTCCTGTATATGTGTCCCTCTGCCTCAGTATCATATTCATTACTGGGCTGTTTTCAGAGCCGCGGCACCTCAGGGACCACCGGTAGTGTACTTTCCCTAACAGGGGTCCCCAGAGAGGCTGAAAATGGCTCACGGGCTCCTCTGTACACAGGAGCCTCCTCTCTACGTTCAGAGTAACCTTTTGAAACTCACACACTTATCTCAGAGATCTCAAGGCCAGAGTGAGGCCAGGGTGTGATGTCGCGTAAATTAAAGGGTACCTTTTAATCGTCGTAGAGGTCCAGGTGATAAATGTGGCTGTTGAAGTTAGGGTGAGGTACACCCCCATTTTTTCACATGACTATGATGCAATCTATAAATGTGACAGTCGAATTGAGTTTGGCGTCTAGGCTCTGACCTCATCACACCCCCAGAGATGATTACATAGGGATAATGGGGGAGTGATGAGCACATGAAACCACATTTACTAGATCCAGATTTTTTATTTGCAGTTTCACACGCTCGTAAATATTTGTCCCCAAAACATGCCTGATGTTTTTCATCAAGATCCATGAACTAAACTTTGAGAAATCAGCCAAAACGTCACCTCTATCATCTGTTTTTCCATCCTCCTCCTCCTCCTGCCCCTCTACTCCCCCTGCCTGCCTATCTTCCTTCTACCTTTGACCTGCTCTGCTGCCTCCCTGCATCCCCCCCATCCTTCTTGTGTCATGGTTCCCTCTCCTGCTTTCCTTATCTCATGTTGTGTTTTCCCCCCTTTCCTTCATCCACAGAACCATGAGAGGGAAACGGCGCTTCACTGTGCGGCCCAGTACGGACATTCGGAGGTCGTTGCAGTGCTGCTCCAGGAGCTGACCGACCCCACGATGAGGAACAGCCAACAGGAGACGCCCCTGGACCTGGCAGCGCTTTATGGACGACTTCAGGTGAGAAACAGATTGGTTTTTAATTGTGTTAATATTGCTACAATACACATGATTTCCTCTCCTGGCTCCTGAGCCTGTTACAGCTTGATGACCAGAACAGATAAAACAATATCTGATCCTGTTAAAATTGAACCGTTGATACGACCCAGAGGGGAGAAGCTCAAATTTCCATTTCCTGGACGATTCAAGCCTTTGAAATGGATGAGAACAGAATTGGTCATTGCAAGGGCACTGCACCACTAATGATGCTTAATATGTAGGGGACATTTTAATTGTTACTCTGACAAAATGTGTGAAGCTAAAGTCAGTTGAGGTTGAAACAAAAGGAATAAACTAACTGGTTGTATCAACTGCAACAACCACACCATCGACAGGAAGTGAAGAACTCATGTCGTCTCCTCACAGGGCCTGTCAAAAGGGCCCTGTCAAAAGGGCCAGATAATATAATAGGCAGCGAGTGAACAGTCAGTTCTCGAAGCTGAAGCGTTGGACGCAGGAAAACAGGGCGAGTGTGGACCTCTGCATGCATTATGTATCCTGGCGGACGTCGTCGCTGGCAGGTGAAAAGCAGCAGCTGGCGACTTCATCTGCATTTTCCACAGGACAGCAGGACCACAGTGCATGTCAATCAGTCCTTACACATGGAGGGATGCTGGTGATTATTTTGGAAATAAGAGAAAAGAAAAGAAAACACATCCTCACACACTCCCTGTAATAGAAAGGCAGATACAAACACACATTTCTATAACTGCGTCTTTACTTTTGTGACTCACACTCACACACTGAGAGGAGTCTGCTCCAAACGCCTGCCGACGTTCACATGCACGCACACGTCCTCTCTGCCGAGGTAGTGAGTAATTGCAGTCAAGCCATACAGGTTTGTCTGAGTGTGAATGAATAATTTATAAAAGCTGCACGGATTCCTCCCTCTCTCTCTCTCTCTGCATAATAATGAAGGGAAATCCCTGTGGTGGAAGCTACTGCTGTGTGCAGATGTAA